>CAKXYN010000036.1:21697500-22318264 GCA_935064755.1 Tragelaphus eurycerus
ATTTGTTGTGACATCAAGAAAGTGTACAAGCATTGGTCTCTGTCCGCATTATCTGGCAGAATTCCACCTTTTCTACAGTAGACATCAAGATTTGAAAGAGCTGAATCCTTGGTCCTGGTTTGAATGTAAAATTTCTTAAGAAGTATAACTTCCTGTGTGAACAGTGTCAGTGGAAATTGATTGTGGGATCAAGGTCAGGTTCAGGAAACCTACTTATATTCCATATAGCTAAGAAAGAAGCCTGAGCAGCTCAGGGGGATTCCCCATGGGTTAATATTGGAGAACACTAAAGGCTAGGGTCAGTCTCTAACTCAAGCCACTTTCCCAGCCTTATCTGCTTTCGAAGATGTAGTTGGTGAAGGCTTGTACCAGGAGATTAATGATCTCATAAAACCAAGGAGGAAGGACCTGTTGGACAGCCAAGGTAAGTCCCATGCCCTCCCCTCTGCTCATGAGCTGGTTATGTGTTGTTTTCAGCAAACAGAGACCCAACCTCACTAACCCACATTCACACGGAGCTTCAAGCCTTCTGTCTACCAGTCTGAAATGTCAGTATTTCCTCTAAACTATGACAGAAGGCCTCCTATCAGGGAAAAGGTTTCCATTTTTCTATGATGATTTTCTCCCTACCAGGTAACCTGTCTGATGACTCAGCAACTAAGCTGCCATATTACACAGGGGACATTGGAGAGGATGAAGACTCCTACTCTGCCCCAGGTAGCAGGTCTTCCCTTGGATGGTAGGGATGCATAGGAGGAATCTTGTCTGAGGATCTTTTCTTGTGATTAAGATGGGAAGGATCTCTTTTCTATAGTTCACAACAATGTTTTCCCTCTCTTGCCCACTCTGTGAAATGGAAAGATCAGACTCAGTTCTCTGTATCCACAGTCACTTGTACCCAGTTACAGACTTAATATGCATCTAATCGGGCTTCCCAGGTGGCGCTAGTGGTAGAGAACCCACCTGCCAATGCAGGAGACTGAAGAGATGCCAGTTTGATCCCCATGTCAAGAAGGTCTCCTGGAGGAGGGCATGGAAACCAACTCCAGTAGTCTTGCCCAGAGAATCCACATGGACAGAGGAGCCTGGCAGGCTACAATCCAAAGGATCACAAGGAGGCAGACAGGACTGAAGCAACTGAGCATGCATGTATTAAAGATTTTAAGACCATTATAAAAAAAAGAACATCTGAAGCTGATAAACTCAAAATTGTATAGCTAAAGAGAACACTGGAAACTATAGTTGGATCCAGAGCCAGTCTGATATTTTAATCATTTCATGGCCTTTTTAATGTATTGAGACAAAAATATTGCTACTGATAAGCCCTGGAATATATGGAGAGATCAGTGCTGGTACTTATCAATTACCAGAAACTCTTACTTACAAGGAACTGGAGAAAGGAGAATGTCCTTTCTGGATCTTCTCCAGATAGTAAAGATGGACCTCTGGAGATGAGATCCTAAGGTCAACCAAGGTCTAGAAGGGACTGAAGCGTCCTGTGACTGGGATGGTGGGATATCCTATCTCTGAGTAACAGATGTCCAGGATCCCTCTCCCACCAGTTCTGGGTCTCCTAGAGCTTGAGAGGTCACATGAATGCCTGGGTTCTCCTGGTTCAGATTCACCATCCCCAGTCACTGATATGTGCATAGTATGTGTTACAACTCTGTACCATATGTTTGAAAATAGTACCTGAAACTTTTATAATAGCTTTAATAATACACTTTTCATAATAGCTTTTGTTGATTCTTTATGATGTGAGAGGTAATGTTAGAAAAATATGATTGACTCTGAATATATATATAGGAATAATTATATATATATTATATATAACATATATTGGAATAATTAGAAGATTTAAATAATTTCTGAGCACATTAAGATCAAATACATGCCTTTGACACAGGCTTGGAATATAGAATCTATATTTATCAGTTATTTGAACCTCTGCACACACAGAGAGAAAGGAGAATGCCTTCCTGGGTCTTCTCCAGATAGTAAAGATGGACAAGCCCTGGAGGTGAGACCCTAAGGTCAACCAAGGTCTAGAAGGGATTGAAACCCAGGCATCCTGTGACTGGGATAGTGGGATATCCTGTCTCTGAGTAACAGATGTCCAGGCTCCCGTCCCAGCAACTCTGTGTCTCCTAGAGTTTCAGAGAGCACATGGACACCTGGGTTCTCTTGGTCCAGACTCATACTCCGCAGTCACTGGTATGGTATAGTGCATAGTATGTGTTACATATACTATGTACATATATACTATGCATATATAGTTCATAGTATGTGTTAAAACTCTGTACCATATCCTCAAAAATAGTACCTGAAACTCATAGCATAATAGCTTTTGTTGATACTCTATGATATGAGAGGCCATGTTAGAAAAATATGATTGACCCTGATATATTGGAGTATTTAGAAGGTTTAAATGATTTCTGAGCACACTGAGATCAAACACATGCCTTTGACATCCCTAGAATATGGAGTATATATGCATCATTTATTTGAATCTCTGCCTCAGAAGGAACTTAGGGCATCATTTAATCCAGCACATACTTTGTTATTCCACCTAAGTTCTTGTCTGTTTTCAGAGCCTCCGGGACAGAACATCAACACTGCAAGAAATGGTTATGATGATGTTGATGAGTTACCTGTTCCCATAAATCCTTTCTTCCCTGGGATGAATGAGAATAACTTTTCCCCAAAGGACAGAGGTGGTGCCAGGTATTCCCAGACAGGTGAGTTGACAGCTCAGTAGTCTGACTTCATCATAGTGGAGAAGATGAGTTTTGACCCACTTCAACAGTTAGTGTTTCTGTACTATCAGAACTGGGGTAGCCTCGTATACCTAGATGGGCTTTTCAGGTGGCACAGTGAAAAAAGACTCTGCCTGCCAATGCAGGAGACAAAAGAGACTTGGATTTGATCCCTGAGTCAGGAAGAGTCCCTGCAGAAGGAAATGGCAACCCACTCCAGTATTTTTGCCAGGAAATAATGTGGACAGTGTAGCCTGGCACGCTATAGTCCATGGGGTCACAGAGTTGAATCCAAGTGAGCATGCATGCACCACATGTATCAGATTTTATCAACTCTTCCTTATCCCTGGAATATTGGCACTACTTCATCTCTTCTGAGAGGATAACATACTGTGTTCTCTTGTCCATGTCCATCATCAATTAGATATAGACACATCTGTACACATTGTTACAGTCTTTGTCCCCATTTTCATACCCCAAATTGAAATATATGTTCTGACAATAAATTTGGGGATTTTTCAAGCAGTGAGAATTAATCTGAAATGGTTTTTAATGTAGGTGTAAATTAAATCTATGAGCTGTAAAGCTTGTTTTGAGAGATCTGTGTAACCAAATGTTTAAAATTGATTGCTCACTATTAAAGCAGAATCTGAAATAGCCTTAACTAGAGAATTAAATAGAGGCATGCACATCTATTTTTCATTCCTTGCCACTATTGGTTCATCTTCTTTCCAATTGCCAAGGTCCAGACAAGATATTGCATGGAGCAACTGAGTCAGTATGAAGTAGCTCCATCATTTTAGACAATGCCAAGTGCTCCACCCCCACCTCAGTTATTTTGTGGCCCCGTTTACTATTCTTCCATCAGATGTTATGTCTTGTCATTTTGTCACCACTAAAACCAGGTTCTCTTTACTGTTTCAGGCATCTCTCTGAAGTCTCTGAGAGAAACTGTCAACTCTGGGGTGGAGGAGAAGGAATCCTCATTGGTCCTGAGACTAGAAGAGCCCGGATATGATGATGTTGAGCCTAGCACCATGTAGTGCCAGTTTTGAAGCAAGAAACTCTTGAAAGACATCTCTGTAATATTGTTTCTCAAATAAATGAGAATCCTATCTTTTGTACAACTGCAGTTTTTACACAGTATTATGGCTAAAGGAAATTATTCATAATTTTAAAAAGCTAGATATATTCACTATTACCCTTAGAAAATTCAGTAAATATGCCCCACTCCCCAATGAAATCTCAGTTGAAACTCAGAGTTATCACCTCCCCACAGACTACACGTTTCCATTCCTTTATGTACTGAGAAAGTCATACTTAAATAGCATAAAAGTCTGAAATCTGGCCCTGAAAGTGTTTACTCTTAGAAAGGTAAACTCAGAAGCACATAACTGAATATTCCAAAATATCCTACGTGCCGTCTACTAAAACCGAGAAGTGAGACTCACGGTGAATGGGTTGACCAGGTGGAAGGTGAATGGTTGCACCTCTTCTGATTTTGCTCAAATTTTTATGGAATATTAATCACAAAAATCTGTTACTGCCTAACAGTATCTTTTATTCTAACTGCCTTCTCTTTTTCCTGGTTATTCCATAACATCCTTAATCTTCCCCTTCACTGTCAAATTGCACATTCTAATTTTCATAAATCCTCTTGTTCTCCATCCTTTTCTATGAATATCTGTTTTCTGTTCCACTCTCTGGCTGTTTTTATGGTGACACCCAGTGGCTCTAAACTTCCCATTTGTGAATTTTTTTAAATAGCTGTATTAACTTTAAGGACTTTCCAGGTCGTGGTAGTGGTAAAGAACCTGCCTGCCAATGCGATCCCTGGGTTAGGAAGATCCCACGCAGAAGGGCAACCCACTCCAGTATTCTTGCCTGGAAAATCCCTTAGACAGAGGAGCCTGGCGGGTTATAGTTAATGAGGTTACAGAGAGTTGGGACTCTCTGCCAACTGAGCAGACAGCTAGGATTAACTTTAAACTTGCCCATCCCAAACCATCCTCACATATTTTTTAGAGTTGTATCAAAAGAGAGAGCTGGCTGACAAGACAAGACAGGTAAGCTAAACAATGCTCTTTTCATGCTTAAAAAACATTATGGTTCATAATTGGCTGTATAGAAAAGTTTCCAAAATTTGTCTTTTTTTTTTTTTTTGTATTCCAGCAGAATGAATGTTCTCACACCCATATTCTAATGGTACAATTATTTAGCTAAGATTTTCTTTATGTTTACTAAGTATTTTCTTTAAAAATGGAACATGTATTACTGCTAAAAATATCCATGAAATAATGGAAAATTTTTTAAACTCCACAAGCTATATGTTACAGGTATTTTCGTAAAATCCCTGTGCAGTAACTTAAGTCAAAATTTGGGAAGCAACGAACTACATTAGGAAGCTTAAAGACTTAGCTCAAGTCTCTGATGCTCTATGTTTGGAATTTTTCTTTCTATCCTCAGCCTCACTATATCCTTAGAATCATTTCAGGAGCAAGCAATACTGACCGAAGCAGCATTCCCGAAACACATCAGGTTCTTTTGCACCTCTGTGTCCTGCATGCATTTCTTCTCTCTGTAATGGCATTCTTTACTCTCTGGTCCTAACTTTTCTCTCATCTCTCCCAATTTTGAGGAAGTTGTTGGTTTTTTTTTTACTTACATCACTTATCAATACCATACATAAAATTGAGTTAGTATACTCATCAGATAACTAATGAGATGGAATTCTACTGGATAATAACTAGGATTAACTTTAATATAATATAATATTTATTTTATACTACATAATTAACTAGAATTTTGGAAAATACCCTGATTCTGGGAAAGATTGAGGGCAAAAGGAGAAGGAGGTGACAGAGGATGAGTTGGTTGGATGGTATCACTGACTCAATGGACGAGAGTTTGAGCATACTCTGGGAGATGGTAAAGGACAGGAAAACCTGGCATGCTGCAGTCCATGGGGTTGCAAGAGCTGGACATGACTAAGTGACTGACAACAACAATTAACTGGTTTTAAAAATGAATAAAATTCTCATTCCAATGAATATGTCCCTTGGCTATTTCCACTTTAAAAATGCATGTCTTGAATGAATGCTATCTGATCCTGTTCTCACAATTCATTTTGCAAGGAATAGTAAAACTAGAGGTGATTCTGTCCCAGTGTGCCTCAAATATAAGAGACAGACAGAAATGACATTCTCTCCAGCTACCCAACACAGAGTTTTTGGAATCTCTAGTTTCATTCAACCATCAAAGGAGGACTAAGACAAATTCATTAACTGATGAGCCTGGTCTTTTTGTACATCAATCTTGACCTTTTTGTGTATCCTGCTAGAAAATATTGCCTGGATTTCTCCAAGTAGTAATTATTCTCTAGACCAAATCTGAGTTTTATTCCCTTAGCAATTATCCTAACCACATTATATAGAAAAGCTACCCAGGTTAGACAATATTCAGTTCCCATTGAGAGGCAATAAGATTGAAAGAGGAGTAAGACCTATTTGCTAAATCAGGATCAGGCTCTCTGCAGCAAAATAGCAGCATAAAACAAAGAGAAACCATTTAACTGTGATCCAGAAGATCCTCTTGCTCTAAAGAGAGTTTGAAAGAATGACTTTGTATTAGCTTCTGTGTGAGGACTCTATTCCTGTCACCATCTCCTCCAACCTAGGTCTAAACCAACACAGGGATACCTGTGACAGAGTCAGGTATCCATCTGGGATAATGGAAATCATAGAGACAATTACATCCATTTGCTCTATTTAGATATAAATGCAGAAATACAATTTACAAATATAAATCAATATTCAAATTAAATAAAAGAAAATGAAGAGTAGTTCTGTAGGATAAAATTCTTGTATTTCTACTCTCTGTCAATCACGAAAACATACAACCATACAAGAATAAATGTCTAGCAGCTTTCACAAGAGGCTATAAAAACTATGTGATAAGATAAAAGAGCAGAGGGACTAAAAAGAACATGGCTTGAGTGTTAATTTGGGATTCTTATTGAGATGGTAAAGTGTCTGCCTACAATATGAGAGACCCGGGTTCAATCCCTGGGTTAAGATCTTCTGAAGAAGGGAATGGCAACCCACTCCAGTATTCTTGCCTGGACAATACCATGGATGGAGGAGCCTCATGGGCTACAGTCCACTGGGTCTCAAAGAGTCGGACAGGACTGAGCAACTTCACTTTCATTTTCAAAAAGCTGAAGTGTAATGGTTCTGTGAAGACCTACAAGAACTTCCAGCACTAACACCCAAATAAGATGTCCTTTTCATCATAAGAGTTTAGAATGCAACAGTTGAGAGAGTTCACCAATACTAGGCTTGCTTATAAGATTGCTGAAAGAAGTTCTTCAAGCTAAATGAAGGATGCTAATTACTACATGAAAAAAGTGAAAATGTACAATAGATTAGTAAATGTAAATATTTAATCCAGTTCAGAATACTAACAGTAATATTGTAGTGTGTTAACCAGTTAACTTTAGTCTAAAGGAAGTATTGAAAATAACTATAGAGAAAAATATTTTGTTAGTGGATACACAGTATAAAAAGAGGTAAATTCTGACAACAAAAACATAAAGTGGAGGAGGTTGCTAAAAAGGTGGAGCTTTTGTATGTGATTGAGATTAATTTGTTATCGGTGTAATATAGACTATTATGTGTATAAAATGGTTTATGTGAGCCTTGTGGCCAACAAAAATATAAAAACCTATAATAGATTCACAAAAGATAAGAGAGGGAATCAAAGCATCAGATCATATCAGTCACTCAGTCGTGTCCGACTCTTTGCGACCCCATGAATCACAGCACGCCAGGCCTCCCTGTCCATCACCAACTCCCGGAGGTCACTCAGACTCACGTCCATTGAGTCAGTGATGCCATCCAGCCATCTCATCCTCTGTCATCCCCTTCTCCTCCTGCCCCCAATCCCTCCCAGCATCAGAGTCTTCTCCAATGAGTCAACTCTTCGCATGAGGTGGCCAAAGTACTGGAGTTTCAGCTTTAGCATCATTCCTTCCAAAGAAATCCCAGGGCTGATCTCCTTCAGAATGGACTGGTTGGATCTCCTTGCAGTCCAAGGGACTCTCAAGAGTCTTCTCCAACACCACAGTTCAAAAGCATCAATTCTTTGGTGCTCAGCCTTCTTAACAGTCCAGCTCTCACATCCATACATGACCACAGGAAAAACTATAGCCTTGACTAGACGGACCTTTGTTGGCAAAGTAATGTCTCTGCTTTTGAATGCGCTATCTAGGTTAGTCATAACTTTCCTTCCAAGGAGTAAGTGTCTTTTAATTTCATGGCTGCATTCACCATCTGCAGTGATTTTGGAGCCCAGAAAAATAAAGTCTGAGACTGTTTCCACTGTTTCCCCATGTATTTTCCATGTAGTGATGGGACCAGATGCTATAATCTTCGTTTTCTGAATGTTGAGCTTTGAGCCAACTTTTTCACTCTCCACTTTCACTTTCATGGGGAGGCTTTTTGGTTCCTCTTCACTTTCTGCCATAAGGGTGGTGTCATCTGCATATCTGAGGTTATTGATATTTCTTATGGCAATCTTGATTCCAACTTGTGTTTCTTCCAGTCCAGCGTTTCTCATGATGTGTTCTGCATATAAGTTAAATAATCAAAGCATACCATTATTCAAAACTATCAGTTCACAATTCTAAGGGTTGTGCAAAACTGTTGAGTTATTCTGCTCTCTAGAGCATCATTAAAGATTAGCCCAAGAGGACTCTCCTTTCTTGAAGTGAAAGACTAATTAAGCTGTTTGTTATTTTAAGCCAAAGAACTCTTTCTGCACCTCATCTCCTTCTTTATGTCATACAGACAGAGCAGCTGTATTTTTTAATTGAAAATTTTCTTCCTGTTATAGGCATGTGTGGTTTTAATTGAAAAACTGCCACATGATAAATCACATGAGTACACTATCTCCTCTCTTGTATCTGATTAAGACTAAGAGGCCACATGTTAGTATGTTGTGGTTTGTCTTGTATATCCTTAGAGACAGAGATTTGCAGCATTTGTTGTGACATATTTGTTGGTGATAAGCTCCTTCTTTTTGAAAATCAAATTTTGCCTTGCTAATTGCTGAAAACATTTGCCTTTAAAGCAAAAATATAAATTAGCTAAATGATGGCCTCAACAATAGTTCTTTTTACTTAAGATATTTTCTCTTAAATGTTTGCTGCTGCTGCTGCTAAGTCACGTCAGTCATGTCCAACTCTGTGTGACACCATAGACAGCAGCCCACCAGGCTCCTCCATCCCTGGGACTCTCCAGACAAGAACACTGGAGTGGGCTGCCATTTCCTTCTCCAATGCGTGAAAGTGAAAAGTGAATGTGAAGTCATTCAGTCGTGTCCAACTTTTAGCGACCCCATGGACTGCAGCCCACCAGGCTCCTCCATCCGTGGGAGTTTCCAGGCAAGAGTACTAGCACAGTACTATTCAGTCATTCAATAAACATTAGCTGAACAACTATTAACTTACAGACAGTGGAAATACAGAGCTTATACTCAGATATAGGCCTCACTCAAATCCTGGGCCCTGGCAGGGCCTCAGGAGATTCCTGCAGCCTGTAGGAGCCTTGGGTAGCATGCCCAGATGGGGAAGGATTTGATCATAATGTAAAGAGAATCTGTTACAGACTTTTTGATGTTAAAGGAGGAACATCTTTTGCTGCATTTCCAGTGTTGTTAGGTTGGTGTGTTTGGTGGCTCAGGGTAGAGAGTCTGTCTGCAATGCGGGAAACCCAGGTTCAATCCCTGGGTCAGGAAGAGCCCTTGGAGATGGAAATGGCAACCCACTCCAGTACTCTTGCTTGGAAAATCTCATGGATGGAGAAGCCTTGCAGGCTTCATAGGGTCACAAAGAGTCAGACACGACTAAGCAACTTCACTTTCACTTTAGGTTGATGTGCATGCTGGACTCAGTTGCACCAAAGCTCCTTGTGTAATAGAGCATCAGTTCAATAAAGTTCAAGTTTGAGCAACCACGCAAGCTTTGAACTCTGTGCCACTCCAGTGACACTAACCTTGGGTTTAAGTGGTTTAAGAGTCACCACCCACAAGATCACAATCACTTTGGAGCTGGTAATTACATCAACTCTGAGCAGCCGTAGATTAATCATGAACTGATGATGCTTGATCTTCACGGCCTCTCCTTGCACCAGCTCCCTCCAAGGCCCGATGGGTATCCCTAGTGCTGTGCTCACAAGGAAATACATTTCTAATGAGCTGCTTTCTTGAGTTGAGGAAAAGAAGCAATTCAGTAAAATTATTTCTTACCTAAAATGAAAGAGAAGAGTGAAAAAGTTGGCTTAATTTGGGAGAATGGCATTGAAATATGTATAATATCATATTTGAAAAGAGTTGCCAGTCCAGGTTCGATGTCTGATACCGGATGCCTGGGGCTGGTGCACTGGGACGACCCAGAGGGATGGTATGGGGAGGGAGGAGGGAGGAGGGAGGAGGGTTCAGGATGGGGAACACATGTATACCTGTGGCAGATTCATTTTGATGTATGGCAAAACCAATACAATATTGTAAAGTTAAATAAAATAAAATTTTTTAAAAAAGCTCAACATTCAGAAAACTAAGATCATGACACCTGGTCCCATCACTTCATGGGAAACAGATGGGGAAACAGTGGAAACAGTGTCAGACTTTATATTTCGGGGCTCCAAAATCACTGCAGATGGTGATTACAGCCATGAAATCAGGACACTTACTCCTTGGAAGGAAAGTTATGACCAACCTAGATAGCATATTCAAAAGCAGAGACATTACTTTGCCAACAAAGGTCCGTCTAGTCAAGGCTATGGTTTTTCCTGTGGTCATGTATGGATGTCAGAGTTGGACTGTGAAGAAAGGTGAGCGCCGAAGAATTGATGCTTTTGAACTGTGGTGTTGGAGAAGACTCTTGAGAGTCCCTTGGACTGCAAGGAGGTCCAACCATCCATCCTAAAGGAGATCAGTCCTGGGTGTTCATTGGAAGGACTGATGCTAAAGCTGAAACTCCAATACTTTGACCACCTCATGTGAACAGTTGACTCATTGGAAAAGACCCTGATGCTGGCAGGGATTGGGGGCAGGAGAGAAGGGGATGACAGAGGATGAGATGGCTGGATGGCATCACCGACTCGATGGACATGAGTTTGAGTAAACTCTGGGAGTTGGTGATGGACAGGGAGGCCTGGCGTGCTGCAATTCATGGGGTCGCAGAGTCGGACACGACTGAGCAACTGAACTATACTGAACTGAAAGGCAAAGAGGAGAAAGCAATGGCAACTCACTCCAGTACTCTTGTTTGGCAAATCTCATGGACGGAGGAGCCTGGTAGGCTGCAGTACATGGGGTTGCTAAGAGTCGGACACGACTCAGTGAATTCACTTTCAATTTTCACTTTCATGCATTGGAGAAGGAAATGGCAACCCACTCCAGTGTTCTTGCCTGAAGAATCCCAGGAATTGGTGAGCATGGTGGGCTGCTGTCTATGGGGTTGCACAGAGTCGGACACAACTGAAGCGACTTAGCAGCAACAGCAGCAAAGGCAAAGAAGTTAATTAAGTGCATGATCACAAAATTCAGGAATCACATTTGTTCCGGAAATCAACAAGAAACTGAAAAGGTTTAGAAAGCACACGCTGCCTTTTCATTTGTACAAGATTGGTGGGAGGGTAGAGATAAGATAAAATAACTATCTCAGAGCAAATAAGAGCTGTTCAAGGATAAAGGTCAAGGTGGTATGAGACAAATCAGGGAAATGGAAGCATGACTCTCAGCACAATAAAGGTAAAAGGTGATGTACCAGGTGTGTGTGCTCTTAAACAAAAATCCAGATCTAAATTTTGGTCGACAGGAATGGTGACTGAGAATTAACCAAGTCCAACAGAGGAAGCAAGCTGAAATCTAAAGGAACAGCTTGGGATGAAACACAGAAGGAAGAGGAGATCCAGGAAAGTACCTGCTTCATGTGACAGATTCTATCTTCTTTTCAAGTCTTCCTTCTCCTTTGGATCCATCAAAAAAGACTCTGCTCTGCTGCTGGAAAAGGTGATCCCCAAATCTCAGTCATACACACACACATACACACATATGGACACCCACATACACACACATACATACACAGAGGGACACACATATACACATACAGTCACACGGATGTGGACACAAATATACACAAACAGACACTCACACACACATACACAGATGGACATACACATATATACATATAGACACACACAAACACAAATATATACATATATACACACATACACACGCTCAATACACACACACACATATACAAACTTATACACACACATATACACATTTACACATGCACACACTCATCACAACCTACAGATGTTTGTGGTCACTGACGCTCTTGCATCTGCTCCATCTGGAACACGCAGCTTCTGGGGCAGGAAAGACAGAGACTAGAGAGTCGCACTTGGGCTTTTCATGCCTCCACTCGGAGGTGACGCAGGAAACACCACCCACCACACAGGAAACATTCACTGGCCAGAATGAGTCACTGAGGGCTGGAAAAGTAACTATTTGATGACTATGAATGTCTATCCACATCCTTCAGTAGAACTCTTGATAGAAGCGCTATCAGTTTTTTTCTCACCTTGGAGAAGCTTCTGAGGCACAGCTTTGTGCAGAAATTGAACATGATCTTATCCTCCCCAGAGTGAGATTTTCTATCTGATTCCTTTGGCTGGTGTGTCTCTGACTCCTTTTTCACTTTAGTCTGTGCTGAGTGGGATTAGTCAGATTTGTGTCTGAGCTGCCCCCACCTCCCTTCCTCCCAGTAGTCACTAACTGCAGGGTTATTTTCAGCCTTTGTTCATGCAATCATTTCTTCAGTTATCCAATATTTCTTAAACTCTTTCTATATGTCTTTCAGTTCAGTTCACTTGCTCAGTCATGTCCGACTCTTTGCAACCCCATGAACTGCACCACGCCAGGCCTCCCTGTCCATCACCAACTCCCAGAAGTCACTCAGACTCACATCCATTGAGTCAATGATGCCATCCAGTCATCTCATCCTCTGTCGTCCCCTACTCCTCCTGCCCCCAGTCCCTCCTAGCATCAGAGTCTTTTCCAATGAGTCAACTCTTCGCATGAGGTGGCCAAAGTACTGGAGTTTCAGCTTTAGCATCATTCCTTCCAAAGAAATCCCAGGGCTGATCTCCTTCAGAATGGACTGGTTGGATCTCCTTGCAGTCCAAGGGACTCTCAGGAGTCTTCTCCAACACCACAGTTCAAAAGCATCAATTCTTTGGCTCTCAGCTTTCTTCACAGTCCAACTGTCACATCCATACATGACCACTGGAAAAACTATAGCCTTGACTAGACGGACCTTTGTTGGCAAAGTAATGTCTCTGCTTTTGCATATGCTATCTAGGTTAGTCATAACTTTACTTCCAAGGAGTAAGTGTCTTTTAATTTCATGGCAGCAGTCACCATCTGCAGTGATTTTGGAGCCCCGAAATATAGTCTGACACTGTTTCCACCGTTTCCCCATCTATTTGCCATGAAGTGATGGGACCAGATGCCATGATCTTCGTTTTCTGAATGTTGAGTTTTAAGCCAACTTTTTCACTCTCCTATTTAGCCTTCAGGATTGATCTCCTTCAGAATGGACTGGTTGGATCTTCTTGCAGTCCAAGGGACTCTCAAGAGTCTTCTCCAACACCACAGTTCAAAAGCATCAATTCTTCGGCGCTCAGCCTTCTTCACAGTCCAGTTCTCACATCCATACATGACCACAGGAAAGACCATAGCCTTGACTAGGCGAACCTTTGTTGGTAAAGTAATGTCTCTGCTTTTGAATATGCTATCTAGGTTGGTCATAACTTTTCTTCCAAGGAGTAAGCGTCTTTTAATTTCATGACTGCAGTCACCATCTGCAGTGTTTTCTTTAGAAGGAATGATGCTAAAGCTGAAACTCCAGTATTTTGGCCACCTCATGCGAAGAGTTGACTCATTGGAGAAGACTCTGATGCTGGGAGGGATTGAGGGCAGGAGGAGAAGGGGACGACAGAGGATGAGATGGCTGGATGGCATCACTGACTCGATGGGTATGAGTCTGGGTGACCTACGGGAGCTGGTGATGGACAGGGAGGCCTGGCGTGCTGCGGTTCATGGGGTCGCAAAGAGTCGGACACGACTGAGCGACTGATCTGATCTGATCTGATTTAGCCTTCATCGAGAGGCTTTTTAGTTCCTCTTCACTTTCTGCCATAAGCGTGGTGTCAGCTGCCTATCTGACGTTATTGATATTTCTCCCGGCAATCTTGATTCCAGGTTGTGCTTCTTTCAGCCCAGCATTTCTCATGATGTACTCTGCACATAAGTTAAATAAACAGGGTGACAATATACAGCCTTGACATACTCCTTTTCCTATTTGGAACCAGTCTGTTTTTCCATGTCCAGTTCTAACTGTTGCTTCCTGACCTGCGTACAAATTTCTCAAGAGGCAGGTCAGGTGGTCTGGTATTCCCATCTCTTTCAGAATTTTCCACAGTTTATTGTGATCCATGCAGTAAAAGGCTCTGGCATAGTCAATAAAACAGAAATAAATGCTTTTCTGGATCTCTATTGCTTTTTTGATGATCCAGCGGATGTTGGCAATTTAGTCTCTGGTTCCTCTGCCTTTTCTAAAACCAGCTTGAACATCAGGAATTTCACAGTTCATGTATTGCTGAAGCCTGGCTTGGAAAATTTTGAGCATTACTTTACTAGCATGTGGGATGAGTGCAACTGTGTGGTAGTTTGAGCATTCTTTGGCTTCGCCTTTCTCTGGGATTGGAATAAAAACTGACCTTTTCTAGTCCTGTGGCCACTGCTGAGTTTTCCAAATTTGCTGGAAAATTGAGTGCAGCACTTTCATAGCATAGAGCAATATGTGTCTTTACCTGGCTCTAAAAGAACATTGAAGAATAAGACACAGTCTTAGCTCTTGTTAAGCTCCCACTTTAAAGACAATAAGCAAATTTCTGCACACTAAATTAAAACAGCAGTAATTTTAGGCTGGAGGAATTAGAAAGAGTTCATAGAGGTGAAAGCTCTGTGCATTTATAAACATGGAAAGATTTACAAATTTTCTGCCTTGAAAATGTATTGTCTACAATTCAAATATGCATAATATTCTCTATTTTTGTAACTGACTTCATCCTGTTCACTAGCAAGGGGTGTTTGTATGGATTGAAAGTCCCTTTAAGGTAACACAGAGTCTCCCATTTAAAATCCATCCCTCAGCTTAGCTCAGCTTCACTATAGTCATTGTCTTGTCAATTCTCAGTTCCAGGTCCCTGCTGAGATTGGCTTTCCTCTTCATGAGGAGGCACCTTCTCTGTCTCCTCCCAGAGATGTTGTCCAGGATAAGGGGCTTCTCATCCAGCGGCAGTGAGAAAAGGTCCTTGGTCTGTATGCTCTCACTTAGAATCAGCTTGTCTTTGATTTAGTAGCTTTGATTTGTTCTAGTCTCTGGGCATCAGGTACTGGACTCGTGGAGAAATGTGTGTACTGTGCTGTGTGTATCTGCTTCAGTCGTGTTGGATTCTGTGTGACCCTGTGTACCATAGCCCACCAGCTCCTCTGTCTGTGGATTCTCTAGGCTAGAATTTTGGAGTGGGTTGCCATGACCTCCTCCAGGAGAAATGAATGAGGCCAATTCAGTGCCAAACTCTTTGTTAGATATTGCTGATCATAGACTGCAAAGGGTTGAACAAGAATGATGGGCTGGACCTCAGCCAGCTCATGACCTTACTCTTTCCCTCATGCCCCTGTGATAAAGTGGTCATTGGAAAAGTAGCCTTTACTGATCTTGGGTCCATTCAGGCAAGGAACACAGATAGTGAGAGGGGTCTCCAAATCTTTGGTGTAACAATTCTATTATTTTCTTTAAAGTTGCATAGATAGTTTTAATTCAAAAATATTTTGCATATCGGTCACTCTGATTGGTCCTGAAAATGTCCCTCAAGCAAGGATGCTTAATTATCAACTTCCCTGGCAAAGAGATTACTAAACCTCTCAAATCTCCTTTTACTCATGGTAATTTGGGAATAACAATGCTACATATTGTATTACTTTACAATCCATAAAGCCAATTAAGCAGTTTCCCTAAGTAAAAGAAGAGATTTCTTTCTGCTCTTTACTTCTGTACTTTCAGTTCAATATAAAAGCTTTTACTTCTGCACTTTCAATTCAATATAAATATTTTTTATAACAAAATTTTCTTCCTGTTACAGTCATGTGTGGTTTGAATTGAAAGTGAGCCAAATGATAAATATGTAAACATCCTTCCTGCTTAGCCACATCTGATTAAGACCAGAAGAGGAGGCTTCATGGTGCTCACCTGTCAGTGAGCTGTGGTTTGCCAACTGTATCTTCGGATATACACAGATACTTGCAGCATCTATACGGTTTAGGAGTGGCCGTCTCTTAGGAAAAAAAAAATTGGCCATCTCAGCACCACTCTGGGAATGGAGTTGTGTTTGTTTCTGGATATTGGGATTTACTGCATTTATTGCAAAAATGTGTTGTAGTGAAACATAAATAACTAATACCATTTAGTAGTGTTGAAATATCATTACAACAAGTGATGCAACTTGCAGTTGCTCTAAAGCCCTCACAAAAAGGTGAATTACATTTTTAAAACAGCATTTTTAATTAGAATGATTCCTATAAAACACCTACCAGCATGACATTCCTTCGTTTATTTATTCAATAGACATGGTCTGGCCATTTTAATTACCCAGGTATTAGGGATATGGAAGTGAACTAGACACAGAACTTTTACTAAGTACCTTACAGCTTATAGGGTAAAATAAACAAGTAAACAACTTAATTCACAAACGCTCACAGTTGGTAAGGTCGAGGTTCATGAGCAGTAGACTGGGGGTGTGGAGAGAAGGGGTGATGTGTGGAAGCCTCACAACTCTGATTGGCACCAATGACCATCACAGCATGTGGTTCCTGGGAGAGTTCTGACAGATCCAGTCAAGGCTCCAGGTAACAGCATTGAATTCCTGTTCTATAGTGCTGTGAATCTCCAGATGGAATGTAGAGTTGATGCCATAATACTGCTTCTCTACCAGTACTACCACATCCTACCGTTAGCTAGAAGCTATAATGTATCTGTGAATGCTCAGTTGCGTCCCACCCCAGGGGCTGTAGCCTCCAGACTCCTCTGTCCATAGAATTTTTCAGGCAAGAATACTGGCATGGGTGGCAATTTCCTATTTGAGGAGATCTAGAAATGGCATTTCCGACTCAGGGATCAAACCTGAGTCACCTGCATTGGCAGATGGATTCCTTACCACTGGTGCCACCTGGGAAGCCCATAAAATTAATGCTTATTAATGCCAACTCACATATCCTCACCAAAACCATTATCTAGACTCAATCAAAACCTTCATTTTACAGATGAAGCCACTACATAAAGTGTAAGAACCCTGTTCAAGGTCGCACACATGGTATGTGGCTGAGCTCTGAGTCAGGACAGGGCAGACTGACTCCCGAGTCTGTTCCCCTGACCCCTGCACTGCACTCTCTCAAGTTCACTGTGGACACAGCTGGTTGGAGTCCTCCCTAAAACTTTCCTCTTTCAAATCTTTGATGAGATTGAACACTGAGATTTCCTTATGTGTCAGAGAAGATGTGCCTTCATCTGAGAGTGAGTCGGTCCACGCTGACCTGCATTCCCAGTTCTGGGGTAGAGGGTGCTGTGGGGCAGCCTGCCAGCCCCAAATTAGCCTCTCCTTTCTAGCCTACCCCTCCCTGTAACAGGGTCTGGAGCCCCTAACAGTGTCTTACCTGTAAGATTTCCATCCCGAGGTGACTGTGTGTGCCTGTTTTACTAAACGCATCAGTGTGTCATCCGGTGGGAGGGATACTGGACCCCAGGAAGCACGTCGTGTGTTCTAGGTGTCCGTCCCATGGTTTCTGGTGATGCTGTGGAGTCCATAACTGGATAAGGAATGATGACTCTGGGCCCAGAGGGAGTAGAGCATAAATCTAAGTGATTGAACATTTCCTGGTCCTACTCCACCACCTCAGTTTACATTCTGGTTCTGATATTTACAACTAGTTGTTTAATGTGTTAAGAATCCTGATATAGAAGGAGATGGGGCTCTATCATGGGACCTGGGAGTGGGAGGAAAAGATGACAAGTAAGTAATTCTTCTATGATTAGTGGGTTGATACTAGCACATTTAAGAAGAGTGAGAAAAGCATGTGCTCTATTGTCTTTTCTCCCGAGGCTCAAGGAGGATGGATGGGCATGGCAGGACAGAAAAGCTAGGTCTACTGACCGGGTTGAGGGGTCCTTCCAGTGGAGGTGTTACAGGGCTGTGGACTGGCCCACAGCTGCCCTCGTATTGTCCCCACTGAGACCTTAAGGTATGGGAGGGGGAGAGTGTGAATCCATCTCTGAGCACTGGTGGGGACTCTGGGGTGTGTGTGTCACAGGTGCATCCTTCCCACACCTGAGATGAAATGAGAGTCAGGGTGAGGGGGCCTCAGGGTGGGCTTGTGTGGACCACAGGGCTGTACCATGGGAACCCTGAGCCTGAGGGGCCATGAGGAATGGGGGCAGCATGTTGATGATCTTGAGTTTTGAGATGGGATCTCTATTGTGCTTCCCCTAAGGCCCTTCTCAGTCTCTCTACTCATCCCAGCACTGCACCCTGGGGACCATCTGGGAGCTTCTCTGATCAGTGGAAACAGAACAAAGCAGCAATGGCCACCCTGGACATCAGCCCTTTCTGCTTGGATCTTCCCCCTCAACCCACCTGAGCTTCTATTCTTGCTGCCACTTTTCGTCTTAAATGCAGAATGGAGGAGTTGAGGTCACTGCTGGCTGCAGGCAGCATGAACCCCTTCTCTTCTCTGCTTCACTTGCCTCTTCTTTGCTCCCTCCCTTGCAGTCACCCTCTAGCAGAAGGCTTTCTATTTCCCCTTCTGTCACGATCTGTTCCCTTAAATTATATTTTGCATCTTTTTTAGTTATGGTTTATAAGTGTGTACTGAATGTTACCAAACCAAGCTTTCAATATACAAAGGGGGAAAATGAAGTTTAGAAACTCTTAGACTTTCTAACCTATCTATTTTTTTCTCAGGACCCCAAACTTCTGTTTTGGAGGGCTAGAGTTGAATGATGACTCCTACTTTCTCTTTATTTCCTTTATATATAAATCTTTTTCTCTCCTGAAGCATAATTTTGAGACTAGCAGAAAGGGATATTTCATAAAATGAAATGTGATAAATGGAAAGAGATTTAGTATGTCTGGAAGCCCTTATATATAGATACTGTGTATATGCATATATGCATCAGTCTCTCTATTTACCTATTGTTGTCATTATCATCAATCTGTCAGCCCATCTATCGAATCTATTTCTTTAGTATCTATATTTCTATGCTAATTAATTTATTTATAGCTAAAACAATGAGACTGATGTCTTCATCAATAGACCCTTCTAAGATGTTTTAATATGAAAATAGTAACCGTGACCTTTAAATAAAATACCAAGCACTTCAATTTTACTTGACACCAGCTTCCAGGAATTTGTCATTCCCAACTCTGCCACCTTGTGGTGACCCTGTAAACTGCACACGTGCAAAGTGGAGCCCGATGCCATCAGACCAGCAGCATCCATGTAGAAGCTGAAACATTCATGTGAGGGACAAGTGCAAGGATACAGTGAGTGGATTACAATCTGACCTTGGACATTCATTGCAAAAATTGATCATGTACGTATCTGGGACTCAGAAGGCTAGAACCACCTAGGAGTATGTAAAGATTCAGTGTCTACTTGACCCACAGACAGGTAGTGACCCCGGGGAAATGGGTGGGGTACAGATTGGGGGAAGCCATTAGCACAGATGTCGCCTCTACCTGGAAAATTCCCATCTCCGCCACTCCTGGGAGAGACAGTAACCTGGACCTGTAGTGGAGTGAAAGAGAGAGGCTTATTTTTTCCTTTTCCTTTTTCAAGAAGGTTCAAAGATTCAGAGGAGAACAAATAGACTTCCGGGTGCTCTGTGGCAATATGGTAAAAAAAAAAAAAAAAATGCAGTATTTTTGTCATTTGAAAAATAATGAGTTTCTAGTCTTCAAATATAATAATTCCTGTTCTAAGTATCAATTACAAGTAAATAATCTGAAATATGGACAAAATATATGTGAAAAAACCTTTAGCGTAACATTAATTACATAAAAATGAGGCTATGAAATTTTTCTTCCTTCATATTGTTCATTTCTTCCTTGTCCTTTCTGATTGATAAATTATCACCATTAAGGAAGCTAACTGTTAATATGTCCTATTCTCAGAAGCATATGAAATGTCTACTGACTGCAACTTTTCATTAAGCAATTGAAATTTTAAAAAAGAATGACATTTTAAAAACTTGCCCTGGAAACTGTGAGTGTCAGATGGGCTGGAAATGACCTGAATGTGTCCAGAGCATCTTCAAACTGTCCCCTCAGAGAGACCTCAGCCTGGAAGGCGCCGGGGTTAGATCATGGCCTTGCGGGGGAGAGTCAGCCTGAGGCCTGACCTCCCCTCCATCCCCTCTTCTCCCGCACAGCCAGGGGCCTGGCCTGTGAGCAGGCACTGCACCCAGTCTCAGTCTATTCCCTCTGAACCTGCATCTTCAAACCTCGATGTGCAGAAGAACAACTTGGAAGGACTGTGATGTGACACACAGAGGCTATTCAAAGCTTCTGGGTCTTGCTGGTGCTGCCTGGAGTGACTACACTGTGAGATGCCCTGGTCTAAACTGCACCCCCCCCCACCTCCACAGCAAACAGCAGGCCTCGGTCACCCTCAGGACCAACGTTGCTCACCTCTTGTCCCTTCTCTGGTGGACATGTAGAGAAGAAGCTGACAGTTCTTGAAGCAGCCTGGGCTCCATTTGGGTAGGAATTCCTGTTCTGAGACCCCTGATTGATCTAGAAGGGGAATGGCAGGGACTCCCTCTGGGTTTGAGTCTCCCCTCATGAAACTCTCTCCCTGGTGAGGGGATGGCTGGGAGCATCCAGAGCAGTGTCTTGGGCAGCTCGACATCTAGGGCGGAGCCTCTCTGGACTGAGTCTAACGGGAGTTCTCTTGCACACATTCTAATCTCTGCACTGAGCCTGTGTTTTGCAGGAAGAAACATGGTGCAAGTGCATCAGCAGGTGGCTCTCGGGGCAGGACTGCTGCCCCTGGGTGGCTGCAAAGAGAAGAGGGGTTGGGTCTGTAAATACAGAAGACCACATCCCCTCTCACTCTGCAGAAGGGGAGCATAGCCCAAGTGACATAGCCTAAGGACACAGTGGTCTTAGGGGCTAAGAAAGATCCGTGATGGTAATAGTTAGGTTCAGTCAAAAAGTGTTAATTACTCAGTCATGTCATGTCCGACTCTTTGTGACCCCATGGACTGTAGCCTGCCAGGCTCCTCTGTAAGATTTTCCAGGCAAGAATATTGGAGTGGGTTGCCATTTCCTCCTCCAGGAGATCTTCCCAACCCAGAAATTGAACCTGTGTCTCCTGCATTGTGGGAAGATTCTTTACTATCTGAGCCTCCAGGGAAGGTTCTGTCAAAGCCCTATGTTGTTATGACACCCCTGTGCTCCAGGACTTGTCTCCAGATCATTCTGAGAAGTGGGGAATAACCAGCAATCTCATCCCCCCAACTCAATGGTTCCCACCTCACCCCCTCCATGCTCACCTGTGAGTTCCTGTGCTCATGTCCTCATTCTCCTGACTTGATAATCAATCTTGTATTTTCAGCCTGTTTGCAGTTCTCTTCTTTATCCCTGAGCCCAGCCCTGGGGAATATCAATGCCTGCTTCCACCAAAATTATTGTTTATGGGCTAACTGATCCCAGACCCTGACCATGTGAGATCTCACAGTCTGTAAATACTGGCCAGGGTGAGCAGGGGAGAGAGAGTCACTCACATGACTTAATGCAACTTTTCTACACCAGCACCGGCTATGGGGCCTGACTCTCAGGACTACGGAAGCAGGAGGTCAAAGGACCATGTTGCTCATATAAGGAGATGTTGAAGATTCAGAAGCTCATTGGTGTCTGAGCTTCAGAAAGGGGCAGATGCAGTCTCTGATAATGCCTGAAATGGTGAAAGGTGTCGCTATTGGCTTTCAGGAGGGAGGGTGTAAGGGGTGGTCTATATAGACCCCAGTCGGCACCCTGACGCCTCCTCACAGGCTGATCCTGCAGCTGGGACTGTGACCTTGAGGACGTGGGGTCAGGATGGCTCTGGGCAGACACCTCTCCCTGCGGGGACTCTGTGTCCTCCTCCTTGGCACCGTGGTGGGTGGTCAAGGTAAGAGCTGCCCCTCTGCCCTGGGTCCACAGCAGGGCATGAACGCCTTGATGAAGGGAAAGGTATATGGTGTTCTGGAGCCGAGCCTCAGTGTTTTTGACCAAAAGGGAGCCATGCTGACTGTGAATACTGGTCCCTCTCCTGTGCGGGGTCCACTGGTTGTAGTGGCAGATTTTAAAGGTTTGGTCTGGACCGAACTGGGTCATCCTGAGTCCCTCCACTGTCTCCCTTGTCTTTAGGGAGCTTCTAGGAGTCCCAGTGGCTCCCAGTGTGTGGAAGTTCCAGCCACTGACCTCAGCTGAGACTCTGGGCTGTTCCCACACACTCCACGTGCCTGATGTGTGAGCACTGCCCCTGGGTCCCTGTGTTTCCTGTGTCTGTGCTCCTGTAGGCTCTGTGCTTGTGTGTGTGCATTTGTGTGTGTGTCTGTGTCTGTGTGTGAGGAGTTTGTGTTTGTGTGAAAGGATATGTGTGTTTGCAGGTGTGTGTGATGAGTGTGTGAGTGTGTGTTTGTGTGTGTGAGAGAGGGTGTGTGTGTGAGGATGTGTGTGTGTGTGTGTGTGTGTGTAGTGTGTGAGGAGTTTGTGTTTGTGTGCAAGGGTATGTGTGTTTGCAGGGTGTGTGAGGGTGTGTGTGGAGTGTGTGAGGAGCTTGTGTGTGTCTGTGTGTGAGAGTGTGTGATGGTGTGTGAGGGTGTGTGGAGCTGGTCTGTGTGAGAGGAATGGGGCTGCTGAGCAGGGACTGAGTCCACTGGTCTGTGAAGCACACAGAGTCCCACAGGGCTGGGTGTCATGGCTACTGCAGATCAGAGATAATCGTGCACCTGAAGGCAATGGCACCCCACTCCAGTACTTCTGCCTGGAAAATCTCATGGGTGGAGGAGCCTGGAAGGCTGCAGTCCATGGGGTCGCTGAGGGTCGGACACGACTGAGCGACTTCACTTTCACTTTTCACTTTCATGCATTGGAGAAGGAAATGGCAACCCACTCCAGTGTTCTTGCCTGGAGAATCCCAGGGATGGGTGAGCCTGGTTGGCTGCCGTCTATGGGGTCACACAGAGTCGGACACGACTGAAGTGACTTAGCAGCAGCAGCAGCAGCCTGCTTCTCTCTGACTCCCCTCCCCCATCCCCCGGCTCCCCTCTGCTTGTTGACGTGTCTGCCCAGCACTAGGCTCTGTGAGAGGCTCTGCCTGCTGACCTCATCTGTTCCCACCAGGTGTCCATTGCGGAGCAGAGAAACCCGCAGCCAGGAGAGAGAACCTCTTGCCTATAGAGTTTAGTTGATGTGCAGCCCCAGGTGTATAAGTTCCCGAATCACTGCCCTGGTCCCTGTGACTTGTTTCCTGATGTTATGAGGGCCTGAGATGGTCCTTTCCCTTCCCAGAATCTGCTGTGACTCTGTAGGAAGCTCTTTCTCTCTTGTGCCCTCTCCTGTCCCTCCCTGAACCTGGTTCCCCCGAGTGAGAGAATGGGGAAACCATCCTCTCAACCAGTGAGGGCTATGGCTGCAGAGAATCTGGTCTCCAGCCTGGAGAAGGTGGCTCTCTCAGATGTGGGTGCTGGTCCGCTGAGACTCAGTGCAGCCCTGTCTCCTCTCAGAGCTCACTGTTGTCCCCTACACCTCAGCCTCCAGTTCACAGCTCTCCTTGGGAAGCCCCCTCCCTCCATGTCTCTGCTCCTCGAAAGCTGGGTAGATGCTGGTGAAGCATCTCCTGAGAGCTCTGGAGGGCAGAGGTGGGTTTTTTCCCCTGAGGGGTGAGACAACATGTGTTCAGATGCAAGTCCCCACACTTACGAGGACAACTGTTGGAAGATTCCTGAGACATTACTTATGAAGCAAGACCATTTTGCCAAAGGAAGTACTCTTTTTATTTTTCCTGAAACAACTCTGTTCAGTGTTTTCCTACTAAAATTTTCTTCTTCTACTTCATATGACATTGAACTTGCTTCTTATAAAACAATAGTCTAGGCATTTGTGAGCATTTGGTGATTGCTGAGCTGGGCAGACATTACAAGAGTTTTTACCAGGAAATTCGTGATGGACATTGCCAAAAAATTATTCCTTGAAGCATAATTGATGTTATTATACACAATAATGTAGACCCCCCAAGATTAGATAATTCAATATATAATATTTTTGTAACATGTTTTTAAAAGTTAACAGTTTATTTTTCACATCTGTATATATTAATATTGTTAATTATGCTGCTTTTACACAGTAAATTTTTTTTATTGTTTTGATGTGTGTAGGTGTGCATTCAATTGTCTCTGACTCTTTGTGATTCTGATGGACTGTAGCCACCAGGCTTCTCTGTCCAGTGGAATTCTCCAGGCGGGAATACTGCAATGGGTTGCCATGCCCTCCTGAGGGGATCTTCCTGACCCAGGGATTGGATCTACATTTTTTTGGCTCTGGCACTGGCACACAGATTCTTTGCAGTGCTTACGAAGTCCATTGTATTGATGGAATTACAAAAGATAGGATATTCCAGGAATAACATAGATAATTTAAATCCTACAATTATTTTATCTTATAATTGAAATGCAGTATACTTTCCTAATCACTGGTGTTAGACATGTTGCTGAAAAATCAATTAACAATTTTGTTAAGGAGAAAAGCAGGGGATTTTATTCTACCCAAACTTTGGATAACACAGGAAGCAGATTTTCAGAAAGCTCCAGAGTCGTCTTGAATCCTAATCTCTTAAGTGAAATCTCATCACTTTTGCCAAATTCCATTTGTTAGACTCGTGTTACTAGATACACACAAGTGTGGGGATTACACAAAGACATGAACACAGGCAGCAGGAATAACTGGGACACTTCAGAGCCTGTTACCCCAGCCCTCTGTTCCTAAGCTGGATGAGATGTTCCCCATGGACAGGGAAAGAAAGGAAGGATTCCTCCCCGGATCTGGGGCCATGAGCTGTAAGTGAGATGAGGAAGCTGGGCCCTAGTACCCTTGGGCACATCTACAGGGAGGGCAGCATCCAGAATCTCTGAAGGCCTGTCCTGGGTGGTGTCCCTGGAGCTGGTTCTACAGGCTCGTGAGAAACACCTGGTGCCTCCCTTCCTGCTCCAGGTTCAGTGATGGCACATTGGGAGCTTAGAGTTGGCCACAGTGGGAATATGTGTACCACATAAGTCAACAAATACTATATATAGGTAATTTTTACTCTCAGCTCATTTTTAAAATATTTATACCATTGCCTTGTCTCCTAAAATCTCTCCTGTGTCCTCTGTGTGTGTCTCTCTTGCAGCTCTGCAGCTGAGGCTGAAGGATGGAACCCACCGCTGCGAGGCGAGAGTAGAAGTGAAGCACCAAGAAGAATGGGGCACAGTGAATGATTATGATTGGGGCTTGGAGGAGGTGGCTGTGGTGTGCAGACAGCTGAGGTGTGGAGCTGCTGTTGAGGCTCCTCGAGGTGCTTATTTTGGACCAGCAGCTGGCCCCATTTGGTTTTCCTATGTTTTTTGTTGGGGAACAGAGTCAGCTCTCACTGAATGTCGATATTCTAGTATTAGAGATTTTAGTGATGATGTTTTCATTCATGACTGGGATGCTGGAGCAGTCTGTTCAGGTGAGTCCTGCTGGTCTGGGTGGGGGTCCCCAGCAGCAAAAGCTTTGGTCTGATTCCCAGAATAACTATGTGAGAATATGGATCACAGTCTTTAGAGTCTACTTGGGTGAAGACCCGAGTCCCACATGATTCCTAGAGCATTGCGTGCTCAAGGGAGCAGAAGGAATTGCTTGGACTTGAACAGTAAAGGCTCTATACCAACTTCTGGGTTGGACATGTCTGAGTTAGTTTGATCATGGTAGCTGCTTTTTATTCTTTTTTAGGATGGTTTGAGAAGTGAAGCTACAGGATGGTATATGGGAGAGATGCAGGCAAGCAAATTTTATTGTATTCATGTTCCTAGGAATTATTATCTGTCCAGTGAAAAAGAAAGAGTACCATCAGGTCAGTACATGGGGAGATGCCAATAGAACAAGCTCAACCTAACAGTTTTAACCAAAATGGGGTGTGAAGATCCAGGGACTAGTGACAGTACTGTGGGTCAAGATGCAGTTACACAAGGGAAAAGACACGAGGGGATTTCACTGGTGTGTTTGAATGTCACTAGGTTACAGTCAGTCAGGAGTGGCAAGAAGGGGGACTTCTGGCAGGGCATAGTCTCATCCCACTGGTGTACCTGCTTACCCGGGTGGGGAGTTCATATCTTTTTGTGGAGATGTCGAAGCTGCAGAAAAATATGAAGCTTTGAAATTTATACCACAGGAGCTGGAACAAAGCAAGTGCTAAGGCAGTGAAGCTAAAAAGAACCTGAAGTGACTCATAAGAAGTGTTCAGTGTTTTCTAAGTGTAACTGACTTGTGCCAAATTGGAGGCAGTAAAGACAGCAGTGAAACTGGAGTGTGAATGGGTGGTCTCAGGAACTAAGAACATCTCAGTTGTTATCACAATGATGGATGAGATGGCCAGGACATTAATCCATCAGAGCAGCTGGATTGTAGGAAGAGTCAGAAATCACAGTGAATTCCCCGAGGGAAGTGGTTGAGTCTCAGGAAAGGGTCACCACACTTGATGGGACGGTGGGACCTGGGAGCCCTGAGGACATCTGCAGTGGGTACCTAAGAGCCACAGCCAAATAGCTCTTTGGTGTTATGTTGGAGAAGATTGATGGAAAGGTGATCTTTTCCAATCCCACCTTCAGCAGATTTTTGATGATACTAGTTGAGACCCCTAAGAAAATAATTATTTTTCTTTTTAGAAAATACTTTATCCAGGCATTACTGACAAACAAAAACTGTACATATTTAGTGTTTTCAATATAAGTTTGCAAATCAGTATACATCTGTGAAACCATTACAACACCCATGCCATAAACCTGTTCATCTCCTCAAAAGTTTTCATTCACCTTCTTTTTTACAGTATTACTCTCAAAAACAATTATTTTCAAGGAGATTTGACTTTCGGTTATAAATTTTTGCTTAAGAAATCCTTAATGTTTTCCAATATTTCAAGTGACATTCCTTATTGGCACAATGTCCTAGTTATGGTTTCGTCTGAAGATAAACTTCTGGAGACACTACAGGATGCTCTGCTTTATTTTGATAAATCAGCATCTAAGTTAAAATAGACTGTGTGCTGCTGGAGCTTCTAGTGATCATTTTAAGAAAATTGATGTTGTGATATTAATTTCAATTAAGATGCATTTTAAAATAAGAAAATTTATTAATAGTCTGGCATTTAAGCCTTGATTGTGGTTTGTACTCCCTGACCACTATTGGTCTATCTTTGGCTCTCATACATTTATGGACAATTCCCGCTTACTTCTACAAATGTCTTTGTCACGAGTTTCCTCCCACTCATCTATCTTTTCTCTATTTTAAGACATGTTTTAATAATGTGAAGGTAAGTCAAAGTGGTCATGATGCACCAGAGATAAGAATAGAATAGCACATCTATTTAGTTTTCTCAGTGGAATTGAAGTCTGGGAGTTTTTTCCCCTCAGTCTTAGGAGTCAGGTATGGAAGAGAAATCTCAGCCTCTTTAGTGGATTGTTGAAAGTGAAGTAGGAGAAATCCAGAGTAGAAACAATCACTTGAGAAGAATGTACAGGAGTTTGTTTGAATTAAGAAGTGGACTTCAAGGGCTTCAAGACAAAGGTTTGGGATGGCTTCACAAGTTGAGAAGGACTGCAGTACAGAAGTGCAAAATGATGAGGGGATGAAGATGCAAGGATTGCAGGAGGGGAAGGTGGGTTTCTCATCCAGGTCAACTACTACATTCCTGCCCTCTCTTCCTTTATCTTGATGTGGGGGTCATTTCTGAGCCCTCTGGAAGTGCTGGCCATTGAAGGTTGCCATTTTATTTGTGGAAAGTTTTTTATAATATTGAAACTATTTCTTTAGCAAATATGGGACCAATCAGATTTTCCCTTTTTTCGTATCAGGTTCTGGTGAGTTGTGCTTTTCAAGGACTTGGCCTATTTTGCCTACATTTTTGAAATTGAGTAAAATGTGCTCGTATCTCATATCATTAAATTCACCAGTTGACTCTGTTGATTTCTTCATTGTATGTTTGCTTTCTATTTAATTGATTTCTGTTCTCAGTTTTTGTTCCTCTTTTGCTTATGATTTTTTGTTATTTTTGTAGATCCATGAAATGGAATCTTAGATCATTTCATTCAGCTTTGGTCTTTATTCTAATGTAGAAATCAAGGAAGCATCAGTTTTCCAAATTTTCTTCTAGCCACCACTTTAATCTTAGCCCACTAATTTTGATACTACATAATTTCTTTTGTATTTTATCATCATAAAATATTTCTTCTTTCTCTCTGAATATATTCTTTGCCCTATACTCTTACTTTATGTGATACTAATATAAACACTACAATTTTGTGCATAGTGTATAATTTTTACCTCTTTATTAATAATTTGTTTCTGTGCTTATATTTAAACATACATATTTATAGATAGAATATGGTTTTACAGGGCTTCTCTAATAGCTCAGACAGTAAAGAGTCTGTTTGCACTACTGGAGACCAGTGTTCAACCCCTGAGTCAGGAAGATCCGCTGGAGAAGGGAATGGCAACCTACTCCGGTATTCTTGCCTGGCAATAAGGAGTTCATGGTCTGAGCCACAGTCAGCTCCTGGTCTTGTTTTTGCTGATTGTATGTATAGAGCTTCTCCATCTTTGGCTGCAAAGAATATAATCGATCTGATTTCGGTGTTGACCATCTGGTGATGTCCATGTATATAGTCTTCTCTTGTGTTGTTGGAAGAGGGTATTTGCTATGACCAGTGCATTTTCTTGGCAAAACTCTGCTAGTCTTTGCCCTGCTTCATTCCGTGTTCCAAGGCCAAATTTGCCTGTTACTCCAGGTGTTTCTTGACTTCCTACTTTTGCATTCCAGTCCCCTATAATGAAAAGGACATCTTTTTTGGGTGTTAGTTCTAAAAGGTCTTGTAGGTCTTCATAGAACCATTCAACTTCAGCTTCTTCGGCGTTCCTGCTTGGGGCATAGATTTGGATTACTGTGACATTGAATGGTTTGCCTTGGAAATGAACAGAGATCATTCTGTCATTTTTGAGATTGCATCCAAGTACTGCATTTCAGACTCTTTTGTTGACCATGATGGCCACTCCATTTCTTCTGAGGGATTCCTGCCCACAGTAGTAGATATAATGGTCATCTGAGTTAAATTCACCTATTCCAGTCCATTTTAGTTCGCTAATTCCTAGAATGTCGACATTCACTCTTGCCATCTCTTGTTTGACCACTTCCAATTTGCCTTGATTCATGGACCTGACATTCCAGGTTCCTATGCAGTATTGCTCTTTACAGCATCGGACTTTGCTTCTATCACCAGACACATCCACAGCTGGGTATTCTTTTTGTTTTGGCTCCATCCCTTCATTCTTTCTGGAGTTATTTCTCCACTGATCTCCATTAGCATATTGGGCCTCTACTGACCTGGGGAGTTTCTCTTTCAGTATCCTATCATTTTGTCTTTTCATACTGTTCATGGGGTTCTCAAGGCAAGAATACTGAAGTGGTTTGCCATTCCCTTCTCCAGCGGACCACACCCTGTCATCTCTCTCCACCATGACCCACCCATCCTAGGTTGCCCCTCGGGCATGGCTTAATTTCATTGAGTTAGACAAGGGTGTGGTCCTTGTGTGATTAGATTGACTAGTTTTCTGTGAGAACGGTTTTAGTGTATTTGCCCTCTGATGCCCTCTTTCAAGATCTACTGTCTTACTTGGGTTTCTCTTACCTTGGGCGTGGGGTATCTCGTCCCGGCTGCTCCCGGCTGCTCCCAGCCAGCGAAGCACAGCCATCGCACCTTACCTTGGACGAGGGGTCTCTCCTCACTTCCGCCCTTCCTGACCTCGGTTGTGGGGTAGCTCTTCTCGGCCGCGCTTAGTGCGCTGGCCCTCACAGCCGTCCTTCCTCGGTCGTGGGGTAGCTCCTCTCGGCCGTGCTCTTAGTGCGCGACGCAGCCGGCGGGGTGCTCTTAACTACTAGACCATTCAGGTATGACCTAAATCAAATTCCTTATGATTATACAGTGGAAGTAAGAAATAGATTTAAGGGCCTAGATCTGATAGATAGAGTGCCTGATGAACTATGGAATGAGGTTCGTGACATTGTACAGGAGACAGGGAACAAGACCATCCCCATGGAAAAGAAATGCAAAAAAGCAAAATGGCTGTCTGGGGAGGCCTTACAAATAGCGGTGAAAAGAAGAGAAGCGAAAAGCAAGGGAGAAAAGGAAAGATATAAACATCTAAATGCAGAGTTCCAAAGAATAGCAAGAAGAGATAAGAAAGCCTTCTTCAGTGATCAATGTAAAGAAATAGAGGAAAACAACAGAATGGGAAAGACTAGGGATCTCTTCAAGAAAATCAGAGATACCAAAGGAACATTTCATGCAAAGATGGGCACGATAAAGGACAGAGATGGTGTGGACCTAACAGAAGCAGAAGATATTAAGAAGAGGTGGTAGGAATACACAGAAGAACTGTACAAAAAAGAGTTTCAAGACCCAGATAATCATGATGATGTGATCACTGACCTAGAGCCAGACATCTTGGAATGTGAAGTCAAATGGGCCTTAGAAAGCATCACTACGAACAAAGCTAGTGGAGGTGATGGAATTCCAGTGGAGCTATTGCAAATCCTGAAAGATGATGGTGTGAAAGTGCTGCACTCAATATGCCAGCAAATTTGGAAAACTCAGCAGTGGACACAAGATTGGAAAAGGTCAGTTTTCATCCCAATCCCAAAGAAAGGCAATGCCAAAGAGTGCTCAAACTACCGAACAATTGCACTCATCTCACACGCTAGTAAAGTAATGCTCAAAATTCTCCAAGCCAGGCTTCAGCAATATGTGAACCGTGAACTTCCTGATGTTCAAGCTGGATTTAGAAAAGGCAGAGGAACCAGAGATCAAATTGCCAACATGTGCTGGATCATGGAAAAAGCAAGAGAGTTCCAGAAAAACATCTATTTCTGCTTTATTGACTATGCCAAAGCCTTTGACTGTGTAGATCACAATAAACTATGGAAAATTCTGAAAGAGATGGGAATACCAGACCACCTGATCTGCCTCTTAAGAAATCTGTATGCAGGTCAGGAAGCAACAGTTAGAACTGGTCATGGATCAACAGACTGGTTCCAAATAGGAAAAGGAGTATGTCAAGGCTGCATATTGTCACCATGTTTGTTTAACTTATATGCAGAGTACATCATGAGAAATGCTGGACTGGAAGAAACACAAGTTGGAATCAAGATTGCTGGGAGAAATATCAATAACCTCAGATATGCGGATGACACCACCCTTATGGCAGAAAGTGAAGAGGGGCTAAAAAGGCTCTTGATGAAAGTGAAAGTGGAGAGTGAAAAGGTTGGCTTAAAGCTCAACATTCAGAAAACGAAGATCATGGCATCTGGTCCCATCACTACATGGGAAATAGATGGGGAAACAGTGGAAACAGTGTCAGACTTTATTTTTCTGGGCTCCAAAATCACTGCAAATGGTGACTGCAGTCATGAAATTAAAAGACGCTTACTCCTTGGAAGGAAAGTTATGACCAACCTAGATAGCATATTCAAAAGCAGAGACATCACTTTGCCAACAAAGGTTCGCCTAGTCAAGGCTATGGTCTTTCCTGTGGTCATGTATGGATGTGAGAGCTGGACTGTGAAGAAGGCTGAGCGCCGAAGAATTGATGCTTTTGAGCTGTGGTGTTGGAGAAGACTCTTGAGAGTCCCTTGGACTGCAAGAAGATCCAACCAGTCCATTCTGAAGGAGATCAATCTTGAAATTTCTTTAGAAGGAATGATGCTAAAGCTGAAACTCCAGTATTTTGGCCACCTCATGCGAAGAGTTGACTCATTGGAGAAGACTCTGATGCTGGGAGGGATTGAGGGCAGGAGGAGAAGGGGACGACAGAGGATGAGATGGCTGGATGGCATCACTGACTCGATGGGTATGGGTGTGGGTGACCTCCGGGAGCTGGTGATGGACAGGGAGGCCTGGCGTGCTGTGATTCATGGGGTCGCAAAGAGTCGGACACGACTGAGCAACTGATCTGATCTGATCTGATCTGATTCTTGCCTGGGAAATCCCATGGATAGCGGAGCCTGGTGGACTATAGCCCATGGGGTGCAAAGAGTCAGACAAAACTGAACAACTTCTCTTTCACTTTTCGAGTAGTTAAATGTTTTTACTTTGTCATGGGACTTGCATTGCCTCAAACAGAAAGTCAGAACTACTTATCTTCTCCTCCTGGGTTCAATCTTTCCAAGCATCAGAGTCTTTTCCAGTGAGTCAGATCTTTGGATCAGGTGGCCAAAGTACTGGAGTTTCAGCTTCAGCATCAGTCCTTCCAATGAATATTCAGGACTGATTTCCTTTAGGACTGACTGATTGGATCTCTTTGTTGTACAAGGGACTCTCAAGAGTCTTCTCCAGCACCATAGTTCAAAAGCATCAATTCTTCGGCGCTCAGCTTTCTTTATAGTCCAACTCTTATATCCATACACGACTACTGGAAAAATCATAGCTTTGATCAGATGAATCTTTGTTAGCAAAGTAATGTCTCAGCTTTTTAATGCTGGGACGGTGGAGCCTGATAGGCTGCAGTCCATGCCTGGTAGGCTGAAGTCCATGGGGTCGCTAAAAGTCGGGCACAACTGAGAGACTTCACTTTCACTTTTCACTTTCATGCACTGGAGAAAGAAATGGCAACCCACTCCAGTATTCTTGCCTGGAGAATCCCAAGGACAGAGGAGCTTACTGGCTGCCATCTATGAGGTCGCATGCCATCTATGAGAGCTGGACATGACTGAAGCGACTTAGCAGGAGGAGCAGTAGGTTGGTTATAGCTTTTCTTCCAAGGGTCAAGCTCTTTTAATTTCATGGCTGAGGTCATGGTCTGCAGTGATTTTGGAGCCCAAGAAAATAAAGTCTGTCACTGTTTCCATTGTTTCCCCATTAATTTCCCATGAATTGATGGGACCAGATGCCACAATCTTAGTTTTTTGAATGTTGAGTTTTAAGCCAACCTTTGAATTGTCCTCTTTCACTTTCATCAAGAGGCTCTTTAGTTCTTCGTTTTCTGCCAAAAGTTGGTGTCATCTGCATATCTGAGGTTATTGCTATTTCTCCTGGCAATCTCGATTCCAGCTCGAGCTTCCTCCAGCCTAGCATTTCCCATGATGTACTCTGCATAGTTCAATAAATATACAGCCTTGATGCATTCTTTTCCTGATTTGGAACCAGTCTGTTGTTCCATATCCGATTCTAACTGTTGCTTCTTTACCTGCATACAGATTTCTCAGGAGGCAGATAAAGTGGTCTGGTATTCCCATCTCTTTAAGAATTTTACACAGTTTGTTGTGATCCACTCAGTCAAAGGCTTTGGTGTAGTCAATAAAGCAGAAGATGTTTTATCTGGAACTGTCTTGCTTTTTCTATGATTCAGTGGATGTTGGCAATTTGATCTCTGGTTCCTCTGCCTTTTCTAAATACAGCTTGAACATCTGGAATTTCTCAGTTCACGTACTGTTGAAGCTTGGCTTGTACAGTTCTTCTGTGTATTCTTGCCATCTTTTCTTAATTTCATCTGCTTCTGTTAGGTCCATACTATTTCTGTCCTTGATTGTGCACATCTTTGCATGAAAAGCTCCCTTGGTATCTCTAATTTTCTTGACGAGATTTCTAGTCTTCCCATTCTATTGTTTTCCTCTTTTTCTTTGCACTAATCACTGAGGAAGGCTTTCTTATCTCTTCTTGCTATTCTTTGGAACTCTGCATTCAAATGGGTATATCTTTCCTTTTCACCTGTACCTTTAACTTCTCTTCTTACTCAGCTATTTGTAAGGCCTCCTCCGACAGCCATTTTGCTTTTTTGCATTTCTTTTTCTTGGGGATGTTTTGGATTACTGCCTCTTGTACAATGTCACTAATGTCCATCCACAGTTCTTCAGGCACTCTATCAGATCTAGTCCCTTGAAATATTTGTCATTTCTACTGTATAATCATAAGGGATTTGATTTAAGTCATACCTAAATGGTCTAATGGTTTTCCCTACTTTCTTCAATTTAAGTCTGAATTTTAAAATAAGGAGTTCATGATTTCCTATTAAATTAATCCAAATGATTATTTCAGTTAGTATAAATTTCAATTTTACAAGTTCCATTTGTTTTTTATAGTTTCACTTCTCTGTTTATTTTTATGCTTCATTAAGCATATTTGTATTAGTGATTTAAAGACTTTATCAGCCAATTCAATCATTTCTGTAATTTCTGGATCTGTTTTTAATGATTGCTTAAAGAGCAATCAATGTGGTATGGGTTATATTTTTATTTTTTGGAAATTCTAGGTGTTTTTTTTTTTCATTCAATACTGAGAATTGTTAGATAGTCCTTTACTGGAAAGAACTTTAGAAATAAGTAATCAGAACACACTCAGAGACCAGGGAATTGTACACGATGAATTAAATTTTTTTTTAAATTGAGTTACCTTCATTTTCTTTACAATGTGTTTCTATGATGACCAACTGACAAATTTTTATTTTAGTCTTCCTCCTTTAGTTTCAAAGCTTCCTGTGAGCCCACCTTACCTGCCACATGCCTCACTTACACTCCATTCTACAGCAGGTGCTTCCATTTTTTATTTTCTTTTCTATCCATCCATATCTTTAAAGATGATGTTTGCTTGTCTGAAGAGGAAGAAATGAGAATTGATGGTAGGATTATGTGGTAGATGTGAGAAACATCTAGATGTGATATAATATGCAAAAAAACTTATTCAACTAGTATTTTCCCAAATATTCATATATTTTATCCATTGTGAGGCTTTTGTAACTTTCCAAATTATGCCTTGTTTTTTCACTGCTTCCTTCCTCTCATTCCCATTCTCTTCTTCCTCCTCCTTTACCTCCTCCTCATCCTTCTTCTTATTTTTGTTTTGGCAGCATTCCAGCTTCTTTTAACATTAGAAAACATTCATGAATGAAATTAAGTAAGAGGCAAATAAATGAAAAATCATCTTGTGTTCACTGTTGCTGGTGCTGCTAAGTCGCTTCAGTCGTGTCTGACTCTGTGTGACCCCGTAGACAGCAGCCCACTAGGCTCTGCCGTCTCTGGGATTCTCCAGGCAAGAACACTGGAGTGGGTTGCCATTTCCTTCTCCAATGCATGAAAGTGAAAAGTGAAAGTGAAGTCGCTCATTCATGTCCGACTCTTAGCGACGCCATGGACTGTAGCCTACCAGGCTTCTCTGTCCATGGGATTTTCCAGGCAAGAGTACTGGAGTGGGTTGCCATTGCCTTCTCCGTCCTGTGTTCACAGATTGGAATAATTAATGTTGTTAAATAACTATGCTATTCGAAGTGAGTACAGACTTGATGGAATCCCTATCAAACTCTCAATGGCATTGTTTATGGAAATAGAAAAGGCAATCTTCAAATAAGAGTGTGTTGTTTAATTTTTAGGTACTCATTAATTTTCCTGTTTTCTTATCATCACTGAATTTTAGTTTCACTCCACTGTGGTCATAAAGATACTTGGAATGATGCTGATCTTGAATTTGTTAAAACTTGTTTGTACCTGGCATGTCATCTAGCCAGGAGAATATGCCATGTGTGCTTGAGAAGAATGCATGTTTTTCTGTGAATAATAACACAGAATTAGTACAATAGTGGTATTAAAATTAATTACTGTCACCCCTTTGCATTTTCTACAACTCCTGTCTCAGAAGAAAAATCTCTAATAGGACATGACCTGCAAACTCAGCTGTCTGGGAAACTCTCATTGAGAGCTCCCTCTCTCCCAGGTTTATTGACAAACCCTGGGATTTCAAGAGAGATGGTCAGGACCATGCCCTCCCTATGGTTTTCCAGTAGTCATGTATAGATGTGAGAATTGGACTGTAAAGAAAGCTGAGAGCCAAAGAATTGATGCTTTTGAACTGTGGTGTTGGAAAAGACTCTTGAGAGTCCCTTGTACAGCAAAGAGATTCAATCAGTCAGTACTAAAGGAAATCAATCTTGAATATTCATTGGAAGGACTGATGTTGAAGCTGAAACTCCAATACTTTGGACACCTGATGCAAAGAGCTGACTCATTTGAAAAGACCCTGATGCTGGGAAAGATTGAGGGCAGGAGGAGAAGGGGACGACAGAGGATGAGATGGTTGGATGGTATCACCAACTCAATGGACATACATTTCAGCAAGCTTCCAGAGTTGGTGATGGACAGGGAGGCCTGATGTGCTGCAGTCCATGGGGTCACAAAGAGTTGGACATGATTGAGTGACTGAACTGAACTGAACACCCCTCTCTATGACTCTCTGAGCTTTCTTAATTCGTCTTATTTTCCACTGAGGTAATCTAATAAATTCTCGGAAATTTTTGTTACCAAACTTTTGGAAAAATATGGTGCCAATTAGTTATAATATCCATATTTCTTTACTGGAGCTGTCATCTGTCTAGAAGTTGGCATGTACTCATGGATATAGCCTCATGATTTTCCATAACCTAAGTCACTTGAAGACTAGCTCCTGGGAGAGAAAACTGGTCAGAATATTGGCCCCAGAAGTCTCAGCAAAGCCTTCTAACCTTGTCTGGATGATACGTCTCTAATCTCATATCCCACATCCCTCTGAGTGGGTTGTATTCTGCATATCTCTGCATTCAAGTTTAAGTGCTCAACTATTATACAATGTCCTTGGGTCTGTAGTCCCCAGGCTTCTAAATAAGAAATTTTCTTCTCCAACCAATGCTAAAATATGTGTTCCTGGTATTCAGCTGTTCCAGTGATTTGTCTTAAACCAGATCTGTCCGGGCTCCAAGACCAAGAAATTCACATTTTTAACCAATCTCAAAGTATATATTCTTGGGATTCAGCCATCAAACTGACCCTGTAATCCTTCTGGATTTCTCTTCAAAGACTTGCACATGAAAATCCAGTTATGATGATAACTGTCAAATTCTCTCCCCTTTCCCTGTCCTAAGAAATAAAAGCTTTTACAGTGATGCCCGGGACATATTGTTTTCAATTGTCAAGCAAGGTCCATGAACATTGACTAGGTTTGTTGTTTTTCTCTCAGGATTTGTGCGTCTAGCTGGAGGAGCCAGACCTTGCTCTGGGCGAGTTGAAGTGCATTCCGAACAAGACTGGATCCCAGTGTCTGATAGGAACTTTGCACTCCCCACTGCCCAGGTCATCTGTGCAGAGCTGGGATGCGGCAAGGCTGTGTCTGTCCTGGGACACATGCCCTTCAGAGAGTCAGATGGCCAGGTCTGGGATGAAGAGTTCAGGTGTGGGGGGAAGGAGCCTGAGCTCTGGTCCTGCCCCCAGAGTGCCCTGTCCAGGGGTCACTTGTCACCACAGTGGAGCTGCTCAAGTTGTCTGTGCAGGTGAGATTCATGTCAAGATTTAACCTCCCTGCACACTCTGTTCAGGTGAGAAATCATGAGATTTTGCTGAAATCCTGTCATCTCATATCTAGCATACTCAGAAGTCCGGCTCATGACAAACAGCTCCTCTCAGTGTGAGGGGCAGGTGGAGATGAACATTTCTGGACGATGGAGAGCGCTCTGTGCCTCCCACTGGAGTCTGGCCAATGCCAATGTTGTCTGTCGTCAGCTTGGCTGTGGAGTCGCCATCTCCACCCCCAGAGGACCACACTTTATGGAAGGAGGTGATCAGATCTCAACAGTCCGATTTCACTGCTTGGGGGTGGAGTTGTTCCTGTGGGAGTTCCCTGTGACTGCCCTGGGTGTCCCTGACTGTTCCCATGGCAACACAGCCTCTGTGATCTGCTCAGGTAAGAGAGAGGGACAAGGGCTACTGGTACTTGGGATGCTCCTGGAGTGAAATGTCTCTAAGAGCAGAGAGTGAGGGAAAACTAGCTTCAAAAGTCAGATATTCCATGGTGAAATATGGTTCTTATTATTCTTCATTTGTTTTTCAGGTCAGGGCAAAAAGTATGAAGGGGAATAATATATTTTTAAATAACAATGTTATTTACACATGGTCATAAAAAACAGTGTATAAGCAGTAAGTGTAGACTTCAGTCATGTTCTCCAGTCCAAGTCAACAAAGAGAACATTCCCAGCACCACGGAATTATTGTTGCCTCCCCATAACTATGCTCTCTCTCCTCTTCAGTGAAAATCGCTTACTAACTTCTACCATAGAATACTTCATCAGTGTTTGAAGTGTATATAAAATCATGTGGTATGTTTTCTTTTGTATTTAATATATTTAATTTATTTTATCTAATTTATTTAATGTTTGAGTCTCTTGCTCAGTCGCTCTGTCATTTGGCTACAGTGCCTACAGTCTTTGCCACTGCATGGACTGTAGCCCACCAAGTGCCTTTGTCTGTGGGATTTCCCAGCAAGAATACTGGAGTGATGTGCCGTTTCCTCCTCCAGGGGATCTTCCAATCCGGGGATTGAATCTGAGTCTCTTGCATTTCCTGTGCTGGCAGACAGAGTCTTTACCACTGAGCCACCAGGGAAGCCCTTAGTGCTTCTCATATCCCTTTACAAATAACTCTAAAGTAAAGTAAATGTTGCTCAGTCCTGTCCGACTCTGGCCTACCAGGTTCCTCCGTCCATGGGATTTTCCAGGCAAGAATACTGGAGTGGGTTGCCATTTCCTTCTCCAGGAGATCTTCCCAACCCAGGGATTAAACCAGGTCTCCCACGTTGTAATAACTCTGCCTACACCATAAAAAAACATTCTCTGAGAGTATTTTATAGAAGTTTAATTATTTATCTCTTGCATGTTGTGCTTTCCTTTTGGTGTGGATATCTGTGTAAGATAATTCTCATGGTTCATACAGACATCCAATTGACCCAGATCTTTCTGAAAAGACACTGTTCCAGATTGCACTGCCACTTTGTCATAAACAGAAGGGTATGGATGTCTGAGTCTTTTTTGAGACTCTCTACTCTGTTCCATTGTATAATTTGTACACCCTTGCATGTTTTATTAATTATTGTAATTTTATAATAAGTCTGAAACTTTTAATTTATAGGAATTACTTTATACTTAGTCTTCATTGCTTGTCTTGCCAACTGTATTAGTTGTTCTTGGTCTTTGCATTTGGTATAAACTTGTGAGTCAGCTTATCATTTTTCACCAAAAACACATAAGGTATTTTGACTAAGATTAGATTTAATCTAAATATAAATTTGAGGATGATTTACTATAGTAATTTTGAGTCTTCCAACTCATTGACACCGTACATTTCTCTATTCAATTTGGTCTTGAGTTTCTCTCAGAAGATTTGCTCATCTTCTACTAGGTTTTTTCTCCTAGGCATTTTATTTTTTGATGTTACTAGTATTTTTTTTTTTTTTTCCTGTGTAATTGTCTGAGCAATGAATTCTCTCTGACTTGTTTTCACCCTTTAATTTTTTTTTTCTTTTGAGCTAATTTGAGATTTACAGAAAAGTTGCAAGAATAATTGCAAGAATAAAACTTTCCAGATGACCTTCACCTGGATTTCCCAGTCTTGGTATTTTGCTTTAATCTTCCTTTCTCTGTCTGTTTCTGTCTTTCTCTTTTCCTCTTGGTTTGCCTCTTGCCCCATTTCTCCCTGAATATGTAAAATCTTTCTGAATTAGATTGCAGACATGATGTCCCTTTACCCTTGAAATACTACAGGGAATTTCCTTATGTAACCACAGTTCAGTCAAGTTCTCAGACAACTTCAGCCCCATATGACATCTAAGTGCTGCTGCTGCTGCTAAGTCGCTTCAGTCGTGTCCGACTCTGTGCGACCCCACAGACGTCAGCTCACCAGGCTCCCCCGTCCCTGGGATTCTCCAGGCAAGAATACTGGAGTGGCTTGCCATTTCCTTCTCCAATGCGTGAAAGTGAAAAGTGAAAGTGAAGTCGCTCAGTCGTGTCTGACTCTTAGCGACCCCCTGGACTGCAGCCCACCAGGCTCCTCCGTCCATGGGATTTTCTAGGCAAGAACACTGGAGTGGGTTGCCATTTCCTTCTCCGACATCTAAGTGCAGCCACATAAAAATCCCAAGACAGAACTGCCAAGTTTGTCTGTCCTGAGTTACTGACCCGGGAAGTTTTAAGTAAAATGAAGATTTTTTTTTTTTTTTTTTCCCCCAACTGCTACTAACATTTTTGGAAAACTTTGTTACACAGCAATATAAGCTGGACACTTACCATGTGAGCTGCAATCTAAATAGATGAATATTTGTCCTCTGATCTTCTATTTTACTGTTTCTACCTTGTGCTGATCTAATGTGCTGATACACTCATTCTCTAGTTCTTAATTTCAGTTATTAAGTTTCAGCTCTAGAATTTTTATTTGTTTTCTTGTTATCATTTTTCTGACAAGATATATCTTGTCAACTAATTCTATAATCACTGTAATTACTACTACTTAAATTCTCTGCCAGATGACTCTAGTAGCTGAATACCTTTGGGAATACCTTCTAATGTCTCCTTTTTCCTCTTGGTTTTCCAGATCTCTTTTATGTAAGCATTTTTAAAATGACAGACATAGATGTAGAAAATTATAGAAATCCTTCAGAAAAGGTTTTATTTTGCATCTTTTAATTAGAGATAGATTTAGGATTAGAACAGCTTATGTAACATAATTTTTTTAAATTGAGTATAATTGCTTTACAATGTGGTGTTAGTTTCTGCTGTACAAGGAGTGAATCAGTTATATGTATACATATATCCCCTCCTTCTTGAAATGCAAATCAAAACTACAATGAAGTATTACCTCATACCAGTCAGAACGGTCATTATAAAAAAATCTACAACGATTAATATTGGGCATGATGTGGAGAAAAGGGAACCCTCTTGTACAGTTGGTGGAAATGTAAACTGATACAGCCACTATGGAGAACAATATCAGTTCAGTTCAGTTCAGTCGCTCCGTCGTGTCCAACTCTTTGCGACCCCATGAATCGCAACATGCCAGGCCTCCCTGTCCATCACCAACTCCTGGGATTTACTCAAACTCATGTCCATTGATTCAGTGAGGCCATCCAACAGTCTCATCCTCTGTAATCCCCTTTCCTCCTGCCTTCAATCTTTCCCAGCATCAGGGTCTTTTCAAATCAGTCAGTTCTTCACATCAGGTGGCCAAAGTATTGGAGCTTCAGCTTCAGCATCAGTCCTTCCAATGAATATTCAGGACTGATTACTTTAGGATGGATTGGTTGCATCTCCTTGAAGTCCAAGGGACTCTCAAGGGTCTTCTCCAACACCACAGTTTAAAAGAATCAATTCTTTGGCTCTCAGCTTTCTTTATAGTCCAACTGTCACATCCATACATGACTACTGGAAAAACCATAACTTTGACTAGACAGTCCTTTGTTGGCAAAGTAATGTCTCTGCTTTTTATTTATTTATTTTTTTCTTTTTAATGATTGACTTTATTTTTTTATTATTATTTTTTTAAATTTTATTTTATTTAACTTTACAATATTGTATTGGTATTCCCATACATCAAAATGAATCTGCCACAGGTATACACGTGTTCCCCATCCTGAACCCTCCTCCCTCCTCCCTCCCTATACCGTGCCTCTGGATCGTCCCAATGCACCAGCCCCAGGCATCCGGTATCAGGAATCAAACCTGGACTGGCGATTCATTTAAAATATGATATTATACATATTTCAATGTCATTCTCCCAAATCATCCCACCCTCACCCTCTCCCAGAGTCCATAAGACTGTTCTCTACATCAGTGTCTCTTTTGCTGTCTCGTATACAGGGTTATTGTTACCCTCTTTCTAAATTCCATATATATGCATTAGTATACTGTTTTGGTGTTTTTCTTTCTGGCTTACTTCACTCTGTATAATAGGCTCCAGTTGCATCCACCTCCTTAGAACTGATTCAAATGTATTCTTTTTAATGGCTGAGTAATACTCCATGCTGTATATGTACCGCAGCTTTCTTTATCCATTCATCTGCTGATGGACATCTAGGTTGCTTCCATGTCCTGGCTATTATAAACAGTGCTGCGATGAACATTGGGGTACATGTGTCTCTTTCAATTCTGGTTTTCTCAGTGTGTATGCCCAGCAGTGGGATTGCTGGATCATAAGGCAGTTCTATTCCCAGTTTTTTGAGGAATCTCCATACTGTTCTCCATAGTGGCTGTACTAGTTTGCATTCCCACCAACAGTGTAAGAGGGTTCCCTTCTCTCCGCACCCTCTCCAGCATTTATTGCTTGTAGACTTTTGGATTGCAGCCATTCTGACTGGCGTGAAATGGTACCTCATAGTGGTTTTGATTTGCATTTCTCTGATAATGAGTGATGTTGAGCATCTTTTCATGTGTTTGTTAGCCATCCGTATGTCTTCTTTGGAGAAATGTCTATTTAGTTCTTTGGCCCATTTTTTGATTGGGTCATTTATTTTTCTGGAATTGAGCTGTAGGAATTGCTTGTATATTTTTGAGACTAGTTGTTTGTCTGTTGCTTCATTTGCTGTTATTTTCTCCCATTCTGAAGGCTGTCTTTTCACCTTGCTTATAGTTTCCTTTGTTGTGCAGAAGCTTTTAAATTTAATTAGGTCCCATTTGTTTATTTTTGATTTTATTTCCAGTATTCTTGGAGGTCGGTCATAGAGGATCCTGCTGTGATGTATGTCAGAGAGTGTTTTGCCTATGTTTTCCTCCAGAAGTTTTATGGTTTCTGGTCTTACTTTAGATCTTTAATCCATTTTGAGTTTATTTTTGTGTATGGTGTTAGAAAGTGCTCTAGTTTCGTTCTTTTACAAGTGCTTGACCAGTTTTCCCAGCACCACTTGTTAAAGAGATTGTCTTTAATCCATTGTATATTCTTGCCTCCTTTGTCAAAGATAAGGTGACCATATGTGTGTGGATTTATCTCTGGGCTTTCTATTTTGTTCCATTGATCTATATTTCTGTCTTTGTGCCAGTACCATACTGTCTTGATGACTGTGGCTTTGTAGTAGAGCCTGAAGTCAGGCAGGTTGATTCCTCCAGTTCCATTCTTCTTTCTCAAGATAGCTTTGGCTATTCGAGGTTTTTTGTATTTCCAGACAAATTGAGAAATTATTTGTTCTATCTTGTGAAGAATATCGTTGGTAGCTTGATGGGGATTGCATTGAATCTATAAATTGCTTTGGGTAGTATACTCATTTTCACTATATTGATTCTTCCAATACATGAACATGGTATATTTCTCCATCTATTAGTGTCCTCTTTGATTTCTTTCACCAGTGTTTTATAGTTTTCTATATATAGGTCTTTAGTTATATCCCTAAGTATTTTATTCTTTTCATTGCAATGGTGAATTGAATTGTTTCCTTAATTTCTCTTTCTATTTTCTCATTATTAGTGTACAGGAATGCAAGGGATTTCTGTGTGCTGATTTTATATCCTGCCACTTTACTATATTCATTGATTAGTTCTAGTAATTTTCTGGTGGAGTCTTTAGGGTTTTCTATGTAGAGGATCATGTCATCTGCAAACAGTGAGAGTTTTACTTCTTCTTTTCCAATTTGGATTCCTTTTATTTCTTTTTCTGCTCTGATTGCTGTGGCCAAAACTTCCAAAACTATGTTGAATAGTAATGGTGAAAGTGGGCACCCTTGTCTTGTTCCTGACTTTAGAGGAAATGCTTTCAATTTTTCACCATTGAGGATAATGTTCGTTGTGGGTTTGTCATATATAGCTTTTATTATGTTGAGGTATGTTCCTTCTATTCCTGCTTTCTGGAGAGTTTTTATCATAAATGGATGTTGAACTTTGTAAAAAGCTTTCTCTGCATTTATTGATATAATCATATGATTTTTATTTTTCAGTTTGTTAATGTATTACGTTGATTGATTTGCAGATATTGAAGAATCCTTGCATCCCTGGGATAAAGCCCATTTGGTCATGGTGTATGATCTTTTTAATGTGTTGTTGGATTCTGATTGCTAGAATTTTGTTAAGGATTTTTGCATCTATGTTTGTCAGAGATATTGGCCTGTAGTTTTCTTTTTTCGTGGCATCGTTGTCAGGTTTTGGTATTAGGGTGATGGTGGCCTCATAGAATGAGTTTGGAAGTTTACCTTCCTCTACAATTTTCTGGAACAGTTTGAGTAGGATAGATGTTAGCTCTTCTCTAAATTTTTGGTAGAATTCAGCTGTGAAGCCATCTAGACCTGGGGTTTTGTTTGCTGGAAGATTTCTGATTACAGTTTCAATTTCCGTGCTTGTGATGGGTCTGTTAAGATTTTCTATTTCTTCCTGATTCAGTTTTGGGAAGTTGTACTTTTCTAAGAATTTGTCCATGTCTTCCACGTTGTCCATTTTAATGCCATATAATTGCTGATAGTAGTCTCTTATGATCCTTTGTATTTCTGTGTTGTCTGTTGTGATCTCTCCATTTTCATTTCTCATTTTATTGATTTGATTTTTCTCCCTTTGTTTCTTGATGAGTCTGGCTAATGGTTTGTCAATTTTATTTATCCTTTCAAAGAACCAGCTTTTGGCTTTATTGATTTTTGCTATGGTCTCTTTTGATTATTTTGCATTTATTTCTGCCCTAATTTTTGAGATTTCTTTCCTTCTACTAACCTTGGGGTTCTTCATTTCTTCCTTTTCTAGTTGCTTTAAGTGTAGAGTTAGGTTATTTATTTGACTTTTTTCTTGTTTCTTGAGGTATGCTGGTATTGCTATGAACTTTCCCCTTAGGACTGCTTTTACTGTGTCCCACAGGTTTTGAGTTGTTGTGTTTTCATTTTCATTCGTTTCTATGCAGATTTTGATTTCTTTTTTGATTTCTTCTGTGATTTGTTGGTTATTCAGCAGCGTGTTGTTCAGCCTCCATATGTTGGAATTTTTAATAGTTTTTCTCCTGTTATTGAGATCTAATCTTACTGCATTGTGGTCAGAAAAGATGCTTGGAATGATTTCAATTTTTCTGAATTTACCAAGGCTAGATTTATGGCCCAGGATGTGATCTATCCTGGAGAAGGTTCCATGTGCACTTGAGAAAAAGGTGAAATTCATTGTTTTGGGATGAAATGTCCTATAGATATCAATTAGGTCTAAGTGGTCTATTGTATCATTTAAAGTTTGTGTTTCCTTGTTAATTTTCTGTTTGGTTGATGTATCCAATGGTGTGAGTGGGGTATTAAAGTCTCCCACTATTATTGTGTTATTGTTAATTTCTCCTTTCATACTTGTTAGTATTTGTCTTACATATTGCGGTGTTCCTATGTTGGGTGCATATATATTTATAATTGTTATATCTTCTTCTAGGATTGATCCTTTGGTCATTATGTCGTGACCTTCTTTATCTCTTTTCACAGCCTTTGTTTTAAAGTCTATTTTATCTGATATGAGTATTGCTACTCCTGCTTTCTTTTAGTCCCTATTTGCATGGAAAATCTTTTTCCAGCCCTTCACTTTCAGTTTGTATGTGTCCCCTGTTTTGAGGTGGGTCTCTTGTAGACAACATATGTAGCGGTCTTGTTTTTGTATCCATTCGGCCAGTCTCTGTCTTTTGGTTGGGGCATTCAACCCATTTACATTTAAGGTAATTACTGATAAGTAGGATCCCGTTGCCATTTACTTTATTGTTTTGGGTTCGAATTTATACACCCTTTTTGTGTTTCCTGTCTGGAGAATGTCCTTTGTTGGAGAGCTGGTTTGGTGGTGTTGAATTCTCTCAGCTTTTGCTTGTCCGCTGGATCATCGAAAAAGCAAAAGAGTTCCAGAAAAACATCTATTTCTGCTTTATTGACTATGCTGAAGCCTTTGACTGTGTATATCACAATAAACTCTGGAAAATTCTGAGAGAGATGGGAATACCAGACCACCTGATCTGCCTCTTGAGAAATCTGTATGCAGGTCAGGAAGCAACAGTTAGAACTGGACATGGAACAACAGACTGGTTCCAAATAGGAAAAGGAGTACGTCAAGGCTGTATATTGTCACCATGTTTGTTTAACTTATATGCAGAGTACATCATGAGAAATGCTGGACTGGAAGAAACACAAGTTGGAATCAAGATTGCCGGGAGAAATATCAATAACCTCAGATATGCAGATGATACCACCCTTATGGCAGAAAGCGAAGAGGAACTAAAAAGCCTCTTGATGAAAGTGAAAGTGGAGAGTGAAAAGGTTGGCTTAAAGCTCAACATTCAGAAAACGAAGATCATGGCATCTGGTCCCATCACTACATGGGAAATAGATGGAGAAACAGTGGAAACAGTGTCAGACTTTATTTTTCTGGGCTCCAAAATCACTGCAGATGGTGACTGCAGCCATGAAATTTAAAGACGCTTACTCCTTGGAAGGAAAGTTATGACCAACCTAGATAGCATATTCAAAAGCAGAGACATCACTTTGTCAACAAAGTTTCGCCTAGTCAAGGCTATGGTCTTTCCTGTGGTCATGTATGGATGTGAGAGCTGGACTGTGAAGAAGGCTGAGCGCCGAAGAATTGATGCTTTTGAACTGTGGTGTTGGAGAAGACTCTTGAGAATCCCTTGGACTTCAAGGAGATCCAACCGGTCCATTCTGAAGGAGATCAGACCTGGGATTTCTTTGGAGGGAATGATGCTCAAGCTGAAACTCCAGTATTTTGGCCACCTCATGGGAAGAGTTGACTCATTGGAGAAGACTCTGATGCTGGGAGGGATTGAGGGCAGGAGGAGAAGGGGACGACAGAGGATGAGATGGCTGGATGGCATCACTGACTCGATGAATGTGAGTCTGAGTGACCTCCGAGAGCTGGTGATGAATAGGGAGGCCTGGCGTGCTGCAGTTCATGGGGTCGCAAAGAGTCGGACATGACTGAGCGACTGATATGATCTGATCTGAAAGCTTTTGATTTCTCCTTCATATTTGAATGAGATCCTTTCTGGGTACAATAATCTGGGCTGTAGGTTATTTTATTTCATCACTGTAAGTATGTCTTGCCATTCCCTCCTGGCTTGGAGAGTTTCTATTGAAAGATCAGCTGTTATCCTTAGGGGAATTCCTTTGTGTGTTATTTGTTGTTTTGCCCTTGCTGCTTTTAATATTTATTCTTTGTGTTTGATCTTTGTTAATTTGATTAATATGTGTCTTGGGGTGTTTCGCCTTGGGTTTATCCTGTTTGGATCTCTCTGGGAACTCCCTGGGTTTCTTGGACTTGAGTGATTATTTCCTTCCCCATTTTAGGGAATTTTTCAACTATTATCTCCTCTAGTATTTTCTCATGGTCTTTCTTTTTGTCTTCTTCTTCTGGGACTCCTATGATTCAAATGTTGTAACGTTTAATATTGTCCTGGAGGTCTCTGAGATTGTCCTCATTTCTTTTAATTCATTTTTCTTTTTTCTCCTCTGATTCATTTATTTCTACCATTCTATCTTCTAATTCACTAATTCTATCTTTTGCCTCTGTTATTCTACTCTTTGTTGCCTCCAGAGTGTTTTGGATCTCATTTATTGCATTATTTATTATATATTGACTCTTTTTTATTTCTTCTAAGTCCTTGTTAAACCTTTCTTGCATCTTCTCAGTGCTTTTCTCCAGGCTATTTATCTGTGATTCCATTTTGATTTCCAGATTGTGGATTAATTTCACTATAAGTATTTGGAATTCTTTGTCATGTAGATTCGCTATTTCTTCCTCTTTTGTTTGGTTTGGTGGCATTTATTCTGTTCCTTTACCTGCTGGGTATTCTTCTGTGTCTTCATCTTGTTTAAATCGCTGAGTTTGGGTTGTCCTTACTGTATTCTGGCAGTTTGTGGAGTTCTCTTTATTGTGGCATTTCCTTACTGTGTGTGGGTTTGTACAGGTGGCTTGTCAAGGTTTCTTGGTTAGGGAAGCTTGTGTCGGTGTTCTCGTGGATGGAGCTGGATTTCTTCTCTGTGGAGTGCAATGAAGTGTCCAGTAATGAGTTATGAGATGTCTATGGTTTTGGGGTGACTTTGGGTAGCATGCATATTGGAGCTCAGGACTGTGTTCCTGTGCCTGTGTTGCTGGAGAATTTGCTTGGTATGTCTTGCCGTGGAACTTGTTGGCTCTTGTGTGGTGCTTGGTTTCAGTGTAGGTATGGAGGCATTTGATGACCTCCTATCAATTAATGTTCCCTGGAGTCAGGGTTTGGACTTAAGCCTCCTGCTTCCAGTTATGGGTCTTATTTTTACAGTAGTCTCAAAACTTATCCTTCTATACAGCACCATTGATAAAACATCTAGGTTAAAGATGAAAAGTTTCTCCACAGTGAGCACCATCCAGAGAGGTTCACAACGTTGCATGGTGAAGAGAAGAGGGAGGAGGGAGTTAGAGGTGACCCGAATGAGATGTGGTGGAATCAATAGAGGAGAGAGCGGGCTAACCAGTAATCACTTCCTTATGTGCACTCCACAACTGGACTGCTCAGAGATGTTCACGGAGTTATACAGAGAAGAGAAGAGGGAGGAAGGAGACAGAGGTGGTCAGGAGGATAAAAGGAGGGAATGAAAAGGAGAGAGACAGATCCAGTCTGTAATCAGTTCCCTAAGTGTTTTCCTTCGTTTGGAACACACAGAAATTACAGAGTTGGGTAGAGTAGAGAAGGGTTAGGGAGGAGACGCAGGCGACCTGGTGGAGAAAAAGGAGAGTCCGGAGGTGGAGACAGCAGTCAAGCCAGTAATCTCACTTCCTAGTAAAAAGTGGGTACTGATTAGGGCAGAAATAAATGCAAAAGAAACAAAAGAAACCATAGCAAAAATCAACAAAGCCAAAAGCTGGTTCTTTGAAAGGGTAAATAAAATTGACAAACCACTAGCCAGACTCATCAAGAAACAAAGGGAGAAAAATCAAATCAATAAAATTAGAAAAGAAAATGGAGAGATCACAACAGACAGCACAGAAATACAAAGGATCATAAGAGACTACTATCAGCAATTATATGGCAATAAAATGGACAATGTGGAAGAAATGGACAAATTCTTAGAAAAGTACAACTTCCCGAAACTGGATCAGGAAGAAATAGAAAATCTTAACAGACCCATCACAAGCACAGAAATTGAAACTGTAATCAGAAATCTTCCAGCAAACAAAAGCCCAGGTCCAGACGGCTTCACAGCTGAATTCTACCAAAAATTTAGAGAAGAGCTAACACCTATCCTACTCAAACTGTTCCAGAAAATTGCAGAAGAAGGCAAACTTCCAAACTCATTCTATGAGGCCACCATCACCCTAATACCAAAACCTGACAAAGATCCCACAAAAAAAGAAAACTACAGGCCAATATCACTGATGAACATAGATGCAAAAATCCTTAACAAAATTCTAGCAATCAGAATCCAACAACACATTAAAAAGATCATACATCATGACCAAGTGGGCTTTATCCCAGGAATGCAAGGATTCTTCAATATCCGCAAATCAATCAACGTAATACACCACATTAACAAACTGAAGAATAAAAACCATATGATTATCTCAATAGATGCAGAGAAAGCCTTTGACAAAGTTCAACATCCATTTATGATAAAAACTCTCCAGAAAGCAGGAATAGAAGGAACATACCTCAACATAATAAAAGCTATATATGACAAGCCCACAGCAAACATTATCCTCAATGGTGAAAAATTGAAAGCATTTCCTCTAAAGTCAGGAACAAGACAAGGATGCCCACTTTCACCATTACTATTCAACATAGTTTTGGAAGTTTTGGCCACAGCAATCAGAGCAGAAAAAGAAATAAAAGGAATCCAAATTGGAAAAGAAGAAGTAAAACTCTCACTATTTGCAGATGACATGATCCTCTACGTAGAAAACCCTAAAGATTCCACCAGAAAATTACTAGAACTGATCAATGAATACGGTAAAGTTGCAGGATATAAAATTAACACACAGAAATCCCTTGCATTCCTGTACACTAATAACGAGAAAATAGAAAGAGAAATTAAGGAAACAATTCCATTCACCATTGCAATGAAAACAATAAAATACTTAGGAATATATCTTCCTAAAGAATCTAAAGACCTATATATAGAAAACTATAAAACACTGGTGAAAGAAATCAAAGAGGACACTAATAGATGGAGAAATATATCATGTTCATGGATTGGTAGAATCAATATAGTGAAAATGAATATACTACCCAAAGCAATTTATAGATTCAATGCAATCCCCATCAAGCTACCAACGGTATTCTTCACAGAGCTAGAACAAATAATTTCTCAATTTGTATGGAAATACAAAAAACCTCGAATAGCCAAAGCTATCTTGAGAAAGAAGAACGGAACTGGAGGAATTAACCTGCCTGACTTCAGGCTCTACTACAAAGCCACAGTCATCAAGACAGTATGGTACTGGCACAAGGACAGAAATATAGATCAATGGAACAAAATAGAAAGCCCAGAGATAAATCCACGCACATATGGTTACCTTATCTTTGACAAAGGAGGCAAGAATATACAATGGATTAAAGACAATCTCTTTAACAAGTGGTGCTGGGAAAACTGGTCAAACACTTGTAAAAGAATGAAACTAGAACACTTTCTAACACCATACACAAAAATAAACTCAAAATGGATTAAAGAGCTAAATGTAAGACCAGAAACCATAAAACTCCTAGAGGAAAACATAGGCAAAACACTCTCTGACTTACATCACAGCAGGATCCTCTATGACCCACCTCCCAGAATATTGGAAATAAAATCAAAAATGAACAAATGGGACCTAATCAAACTTAAAAGCTTCTGCACAACAAAGGAAACTATAAGCAAGGTGAAAAGACAGCCTTCAGAATGGGAGAAAATAATAGCAAATGAAGCAACTGACAAACAACTAATCTCAAAAATATACAAGCAACTTCTACAGCTCAATTCCAGAAAAATAAATGACCCAATCAAAAAATGGGCCAAAGAACTCAATAGACATTTCTCCAAAGAAGACATACAGATGGCTAACAAACACAGGAAAAGATGCTCAACATCACTCATTATCAGAGAAATGCAAATCAAAACCACTATGAGATACCATTTCACGCCAATCAGAATGGCTGCTATCCAAAAGTCCACAAGCAATAAATGCTGGAGAGGGTGCGGAGAGAAGGGAACCCTCTTGCACTGTTGGTGGGAATGCAAACTAGTACAGCCACTTTGGAGAACAGTATGGAGATTCCTCAAAAAACTGCGAATAGAACTGCCTTATGATCCAGCAATCCCACTGCTGGGCATATACACTGAGAAAACCAGAATTGAAAGAGACACCTGTACCCCAATGTTCATAGCAGCACTGTTTGCAATAGCCAGAACGTGGAAGCAACCTAGATGTCCATCCACAGATGAATGGATAAGCAAGCTGTGGTACATATACACAATGGAGTATTACTCAGCCATTAAAAAGAATACATTTGAATCAGTTCTAAGGAGGTGGATGGAACTGGAGCCTATTATACAGAGTGAAGTAAGCCAGAAACAAAAACACAAATACAGTATACTAACGCATATATATGGAATTTAGAAAGATGGTAAAAAATAACCCTATTTACGAGACAACAAAAGAGACACTGATGTATAGACCAGACTTTTGCACTCTGGGACCGGGAGAGGGTGAGATGATTGGGGAGAATAGTATTGAAATATGTATAATATTATATCTGAAATGTATTAATTGTTCAAACTAAACACTATCATGTTACAATTTGTTCATACTAGATGTTTGTAATGTTTCTGATAATCAATAAAAGAGATTCTTGACAAAAAAAAAAAAAAAAAAAGTGGGTACTGAAGATTGGGTTCTTAAAGGTACAAAATTGGTAACAAATACATAAAAGCAAAAATTAAAAATCTAGAGTAGAGTTTGGAGTTTCAGAAATACAATGTTAAAGAAAAGAAGAAGGAAAAGAAAGAGAGAAAAAGAAAAAGGACAAAAAATCACAAAAGTTATAAAGAAAATATAGGTATAAAATTGATAACAAATACCAAAAAGGAAAAGTTAAAAATCTAGAGTAGAGTTTGGAATTTCAAGAATACAATGTTAAAGAAAAGAAGAAGAAGAAAAAGAAAGATAGAAGAAAAAGAAAATAAAAACAAAACCAAACAAAGTCACAAAAATTATAAAGAAGATATAGGTACAAATTGATAACAAATACCAGAAGGCATAAATTAAAGATCTAGAGTAGAGTTTGGAATTTCAGGAATACAATGTTAAAGAAAGGATGAAGAAATAGAAAGAGAGAGGGAAAAAAAAGTCACAAAAGTTATTTTAAAAAGGTACAAAATTGATAAAAAAATACAAAAAATCTAAAATTAAAAATCTGGAGTGGAGTTTGGAATTTCAAAAATACAATGTTAAAGAAAAGAAGAAAAGAAAAAAAAGGGTCACAAAAGTTATAAAAAATATATATATATGAAGTTTTTTTTCTTTTAAAGGGTCTTTTATTTATTTATTTATGTATTTTACAAAGTAATAGTAGGTTATAAAAGTGAAAATTAAAGGAGTAATAGAGGATTTAAAAAAATTTTTTTAATTAAAAAAAAGAAAGAATGATCGTAAAAATAGTAAAAATATATATAGGACTTTCTCTCATATTGTTGTGGGTATTGTGGGTTCAGTTCATTTTTGGCTAGTTCCTTGTTCCAGCTTATATTTCTCAAGATCTATAGGCCCTTTCCTATGTAGTCGGTACTAACCATGGGGTTTTAGTTTATTGCCTGTTGCTTCCACGGTGTTTCCCTCTGTTATAGCTTCTTCTGTTTGCTGGTCTCTTCAGTGTCTGATTTCCACCCTGATACAAAGGGGCGGTTGTGGACACCCTTTTTTTTAAATATATTTTTTTTTAGGGTCACTTGTTCAGTCACGCTGTGGGGAGGAAGGCACACTGCAAATAAATAACACTGGCGTGTACTTGCAGTGCCTCAGCCACACTGGGCCTGCCCCCGCTCACAGCACGTGTAGCCTTCCTGCCCACTCTGCTCAGGCTCTAGGTTTCCCCGCCGGAACCATCCGCGTCCGGCTCTGGGCTGCTTGCCCCTCCCAGGTCTAAGCTGCTCAAGTTCAGGCACTCCGGTAGTCCTCAGAGGCCTAGGCTCGGTTGGGCCTGCGTTTTGTGCCCTTTGCAGGTTCCAGCAGCGCAGGTGATGAGGTATTTAGCAAGCGCAGCTTCTGCGACTTATCGCCTCCCCGTTGCTCAGTTTTCTAGGTGTACAACTGGTGCACTTTCTCAGGCGGATGTTGACCAACCAGAGCCCCAAGAAGTCTTAGTTAGCAAAGATGCCTGCTTACAGTTTTGTAGATAATGTCTCTCTGGACCTGCAATTGCCTCCCTCCGGCTCTGGCTGCCTGTCACCAGAGGGGAACGGTCTGCAGCCGGCTATCTCTGTACAGTCCTTTGTTCGGTGCACGGGCCTGGCAGTGTCTTAGGTTAGGGCTGGCTTTTAGTGTGGTAGATACCCCACAGTCTGGTTTGCTAGCCCAAATTATTTCACTCAGGTAGCGCTCGGGATATTCAGGCCAGATCCTTACTCTAAGTGATGCAGCCCGTGCCATGCCTCCCTGCCCAGGCCCCGCTTGCTAATGGCGGATGCAGGCATCTGCGCTGCTTCTCCCCTGGGGAAGTTATCATAGGGCTCGTAATCTGTGGGTTTTAATTGTTTATTTATTTTTCCTCCCTGTTATGTTGCCCTCTGTGCTTCCCAGCCTCAGCACAGACTCGGCAGTGAGAATGTTTCCTGGTGTTTGGAAACTTCTCTCTTTTTAAGACTCCCTTCGCCGGACAGAGGTCTGTCCCTCCCTCTTTTGTCTCTCTCTTTTTTTGTTGTTTTTGTCTTTTATATTTTTTCCTACCTCCTTTAGAAGGCAATGGGTTGCTTTTCTGGGTGCCTGATGTCCTCTGCCGGCATTCAGAAGTTGTTTTGTGGAATTTACTCAGCATTTAAATGTTCTTTTGCTGAATTTGTGGAGGAGAAAGTGTTCTCCCCATCCTATTCCTCCACCATCATAATAATGATTATGTCTCTGCTTTTGAATATGCTGTCTGGTTTGGTCATAACTTTGATTCTAAGAAGGAAGCATCTTTTAATTTCATGGCTGCAGTCACCATCTGCAGTAATTTTGGAGCCCAAGAAAATAAAGTCAGCCATTGTTTTCACTGTTTCCCCATCAATTTGATAAGAAGCAATGAGACCAGATGCCATGATCTTAGTTTTCTGAATGTTGAGCTTTAAGCCAACTTTTTCACTCTCCACTTTCACTTTCATCAAGAGGTTCTTTAGTTCTTCTTCACTTTCTGCCATAAGGGTGGTGTCATCTGCACATCTGAGGTTATTGATATTTCTCCTGGAAATCTTGATTTCAGCTTGTGCTTCATCCAGCCCAACATTTCTCATAATGTACTCTGCAAACAAGTTAAATAAACAGGGTGACAATATACAGCCTTGATGTACTCCTTTTCCTATTTGGAATCAGTCTGTTGTTCCATGTCCAGTTCTAACTGTTGCTTCCTGACCTGCATACAGATTTCTCAGGAGGCAGATCAAGTGGTCTGGTATTCCCATCTCTTGAAGAATTTTCCACACTGTTGTGATATACACAGTTAAAGTCTTTGGCATAGCTTTATTGACTATGCCAAAGCCTTTGACTGTGTGGATCACAATAAACTATGGAAAATTCTGAAAGAGATGGGAATACCAGACCACCTGATCTGCCTCTTGAGAAATCTGTATGCAGGTCAGGAAGCAACAGTTAGAACTGGACATGGAACAACAGACTGATTCCAAATAGGGAAAGGAGTACGTCAAGGCTGTATATTGTCACCCTGCTTATTTAACTTCTATGCAGAGTACATCATGAGAAACACTGGACTGGAATAAACACAAGTTGGAATCAAGATTGCTGGGAGAAATATCAATCACCTCAGATATGTAGATGACACCACCCTTATGGCAGAAAGTGAAGAGGAACTAAAAAGCCTCTTGATGAAAGTGAAAGTGGAGAGTGAAAAAATTGGCTTAAAGTTCAACATTCAGAAAACGAAGATCATGGCATCCGGTCCCACCAGTTAATGGGAAATAGATGGGGAAACAGTGGAAGCAGTGTCAGACTTTATTTTTCTGGGCTCCAAAATCACTGCAGATGGTGACTGCAGCCATGAAATTAAAAGATGCTTACTCCTTGGAAGGAAAGTTATGACTAACCTAGATAACATATTCAAAAGCAGAGACATTACTTTGCCAACAAATGTCCATCTAGTCAAGGCTATGGTTTTTCCTGTGGTCATGTATGGATGTGAGAGCTGGACTGTGAAGAAGGCTGAGCACCGAAGAATTGATGCTTTTGAACTGTGGTGTTGGAGAAGACTCTTGAGAGTCCCTTGGACTGCTAGGAGATCCAACCGGTCCATTCTGAAGGAGATCAGCCCTGGGATTTCTTTGGAAAGAATGATGCTAAAGCTGAAACTCCAGTACTTTGGCCACCTCATGGGAAGAGTTGACTCATTGGAGAAGACTCTGATTCTGGGAGGGATTGAGGGCAAGAGAAGAAGGGGATGACAGAGGATGAGATGGCTGGATGATATCACTGACTCAATGGATGTGAGTCTGAGTGACCTCCAGGTGTTGGTGATGGACAGGGAGGCCTGGTGTGCTGCGATTCATGGGGTCGCAAAGAGTCGGACATGACTGAGTGACTGATCTGATCTGATCTGATAATCAATAAAGCAGAAATAGATGTTTTTATGGAACTCTTGCTTTTTTGATGACCCAACGGATGTTGTCAATTTGATCTCTGGTTCCTCAGCCTTTTCTACATCCAGCCTGAACATCTGGAAGTTCATGGTTAATGTACTGTTGAAGCCTGTCTTGGAGACTTTTGAGCATTACTTTGCTAGAGTGTGAGATGAGTGCAATTGTGTGGTAGTTTGAGCATTCTTTGGCATTGCCTTTCTTTGGGATTGGAATGAAAGCTGACCTTTTCCAGTCCTGTGGCCATTGCTGAGTTTTCCAAATTTGCTGGCATATTGAGTGCTGCACTTTCACGTCATCATCTTTTAGGATTTGACATAGCTCAACTGGAATTCCAACACCTCCAATAACTTTGTTCATAGTGATGCTTCTTAAGGCTCACTTGACTTCACATTCCATGATGTCTGGCTCTAGGTGAGTGATCATACCATCATGATTATCTGGGTCATGAAGATCAGTTTTGTATAGTTCTTCTGTGTATTCTTGCCACCTCTTCTTAATATCTTTTGCTTCTGTTAGGTCCATACCATTTCTGTCCTTGATTGTATCCGTCTTTGCATGAAATGTTCCCTTGGTATTTCTAATTTTCTTGAAGAGATCTCTAGCCTTTCCCATTCTATTGTTTTCCTCTATTTCTTTGTATTGATCACTGAGGAAGGCTTTCTTGTCTCTCCTTGCTATTCTTTGTAACTGCATTCAAATGGGTATATCTTTCCTTTTTTCCTTTACTTCTCTTCTTTTTACAGCTATTTGTAAGGCCTCCTCAGATAGCCATTTTGCTTTTTTGCATTTCTTTTTCTTGGGGATGGTCTTGATCCCCGTCTCCTGTACAGTGTCATGAACCTCTGTCCATAGTTCTTCAGGCACTCTGTCTATTAGATCTAATCCCTTGAATCTGTTTCTCACTTCCACTGTATAATTGTAAGGGATTTTATTTAGGTCATACCTAAATGATCTAGTAGTTTCCCTACTTTCTTAAATTTAAGTCTGAATTGGCAATAAGAGTTCTGGATCTGAGCCACAGTTCTTCAAAACCTAGGAATAAAATTAGCATGAAGTGAAGTGTAAGTGAAGTCGTTCAGTCGTGTCTGACTCTTTGCGACCCCATGGGCTGTAGCCTACCAGGCTCCTCTGTCCATGGGATTTTCCAGGGAATAGTCTTGGAGTGGATTGCCATTTCCTTCTATGACCCAGCAGTCCCCCTACTAGGCATAAACAGTGAGGAAACCATAATTCAGAAAGACACATGTAACTCATTCTTAGGGCAATACATAGCGTAAAAGAAAAAAATTTGGCATTCTCAAACACAGAAGTCTCAATAGAGATTAAAATTACATTAACTTTGCTGCTATGTTATAGCTCCCATCTCAGGCTCCATCACTAGATCATTATTTAGCTTAAATCAGTTTCCAGTTGTTCAGCCTCCCAGCTCTCTAATCATTGCTGATTCTGCAGGAAACCAAATCCAGGTGCTGCCCGGGTGCAAGTACCCCGTGTCTGAACCAGAGGCCTCAGCATCCCCAGAGGAGAGCGCCCCCTACTGCTCAGGTGAGGGTCCCACAGAACAGATCAGATCAGATAAGATCAGTCGCTCAGTCGTGTCCGACTCTTTGCGACCCCATGAACCGCAGCACGCCAGGCCTCCCTGTCCATCACCAGCTCCCGGAGGTCACTCAGACTCGCATCCATCGAGTCAGTGATGCCATCCAGCCATCTCATCCTCCGTCGTCCCCTTCTCCTCCTGCCCTCAATCCCTCCCAGCATCAGAGTCTTCTCCAATGAGTCAACTCTTCACATGAGGTGGCCAAAATACTGGAGTTTCAGCTTTAGCATCATTCCTTCCAAAGAAATTCCAGGATTGATCTCCTTCAGAATGGACTGGTTGGATCTCCTTGCAGTCCAAGGGACTCTCAAGAGTCTTCTCCAACACCACAGTTCAAAAGCATCAATTCTTCGGCGCTCAGCCTTCTTCACAGTACAGAAAGACCCTTCTTATTCCCCTGTCAACACCCTATTATCCCATTTCTCTCTCCTCAGACAGCAGGCAGCTCCGCCTGGTGGACGGGGCCGGTCACTGCGCCGGAAGAGTGGAGATCCTTAACCAGGGCTCCTGGGGCACCATCTGTGATGATGTCTGGGACCTGGACGATGCCCGCGTGGTGTGCAGGCAGCTGGGATGTGGAGAAGCCCTCTATGCCACAAGGTCTGCTCACTTCGGGGCAGGATCAGGGCCCATCTGGCTGGACGACCTGAACTGCACAGGAAATGAGTCCCACGTGTGGAGGTGCCCTTCCCGAGGCTGGGGGCGGCACGACTGCAGACACAAGCAGGACGCTGGGATCATCTGCTCAGGTCTGCGCTGCACACTGTCCACAGGTTGGGGAATGGGGGTGGCTGGAGGACAGGATTCTGAGCCCTGAGGGAGAGATGCTGAAAGGACCAGAGAAGGAGGCTTTCTCCCATGGAACCCATGGTTCCAGCAGACGTGAAGATGTGCTTTCACTGCCTCCTGCAGCAGCTGACGTTTTTGTTCTTTCTTCTCAGCAGTGTTTCCTGGCAGAGCCGTTTCTTACAGTTTCCACACGACAGCAGAGCTCTCTTTTCAGTTTCCTATGGTAGTAAAGTCTAGAGTTCCCGTTGATGCTGGAATGAAAGCACAGATTTACTCTGTTCAGTTCTATTTGCTAGGAGTCTGCTGACGGTCTCCGTGGGCCAACATCCTGGTGTTCACAGAGCTGCGTTCTTCCTGAAGGCACAGGGAGGACTCCTTTCCCAGCCTTTCCTGGTTTCTTTGTGACCTCCTTTCTTGGCTCAGAGCCCTCTTCTTCTTCAGACCTACAGCAAACTGTGTCTCTTCTGAGCATTCTTCTTTACAATTCCCTCTAACTGGAGCTTTGCAAGGTTACCCATCTAAGGATACCAGGGATAAGGAGGTGATTAGGTTGGACTCAGGTGATTAATTCACAATATTCCAGCTTAATCTCACCATCCCAAAGTCCTTACCTTAATAACATCTGTAAAGTCCATTTTCATATGTAAGGTAACATATTCACAGGTTCCACAGATTATGATATAGAGATTTGTGAGTTCATTATTCTGCTTACCCACCCCCCACCCCAGTATCCACATCATATCCCATTCACAGATCCTTTTTAGATTTTACCAGGAAGCAGGATCTAGCTCCCCCTGCTTGCAGGTGCCCAGATTGGTCTTTCTCTCTGTTCATATCCATGACATCACTGTGGTAGAAATAGACACAAAAAGACAAAGTAAGATGAAAGGGAGACGAATGTCATTCATGTCACCTAGTGGACATCTTCTCAACTAGGTCAAGGATGTATAATCACAAATTCTTGGAGAGAGGAAAACCCAGAGCACTGAGTTGGGTGTTCACTATGTCCTGTTTCCTCTCCTTTTCAATCTTAGATTTCCTGGCTGTTAGGATGGTGAGAAAGGACCAGGAGTGTGCTGGGTGGCTGGAAGTTTTCTACAATGGGACCTGGGGCAGTGTCTGCCGCAGCCCCATGGAAGACATCACCGTGTCCATGATCTGCAGACAGCTTGACTGTGGGAACAGCGGAAGTCTCAACACTTCAGTTGCTCTTAGGGAAGGTTCTAGACCCCGGTGGGTAGATAGAATCCGTTGTCAGAAAACTGATACCTCTCTCTGGCAGTGTCCTTCTGACCCTTGAAATTACAACTCATGCTATCCAAAGGACGAAGCCTATATCTCATGTGCAGGTAAATCACTGTTCTGTTTTTGTGTCTGTCCCAACTCCATAGGATGTTGTTAGTGTGATTTTATGTTTTCCAATCTAAGTGATGAATTTAGGTTGAATCTAGAAAAAGGTGGGCTGTGTTTCTGTCTGTGTTTCCATGTATTTGTATTCGTTGTGAGGTATGGACCTGGTAAACAGCAAAGAGATAATGAAATTTCAGCTTGTGGCAAGATGTAGTTAATATCCCAGCCCATTAGATGATGAAGCCTCTGTTTTCACTTGTTGTTTGGATTGAGCCAAGGACCTTTGATAATCTTGTTTGGGAACAAGACCAGCCTCAGCCGTCCCTCATCCAGCACTTCTCATCATTGCTTCTACAGGAGGGAGACACAAGAGCTGTCCAACTACTGCCCCCTGCACAGGTACGTCGGCCCCGCCCCCTCCCCATGGCTCCCAGGGGCTCCTTCCTCCCATCAGGGAAGTCACAGGAGGGGCTGCTGCCTTTTCAGATAGAGAGAAGCTCCGGCTCAAGGGAGGAGACAGCGAGTGCTCAGGGCGGGTGGAGGTCTGGCACAGCGGCTCCTGGGGCACCGTGTGTGATGACTCCTGGAGCCTGGCAGAGGCCGAGGTGGTGTGTCAGCAACTGGGCTGTGGCCCAGCCCTGGAGGCTGTGCGGGCCGCAACATTTGGCCCTGGAAAGGGGAGCATCTGGCTGGATGAGGTGCGGTGCGGTGGCCGGGAGTCCTCCCTGTGGGACTGTGCTGCGGAGCCCTGGGGGCAGAGTGACTGCAAGCATGAGGAGGATGCTGGTGTGAGGTGCTCTGGTGAGTGAGGGGCTCGGGGTCCACCCTAGTGAGTGGAGGACAAGTGTGAGTTTGTATCCAGAGCACTTCCTGGGATAACCTGCTGCTTTGTGCTCTAGCTCCAGGAAAAGCTATTATCTGATTTCCTGGGATGTGGGAGAGAATGATATGTCCATAATGATAGATGTAACCTGATGGCTTTTTCCAATCAACTCAGTACAGTAATCCATTCTTTTTTTCCTTCTCTTCTGGTGAGCAAACAGCGGTTCCCTCCAGCCATGGAAGTAAGTGGTTCTGCTGCTCTGAGTAGTGTGATTGAGGAGATCCCCATATTTTCAGGCACCTGCACTATATATCTTTATATTTCAACAAAACTACCCATATCAGTACAGAAAACCTTAACGATCTCATGTTTACAATCCTGTTAAGCAGTGGCAGCTGAAGTCCTCCAGAGCTTTACCAACTTTCATCCTGTAAAAATCCTCTAGAACCAGAATGAGAAGACACTTGACATAGCTCAGGGAAAGACCTCTATCGATCACATCTTGGGGTTCAGGCAAACCCACTGTGTCTTAATGGTGACTTCATGGTCTTGAAGACTCAGAAGAAGACCAGTATAAGGACAGAGGCGTTTCTCTGGACTTATGACCCTCCTAAAACCCTATGGTCCACTTTGACTCAGCTCCAGACCCTGGCATCCTCTCCCTTCCCATGATCATCTGCATCATCCTCGGAGCCCTTCTCTTCATGGTCCTAATCATCCTGGGGATTCAGCTACACAGATGGAGAGCAGAGAACCAAGGTGGGCCTTAGGAATGCTAAATGATCTGGAAAGTGGTGGGAAAGGAATTGAGTTTGTTGTGACATCAAGGAAGTGCACAAGTATTGGTCTCCATGCTCATTATCTGGTAAAATCCCACCTTTTCTACAGTAGACAACAGGATTTGAAAGAATGGAATCCTTGGTCCTGGGTTGAATGTAAAATTTTTTGAGAATTATGACTTCATGCGTGAGCAGTGCCAGTGGATATTGATTGTGAGATCAAGGTCAGGGTCAGGAAATCTAGTTCTGTTCCATGTAGCTAAGAAAGGAGCCTGAGCAGCCCAGAGTGGTTTCCCCAAGGGGCAACATTGGAGAGCACTGAAGGCTTTTTCTGCTGATAAAGGGATTAACTCCAGGGTCAGTCTCTAACTCATGCTACTTTCCCAGAGTTATCTGATTTTGAAGATGCTGTTGATGAAGCTGTGTACCAGGAAATTGATGACATCATAAAACCAGGGAAGAAGGACCTGTTGGACAGTCAAGGTAAGTCCTACACCCTCCCCTCTGATCATGAGCTGGCTATGTGTTATTTTCAGCAAACAGAGACCCAACCTTATTAAGCCAACTTCACATGGAGTTCCAAGCCTTCTCTCTACAAGTCTGAAGTCTCAATATTTCCTCTAAACTATGACAGCAGGCGTCCTACCATGACAGGGCAAAGGTTTCCATTTTTCTATGATTATTTTCTCCCTACCAGGTAACTTGTCTGATGACTCAGTAACTAAGCTGCCGTATTACACAGGAGATGATGGAGAAGATGGAGATCCCGAATCTGCCCCAGGTAGCAGGTCTTCCCTTGGATGGTGGGGATGCAGAGGAGGAATCGTATCTGAGAATCTCTTCCTGTGATTAAGATGGGAAGGATCTCTTTTCTCTAGTTCACAACAACTTTTTCCCTCTCTTGCCCACTCTATGACCTCAGAAATGGAAAGATCAGACCTAGCTCTCTGTATTCACAGCCACTTCTACCCAGTTACAGACTGAATACGTAGCGCTTCCCAGGTGGTGCTAGTGGTAGAGAACCTGCCTGCCAATGCAGAGAGAAAAGAGATGCTGGCTTGATCCCTGGGTCAGGAAGATCCTCTGAAGGAGGGCAAGGCAACCGACTCCAGTAGTCTTGCCCAGAGAATCCCCATGGACAGAGGAGCCTGGCAGGCTACAGTCCACAGGGTCTCAAAGTGTTGGACACAACTGAAGCAACTCAGCATGCATGTGTCTAATAGTACATTATTATCTAATGTACCATTAAAGATTTTAAGACCATTAAAAAAAATCTGAAACTGATAAACTCAAAATTATGTGGCTAAAGAGAACATTGGAAATGATAGTTGGATCTAGATTCAGCCTGATATTTTAATTCTTTCATGCATTTTTGTATATATTGAGACAAAAATATTGCTATTGATAAGCCTTGGTATATATGGAGTGATCAGTGCTGGTAGTTACCAATTACCAGAAACTCTTACTTACAAGGAACTGGAGAAAGGACAATGTGCTCTTTGGGTCTTCTCCAAATAATAAAGATGGACAACCCGTGGAGGTGAGATCCTAAGATCAAACAAGGTCTAGATCAGAATAGATCAGATCAGTCGCTCAGTCATGTCCGACTCTTTGCGATCCCATGAACTGCAGCATGCCAGGCCTCCTTGTCCATTACCAACTCCCAGAGGTCACTCAGACTCATATTCATCGAGTCAGTGATGCCATCCAGCCATCTCATCCTCTGTCGTCCCCTTCTCCTCCTGCCCTCAATCCCTCCCAGCATCAGAGTCTTCTCTAATGAGTCAACTCTTCGCATGAGGTGGCCAAAATACTGGAGTTTCAGCTTTAGCATCATTCCTTCCAAAGAAATCCCAGGGTTGATCTCCTTCAGAATGGACTGGTTGGATCTCCTTGCAGTCCAAGGGACTCTCAAGAGTCTTCTCCAACACCACAGTTCAAAAGCATCAATTCTTCGGCGCTCAGCCTTCTTCACAGTCCAGCTCTCACATCCATACGTGACCACAGGAAAGACCATAGCCTTGACTAGACGAAACTTTGTTGGCAAAGTAATGTCTCTGCTTTTGAATATGCTGTCTAGGTTGGTCATAACTTTCCTTCCAAGGAGTAAGCGTCTTTTAATTTCATGGCTGCAGTCACCGTCTGCAGTGATTTTGGAGCCCAGAAAAATAAAGTCTGACACTGTTTCCACTGTTTCTCCATCTATTTCCCATGTAGTGATGGGACCAGATGCCATGATCTTCATTTTCTGAATGTTGAGCTTTAAGCCAACCTTTTCACTCTCCACTTTCACTTTCATCAAGAGCCTTTTTAGTTCCTCTTCACTTTCTGCCATAAGGGTGGTGTCATCCGCATATCTGAGGTTATTGATATTTCTCCCAGCAATCTTGATTCCAGCTTGTGTTTCTTCCAGTCCAGCATTTCTCATGATGTACTCTGCATATAAGTTAAACAAACATGGTGACAATATGCAGCCTTGATGTACTCCTTTTCCTATTTGGAGCCAGTCTGTTGTTCCATGTCCATTTCTAACTGTTGCTTCCTGACCTGCATACAGATTTCTCAAGAGGCAGATCAGGTGGTCTGGTATTCCCATCTCTTTCAGAATTTTTCACAGTTTATTGTGATCTACACAGTCAAAGGCTTTGGCATAATCAATAAAGCATAAATAGGTATTTTTGTGGAACTCTCTTGCTTTTTCCATGATCCAGCAGATGTTGGCAATTTGATCTCTTGTTCCTCTGCCTTTTCTAAAATCAGCTTGAACATCAGGAAGTTCATGGTTCACATATTGCTGAAGCCTGGCTTGGAGAATTTTGAGCATTACTTTACTAGCGTGTGAGATGAGTGCAATTGTGCGATAGTTTGAGCACTCTTTGGCATTGCCTTTCTTTGGGATTTGGATGAAAACTGACCTTTTCCAATCTTGTGGCCACTGCTGAGTCTTCCAAATTTGCTGGCATATTGAGTGCAGCACTTTCATAGCATCATCTTTCAGCATTTGCAATAGCTCCACTGGAATTCCATCACCTCCACTAGCTTTGTTTGTAGTGATGCTTTCTAAGGCCCACTTGACTTCACATTCCAGGATGTCTGGCTCTAGGTCAGTGATCACACCATCATGATTATCTGGGTCGTGAAGCTCTTTTTTGTACAGTTCTTCTGTGTATTCTTGCCACCTCTTCTTAATATCTTCTGCTTCTGTTAGGTCCATACCATTTCTGTCCTTTATCGAGCCCATCTTTGCATGAAATGTTCCTTTGGTATCTCTGATTTTCTTGAAGAGATCCCTAGTCTTTCCCATTCTGTTGTTTTCCTCTATTTCTTTGCATTGATTGCTGAAGAAGGCTTTCTTCTCTCTTCTTGCTATTCTTTGGAACTCTGCATTCAGATGTTTATATCTTTCCTTTTCTCCTTTGCTTTTCACTTCTCTTCTTTTCACAGCTATTTGCAAGGCCTCCCCAGACAGCCATTTTGCCTTTTTGCATTTCTTTTCCATGGGGATGGTCTTGATCCCTGTCTCTTGTACAATGTCACGAACCTCATTCCATAGTTCACCAGGCACTCTATCTATCAGATCTAGACCCTTAAATCTATTTCTCACTTCCACTGTATAATCATAAGGGATTTGATTTAGGTCATACCTGAATGGTCTAGTGGTTTTCCCTACTTTCTTCAATTTCAGTCTGAATTTGGCAATAAGGAGTTCATGGTCTGAGCCACAGTCAGCTCCTGGTCTTGTTTTTGCTGATTGTATAGAGCTTCTCCATCTTTGGCTGCCAAGAATATAATTGATCTGAATTCGGTGTTGACCATCTGGTGATGTCCATGTATAGAGTCTTCTCTTGTGTTGTTGGAAGAGGGTATTTGCTATGACCAGTGTATTTTCTTGGCAAAACTCTGTTAGTCTTTGCCCTGCTTCATTCCGTATTCCAAGGCCAAATTTCCCTGTTACTCCAGGTGTTTCTTGACTTCCTACTTTTGCATTCCAGTCCCCTATAATGAAAAGGACATCTTTTTTGGGTGTTAGTTCTAAAAGGTCTTGTAGGTCTTCATAGAACCATTCAACTTCAGCTTCTTCAGCATTACTGGTTGGGGCATAGACTTGGATTACTGTGACATTGAATAGTTTGCCTTGGAAATGAACAGAGATCATTCTATCGTTTTTGAGATTGCATCCAAGTACTGCATTTCGGACTCTTTTGTTGACCATGATGGCCACTCCGTTTTTTCTTAGGGATTCCTGCCTGCAGTAATAGATATAATGGTCATCTGAGTTAAATTCACCCATTCCAGTCCATTTTAGTTCGCTAATTCCTAGAATGTTGACATTCACTCTTGCCATCTCTTGTTTGACCACTTCCAAACAAGGTCTAGAAGGGACTGAAACCCAGGCATCCTGTGACTGGGATGGTGGGATATCCTGTCTCTGAGTAACAGATGTTCAGGATCCCTCTCCCACCAGCTCTGTGTCTCCCACACAGACACTATGCTTGAAATAGTACCTGAAACTCATAGCATAATAGCTTTTGTTGATGCTTTATGATATGAGAGACTGTGTTAGAAAAATATGACTGATCCTGATATATTGAAATAGTTAAAAGATTTAAATGATTTCTGAGCACAGTGAGATCAAATACATGCCTTTGACATGACCTTGGAATATAGAGTCTATATTTATCAGTTGTTTGAACTTCTGCATTAGAAGGGACTTAGGCCATCGCTTAGTCCAACACATACTTTGCTATTCCACCTAAGTCCATGTCTGTTTACAGATCCTCTGAGACAGCATGTCAACACCACAGGAAATGGTTATGATGATGTTGATGAGTTACCTGTTTCTGTAAATCCTTTCTTCCCTGGAATGAATGAAAATAACTTTTCCCCAGAGACAGAGGTGGCACCCGTTATTCCCAGACAAGTGAGTTGACAGCTCAGTAACCTGATTTCATCGTGTGGAGAAGATGAGTTTTGACCCACTTAACAGTCAGTTTTTCTTATTGTCATATTTGGGTAGCCTCTTATACCTAGATGGGCTTCCAGGGTGGTGCAGTGATAAGGACTCCACCTGCTAATGCAGGAGACACAAGAGGGTGTCTTATGTCTTGATAGGGTTTGATCTCTGGGTTGGGAAGATTCCCTGGAGGAGAGCATGGCAAACCACTACAGTATTCTTGCCTGGAGACTCCCATGGACAAAGGAGCCTGGCAGGCTATAGTCCATGGGGTCACAGAGAGTCAGACATGACTGAGCATGCTCACATGCACAGAGAAAGGAGAATGTCCTGGATCTCCAGTTAGTAAAGATGGACGACCCCTGGAGGTGGGATACTAAGGTCAACCAAGGACTAGAAGGGACTGAAACCCAGGCGTCCTGTGACTGGGATGGTGGAATCTCCTGTCTCTGAGTAACAGATGTCCAGGATCCCTCTCCCACCAGCTCTGTGTCTCCCAGAGCTTCAGAGAGCACACAGACACCTGAATTCTCTTGGTCCATATTCATGCTCCCCAGTCACTTTTATGTACATAGTATGTATTACAACTCTGTACCACATGCTCAAAAAGAGTCCCTAAAACTCATAGCATTATAGATTTTGTTGATGCTTTATGATATGAGAGACCATATGAGAAAAATATGATTGACCCTGATATATTGGAATATTTATAAGGTTTAAATGATTTCTGAGCACACTGAGATAAACTACACACCTTTAACAGCCCTGGAATATGGAGTATATATTTGTCATTTATTTGAATCTCTGCCTCAAAAGGGACTTGGAGCATCACTTAGTCCAACTCATATTTTTCTTTTTCACCTAAGTTCTTGTCTGTTTTCAGAGCCTCCGGGACAGAACATCAGTACCATAGGAAATGGTTATGATGATGTTGATGAGTCACCTGTTCCCATAAATCCTTTCTTCCCTGGGATGAATGAGAATAACTTTTTCCCGGATAATAGAGATGGTGCCAGGTATTCCCAGACTGGTGAGTTGACAGCTCAGTAGCCTGACTTCATAATCATGGAGAAGATGAGTTTGACACATCAACAGTCAGTGTTTCTTTACTATCAGAACTGGGGTAGCCTTGTTTGGGTTTCCCTGGTGGTGCAGTAGTAAAGACTCTGCCTGCCAATGCAGGAGACAAAAGAGACTTGGATTTGATCCGTGAGTCAGGAAGAGTCCCTGGAGAAAGAAATGACAACTCACTTCAGTATTCTTGCCTGGAAAATCATGTGGAAAGAAGAGCCTTGTGGGCTATAGTCCACGGGGTTGCAAAGAGTCAAACACGAGTGAGGACACATGCACCACATATACCAGATATTATTGACTTTTCCTTATCTCTGGAATATTGGAGCTAGTTCATCTCTTCTAAGAGGAGAACATACTGTGTTCTCTTGTTCATGTCCATCATCAGTTGGATAAAGACACATTTGTATGAGTTACAGAGGCTTTGTTTCCATTTTCATACCCCAAATTGAAATATATGTTTTGACAATAAATTTGGGGATTTTTCAAATTGTGAGAACTAATCAGAAATGTTTTTAATGGAGGTATAAATTTAAATTTATGAGCTATAAAACTTGTTTTGAGAAATCTGTGTAACCATATATTTAAAGTTGATTGCTCACTATTAAAGCAGAATCTGCAATAGCCTTAACTAGAGAATCATAAATCTCAGCACTAGACGGGAACCAAGAGAAAATTTTCTCCCACTTCAATTGCCAGATGAAGACTCTCATTCCCAAGGACTAGGCTTTCTGCTTATATGTGGGGATGTGGTCCCTGGGGAGCAGGAGGTTGTGAAATTTGGTTGAGTTGCCCACTTCTGGCATCTGACAGAGGACCCAGAGTGTTCTCATGGAGCTTGTAGGTCAGGCTGGTTCTGTTGCTGAGGTGCTCAGAAGAGGGCATCTGAGGCACTCTACAGAGGTCATCTCCTGTCTCCACTTCTTGAGAAATCAGACCCACCGGATGTAGAAGAGGCATGCACATATCTTCCACTCCTGGCCATTATTGGTCCATCTTCTTTCCAACTTCCAAGGTCCAGACAAGATGTTGCATGGAGTAGCTGAGTCAGTATGAAGTAGCTCAATCTAGACTTTTAGACAATGCTGGGTGCTCCCCCTCACCTCAGATACTTAGTGGCCCCTTTTACTATCCTTCCATCAAAGGTTATGTCTTGTCATTTTGTCACCACTAAAACCGGACTCTCCTTACTGTTTCAGGCATCTCTCTGAAGTCTCTGAGAGAAACTGTCGACTCTGGGGTGGAAGAGAAGGAGTCCTCATTGGTCCTGAGACAAGAAGAGCCTGGATATGATGATGTGGAGCTTAGCACCATGTAGCACCATATTTGAAGCAAGAAATTCTTAAAAGACATCTCTGTAATATTTTTGTCAAATAAATGAGAATCCTGTCTTCTTCATAATTATTGTTTTTACATGAAACTATGATTAAAGGCATTTTTTTCCTTTGTATAAATCATATCATTACCTGCGACACAGGGTTTTACATTGAAAGTTGCCATGAAACATAATCCCTGACATTTTCATGTCTTTGTAACTTACTCCATTCTGCCAGAATAAAGTATTTATGGGTGGTAAGTACCTGTGAGGTTTCAGAAAAATCCTAGAGACTTTCACTGGGTCTTCCCAGATAACATAGGACAGGCCTCCAAGCTTAACATGCTAAGTGCACTACTGATAGGAAAGAATTTCCTATAAATACTTTCCCCGCATGACATTCTGGCTGCCTTGTCATAATTAATACTCTGCAGAGAAGTTTTCTAGTTTTTGTGACAGACCCTGGAACGATAAACCCTCCCAAACCACCCCTCACAAAAGTCCCCTTCACAGGCCACATAGATAACTTGGAATGATTGCCCTCATCTTCCTGATCTGAACAGTCCAAAAGTCTATTCACCAACTCCTGGCTGGTTTTGAGCACTCAATCCATAATGGGCTCATCCTGAGACTCTCCCAAGTTTAGGTGGGAAATCTTGTCCTCCTTTCCTCTCCTCTACCATAATTTTATATGATTTTTATTACCCAGAATTACAGTAACCAGCTATTTTGGCTTCATGGATACCGTGAATCAGGAATAAAATATAACATTTTTGATGGGTAAACTTTACTCTGTCACTTATTTCATCGCTTCCCAATGGCAAATGGCCATTTGACCTGCATTTGAAGAAGCCCTAGGAATCTCTAATCCCCAGCACAGAAAAAAAATTACAGAGATTACAAGCATGAGTGTAGGTTGGAGCCCTGGACATCATCCAGAGCCATCAACTAAATAACAGGTTGGCCACAAATCATACTCAGGCCAGCACTCTCAGGTCTTATATTAGTTCAGCAGCTTCTCCACATGTCCACAATGAAATGAGACAGGAGTCAGGGGTATTGTGGAAATGTATTGTTTACTTGGTCACCCCTACAAGAAGCTCTTTCTACCCTGAAAAATCACAGAAGGATCACATTTACATTTTCAACAGTTACCAGATTAAAGGACTCTTTAAACAACATGTTTCCAGAGAAGCCTATTGGTCTGAAATTCTTCCGTTAAGAGTTCAGTCGTATCAGATGCCTCCATTGACATCAATAAAACTCACATAGCCCCAAATTCCTGATCTTTCTGTCTATATCCCTTCTTCTAGATCCCCTCTGTCTTGTTCTCCAATTTCTTACCCCTTTATCCCACCTGATGCCCCTCAGTTGTGGGTCGGATAGTAAAGAATCTGCCTGCTGGGCAGGAGACCTGGGTTCAATCTCTGGCTGGCGAAGATCCCCTGAAAAAGGGAATGGTAACCCACTCCACTCCAGTATTCTTGCCTGGAGAATCTCATGGACAGAGGAGCCTGGCAGGTTACAGTCCACAGGGTGGCAAAGAGTCAGATACCACTGAGCTACTAACACTTTCACTTTGTCCCACCTGGATACAGGGTATGAGTTAACACCGATTTGCCCTTCATCAGCTTGGAGAGAGATACGAGCTGATGTAATTCACTTTAAATGCTAGATAATTGGACAGACAAGAAATGACAACATCCTGAAGAAGTAGTAGGAAGTGATGGAGAGGCAAGACTGGATTTAAAAGGAATTGATAACCAACTAGACATGGGAGAAGAGAGATAAAGAGTCTATATGCACTTGAGGAAAAAAACAGAAAAAAGTAACCTAAGGAATGGGAGATAAAAAGGAAGAGGTAGTTATGTAGAGTGAGATTTTAGGCAGGGAACTGAGAATTTAGGCAGGGTAAGAAAAACTGTATGCATTCTCTTCCACCAGCCAATTTCTTACCCTCGACTTTGAAACTCACACCCCATCTGGTGCCCAATAACTGAATAAAAACAGATGGTGTGACATCTTGGGAAAGAGGAAGAGCATATAGGAAGGTTTAGGATTTCCGCCCCCCACACAAGTTCACCTTGCTAAGAATGAAGGTGTGAGTGTGGACAAAGTTTAGAATCTGCTGTCTAAGGAAGAGTGACCTGGAGCATTTCTGAGCTTGAGTGAAGTCATGCCTTAATTAGCATTTGGGGGAGGTGAGACAAGTCAGTTCACTCATCTGGTATTTCCTTAGAAAGAAATTGTGATTGAGTACCAATCCTCTAAGAGCATTTGGAATGAATCTTGCCATTGTCAACAAAGCAAAAAGTTACTTTATTGAGAATATTTCATTATGAGCAATTTCCATATAATACAATTATAGGTCAGCACTACTCTATTGAAATATGGGCAATTAGAATATCTGAGACAACATCTCGTATTTAATACATCATGGGGAAGTAACTATGGTTGTTTCCTGAGCACTTAGTTCAACATCATCGTACCCAGTGTCCCTTTCCTTCCCCTGGAGCAACCAGGGGCTCTCTTCCTCTTCCCTAGGATCAGCCGCCTCTCTAGAGATATTCAGAGAAGAACCTGAACTAGGAACGAAAAATTTGATTAGACCTGAAACAAAGGGACCTGACAGAGCCCTGTGGTAGAAGTGAGTCAAGTAAGTGGTGATGACAAAGCATCCCTGGGATCCAAGTGCACTCTGGGAGGTTCAGGTAATTTCATGTTTATTTCAGTGAGGATGGATCAGGGCTGTCTTCTCAGGATCTGGCCCAGGAATTGGCTAGTGGTTCAGTGGTCAGGACTTGATGCTTTCACTTCTGTGACCCAGGTACAATTTCTGTTTCAGGCACTAAGACCTGCAAGTCTTGTAGCACTGCCCCTCCCCACCCCCATCCCCCCAAAAAAGTATTCAGCCCATCTGAGGTCTCAACTTAAATGGGAAATCCTGGATTAAAGGAGATCTGTTCCCTGGCTACACAATCAGCAAGAAGTTGCCCAAGAAGGGAAGAATCTCTAGAATGGGTATAAAATTTTCTTTTTTCATAATCAACAGGTCTGAATCAACAAGGAGAGGGAGGTAGAAGATCACATCTGGAGAAATCTCAGCTCCTCACTGACCATCCAACTCTGCTCTTGATGGTCTTGACTTGTGTTCCCCAAAGCCCCCAAAAAGCAACCATGGGATCCTTCTGCAGTTGCCCCTCCCCCAGGAAACACATGAATCTCAGATGGAACAAAACCCTTCATGGAGAATGAGTGTATTTCCTTGGCCACTGAAATGTGTAGAGCAGATTAACATGAACCTGCCCACAAATTCTGAGTCCATAATCCATTATCATTCTTTTGTTTTTTAGGACCATATATACCATCCACTTGGAGAAGGCAATGGCACCCCACTCCAGTACTCTTACCTGGAAAATCCCACGGATGGAGGAGCCTGGTAGGCTGCAGTCCATGGGGTCGCTGAGAGTCAGACATGACTGAGCGACTTCACTTTCTCTTTTCACTTTCATGCATTGGAGAAGGAAATGTCAACCCACTCAGGTGTTCTTGCCTGGAGAATCCCAGGGACGGGGAAGCCTGGTGGGCTGCTGTCTATGGGGTCACACAGAGTCGGACACGATTGAAGTGACTTAGCATAGCATAGCATAGCATACCATGCACTTTATACATATTTGGGTTGACCTATGGTCAGAGTGCATTTTAAAGTATAAAAATGATTTACAAATTCCAATACTAACATAGTCTTTAAAATCTTTAACTGCATTTCACATATGAGACAGCACAAAGGGTTATTCAGGTATTCTATTTTTGTATTAGGTAAATATGCTCAAGTAATCTACAAGTCTTAATGCAGGCACATGAAGGATAAAGTCATGCAGACACAGTTACTAATACTAGAGTGCTTCCTCCTCTCCCCAGGAGTCTGACAGCATTAAAGAAAATAATAAGATCAAAATGATGCTATCAACTATTTGAGGTCATCCAAAATTGGAATATCTAGGAGGTATGGACACTGAGCAACTCAAATTCACCATTTCCAGGATAGAGACCAAAGATTGCAGGAGATCAGCTAACTCCACTCACCTGTCTGAGAGGATCTCGTCGCATTCACCTTCTCCGGGGTCACTCCCTCCTCACTCCCCTGAGAGGTAGAAGGAGCCCCAGGCAATGGTACCTCTTCAGCATCATCGTAATCCTCACCAGGGGCATCAGTCCTCTAATCTGGGGCTTCCAAGGGCAGAGCAGGGGTCAGATGAAACCACAGGAAGTGGGTTGGTCTGGGAAATACCTAAGATCCCTTCTGACCCAGAGCTTCTGAGCCACTGAACAAAGGTACCAATCACTCCTTGTTGCAACAGAATTTTTTCTAAGGTTGTATTTCATGCTGGTGTGCCCATAAACCAAACAAATGATTTAAAACATATCAATACTTCCTTTGCCAACAAAGGTCTATATAATCAAAGCTATGGTTTTTCCAGTAGTTATGTATGGATGTGAGAGTTGGACCATAAAGAAGGCTGAACGTCAAAGAACTGATGCTTTTGAACTGTGGTGTTGAAGAAGACTCTTGAGAGTCCCTTGGACTGCAGGGAGATCAAAACTGTCAATCCTAAAGGAAATCAATCCTGAATAGTCACTGGAAGGACTGATGATGAAGCTGAAGCTCCAATACTTTGGCCACCTGATGTGAAGAACTGTCTCATTAGAAAAAACCCTTATGCTGGGAAAAATTGACGGCAGGAGAACAAGAGGATGACAGAGGATGAGATAGTTAGATAGGATCATCGACTCGATGGAAGTGAGTTCAAGCAAGCTTCAGGAGGTGATGATGGACAGGGAAATCTGGTGTGCTGCAGTCCATGGGGTCACAAAGAGTCAGACATGACTAAGCAACTCAACAACAACAATAACAGCATTTCCTGATTAAAATTACATATCTCAAAGCAACTCTTATACCAATGAGCATTACTATAAAATTTTGACAAATTATGTTTTCCAGATGTTGTTGTTGTTGTTCAGTCACTAAGTCATGTCTAACTCTTTGTAACTCCAAGGACTGCAAAATGACAGGCTTCCCTGTCCCTTATCATCTGCCAGAGTTTTCCCAAGTTCATGTCCATTGAATCAGTGGCACCATCCAACCATCTCATCCTCTGTCACCCTCTTCGCCTTCTGCCAGCATCAATCTTTCCCAGCATCAGGGTCTTTTCCAATGAGTCAGCTGTTCCCATCAGGTGGACAAAGTATTGGAGCTTCAGCTTCAGCATCAGTTCTTTCAATATGTATTCAGTGTTGATTCTCTTTAATATTGACTGATTTGATCTTCTTACTGTCCAAGGGACTCTCAAGAGTCTTCTCCAGCACCACAGTTCAAAAGCATCAATTCTTCAGTGCTCTACCTTCTTTATGGTCCAGCTCGCACAACTGTACATGATTACTGGAAAAACCATAGCCTTGACTATATGGACTTTTGTCAGCAAAGTGATGTCTTTGCTTTTTAATACACTCTCTAGGTTTGTCAGAGCTTTTCTTCCAAGAAGCGAGTGTCTTAATTTCATGGCTGCAGTCACCATCCACAATGACTTTAGAGATGTTAACAGATAATGTTTTCTTTCAAATATGTGCCTGTTGTGACCGAATGAGAGTGACCAAGGACACAGAGAGCCCAGCCCCAGCATGAGACATTGCAGAACAGCTAGAGAAGGGGGAGAACAGACCCCATCTGGACACAAGGGATCCCTCTGGTCCATCAAAGGAATACTGTTTCCCTTGCATCTCATCTCTATGAGGGAAACTCTCCCCAACATCCAGTTTCAGTGGGTCCACCTCTATTACCTGAAGCAGATCTGTGGTCATTGTTATCTTCATTGTCCCTCATGTAACATGGCATTTTATTCACTGAGTCATCTGACAGGAATCATAAAGTAGAGAAAAACATCACAGAATACACAGAAATGACCCTCCCGACAACCATGGAACATGTGTTAAGACAGAAGAAACGAGACAGGCCTGGCTCCTGCAGTATAGATGGAGGCTCGGGCCTCATGGGGCTCTGAGAGGCCATCCTGCCACTTTGGAGAGCTGCCTCTGTGAGCCTGGGGCATACATGAGGTCTGCAGACACTGAGAAGACGTGCACAGCCAGTGAGTGGTGACAACCAGAGGTCCCAGGAGGGCAGACAGAGACACCCACCTGGGCTGCCCAGAAGATCCTCTTTCTGTGTCACAAGGTGATCTAGGTCCTCATACACAGCTTCAGCAAGAGCATCTTCATAGCTGGATAAGGCTGAGAGATCCCCCAGCAGGTCAGAGATGCTGCTCCAGATACCCCGATCCAGCCAGCCCACCCTTCATCTCCCCAGTGCTCACATGGGCTGCTGGGACCTTAGCATTGTCTCCCACCCCGTGCATCGTGTTGGCACCTTTTCTCTTCATCTGATCTGAATCCACAGCTCAGCCTCAACTCTTCTCTCACAGAAGAGGCCACATCATATGAGTTCACATCCCAGTTCTTAGAACCTGTGTACACTCAGCCTTTAGAGATCAGCATAGAGCACATGGAGTCTGCAGACTCAGAACAGAGACCTGGCCCAGGTTCCTCTCCTCATATCTGCTCCACACTCCTGCCTCCTGCTCCTCTCCCTGGTCCCCAGGTCCCCCTGCAGCCCACCTCTGCGCTCTGCTCTCCATCTGAGCAGCTGAGTTACCAGGATGACAAGGACCAGGAAGAGAAGGGCTCCCAATATGAAGCAGAGGACCTCAGGCAGGGAGAAGGCACCAGGGAGAGGAGGTTATTCTGGTCCCTAAGGAGAACAAGGCAAGAGGGTGTGGAGAAGGTCCTGGGCAGAGAGCATTTCTGGGAGCTCCAGACGATGGTGTTCCAGCCTTAGACAGTGACTGGGCTCCCTTGGGTCTCGTCCTGAGATGAGTCAACTCCAATCTGGCCAGTGTGTCCCCAAGGCAGAGCCAGGGGTTATCAGGGAGCTGCCCTGCCAAGACAGCCTGAGGACCCAGTTCATCGCTTCTCCTTGGGGATCAAACAGGCCTGGAATTCGCATTTCACTGATGAGGAGCAACACTTAAGGGCAGGTAGGAATCTGCAACATGGAAATCAGTCTCCCTTGGACCCCTGGGCATGAGAACCCTCTGACCCAGGGAACCAAGACAAAGGAGTTCCCCAACATAATGCTCTGGTTCACCCCCACCAGTCAGGGGCTCCTCAAGCTCTTTCCTCTCTTTCATTGTCAGAGAATTCACAGAATAGGTCCCAAGACTCTGAATATCTACCCTGCCCAGAAATCCTGGCATTATACTTACTGGGGGCAGTTGCAGGGCTGGCAATGTAATTCTTACAGTCAAAAAAAGTAGGAGTTTGGAGAAAGGAAATTGGCCAGAAATAGGTGAAAGTGAAAGTGTTAGTCACTCAGTCGTGTTCAACTCTTTGCAACCCCCTGGACTATAGCCCACCAGGTTCCCCTGTCCATGGAATTCTCCAGGCAAGAATACTGGAGTGGGTTGCCATTTCCTCCTCCAAGGGATCTTCCTGACTGAGGGATCAAAGCCCAGTCTCCTGCATTGCAGGCAGATTCTTGACTGTCTGAGTCACTTACTAGGGTATAGTTGGGGAAGGCAATGCAATTTTTTCACACAGAGAAAAAACAGGAGTTGGGAGCAGGGTGATTGACCAGATGCAGGGCAGCCCATTTTTTCTCTCCTGAGCCCTGAAATCACCCTTCAGTCTCCACAACATCAGTGTCCAGTCCTCCCAGCTTCTGCATCATAGATCAGGGCCCCAGGACCAGGACACTGTCTGAATACAAACTCCCCACCACCCCTCGGCCCAGCCCACTGTCCTTGCGCTGCCCCAGCTCACCCAGGGCAGACCCCGAGCCCCTCATTCACCAGAGCACCTCACACCAGCATCTTCCTCATGCTTGCAGTTGCTCTGCCCCCAGGGCTCTGCAGCACAGTCCCACAGGGAGGACTCCCGGCCCCTGCACCGCACCTTGTCCAGCCAGATGTTCCCATTTCCAGGGCCAAACCCTGTGGCCTGCACAGCTTCCAGTGCCTGGCCACAGCCCAGCTGCTGACACAGCCCAGCCTTGGCTTCTGCCAGGCTCCAGGAGTCATCACACATGGTGCCCCAGGAGCCACTGTGCCAGACCTCCACCCGCCCTGAGCACTTGCTGTCTCCTCCCCTGAGCTGGAGCTTCTCTCTGTCTGAAAAGGCAGCAGCCCCTCCTGTGACTCCCCCTGGGGGCGGGGGGAAGGAGCCCCTGGGGGCCACAGGGGAGGGGGCGGGGCTGACGTACCTGTGCAGGGGGCAGCACTTGGACAACTCTGGTGTCTCCCTCCTGTAGAAGCAATGATGAGAAATGCTGGATCAGGGACAGCTGGGGGTAGTCTTGTTCCCAAACATGAATATCTATCATCCTTGGTTCAGTCCAAACAACAAGGGTAAATACAGGCTCATCATCTATTGGACTGAAGCATTCACTGCATATGACCACTAGGTGAAACACTGTTAACAGTTTATATATTTGTCTTCACATTCCACTACAAACACAAATACAAACACACACATTTTGTAGATTCAACCTAAATTCATCACTTAGATTGGAAAATATAAAACTGCACTAACGACATCCTACAGGGTTGGGATAGACACAGAAACAGTAAGTCACTTGCACATGAGATATAGACTTCTTCCTTTGGAGAACATGAAGTGTAATTCCAAGGGTCAGAAGGACACTGCCAGAGAGAGGTGTCAGTTTTCCAACACTGGATTCCATCTACCCACTGGGATCTAGAACCGTCCCTAAGAGCAACAGAAGAGTTGAGGATTCCACTCTCCCCACAGCCAAGCTGTCTGCAGATCATGGACACAGTGATATCTTCCATGGGCCTGTGACAGACACTGCCCCAAGTCCCGTTGTAGAAAACTTCCAGCTACCCAGCACACTCCTGGTCCTCGCTCACCATCCTGAGGGCCAGGAACTCTTAAGATTGAAAGGGAGGAGATGGGACACAGTGAGCATTCCACTCAGTGCTCTGGGTTTTCCTCTCCCCCAGAAATTGTGACCATACATCCCTGACCCAGAAGAGATGTCCACTGGATGAGAAGACTGACTTTTGCCTCACTTTCACCTGACCTTATCCATTAATATCCATCTTTATATTTCAACCACAAGGATGTAGTGGTTATGAACAAAGGAAGACCAACCAGGCACTTACAAGGCAGGGGAGCTGAATCCTGCTTCCTGACAAAACTTCTAAAGACTGTGTGAAAGGATGTGATGTGCACAGTGAGGTGGTTGACAGTATAATGAATCCCCAGAAATGTCCACATCCCAATCCTGGAGCCTGTGATATGTTACTTTACATTTTGAAAGGGGCTTCACAGATGTGATTAATAAGGACCTTGGGATGGTGAGATTAAGCTGGAACAATGTGTATTAATCACCTGAGCCCAGCCTAATCACCTCCTTAGCCCTAATACCCTTAAATGGATCACCTTGCAAAGCTCTGGTTAGAGAGAAATGTAAGTGAGGAAGAACAGTTGGAAGAGGCACTGTTATCTGAAGAAGAAGAAGAAATAAGAAGGAGAAGAAGAAGAAGAAAGAAGAAGGAGAATGATAAGGAGAAGGAGAGGAAGAAGAAGAGGAAGAGGAGGAAGAGGAAGAAGGAGAAGATGAAGAAGAAGGAGAAGAAGAAAGAGAAGGAGAAGAAGAAGGAGAAAAAGGAGAAGAAGAAGGAGAAGAAGAAGGAGGAGGAGAAGGAGGAGGGGGAGAAGAAGAAGAGTCCTGAGCCAAGGAATGAGGCCACATATAAACCAGGAACAGCTGGGAAAAGAGTAAGCTGCAGAGTATCCAGGAAGAAAGCAGCCCTGTGGACACCGGGATGTTGGCTCACAGAGACCATTGTCAGACTCCTAGCAAACAGAACTGAACAGAATAAATCTATGGTTTCATTGCAACATCACCAGGATCTCTAGACTGTATTATGACAGGGAACTGCAGAGTGAGTCCTGCTTTCACGTGGAAACTGTGAGAAAAAGCTCTGGCAGGAAACACTGCTGAAGAAAGGACCAGAATCTCAGCCGCTGCAGGAGGCAGTGAAAGCACCTCGTCTTCTCGTCTGCTGGAAAGACAGGATCCATGGGAGGAAGCCTCCTTCTCTGGTCCTTTTAGCATCTCTCCCTCAGGGCTCAGAACTCCGTCCTCCAGGGCCCCACCCCTCCCCCTGCCTGTGGACAGTGTGCAGCGCAGACCTGAGCAGATGGCCCCCGCGTCCTCCTTGTGTCTGCAGTCGTGCCGCCCCCAGCCTCGGGAAAGGCACCTCCACACGTGAGACTCATTTCCTGTGCAGTTCAGGTCGTCCAGCCAGATGGGCCCTGATTCCGCCCTGAAGTGAGCAGACCTCGTGGCACTGAGGGCTTCTCCACAGCCCAGTTGCCTGCACACCACGCAGGCATCGTCCGGGTCCCAGCCGTCATCACAGCTGGTGCCCCAGGAGCCCTGGTCAAGGATCTTCACTCTCCGGGCTCAGGGACCGCCCCCGTCCACCAGGCGGAGCTGTCTGCTGTCTGAGGAGAGAAAAATGGAACAATGGGGCGGTGAAGGGTGGTGAGTGGGGCGAGGGGGCAGCGGGGTGAGAAGGGTCTTCTGTCCTGTGGGACCCTCACCTGAGCAGTAGGGGGTGCTCTCCTCTGAGGCTGCAGAGCCTGCTGGTTCAGACACGGGGTACTTGCACTGGGGCAGCACCTGGGTCTGGTTTCCTGCAGAAACAGCAATGATCAGGGGATTGGGAGGGTTAAAGAACAGAAAATTGAATTAAGGTAAATAATGACCTAAGTGGTGGAGCCTGAGATAAACGCTGTAACATAGCAGTAATCTTATGGTAATTTTAGAGTTCATCTTCTCTATGGAGAGTTCTGTGTCTGACAATGCCAAAATTTCTATTTTAAGCCAAGTACTGCACTAAGAATAAATTTACAAAAGCAAGAAATTATCAATACTTTTGATATTGTTGTTGAGCTACCCAAGCAGTGAGAGTTTTTGGAGCCAAGCTCTCAGAGAGAATAAAGGGCAGAGGTGAGCCACTTCTCTGAGGCTTTTGTTAATTCAGAGGTAAGAGCTGAGACTCTGAAAAGCTCAGCAGAGATTCGCCAGACACACTAGCTCAGGGAACATGAAGCACTACTCAGGATCTGCCTGGGAGAAGGTTAGCCAGGATCTGGGCATGGTAAAAGGAAAGTGAACTAAAAGCTGATCCTTTCCCAAGGAATGGATGCCCAGTTTCTATTTTCTATACCCTCTTTCAAGTAAGGTGATCAACCCTAAATTGGGTGCCTGGAGGAAGCTATAAAATAAGATCCTTTCTGAGGGAGTTCTACAATTTTTCACCTATAATGTCTGTCAATCAAAAATACTCAGTCACAAAAGATAAACAATTTGACAAAAATGTATGAAGAAAAAAATGCATTAGAAAGAAATTATAGGATACCTGGCTACTGGACGTAACCTGACAAAAGTTTAAATCACCATGGATGAAATGTTCAAAGAATGAAATGACAAGATAGAATTTTGGCAGAGAAATGATCACAAAGAATTTAATAAAAATTCTAGAATTGAAAATGTCAGTTTTTGAAATAACTAAGAAGATATGTGTAATACTCCATTACACCAGCACGAGATAGCAATACTAAAAGGAGACAGAATGAAGCACAGAAAGAAAAAAAAAAGGAAAATATAAAAATGTATAAAAAGATGCTAAACAGGTCTGGCATTCATATATACTAAGTCTTAGATACATAAAGCCAAAATTGACAGAACTAAAGGCAGAAATTTAGAATCAACAATTTCCCATTTTATACACCATGGTGGGTTTTAAGCATCCACAAAATCTTAACATCCACTGAGAAGTGAAGTCTATGCCTCCCTCCCTTGAAGCTCTGCTGACCTTCATGAATTCCCGGTGAGCAATAGAAGGGAGTGTATGTGTCACTGCTCGAACTTCGTACTAGGTCTGAGGACCATTCAGCCTCCTCTGAAATCACTGAGGACTTTTGCTTTAAAGCAAGGAGAGACAAGAAAGCCTTCTTAAGTGAACAATGTAAAGAAATAGAGGAAAACAATAGAATGGGAAAGACTAGAGATCTCTTCAAGAAAATGAGATATCAAAGGAACATTTCATGCAAAGACTGGCAAAATAAAGGACCTGGCAAGAACCTTTAGGAAATGGCAAGAACCTAACAGAAGCAGAAGATACTAAGAAGAGATGACAAGAAGACACAGAAGTGCGTGGTAAGTCACTTCAGCCGTGTCTGACTCTTTGAGACCCCATAGACTGCAACACATCAGGCTTCCCTGTCAATCACTAACTCCCAGAACTTGCTCAAACTCATGTCCATTGAGTCAGTGATGCCACCCAACCACCTCATCCTTTGTCGACCCTTCTCCTCCTGCCTTCTATCTTTCCCAGCATCAGGGTCTTTTTCAGTGAGTCAGTTCTTTGATTCAAGTGGCCAAAGTATTGGAGCTTCACCTTCAGCTTCAACGTCAGTCCTTCCAATGGATTATTCAGGATTGATTTCCTCTAGGATGGATTGGTTTGATCTCCTTACAGTCCAAGGGACTATCAAGAGTTTTCTCCAACACCACAGTTCAAAAGAATCAATTCTTTGGTGCTCAGCTTTCTTTATGGTTCAACTCTCACACCCATAAATGACTACTGGAAAAACCATAGTTTTGACTATACAAACCTTTGTTGGCAAAATAATGTCTGTATTTTTTAATATGCTGTCTACAATAGGGGCTAAAAAGCCTGTTGATGAAAGTGAAAGTGGGGAGTGAAAAGGTTGGCCTAAAGCTCAACATTCAGAAAATGAAGATCATGGCATCTGGTCCCATCACTACATGGGAAATAGATGGAGAAACAGTGGAAACAGTGTCAGACTTTATTTTTCTGGGCTCCAAAATCACTGCGGATGGTGAGTGCAGCCATGAAATTAAAAGACGCTTACTCCTTGGAAGGAAAGTTATGACCAACCTAGATAGCATATTCAAAAGTAGAGACATTACTTTGCCAACAAAGATTCGCCTAGTCAAGGCTATGGTCTTTCCTGTGGTCATGTACGGATGTGAGAGCTGGACTGTGAAGAAGGCTGAGCGCCGAAGAATTGATGCTTTTGAGCTGTGGTGTTGGAGAAGACTCTTGAGAGTCCCTTGGACTGCAAGGAGATCCAACCAGTCCATTCTGAAGGAGATCAGCCCTGAAATTTCTTTGGAAGGAATGATGCTAAAGCTGAAACTCCAGTATTTTGGCCACCTCATGCGAAGAATTGACTCATTGGAGAAGACTCTGATGCTGGAAGGGATTGGGGGCAGGAGGAGAAGGGGACGACAGAGGATGAGATGGCTGGATGGCATCACTGACTCGATGGATGTGAGTCTGAGTGACCTCCGGGAGTTGGTGATGGACAGAGAGGCCTGGCGTGCTGCAGTTCATGGGGTCGCAGAGAGTCAGACATGACTGAGCGACTGATCTGATCTGATCTGATCTGAGGCTGGTCATAACTTTCCTTTCAAGGAGTAAGCGTCTTTTAATTTCATGGCTGCAGTCATCATCCGCAGTGATTTTGGAGCCCTCCCAAAATACAAAAGTATCTCACTCTTTCCATTGTTTCCCCATCTATTTGCCATAAAGTGATGGGACCAGATGCCATGATCTTAGTTTTCTGAATGTTGAGTTTTAAGCCAACTTTTTCACTCTTTCATCAAGAGGCTCTTTAGTTCTTCACTTTCTGCCATAAGGGTGGTGTCATCTGCATATCTGAGGTTATCGATATTTTTCCTGGCAGTCTTGATTCCAGCTCATGCTTCATCCAGCCCAGCGTTTTTCATGATGTACTCTGCATATAAGTTAAATAAGCAGGGTGACAATATATAGCCTTGACGTACTCCTTTCCCTATTTGGAACCAGTCTATTGTTCCATGTCCAATTCTAATTGTTGCTTCTTGACCTTCATGCAGATTTCTCAGGAGGCAGGTTAGGTGGTCTGGTATTCCCATCTCTTTAAGAATTTTCCACACTTTATTGTGATCCACACAGTCAAAACTTTGCCATAGTCAATGAAGCAGAAGTCGATGTTTTTCTGGAACTCTCTTGCTTTTTATATGGTCCAACAGATGTTTGAAATTTGATCTCTGGTTCCTCTGCCTTTTCTAAATCCAGCTTGAATATCTGGAGGTTCTCAGTCCATGTACTATTGAAGACTGGCTTGGAGAATTTTGAGCATTACTTTACTAGCGTATGAGATGAGTGCAATTGTGTGGTAGTTTGAGGATTCCTTGGCATTGCCTTTCTTAGTGATTAGAATGAAAACTGACCTTCTCTAGTCCTGTGCCCACTGCTGAGTTTTCCAAATTTGCTGGCATATTCAGTGCAGCACTTTCACAGAATCATCTTTTAGATTTTGATATAGCTCAACTGGAATTCGATCACCTTCACTATCTTTGTTCATAGTGACACGTCCTAAGGCCCACTTGATTTCACATTCCAGTGTGTCTGGCTCTAGGTGAGTGATCACACCATTATGGTTAACTGGGTCATGAAGATCTTTTTTGTATAGTTCTTCTATGTATTCTTGCCACCTCTTTGTAATATCTTCTGCTTTTGTTAGGTCCATACCATTTCTGTCCTTGATTGTGCCCATCTTTGCATGAGATGTTCCCTTGGTATCTCTAATTTTCTTGAAGAGATCTGTAATCTTTCCCATTCTGCCATTTTCCTCAATTTCTTTGCACTGATCAAAGAGGAAGGCTTTCTTATCTCTCCTTGCTATTATTTGGAACTCTGCATTCAAATGGGTATGTCTTTCCTTTTCTCCTTTGAATTTAGCTTCTCTTCTTTTCTCAGCTGTTTGTAAGTCCTCCCTCCTCTGACAACCATTTTGCCTTTTTGCATTTCTTTTTCTTGGGGATGATCTTGATCTCTGTCTCCTGTACAATGTCATGAACCTCCGTCCATATTTCTTCAGGTACTCTGTCAATAAGAACTAATCCCTTCAATATATTTGTCACTTCCACTGTATAATTGTAAGGAATTTGAATTAGGTCATATCTAAATGTCTAGTGGTTTTCCCTACTTTCTTCAATTTAAGTCTGAGTTTTGCAATACAGAGTTCATGATTTGAGCCACAGTCAGCTTCCAGTCTTGTTTTTGTTGACTTTTTAGAGCATCTGCATCTTTGGGTGCAAAGAAATCTTTGCATATCTTTGTGCAAAGTCACACATCTTTGTGTGAATCACAACAAACTGTGGAAAACTATTAAAGAGATGGGAATGTCAGACCACCTTGCCTATCTTCTGAGAAGCCTGTTTTCAGGTCAGGAAGCAACAGTTAGAATTGGACATGAACAATAGACTGTTTCCAAATTGGGAAAGGAGTACATCAAGTTGTATATCGTCATCCTGCTTAATTAACTTCTATGCCGAGTACATCATGTGAAATGCTGGGCTGGATGAAGCTCAAGCTGGAATCAAGATTGCTAAGAGAAATATGAATAACCTCAGATATGCAGATGACACCACTCTTATGGCAGAAAGCAAAGAGCAACTAAAGAACCTCTTGATGAAGGTGAAAGAGGAGAGTGAAAAAAGCTGACTTAAAACTCAGCATTAAAGAAACTGAAATCATGGGGTCTAGTCCCATCACTTCATGGCAAACAAATGGGGAAGAAATGGAAACAGTTACAGATTTGATTTTCTTGGGCTCCAAAATCACTGCGGACACACATGAAATTAAAAGATGCTTGCTCCTTGGAAGAAAAGTTATTACCACCCTAGATAGCATATTAAAAAGCAGAGACATTACTTTGCCAACAAAGGTCCATCTAGGCAAAGTTATGGTTTTTCCAGTAGTCATGTATGTATGTGAGAGTTGGACCATACAGAAGGCTGAGCACCAAAGAATTGATACTTTCAAATTGTGCTGCCAGAGAAAACTCTAGAGAGTCTGTTGTACTGCAAAGAGATAAAATCAGTCATTTCTGAAGGAAATCAACCCTGAATATTCATTGGAAGGACTGATGCTAAAGCTGAAGCTCCAATACTTTGGCCACCTGATGGGAAGAATTGACTCATTGGAAAAGACCATGATGCTGGGAAAGATTGAAGGCGAAAGGCGAAGAGGGTATGAAGTAAGAGTTGTGGTTCATTCCCCCCACACCCCCATGAAGATATTTCGCCAGTACATCTTTTTTTTTTTTTAATTATACTTTCCCCTTTACAATATCTTGATGCCGTTGGAGAAAATCAACTTATTATACATAGGTTTAGGCCTAATACTGAACCTGATCATGTCCTGTTGATTTATTTATCAATGCTTACTCAAACACGATGTTGCCATGGACACATTATAGGAATCCTGAAGTTAGTTTGCTTCCATTTTTGTTATTATTTTTCAAATTTGTTTTATCTGTTTTAGCTCCTTTCCATTTTAATATGTATACAAATATTTAGAATAGGCATATAAATTCACCTCACTGCTTTTTAGCCAAGACAGTCTGTGTGTGTGGATAAATCATGTATAAACCATCTATCTACAGTCCTAAAGGATGTGAACAAGCTGTTCTTGGGTGCTACCAAGGGAGAAATTTTTAAACAACGCATTACAGAAACTTCCCTGGCAGTCCAGTGGTTAAGTCTCCATGCTTCCATTGAAGGGGTTATGGGTTTGATCCCTGGCAGGGGAACTAAGATTCTGTGTGCAGTGAGGTAACGCCACAAAAATATATATATTTTTAATTTAAACATAAACAGCACATTATAATCATTTAGTTATTCCACCTCATTCTTAGTATGTCCATGAATCAGATCCAAACAATTTAGCATCTCCAAAGATAAGCATAGAGCAGACTCAGCAGACCTGAGGATGTCAGAGCCTCAGAGTTGATGATTTATTTTGTAAAGGGAAGGACTGTAAGAAGTTGGAAGGTATCTTTGTCCAACTGGTGATTGATCATTAAGAAAATTACATAGGCTGAAGGGGAGAGGTTCAAGAAAAACAAAACACAGGAATACTAACTAAAAGAATTAAGCCACTTTGTGGGTCAGTATAAACAATTTTCTTTTAAATCCTCTAGTGAAGTAGATTTGTGCAAAAGTGCCAAGAACTGCTTCAAATTCTACTGAATGGAAAGGCATGTCCAGTCTTACTCAGGACTCTTAGTTTGCTGCAGCTTTTACATAAATATGGACAAAGGAACAAACAGCCTCTTGGTGGGCTGGATAAAGGCATGAGTGCTTAGCACATATCCTGATTAAGAGAATTATCCAAGTCTACCCTAAAATGAAATATTCTCTTGGAGCCTGCTGAAATGAATACACAAGCAACTTTAGTATGTTTAATGGTGATACTAAAATTCTCTGAAGCTATAACATTGATGAAAATGATGGTTGAAGCTGAGACAAAAGAGATTCCTGCTGGTTGGGCTCCTTACGTGACTTTATTATTGGAAAGATAAGATGATGTCAAGGAAGATGTCACAGATAGCTTTCCAAGGCTACTGTAAATGTATCTGAGTGATGGGGAAATGACTGGAGTTTTTCAAAAGGATGAGAATCAAATATAAAATGACAAAAAACTGGAGGGCATCTAAAATTACTGAACGTATACAGATGGTTGACTGGAAAATAATATGAAAGAGGGGGAGACAGGTGGAATAACTGCTAAAAATTTTAATGATTCTTTATAAGAGATTATATCATCAGATTGCCTGGAATATCTCCTCAAACTGTAAACAAACATGATAACTTAATTTATCATAACCTTTATGAATCATTAAAATATTATGTAAGAGATGAATCTATAGGCCCTTTAGAGTCAATATGGAATAAATTAATGCAAAGTAAAGGAGAAGATTATGACTCTGAGTGACAGGTAGGCCAATATGTTTTGGCACAATGCCCAGCAGGCATCAGCCTGAAGGTGGTAAAGAAACTTTAGATCTGTTCAGTTCAGTTCAGTTCAGTCACTCAGTCATGTCCAACTATTTGCGACCCCATGAATTGCAGCACACCAGACCTCCCTGTCCATCACCAACTCCTGGAGTTCACTCAAACTCATGTCCATCGAGTTGATGATGCCATCCAGCCATCTCATCCTCTGTCGTCCCATTCTCCTCCTGCTCCCAATCCTTCCCAGTATCAGGGTCTTTTCCAATGAGTCAACTCTTCACATGAGGTGGCCAAAGTACTTGAGTTTCAGCTTTAGCATCATTCCTTCCAAAGAAATCCCAGAGCTGATCTTCAGAATGGACTGGTTGGATCTCCTTGCAGTCCAAGGGATTCTGAGGCGTCTTCTCCAACACCACAGTTCAAAAGCATCACTTCTTCCGGCACTCAGCTTTTTTCACAGTCCAACTCTCACATCCATACATGACCACTAGAAAAGCCATAGCCTTGACTAGATGGACCTTTGTTGGCAAAGTAATATCTCTGCTTTTTAATATGCTATCTAGGTTGGTTAGATCTGTTAGTATTTGCTTAATATATTTAGGGGCTTCAATGGGGAAGTATATATTTATGATTATTAAATCTTCTTGATGAATTGACCCCTTTATCATGATATAATTGCCTTCTTATTTTCTTATTACTATTTTTGGCCTAAATACTATTTTGTCTGACATAATGTAGTTATCTCTGCTCTCCTTAGGTTTGCACTTGCCATGGAGCATCTTTTTCAGTCCCTTTACTTTGAGCCTTTATGTGTTCTTAAATCAGGAGTGACTCTCCTTTAAGCAGCAAATAGTTTGGTCTTGATTTCCATGCAACTAGGAACTCTTTTTGAGTAATGAATTTAATCCATTTGCGTTTTGACTGATTATGAATATGTAAAAATTCCTAATGCCTTCTTATTGCTTTCTGACTATAGTCCCATTGCCTTGTTTTGTTTCTGTCTTAGCCTACTTTTTTACATTGGTAATTTTTCATGATGGTGTGCCATGATTCCCCTTTACCTTTTGTAAGTATACTCCAGATTTTTGCCTTGCAGTTACCATGAGTTTTACATGAGCGTATTATATATAAAACGGTTCATTTTATACTCATAGCAACTTAAGATGCCTGCTGCTAAGTTGCTTCAGTCGTGTCTGACTGTGTGCGACCCCATAGATGGCAGCCCACTAGGCTTCTCTGTCCCTGGGGTTCTCCAGGCAAGAATACTGGAGTGGGTTGCCATTTCCTTTTCCAATGCATGAAAGTGAAAAGTGAAAGTGAAGTCGCTCAGTCGTGCCCAACTCTTAGCGACCCCATGGACTGCTGCCTACCAGGCTCCTCCATCCATGGGATTTTCCAGGCAAGAGTACTGAAGTGGGTTGCCATTGCCTTCTCTGAAGATGCCTACAAACACTCTATTTTTTAACCTTCCATTATACATTCCAATGCCACATTTTATCTTTTTATGTTGTGTGTTTGTTAACAAATTATAACACCTACATTTGTTTTTACTACTCTTTTCCTTTCATCTTTATTCTAAAGTGAGGTGGTTAACACAGACTGTTGTATATACATTCTTTTTTTTTTTCATGTCACAAATTAACAACATTTTGTTTAGGCTTGAAAAACCCTTTCAGCATTTCTTGTGAGTCAGGTCTAGCAGTGGTGAACTCCCTCAGCTTTTATTTCTTTGTGAAAATCTTTCCTTCTCTTTCCTATGTGAAGGATAACATAGCTGGATAGAGTATTCATGGCTGGCAATTTTTTTTCTTTCAACACGTTGAATATGCCATTCCACTTTCTCCAGGCCTATAGATTTTTTGCTGAGAAATCTACTAATATGGTTATCTCTTAAAATTTTTGACAGTTTCATTATACAGTATCCAGGAGAAGGTATTTCTGCACTCAGATAATAGGGTTACTACCTTTATGAACTTGATTGTCCAAGTTTCTTCCTTATGTTTGGAAAGTTTTTGGCTATTATTTATTTAAATAAACTTACAGTTTCTCCTTTCTTCTCCTTCCTGAACCTTAATTATTCTAATATTTGTACATTGAATGGAGATTAATAGATCACATAGGATATTTTGTTCTATTTTATTCAATTTTCTTTATTTTCCACTGATAAGAGCTGTTTCAAAATTCCTATCTTGTAGTCACAGATTGTATCTTGAATTTGGTCTACTCTATTTTTTTTTTATTTTATTTTTTAAATTTAATTTAATTTAACTTTACAATATTGTATTGGTTTTGCCATATATCAAAATGAATCTGCCACAGGTATACATGTGTTCCCCATCCTGAACCCTCCTCCCTCCTCCTTCCCCCTACCATCCCTCTGGGTCGTCCCAGTGCATCAGCCCCAAGCATCCAGTATCGTGCATCGAACCTGGACTGGCGACTTGTTTCATAATGATGTTATACATATTTCAATGCCATTCTCCCAAATCATCCCACCCTCTCCCTCTCTCAGAGTCCAAAAGACTGTTCTATACATCAGTGTCTCTTTTTCTGTCTCCTATACAGGGTTATTGTTACCCTCTTTCTAAATGCCATATATATGCGTTAGTATACTGTATTGGTGTTTTTCTTTCTGGCTTACTTCACTCTGTATAATAGGCTCCAGTTTTATCCACCTGATTAGAACTGATGCAAATGTATTCTTTTTAATGGCTGAGTAATACTCCATTGTGTATATGTACCACAGCTTTCTTATCCATTCATCTGCTGATGGACATCTAGGGGTTGCTTCCATGTCCTGGCTATTATAAACAGTGCTGCGATGAACATTGGGGTACATGTGTCTCTTTCAATTCTGGTTTTCTCAGTGTGTATGCCCAGCAGTGGGATTGCTGGATCATAAGGCAGTTCTATTCCCAGTTTTTTAAGGAATCTCCACACTGTTCTCCATAGTGGCTGTACTAGTGTGCATTCCCACCAACAGTGTAAGAGGGTTCCCTTTTCTCCACACCCTCTCCAGCATTTATTGCTTGTAGACTTTAAAGATGCTCAACATCACTCATTATCAGAGAAATACAAATCAAAACCACTATGAGGTACTATTTCATGCCAGTCAGAATGGCTGCGATACAATGGTCTACTCTATTTTAGATGTTCTCTATTACATTTTTTTCATTTCATTTATTAAATTCTTCAGGATCAGAATTTCTGTTGGTTCTTTGTTATAATTTCTATCTGTTTATTAACTCTCTTACTGTGTTAGTATATTATTCTTCTGATTTCATAGAATTGCCATTTTGTGTTTTCTTATAGCTCATTGAGATTCCTCAAAACAACAATGTTGGATTCTTTCTAAGTTAGATCACAAAATTCTATGTCATTGACATGTCCCCCTGTCAGGTTGAAAGATATTTGTCACCCTTTGTGATGATGATATCTTTCCACTTTGATGGGCCTTGGAGTTTTGCACTGGTGCTTTTGCATTTGAAGTGGTAGACAACTCTCACCCCCCAAGTCTTTAGTAATTACTTTCAGATGATACATACTCTTCTCTGACCTTGTATGGATACACCCATATCACATTCCTTGCTCCTTCCGTAGCAAAATTTTAAACTGTTTTGTCTTCTCTGGTTCTTACCACTCACCAGGCTGGCTGCTGAAAATGTCATTTTTGTTTTGCACAAGGTTCTACTTCAGTTCAAGTGTGTGGTTACCCCCTTGCCCCCAAGACTGTCCTGATTCCTGATAACATTCCATTTACTGAAGTTTACTCTCAACTCCACACTTGGAAATATACACAGGGAGCTGTCAACAGAGTAGAGGTAGGCATAGGTTGATTACTCAGGGCACTGGGGGCACCAAAAGGCTCAGGGAGAAGGATCCTCCTTTGGGGTTTCTCCAGAGGCTTGTGTAGAAGTTTTCTGTTGAAGTCTCGAGCACAGTCAGCAAGAACTGAACCCATCTTCTACTCTTTGACATTCTTAATGACATTTCACATGGTTTCTCTGCCCCCAGTCATGAGGTCTGGCCCCAGAACTCTGGGTGCTATCAGAGAGAAAAGTGTTTATTCATGCCTCCCACAGAACTGGGGATCTGGGCACTGACAGATTTCTTCTCTTTCTCCGAAAGGGAAAGCCCCCACTGGCTAGTTTAGCTCCATAGTGTTTCACCTCAGGATGAGGGTAGCACTGGAAAATGACTCTTATCATCTGCAATCTTTCTTTTTTTCTCCAGTGCAGTGCTGAAATCTGCTTTCAGGAATCCTGGACCCTACCAAGTTTCCTTCTTGCATAAGTGTCTGACCAAGTCAGAATTCTCCAGATTTCTCCAGGTTTTCCCCATAGCCTAGAGGGCGTGGAGCAGGTTTACTGGCTTCTGCTAACTCCTATGACATAACAAAGGACTTAGATCCTTACTGGGAGCACAGGTGAGTAAGTATCCTCCTGGCCCCCTGGCACTAGATACTGGTGCCTTCAACATTCACAGAGGCAGTTGAGATCATGGATGTCCATGATGCCCATGGCTGCAAATGCAGGAGACCTGGGTTTGAACCCTGGTTTGGGAAGATCCCCTGGAGAAGGGAACAGCTACCCACTCCAATATTCTGGCCTGGAGAATTCCATGGACTATCCATCAGGTTGCAAATATTTGGACATGACTGAAGAGAAAGCCCACAAACAGCAATGAAGCCTCAGTCCAGCCAAAAATAAATAAATAAATCTTTAACAACAATAATAATATTGTGTGAAAATAACATTTTCTGAATTTCAATGGATGTCTTTGTACTTAAGAAATGTATGCTGAGTAAAGGAACCTGATATGTATAAGTAATTTTTAAATGATTCAGAGGGGAAAAAAACCCTGACTGAAGCATATGCTTATTATTTACACATTGTTCTCAATGGTTATATGTAGGTAAATAATAATGTTTATTTTTAACTGTATTATTTTTCTTAACATTTCTGCCTTGACTTGAAAATGGATGATTAGAAAAATCATTTCATAAAAAATAAAGACATTTCATGAAATATCTACATTTTGAAGCCAGTTTTCCCTCACTCTCTATTCTTGGGGACATTTCACTCCAGGAGCATCCACCAGTAGCCCTTCCCTCTCTCTTACCTGAGCAGATTACAGAGGCTGTGTTGCCATGGGAACAGTCAGGACCACCCAGGACAGTCACAGGACAACTCCACAGGAAGAACTCTGCCCCCAAGCAGTGAAATCGGACTGCTGAGATCTGATCACTTCCTTTCACAAAGTGTGGTCCTCTGAGGGTGGAGATGGCAACTCCACAGCCAAGTTGACGGCAGACAACATTGGCATTGGCCATACTCCAGTGGGAGGCACACAGAGCTCTCCATCTTCCAAAAGTGTTCATCTTCACTTGCCCCTCACACTGAGAGGTGCCATTTGTCATGAGCTGGACTTCTGAGTATGCTGGATACAAGATGACAGGATTTCAGAAACATCTCATGATTTCTCACCTGAGTAGAGTGTGCAGGGATGTTAGTCCTGACCTGCATCTCACCTGAACAGACAACTTGAACAGCTCCACTGTGGTGACAAGTAGCCCCTGGACAGGGCACTATGGGGCAGAACTGGAGCTTAGGTTCCTCCCCTTTACACCTGAACTCTTCAGCCCAGACCCGGCCATCTGAATCTCTGAAGGGCACGTGTCCCAGGACAGACCCAGCTGCACTGCATCCCAGTTCTGCACAGATGACGTGGGCAGTGGAGAGTGCAAAGTTCCCATCAGACACTGGGGTCCACTCTTCTCCAGAATGTACTTCTACTCGCCCTAAGCAGGGTCCATCCCCTTCAACCAGACGAACAAATCCTAAGGGAAAACAACAACAAACCAGTGAGTCTTCATGATCCTGGCTTGACAAATGGAAACAAATCCTTGACAAATGGAAACAACACATCACAGGCAGTGATGTGAAAGCTTTTCTTTTCCAGGAGTGGAGCATGGAGAGAGAACTTGACAGTTTCTGTCACAATTATATTTTCATGAACAAGTTTCTGAAGAGAAATTCAGAAAAATCTGCAGGATCAATTTGGAATGACTGAATTCCAAGAATGCATAATTTGAGATTCGTTAGAAAAGACTATTCCTTGGTCTAGGAGCCTGGAGACTACAGGGCTTAAGACAGATGATTGGAATGGCTGAATATAAGGAATACATATTTTAGTGTTAGATACCAGATGATTTTCCATTTATTTTTATCTTTATTAATTTCATTCATAAATGTTTTGTTGTAAAAAAAAGCTGATATGCTGCATATATATATGATAAAGAGGAAGAGATGGAGAATTGTTGGGAGCTGTGTTAGGCATTACTGACAAAATGGAGGCATGGCCCTAAACCCACTCCCTTTCTTCTGTAGGCACGGACCCAGAATGAAGGAGTTAGGCTTTGTGATTCTGACTTGTTTTTTTCCTTTCCTTGGCTTAGTTGATTGAAGAGAATATTAAGGTGCTTATTGTTTTTGAGAGGAGCATGAGAAGGCATAAAGCCTTCTGCAGCTGTGCTCAAAGAATAATTCATAAAATTAATCACTGACATTTGTTCAAGGACTTTTACAAAAAAAATGTTCCAGGGTGAGCACACAGGCTGCAGCTTGAGGCCATGGGAGGGATTGCTATCTGAAGCCCATTTGTGGGAAAAGTGTTTATGGCAAAGGAATTTGCTGAATTTAGGGCTTAGGAATAATTAAAATAGTTAGAAGCTAAAGATTCAAGGATTGCTGTAATGTTGGCTCAGATGGTAAAGCGTCTGTCTACAATGCAGGAGACCCGGGTTCAATTCCTGGGTTGGGAAGATCCCCTGGAGAAGGAAATGGCAATCCACTCCAGGACTATTGCCTGGAAAATCCCATGGACAGAGGAGCCTGGTAGGCTATAGTCCATGGGGTCGCAAAGAGTCGGACATGACTGAGCGACTTCACTTTCACTTTTTAGCATATTCTACTATAGCTTATAGAAATTAGGGACTTCAGGGATATTATTAGCTAGAAGCCCTTTCTAAGAAATAGTGAGCTTAGGATACTAGGGGCAAACAGGACTTAGAAAGATAAGAATTAAACTGAGAAATATGATATGCAGCCCAGACATTAGCATGAGTTACAGTGTATTCACAAGGACACATGAGAAAAAGTAGATAAGAGAATTGCTGAGGAAGGAACTCCTTTTGAGGGTCAACAATGATTTTTGGAGAAAAATAAATCTCTGGGTCAATAAGAACTAAAAATATCAAACCTCTGACCTAATGCTTTTGTGAAAGTATAAAAGAGAGTATAAGCTTGAAATAAACAGGCAGTCCAAGAAAAATGAGAGGCTGACTCAGTTTCTCACTGACACTGCTCACCCTTTCAGGTTGAATCCCTGGCTGCTGGAGCTGGACTCCAGCAGAGAATGAAAGGAAGGAGGCAGTGAACAAATACACCAATTTGGGGAATTCCAAGTATCCAATTTGGCAATAAGGAGCTCATGATCTGAGCCACAGTCAGCTCCCAGTCTTGTTTTTGCTGACTGTATAGAGCTTCTCCATCTTTGGCTGCAAAGAATATAATCAATCTGACTTCAGTGTTGACCATCTAGTGATGGCCATGTGTAGAGTCTTCTCTTGTGTTGCTGGAAGAGGGTGTTTTCTATGACCAGTGTGCTCTCTTGGCAAAACTAGCCTTTGCTCTGCTTCATTCTGTACCCCAAGGCCAAGTTTGCCTGTTATTCCAGGTGTTTCTTGACTTCCTACTTTTGCATTCCAGTCCTCTATAATGAAAAGGACATTTTTGGGGGTATTAGTTCTAAAAAATCACTTCATGGGAAATAGATGGAGAAACAGTGGAAACAATGTCAGACTTTATTTTCTTGGGCTCCAAAATCACTGCAGATGGTGACTGAAGCCATGAAATTAAAGGACGCTTACTCCTTGGAAGAAAAGTTATGACCAACCTAGATAGCACATTGAAAAGCAGAGACATTACTTTGCCAACAAAGGTCCATCTAGTCAAGGCTATGGTTTTTCCAGTGGTCATTTATGGATGTGAGAGTTGGACTGTGAAGAAAGCTGAGTGCTGAAGAATTGATGCTTTTGAACTGTGGTGTTGGAGAAGACTCTTGAGGGTCCCTTGGACTGCAAGGAGATCCAACCAGTCCATTCTGAAGGAGATCAGCCCTGGGATTTCTTTGGAAGGAATGATGCTAAAGCTGAAACTCCAGTACTTTGGCCACCTCATGCGAAGAGTTGACTCATTGGAGAAGACTCTGATGCTGGGAGGGATTGGGGGCAGGAGGAGAAGGGGACAACAGAGGATGAGGTGGCTGGATGGCATCACCAACTCAAAGGACATGAGTTTGAGTGAACTCTGGGAGTTAATGATAGACAGGGAGGCCTGGTGTGCTGCGATTCATGGGGTTGCAAACAGTTGGACACGACTGAGAGATTGAACTGAACTGAAGCATCCAATATGGATAAAACATATAAATTTTGGGGAAATATGAGTGGAATAAGTTTCTAGATATTACATCACCCTCTTCTTCTCCCATCTGCCATCTAACCCTGCCATCCTTTTTTATTTCTTCCACTTCAAACAAGTAAACACCATCTTAAAAGATTCTCATTGATGGAAAAATGAATCAAAAAGGAAGAAATTGCTATAGAAGTGGAGTGTAGATGAGATATGTGGCAGGTAAGGTGGGATCATAAACCAAAATAAAAATTCATCACTTGGTCATAAAAGGAATACATTTTGAAGAAAATGAAGGTAACTCAATGGAAAAAATATTTAATTTTTCAAGTACAACTCGATGGTTTCTGAGTGTGTTCTGATCATTTATTGCTAGAGTTCTTACTGGTAAAGTATTGCCAAACAATTTCCAACATCCAATCAAAAAATTACTAGAATTCCCCCAAAAGAAAAAAGTGACCCACAACAAGGTTTTTAAAAAGCAGTTATTGAGGGAGGTTCAGGATGGGGAACACATGTACACCTGTGATGGATTCATGTTGATGTATGGCAAAACCAATACAATATTGTAAAGTAATTAACCTCCAATCAAAATAAATATATTTATATTAAAAAAGAAAACAGATTCAGAAATTATGGAGATTATTGAATTGGCTGATAAAATCTTTAAACCACTAATATTAGTACATTTAATGAAGCATAAGAAGAAAGGAAAATCCAGAAAGAAAAACAAATGGGACTTCTAAAAACAGTATCTGAAATGAACAATTATTTGGATTACTTTAACAAGAGGCTAGACATTGCAGAATAAGAGAATTGGGAAGTTAAACAAATAGCAATAGGGAATACCCAAGCTGAAGTAGAGATAGAAAAAAGAAAAATATGAGTAGAAACTCAGTGGCATGTGGGAAAATATCAAATTATATAAAATATGTGTATTTGAAGATGCAGAATAGAAAATGAGGAGAAAATGTTAAGAAATGACAGATGGAATTCTTCCAAATTTTATGAAAACTGTAAACCCACCGGTCCAGGTGGTTAAACATATCCCAAATGATATCAAGAAAACATTCTTAGAAAACCTTATAATACAATTGCTGAAATCCAGTGATAAACAACCAATCAAACACAAAGAAACAGTCTTAAAAGCGGTCAAAAACATTGACATATTATATACAGGAAACTAAGACAAGTTGTCTTGACTTTTTGTTGGAGGCAATGTAAGTCCCTTAACAAAGTCAAAATATATTTTAAGCACTAGAGCTGGGGGAGGTGTTACCTAGAATTCAGTCACCTATGAAAATACTTTTCAAAGCTGAATGAAAATTTAAATGATTTCAGATAAATAAATGATGATAGAATTTGAGGTGACCAGACATATGCTGCACAAAACTGCTACAAAATGTCTTCAGGCTAAAGGCAAACAATAAAAGATGAAAATGTGGACCCACCCAAAGCTATGGACACTGCACTAAACAGTAATTTTGTGGATAAGTATAAACATTTTCTCTCATTTTTAATATAATAGAATATTTAAGGCAAAATAATAACAACATTTTATAGGATTCATAATATAATTACAAGTAGAGTGTATGACAACAATAACACAAATGGCAAGAACAGGGAAATGGAAGTTTACTACAGTAGGTTAGACATTGTGTGTTGTGAAAAAATGTCATTTCAAGGAAAAATGTGATTGTTCTTGTTCAGTGGCTAAGTCGTGTCTGACTCTTGGTGACCGCATGAACTGCAGCACGTCAGGCTTTCTTGTCCTTTACTGTCTCACTCTCTTGAGTTTGCTCAAACTCAAGCCCATTGAGTTGGTGTTGCCATCCAACCATCTCATGCTCTGTCAACCCTTTCTCCTCCTGCTCTCAATCTTTCCCAGGATCAGGGTCTTTTCCAATGAGTTGGCTCTTCATATCATGTGGCCAAAGTGTTGGAGCTTCAACATCAGTCTTTCCAAAGAATATTCAGGGTTGATTTCCTTTAGGATTGACTGTCTTGATCTCCTTGAAGTCCAAGGGACTCTCAAGAATCTTCTCCAGCACCACAATTCTAAAGTATCCATTCTTCTGTGCTCAGCCTTCTTTGTGATCCAACTTACACATTCATACATAATTACTTGAAAAACCACAGCTTCATCTATATGGACCTTTGTCAGTAAAGTGATTTCTCTGTTTTTTAATGCATTGTGTAGGTTTATCAGAGCTTTTCTTCCAAGGAGCAAGTGTTTTAAAATTTTATGGCTGCAGTTACTATCTACAATGATTTTGGAGTCCAAGAAAATAAAATCTATCACTGTTTCTACTTTTTTCTCTTCTATTTGCCATGAAGTGTTGGGAGCAGATGCCATGATCTTAAGTTTTTTGAATGTTGAGTTTTAAGCTAATTTTTTCACTCTCCTCTTTCACCCTCATCAAGAGGTTCTTTAGTTCCTCTTCACTTTCTGCCATTAGAGTGGTAGTATCTGCATATCAGAGGTTGTTGATATTTCTCCCAGCAATGTTTATTCCAGCTTGAGCTTCATCAAGCTCAGAATGTTGCATGTTGTACTTTGCATAAAAGTTAATTAAGCAGGATGACAATACACAACCTCGATGTACTCCTTTCCCAATTTTGAACCAGTCCATTGTTCCATATCTGGTTTTAACTGTTGCTTCTTGTCTTGCATACAGATTTCTCAAGAGGCAGGTAAGGTGGTCTAGTATTCCCATCTCTTTAAGAATTTTCCACAGTTCATTGTGATCCATAGATCTAAGGCTTTCCCATAGTCAATGAAGCAGATATGGATGTTTTTCTGTAATTCCCTTGCTTCCTCTATGATCAAACGAATGTTGACAATTTGATCTCTGGTTTCTCTGCCTTTTCTATGCCCAACCTTAACATCTGGAAGTTCTCCATTCACATACTGCTAAAGCCTACCTTGAAGGATTTTGAGTATAACCTTACTAGCATGTGAAATGAGGACAACTGTACAGTAGTTTAAATGTTCTCTGGCATTGCAATTTTTGGAATTAAAACTAACTTTTTCAGTCTTATGGCCATTGCTGAGTATTCCAAACCACTGACATATTGAGTGCAGCACTTTAACATCATCTTTTAGGATTTTAAGAAGTTCATCTGAAATTCCATCACCTCCACTAGCTTTGTTCATAGTAATGCTTCCTAAGGTACACTTGACTTCAGACTCCAGGATGTCTGGCTCTAGGTGAGTTTCTACTTCATCATGGTTATCTAGGTTATTAAGACTTTTTTCATACTGGTTCTCTGAATATTCTTGCCACATCTTCTTGATATCATCTGCTTCTGCTAGATCATTGCCCTTTATTTTCTTAGAGTCCTCAACTAGTATAAAAAAAATTTGCTGAAGGTGATATTGGAAAAGGTCACTTTTCCAATGATCTTCCCAACATAACACAGAGAGCTGATTGACTGTGGCTGCTAAGGACCCACTACAGATATCCTCAGGAATCCCTTGTCCCACATTCTCATCAGGTGGAATAACATGTTCCTGAGACCCAACCACCAGTATCAGAGAATTTGCAGGGATATATGAAAATATTACCTCAATTTGAGCTATTAGCATGGGATTAATGTCCTGGAAAATTCATCAAACATTTCTATAACAACTGAAAATATCTCTGACAAAAACTGTGACCACCCAATCACATTCTAATTTCCACCTTGGCTCAGGTCAAATACACTTAGGCAGGATAGAGCCCTTATTATGTATCAGTCATACTCTCTTAACCTCACTGCCCTTAGTTTTGCTCCAGCTTCTGTGTTGTAATTATCAAACTTCAGGTTTTCCTGCAGCTTCAACATCCCCGCAAATAGGATGTGAACTCCACACCTAGGTGAGAAGGTGCACAAGTGTGATACAATCCCTTGACACAAATCCTCCATCTTGTTCTTCCTTGTGACCTGATGACCTTCAAATGCATCGATGATATCACCTCAAACCTTTTCATCAGATCAGATCAGATCAGATCAGTCGCTCAGTCGTGTCCGACTCTTTGCGACCCCATGAACCGCAGCACGCCAGGCCTCCCTGTCCATCACCAGCTCCCGGAGGTCACTCAGACTCGCATCCATCGAGTCAGTGATGCCATCCAGCCATCTCATCCTCCGTCGTCCCCTTCTCCTCCTGCCCTCAATCCCTCCCAGCATCAGAGTCTTCTCCAATGAGTCAACTCTTCGCATGAGGTGGCCAAAATACTGGAGTTTCAGCTTTAGCATCATTCCTTCTAAAGAAATTCCAGGATTGATCTCCTTCAGAATGGACTGGTTGGATCTCCTTGCAGTTCAAGGGACTCTCAAGAGTCTTCTCCAACACCACAGTTCAAAAGCATCAATTCTTCGGCGCTCAGCCTTCTTCACAGTCCAGCTCTCACATCCATACATGACCACAGGAAAGACCATAGCCTTGACTAGGCGAACCTTTGTTGGTAAAGTGATGTCTCTGCTTTTGAATATGCTATCTAGGTTGGTCATAACTTTCCTTCCAAGGAGCAAGCATCTTTCAATTTCATGGCTGCAGTCACCATCTGCAGTGATTTTGGAGCCCAGAAAAACAAAGTCTGACACGGTTTCCACTGTTTCCCCATCTATTTCCCATGTAGTGATGGGACCAGATGCCATGATCTTCGTTTTCTGTATCTTGAGCTTTAAGCCAACCTTTTCACTCTCCACTTTCACTTTCATCAAGAGGCTTTTTAGCCCCTCTTCACTTTCTGCCATAAGAGTGGTGTCATCTGCATATCTGAGGTTATTGATATTTCTCCCGGCAATCTTGATTCCAACTTGTGTTTCTTCCAGTCCAGCATTTCTCATGATGTACTCTGCGTATAAGTTAAATAAACATGGTGACAATATGCAGCCTTGACGTACTCCTTTTCCTATTTGGAACCAGTCTGTCGTTCCATGACCAGTTCTAACTGTTGCTTCCTGACCTGCATACAGATTTCTTAAGAGGCAGATCAGGTGGTCTGGTATTCCCATCTCTTTCAGAATTTTCCATAGTTTATTGTGATCCACACAGTCAAAGGCTTTGGCATAGTCAATAAAGCAGAAATAGATGTTTTTCTGGAACTCTCTTGCTTTTTCCATGATCCAGTGGATGTTGGCAATTTGATCTCTGGTTCCTCTGCCTTTTCTAAAACTAGCTTGAACATCAGGAAGTTGCATTTCTACACACTAACAAGGAAACATCTGGAAAAAAAAAAAAGAAACAATCTCATTAAAACTGTATAAGAAGCCATAAAATATTAAAAATAAATTTAGCCAAAAAGATGAAAGAGCTATACTCAAAAATCAATAAGACTAATGAGAGACATTGAAGAAGACACTAATAAAATGGAAAGACAGCCCATGTTCATAGATTGGAAGAATTAATATTGTTAAAATGTCTATACTACCCAAAGCCATATATAGATTCAAAGCAATTCCAATAGCATTTTTCATAGAAATAGAAAAAAATCTTAAAATTTGTGTCAAACCACAAAACCTCAAATAGCCAAAGCAATTTTAAAGTGAAAAATAGAAAATAATAGCAAAACTGGAGGTGACTTGCCTGGTGGTCCAGTGATTAAGAATCTGCCTACCAATACAGGGGACACAGTTTCAATCTTGGGCCGAAGAAGATCCCACATTTCACGGAGTAACAGAGCCCATGTACCTAGAGTCTGTGCTCCGCAACAAGAGAGGCACGGCAGTGAGAAGACTGAGCACCACCGGGAAGGGCAGTCCCGACTTCTGCAGCTAGAGAAAGCCAGTGGGAAGAAACAAAGACCCAGTGAAGCAAAAATAAAAATAAAACAAAACCAAATAAAAAACAAACAAAATAAAGCTGGAGAGACTTCCCTGGGGGTCCAGCGATTAACACTTTGCCTTCTAATGCAGGGGGTGCAGGTTGAATCCCTGGTCAGAGAGCTAAGATCCCAAATGCTTTGTGGCCAAAAAATAAATAAATAAATAAAAAGTAAAAAGAAAACAGAGGCATTATTATAGCAAATCCAATAAAGACTTTAAAATGCTCACATCATCAGGGGACTTCCCTGGTGGTCCAGTGGTTAAGAATCCACCTTCCAGGGAAGTTGGCTGTGGCACAGAGGCAAGTTGGAATCAGTCTGAAAGGTTGAGAAGTTTCTTTGTATTACAGACAACAATGGACAACCAGAATGTTCAGCCCCATAAGCAGCAGCCAATGATATGTATCTGTGGAGAATGTCACACAGAAAATGAAATAAAATCAAGGGATCCAATCTGATGTAGAGATACAGAATAATGTACCAGAGAATGACCAAAAGACTGGTGGTTTTAGATGCTTGGTGAAACATGAAGTTCAGAGGAATATCTTATTTGGATTCGGATTTGCTGTTAATGTTGTACAGATTTTGATTAATGTACTTTATGAATACAACTATATACTTATGATTTCATTTTAAAAACCTTAATGTATTTAGATATCTATTAGTGGCTTATATAAAGATATTATTTTTTGTTAAAAAAAAATGAATCTGCCTTCCAATGCAGGAGTCTAGAGTTCAATCCCTAGTTGAGGAACTAAGATCTCACATGCCATGGGGTAAGTAAGGCCATGCACTACAACTACTGAGCCCTCTGTGCACTTGAGCCTATGCACCACAACTAGAGAGAAGCCGATCTGCTGCAAGTGCAGAAGCCCGCACTGCAACAGATGCCACATGTTACAGCTAGGAATTCACATGGCATAAGTAACATGGCATGCTGTCACTGAAGAACTGCATGCAGCATAAAGATCAAATATCACATGTACTGCAGGCAAGACCTGCTGCAGCCAAATACATAAAAACAAACATTTTAGCAATGGTATGAAAATAGACACACCAAGCAATTAACAGAACTGAGAGCCCAAAATAAACCCATGCATGGACAGTCAATGAATGTTTGACAAGGGAGGCAAGAATACTCAGTGAGGCAAGGATGGTCTTTTCAGTAAATGTTGTTAGGAAAAATGGATATTTACTTGAAAAAGAATGAAGATAGATCCCTATCGTCAGTTCAGTTCACTTCAGTCGCTCAGTCGTGTCCGACTCTTTGTGACCCCATGAATCGCAGCACGCCAGGCCTCCCTGTCCATCACCAACACTGGGAGTTCACTCAAACTCACGTACATCGAGTCAGTGATGCCATCCAGCCATCTCATCCTCTGTCGTCCCCTTCTCCTCCCCTCCTGCCCCCAATCCCTCCTCTGCCCCACGCCCCCCCCCCCCCAGCCCCCGTCAGCATCAGAGTACTTTCCAATGAGTCAACTCTTTGGATGAGGTGGTCAAAGTACTGGAGTTTCAGCTTTAGCATCTTTCTTTCCAAAGAAATCCCAGGGTTGATCTCCTTCAGAATGGACTGGTTGGATGTCCTTGCAGTCCAAGGGACTCTCAAGAGTCTTCTCCAACACCACAGTTCAAAAGCATCAAGTCTTCGGCGCTCAGCCTTCTTCACAATCCAACTCTCACATCCATACATGACCACAGGAAAAACCATAGCCTTGACTAGATGAACCTTTGTTGGCAAAGTAATGTCCCTGTTTTGAATATGCTATCTAGGTTGGTCATAACTTTTCTCCAAGGAGTAAGCATCTTTTAATTTCATGGCTGCAATCACCATCTGCAGTGATTTTGGAGCCCAAAAAAATAAAGTCTGACACTGTTGCCACTATTTCCCCATCTACTTGCCATGAAGTGATGGGGCCAGATGCCATAATCTGCTTTTTTTGAATGTTGAGCTTTAAGCCAACTTTTTCACCTTCCTCTTACACTTGCATTAAAAGGCTTTTTAGTTCCTCTTCACTTTCTGCCATAAGGGTGGTGTCATCTGCATATCTGAGGTTATTGAAATTTCTCCCGGCAATCTTGATTCAGCTTGTGTTTCTTCTAGTCCAGTGTTTCTCATGATGTACTCTGCATATAATTTAAATAAGCAGGGTGACAATATACAGCCTTGAAGTACTCCTTTTCTTATATGAAACCAGTCTCTTGTTCCATGTCCAGTTCTAACTCTTGCTTCCTGATCTGCATACAGATTTCTCAACTGGCAGGTCAGGTGGTCTGGTATTTCCATCTCTTTCAGAATTTCCCACAGTTTATTGTGATCCACACAGTCAAAGGCTTTGGCATAGTCAATAAAGCAGAAATAGATGTTTTTCTGGAACTCTCTTGCTTTTTCCATGATCCAGCGGATGTTGGCAATTTGATCTCTGGTTCCTCTGCCTTTTCTAAATCCAGCTTGAACATCAGGAAATTCACGGTTCACATACTGTTGAAGCCTGGCTTGGAGAATTTTGAGCATTACTTTACTAGCGTGTGAGATGAGTGCAACTGTGTGGTAGTTTGAGCATTCTTTGGCATTGCCTTCCTTTGGGATTGGAATGAAAGCTGACCTTTTCCAATCTTGTGGCCACTGCTGAGTTTTCCAAATTTGCTGGCATATTGAGTGCAGGACTTTCACAGAGTCATCTTTCAGGATTTGAAATAGCTCAACTGGAATTCCATCATCTCCACTAGCTTTGTTCATAGTGATGCTTTCTAAGACCCACTTGACTTCACATTCCAGGATGTCTGGCTCTAGGTGAGTGATTACACCATCATGATTATCTGGGTCATGACCCGCGACCGGCACACTAAGAGCGCCTTGCCTTCCTGCAACCAGTGCACTAAGAGCGCCCTGCCAGCTGCGCGGTGCACTAAGAGCGCAGACGAGAGGAGCTACCCCACGACCGAGAAAGGAAGGCAGTGAGGACCGGCACACTAAGCATGGTCGACAGGAGCTACTCCACAACCGAGGTCAGGAAGGGCTGCGGTGAGGAGAGACCCCTCGTCCAAGGTAAGGTGCAATGGCTGTGCTTTGCTGGAGCAGCCGGGAAGAGATACCCCATGCCCAAGGTAAGAGAAACCCAAGTAAGATGGTAGGTCTTGCAAGAGAGCATCAGAGGGCAAATACACTGAAACCATACTCACAGAAAACTAGTCAATCTAATCACACTAGGACCAAAGCCTTGTCTCACTCAATGAAACTAAACCATGCCCGTGGGGCCACCAAAGACAGGCGGGTCATGGTGGAGAGATCTGACAGAATGTGGTCCACTGGAGAAGGGAATGGCGAACCATGTCAGTATTCTTGCCTTGAGAACCCTATGAAAAGTATGAAAAGGCAAAATGATAGGATACTGAAAGAGGAACTCCCCAGGTCAGTAGATACCCAATATGCTACTGGAGATCAGTGGAGAAATAACTCCAGAAAGAATGAAGGGATGGAGCCGAAGGAAAAAGAATACCCAGCTGTGGATGTGACTGGTGATAGAAGCAAAGTCCGATGCTGTAAAGAGCAATATTGCATAGGAACCTGGAATGTCAGGTCCATGAATCCAGGCAAATTGGAAGTGGTCAAACAGGAGATGGCAAGAGTGCATGTCCAAATTCTAGGAATTAGCGAACTAAAATGGACTGGTATGGGTGAACTTAACTCAGAGGACCATTATATCTACTACTGCGGGCAGGAATCCCTCAGAAGAAATGGAGTGGCCATCGTGGTCAACAAAAGAGTTCGAAATGCAGTACTTGGATGCAATCTCAAAAACGACAGAATGATCTCTATTCTTTTCCAAGGCAAACCATTCAATGTCACAGTAATCCAAGTCTATGCCCCAACCAGTAACGCTGAAGAAGCTGAAGTTGACCGCTTCTATGAAGACCTACAAGACCTTTTAGAACTAACACCCAAAAAAGATGTCCTTTTCATTATAGGGGACTGGAATGCAAAACTAGGAAGTCAAGAAACACCTGGAGTAACAGGCAAATTTGGCCTTGGAACACGGAATGAAGCAGAGCAAAGACTAACAGAGTTTTGCCAAGAAAATGCACTGGTCATAGCAAATACCCTCTTCCAACAACACAAGAGAAGACTCTATACATGGACATCACCAGATGGTCAACACCGAAATCAGATCGATTATATTCTTTGCAGCCACAGATGGAGAAGCTCTATACAATCAGCAAAAACAAGACCAGGAGCTGACTGTGGCTCAGACCATGAACTCCTTATTGCCAAATTCAGACTGAAATTGAAGAAAGTAGGGAAAACCACTAGACCATTCAGGTATGACCTAAATCAAATCCCTTATGATTATACAGTGGAAGTGAGAAATAGTAAGGGCCTAGATCTGATAGATAGAGTGCCTGATGAACTATGGAATGAGGTTCGTGACATTGTACAGGAGACAGGGATCAAGACCATCCCCATGGAAAAGAAATGCAAAAAAGCAAAATGGCTGTCTGGGGAGGCCTTAGAAATAGCTGTGAAAAGAAGAGAAGCGAAAAGCAAAGGAGAAAAGGGAAGATATAAACATCTGAATGCAGAGTTCCAAAGAATAGCAAGAAGAGATAAGAAAGCCTTCTTCAGCAATCAATGCAAAGAAATAGAGGAAAACAACAGAATGGGAAAGACAAGGGATCTTTTCAAGAAAATCAGAGATACCAAAGGAACATTTCATGCAAAGATGGGCTCGATAAAGGACAGAAATGGTATGGACCTAACAGAAGCAGAAGATATTAAGAAGAGGTGGGAAGAATACACAGAAGAACTGTACAAAAAAGAGCTTCAAGAGCCAGATAATCATGATGGTGTGATCACTGACCTAGAGCCAGACATCCTGGAATGTGAAGTCAAGTGGGCCTTAGAAAGCATCACTACAAACAAGCTAGTGGAGGTGATGGAATTCCAGTGGAGCTGTTTCAAATCCTGAAATATGATGCTGTGAAAGTGCTGCACTCAATATGCCAGCAAATTTGGAAAACTCAGCAGTGGCCACAAGATTGGAAAAGGTCAGTTTTCATCCCAATCCCAAAGAAAGGCAATGCCAAAGAATGCTCAAACTACCGCACAATTGCACTCATCTCACACGTTAGTAAAGTAATGCTTAAAATTTTCCAAGCCAGGCTTCAGCAATATGTGAACCGTGAACTTCCTGATGTTCAAGCTGGATTTAGAAAAGGCAGAGGAACCAGAGATCAAATTGCCAACATCCGCTGGATCATGGAAAAAGCAAGAGAGTTCCAGAAAAACATCTATTTCTGCTTTATTGACTATGCCAAAGCCTTTGACTGTGTGGATCACAATAAACTGTGGGAAATTCTGAAAGAGATAGGAATACCAGACCACCTGACCTGCCAGTTGAGAAATCTGTATGCAGGTCAGGAAGCAATGGTTAGAACTGGTCATGGAACAACAGACTGGTTTCAAATAGGAAAGGGAGTACGTCAAGGCTGTATATTTTCACCATGTTTATTTAACTTATATGCAGAGTACATCATGAGAAACACTGGACTGGAAGAAACACAAGTTGGAATCAAGATTGCTGGGAGAAATTTCAATAACCTCAGATATGCAGATGATACCACCCTTATGGCAGAAAGTGAAGAGGGGCTAAAAGGCCTCTTGATGAATGTGAAAGTGGAGATTGAAAAGATTGGCTTAAAGTTCAACATTTAGAAAACAAAGTTCATGGCATCTGGTCCCATCTCTACATGGGAAATAGAGGGAGAAACAGTGGAAACAGTGTCAGACTTTATTTTTTCTGGGCTCCAAAATCACTACAGATGGTGACTGCAGCCATGAAATTAAAAGATGCTTAGTTCTTTGAAGGAAAGTTATGACCAATCTAGATAGCATATTGAAAAGCAGAGACATTACTTTACCAACAAAGGTTCGCCTAGTCAAGGCTATGGTCTTTCCTGTGGTCATGTATGGATGTGAGAGCTGGACTGTGAAGAAGGCTGAGCACCAAAGAATTGATGCTTTTGAACTGTGGTGTTGGAGAAGACTCTTGAGAGTCCCTTGGACTGCAAGGAGATCCAACCAGTCCATTCTGAAGGAGATTAGCCCTGGGATTTCTTTGGAAGGAATGATGCTAAAGCTGAAACTCCAGTATTTTGGCCACCTCATGCGAAGAGTTGATTCATTGGAGAAGACTCTGATGCTGGGAGGCATTGGGGGCAGGAGGAGAAGGGGACGACAGACGATGAGATGGCTGGATGTCATCACTGATTCGATGGATGTTGAGTCTGAGTGACCTCCGGGAGTTGGTGATGGACAGGGAGGCCTGGCGTGCTGCAGTTCATGGGGTCACAAAGAGTCAGACACGACTGAGCGACTGATCTGATTTGATCTGATCTGATCTGATCTGAAGTTCTTTTTTGTACCGTTCTTCTGTGTATTCTTGCCACATCTTCTTTATATCTTCTGTTTCTGTTAGATCCATACCATTTCTGTCCTTTATCGAGCCCATCTTTGCACGAAATTTTCCCTCGGTATCTCTAATTTTCTTGAAGAAATCTCTAGTCTTTCTCATTCTATTGTTTTCCTCTATTTCTTTGCATTGATCACTGAGGAAGGCTTTCTTATCTCTTCTTGCTATTCTTTGGAACTCTGCATTCAGATGCTTATATCTTTCCTTTTCTCCTTTTCTTTTTACTTCTCTTCTTTTCACAGCTATTTGTAAGGCCTGCCCAGACAGCCATTTTGATATTTTGCATTTCTTTTCCATGGGGATGGTCTTTTCCCCTGTCTCCTGTACAGTGTCACAAACCTCAGTCCATAGTTCACCAGGCACTCTATCTATCAGTTCTAGGCCCTTAAATCTATTTCTCACTTCCACTGTATAATCATAAGGGATTTGGTTTAGGTCATACCTGAATGGCCTAGTCGTTTTCCCTACTTTCTTCAATTTAAGCCTGAATTTGGTAATAAGGATTTCATGATATGAGCCACAGTCAGCTCCTGGTCTTGTTTTTGCTGATTGTATAGAGCTTCTCCATCTGTGGCTGCAAAGAATATAATAAATCTGATTTCGGTGTTGACCATCTGGTGATGTTCATGAGTAGTCTTCTTGTGTGTTGTTGGAAGAGGTTGTTTGCCATGACCAGTGCATTTTTTGGCAAAACTCTATTAGCTTTTGCCCTGTTTCATCCCATATTCCAAGGCCAAATTTGCCTGTTACTCCAGGTGTTTCTTGACTTCCTACTTTTGCATTCCAGTCCCCTATAATGAAAAGGGTATCTTTTTTGGGTGTTCATTCTAAAAGGTCTTGTAGGTCTTCATAGAAGCGGTCAACTTCAGCTTCTTCAGCGTTACTGGTTGGGGCATAGACTTGGATTACTGTGACATTGAATGGTTTGCCTTGGAAACGAACAGAGATCATTCTGTCGTTTTTGAGATTGCATCCAAGTACTGCATTTTGGACTCTTTTTTTGACCATGATGGCTAGTCCATTTCTTTTGAGGGATTCCTGCCTGCATTAGTAGATATAATGGTCATCTGAGTTGAATTCCAGTCTATTTTAGTTCACTGATTCCTAGAATGTCTATGTTCACTCTTGCCATCTCCTGTTTGACCACTTCCAATTTGCCTTGATTCATGGACCTGGCATTCCAGGTTCCTATGCAATATTGCTCTTTACAGCATCAGACCTTGCTTCTATCACCAGTCACATCCACAGCTGGGTATTCTTTTTGCTTTGGCTCCATCCCTTCATTCTTTCTGGAGTTATTTCTCCACTGATCTCCAGTAGCATATTGGGTATCTACTGACCTGGGGAGTTCCTCTTTCAGTATCCTATCATTTTGCCTTTTCATACTTTTCATAGGGTTCTCAAGGCAAGAATACTGACATGGTTCGCCATTCCCTTCTCCAGTGGACCACATTCTGTCAGATCTCTCCACCATGACCCGCCTGTCTTGGGTGGCCCCACGGGCGTGGCTTAGTTTCATTGAGTGAGACAAGGCTTTGGTCCTAGTGTGATTAGATTAACTAGTTTTTTGTAGTATGGTTTCAGTGCGTCTGCCCTCTGATGCCCTCTTGCAAGACCTACCGTCTTACTTGGGTTTCTCTTACCTTGGGAGTTGGGTATCTCACGTGGTATATCCCTATCTTAGTACCACAGAAAAATAGACTCAAAATAGATCAAAGACATAAATCTATTTAAGACATGAAACCACAAACTCATAGAAGAAAACATAGGGGAAAGCTCCTGGATGTGGATATTGGCAATGAATTCTTGGGTATAATAGCTAAAGTACAAGCAACAAAATCAAAATAAACAATGGGATCACATTAACATCAACCTAAAAAGCTCCTGTAGAACAGAAGAAACAGTACACAAAATGAAAAGACAATGCACAGAATGGAGAAAAAGAACTTGCAAATCATGTATCTCATGACGGGTTAATATCAAAAATACATAAGGAACACATATGACTCAATGGCTAATAATAGTAATTAACTTTAACTCTCCAGGGAGGGAAAGTGCTCCCTACAGAGTCACAGCAGATTCTGGGAGGGGAAAAGATCATCCCAGGCCCCCAGCATATCATGAAATGTCACAAGGACCGGGGCAGAGACTAGGGAACTTATACACCTGGGGCTGTACATCAACTGATCTCTACAGACAAGAGGTCCCCTCTCCTGGCTGTGGACTTCCCTCTTCCATAATGGACACCTGGTGGCAAGAGGTGAGGCCAGCAGGCAAAGCTTCTCACAGAGCCCAGTTCTGGGCAGACATGGCAAGAAGCAGAGGGTAGCCCAGGAGATGGGGGAGAGAGGACCCAGAGAGAGGCAGGCAGGTGCACAATTATCTCTGATCCAGTTACATGCAGTGGACATGACACCCAGCCCTGTGGGACCCTGTGAGCTTCACAGAACAATGGACTCAGTTCCTGCCCAGTAGCGCTGTTCCTCTCAAACAGACAGGCTCCACACACCCTCACACTCTCTCTCTCTCACATGCACACATGTACCCTCACACACACACACACACACACACCCCTTTACAGATACTTGCACACATGCCCTCACCCTCACACACACACACCCTCACAAACACACTCTCACACACATACACCCTCACACACACCCTCACTCACCCTCACACACATACACACCCTGACACACTACATATATACCCCTAAGCACAGAACCTACAGAAGCATAGACACAGGAAACGGGGGGAACCCAGGGGCAGTGCTCACACACCAGGCACTTGAGTGGATGGGAACAGCCCAGAATCCCAGCTGAGGTCAGTCACTGGATCTTCCACACACTGGGAGCAACTGGGACTCCTAGAAGCTCCCTGAGAACAATGGAGATAGTGGAGGGACTCAGGCTGACCCAGCTCAGTCCAGACCAAACCTCAGTGCTCTGTAAAATCTACTGCTACAACCAGTAGACCCCCCACAGAAGACAGACCAGTGTTCACAGTCAGCGTGGTTCCTTTTTGGTCAAAAACACTGAGGCTCAGTTCTAGAACTCCAGACACCTTTCCCTTCACCAAGGCATCCACTCCCTGCTATGGACCCAGGACAGAGGAGCAGCTCTTACCTTGACCACCCACCATGGTGCTGAGGAGGAGGACACAGAGTCCCTGCAGGGAGAGGCGTCTGCCCAGAGCCATCCTTACCCTATGTCCTCAAGGTCACAGTCCCAGCTGCAGGATCAGCCAGTGAGGAGGCGACAGGGTGCCGACCGGGATCTATATAGACCACCCCTTACACCCTCCCTCCTGAGAGCCAATAGCGACACCTTTCACCATTTCAGGCACTATCGGAAGCTGCATCAGCCACTTTCTGCAGCTCAGACACCAATGAGCTTCTGAATCTTCAACATCTCCTTAAATGAGCAAACAAGGTCCTTTGTCCTTCTGCTTCTGTGGTCCCTGAGAGCCCCATGACAGGGGTTGGCACAGAAAAGTTGCCTCACAAAGCATGAGTGGTTTTTCTCCCCTGATCACACTTGCCAATCACTACAGCCTGTGAGATCTCACAGGGTCAGGGTGTGGGATTGGTTGGCCCATGGAGAATACCTCTGGTGGAATCAAGCATTCATCTTCCCCTGGACTGAGTTCAGGGCCAAAGCAGAGAAGTACAAGAAGGTTTGAAATATGAGAGTAATTGTCAGGCCAGCAGAAACTGAGGACAGGAGCACAGGAATTCACAGGTGAGCTTGGAGAGGTGAGGTGGAAACCATCCGGTTTCAGGGATGAGATTGTTGGTCTTTCCTCCCTTCTCAGAATGATCTGAAGACGGGACCCTGGTGCACATGGGGGTCATAATAACACGGGACTTTGAAAGAACCTAATGTTTCCCATCAGGGATCTTTCTTAGCCTCTAAGACCACTCTGTCTGGCAGATACATTTCACCTGGGCTATACTCGCCTTCTGTGAAGTGAGAGGGGTTGCAGTCTTCTGTACTTACAGACCCAACCCTTCCCCTCTGTGCAGTCACCCAGAAGCAGCAGTCCTTGTCCAACACATGAAGGTATCAGCTTCTACATGGATGCTGCTTGTCTAATAGCATCATATTCCACTTTGTAAGTGTGCAGTTTATAGGATTGGAACAAGGTGATAGAGCTGGGAATGACAAATTTCTGGAAACTAGAGTCACAGGTTTTATTTTCTTGAGCTCCAAAATCACTGCAGATGGTGACCGCAGCCTTGAAATTAAAGGATACTTGCTCCTTGGAAAGAAAACTTTGACAAACCTAGACAGCATGTTAAAGAGTAGAGACATCACTTTGCCAACAACAGTCCATACAGTCAAAGCTATGATTTTTCCTGTAGTCATGTATGGATGTGAGAGTTGGATAAAGAAGTCTGACGGCTGAAGAACTGATGCTTTTGAATTGTGGTGCTGGAGAAGACTCTTGAGAGTTTCTTAGACTGCAAGGAGGACAAATCAGTCAATCTTAAAGCAAATCAACCCTAAATATTCATTGGAAGGGCTAATGCTGAAACTGAAACTCCAATACTTTGGCCGCTTGATGTGAAGAATCTGCTCATTGGAAAAGACCCTGATGTTGGGAAATACTGAGGGCAGAGGAGAGAGAGGTGACAGAGGATGAGATGGTTAGATAGCATCACCAACTCAATGGACATGAGTTTGAGCAAACTCCAGGAGATAGTGAAGGGCAGAGAAGCCTTAGTTGCTGCAGTCCATGGGGTTACAAAGAATCAGACATGACTTAAGCAACTGAGTAACAACAATAGGAAAAGACTCAAGTAAGATTTAAGTACTTTTTATTTTTTTAAAGATCACAATAATATTATATTCATATTTAAACATCTTAGAATAGTCTATTGATGAAGACAACAGAGTCATTGTTTGAACTATAAATAAACTAAAATAGAAATGTAGATAGATACTAAAGAAACAGATCAACCCTGAATATACATTGGAAGGACCGATGCAGAAGTTGAAGCTCCAATACCTTGGCCACCTGATGTGAAGAGCCGACTTATTGGAAAAATCCCTGATGCTGAGAAAGCTTGAGGGCAAGAGGAGAAGGGGCTGGCAGGTGAGATCATTAGATTACCTCATTGACTCAATGGACATGAGCTTGAGCAAACTCCAGGAGATAGTGAAGGGCAGGGAAGCCTGCTATACTGCAGTTCATGGGGTTACAAAGTTAGACATGGCTTAGTGACTGAACAACAACAAAGAAATAGATTAAGGAGATTGGATGATGGATTAATGATGATAATGGCAGTGGTGGACTAATAGATAATACGTAGATGTAGAGAAACAATAGGTATATATAAGGGGCTTTTTAGACATGCTAAATACCTTTTTCATTTATTGCATTTCAACTAGTCCCCAAATTAGGTTTCAGGGAGAGAGACAGATTGCTGCTACAGGAAATAAGGAGAAGGTAAGAGTCATGGTTTAACTCTAGCCCTCCAAGATAGGATTTTGGAATCCCAAGAAGAAAACATATAATTTAGAATGATGAACTTCCCATATTTCCCCATTGTATGTTGAAAGTTTTGTTTGATAGGATTTTGAACATAATTGTATTATAAACCATAACTAAAGAAGATGCAAAATATAACTTATGGGAGCAGATCCCGACAGAAGGGGAAGTAGAAAGCCTTCTGCTGGAGGGTGACTGAAGGCAGAGGGCAAAGAAGAGGCTATAGAATCAGAGAAGCCAAGGGATTTATGCTGTCTGCAGACATCAGTGACCCCACCTCCTCCGTTCTGCATTTAAGAGGAATGGTGTTGACAAGAATGGAAGCACAGGTGGATGGTGGGGACAGATTCAAGCAGAAGGGACTGATGTCCAGTGTGGCCATTGCTGCCTTGTTCTGTTTCCACTGATCAGAGAAGCTCCCAGATGATCCCCAGAGTGCAGTGCTGGGATGAGTAGAGAGACTGAGAAAGGCCATAAAGGGATATAAGACACTGACAAAATTCAAGGTCACTAACATGCTACCCTGCATTCCTCACACACCCTCGGAGACTCAAGATTCCCATGATGCACTCTTGAAGCCCACATAAGCCCACCCTGAGGCCCGCTCACCCTGACTCTTGTCATTTCAGCACAGATGTGGGAAGGACCCATCTGTGACACACACACACACCCCAGAGTCCCCAGAAAAGCCCAGAGACAGTTTCACACCCTCACCCTCCCACACCATAACGTCTCAGTGGGATGAATACGGACGACAGCTGCAGGCCAGTCCACAGCCCTGTCACATCCCCAATGGAAGGACCCCTCAACCCGGTCAGCAGACACAGCTTCTCTGTCCTACCTTGTCTGTGCTTCATCCTTGAGCCTCAGGTAAATAAAAAAGGAGAAAAGACAACTGAACATATGCACTTCTCCCTCTAAGTTCAGTTCAGTTGAGCTGCTCAATCAGGTCCAACTATTTGCCACCCTATGGACTGTAGCACGCTAGGCTTCCCTGTCCATCACCAACTCCCAGAGCCTGCTCAAACTCATGTCCATAGAGTCAGTGATGCTATCCAACCATCTCATCCTCTGTCATCCCCTTCTCCTCCTGTCTTCAATCTTTTCCAGCATCAGGGTCTTTTCCAATGAGTCAGTTCTTAGCATCAGGTGGCCAAAGTATTGGAGCTTTAGCTTCAGCATCAGTCCTTCAAGTGAATATTCGGTATTGACTGATTTGATCTCCTTGCAGTCCAAGGGACTCAAGAGTCTTCTCCAACACCACAGTTCAAAAGCATCAATTTTTTGGTGCTCAGCTTTCTTTATGGTCCAACTTTATGGTTAAACCATGACTACAGGAAAAGCCATAGCTTTGACTAGATGGACCTTTGTGGCAAAGTAAAGTCTCTGCTTTTTAATATGTTGTCTAGGATGTTCATAGCTTTCCTTCCAAGATGTTTTTTAATTTCATTGCTGCAGTCACCATCTGCAGTGAATTTGGAGCCCCCCAAAATAAAGTCTGTCACCGTTTCCATTGTTTCCCCATCTATTTGTCACCAAGTGATGGGATTGGATGCCATGATCTTCGTTTTTTGAATGTTGAGTTTTAAGCCAACTTTTTCACTCTCCTCTTTCAACTTTCATCAAGAGGCTCCTAAGTTCTACTTTGCTTTCTGCCATAAGGGTGGTGTCATCTGCATATCTGAGGTTATTGATATTTCTCCCAGCAATCTAGATTCCAGCTTGTGCTTCATCCAGCCTGGTATTTCACATTATGTATTCTGCATATAAGTTAAATAAGCACGGTGACAATAAACAGCCTTGATGTACGTACTGGTTCCCAATTTGGAAACAGTCCTTTGTTCCATGTCTGGTTCTAACTATTGCTTCTTGACTTGAATACAGATTTTTCAGAAGGCAGATAAGGTGGTCTGGTGGTCCCATCTCTTTAAGAATTTTCCACAGTTTGTTGTGATCCACAGAGTCAAAAGGTTTGGCATAGTCAGTGAGGCAGAAATAGATGTTTTTTTTTCTGGAACTCTCTTGCTTTTTCTATGTACCAACGAATTTTGGCAATTTGATCTGTTCCTCTGCCTTTTCTAAATCTAGCTTGAACATCTGGAAGTTCATGGTTCACGTATTGCTGAAGCCTGGCTTGAAGAATTTTGAGCATTACTTTACTAGAGTGTGAGATAAGTACAATTGTGTAGTACTTTGAGCATTCGTTAGCATTGCCTTTCTTTGGGATTGGAATGAAAACTGACCTTTTGCAGTCCAGTGACCACTGCGGAGTTTTCCAAATTTGCTGACATATTGAGTGCAGCACTTTCACAGCATCATCTTTTAGGACTTAAAAATAGTTCAGCTGGAATTTCATCACCTCCACTAGCTTTGTTCATAGTGATGCTTCCTAAGGCCCACTTGACTTGGGACTCCAAGATGTCTGGCTCTAGGTGAGTAATCACACCACTGTGGTTATCTGGGTCATTAAGTTCTTTTTTGTATAGCTCTTCCATGTATTCTTGGCACATTTTCTTAATATTCTTAATATCTTCTGCTTTTGTTAGGTCCATACCATTTCTTTCCTTTATTGTTCTCATCTTTGGATGAAATGTTCCTTTGGTATCTCTAATTTTCTTGAAGAGATCTCTGTCCTTCCCCTGGAGAAGGGAAAAGCTACCCACTCCACTATTCTGGCCTGGAGAATTCCATGGACTGTATTATGGGGTAGCAAAGAGTTGGACATGACTGAGAAACTTTCTCCCTCTAAATATGCTAATATTTATCCATTATTTATACAAAGAATCGAGTTTCCAAGATGGCTCAGACAGTAAAAAAATCCGCCTGCAATGCAGGAGACCTTGGTTTTATCTGTAGGTTGGGAAGAACCCCTCGAGAGGGGCATGGCAACCCACTCCAGTATTCTTGTCTAGAGAATCCCTGTGGACAGAAGAGCCTGGTTGGCTACAGTCCATAGCATCGCAGTGAGGCAGACACAAATGAGCGACTAAACACACATTCAAGAATTGCTTACTTTTCATTTGGTCCTCTCACTCCCTGGCTCTGTGGCTGTACTTGGGCCCTATTTCCTTCTATATCTGGACCTTTAACATATTAATGATAAAAACTGATCATAAATATCAGAACTAGAATTTAAACTCAGGTGCTGGAATAGGACCAGAATCTGCTGATTCACTTAGAGTTGATTCTCTACTCCTTCTGGGCCCAGACTCACCATTCCTTACCCCGTTATGAAGTCCACACCATCATCAGAAACCACTGGCCAGGCACCTAGAACACAGGACGTGCTTCCTGGGGTCCAGTATCCCTCCCACCGGATGATGACAGGGGATTTGTTTAGTGAACCAGGTACACACAGTCTCACCTGAGGATGGAGCTCTCATGGATAAGACACTCTTAAAGGCTCCAGACTCTGTTATAGGGAAGGGTGGGCTGGAAAGTGAGGAGAAAGTATTAGCCTCTCAGTTGTGTCTAGCTCTTTGCCACCCCATGGACAGTAGCTCGCCAGTTTGCCCTGTCCATGGAATTCTCCAGGCAAGAATACTGGAGTATTCTTCTTCAGGGGATCTTCCCTAAACATGGAGGAGTTAACAGGGCTGGCATGTGGTGCCCACAACTCCCTGTAACCCAGAGCTGGGGGTGCAGGGTCAGCATGGACCAACACACCCTCGGATGAAGGTGCATCTTCTCTGATACATAAGGAAATATCAGTGTCCAGTCTCATCAAAGATTTGAAGAAAGAAAGTTTTAGGGAGGACTGCAACCAGCTGTGTCCACAATGAACTTGAGAGAGTTCAGTGCAGGGGTTAGAACAGACTCAGGAGTCAGTCTGCCCTGTCCTAATTCACAGCTCAGCCACATACCATGCATGCAACCTTGAACAAGGTTCTTGCATTCTCTCTGTGTAGTGGTTTCCTCTACAAATGGAGGGTTTTGTTTGGGCCTAGATGACAGAATTTTGGTGAGGGTTAAATGACTTGGCATTAGTAGTGATATTATAACCACTAGTTAGCAGTAGGACATAGTAGTGGTACAGAAACATTATTAGGGCATCTTTCTCTATCCCTTCCTGGGAATCATAGGCATCCTAGAACAGGAATTCAATTCTGTTACCTGGAGTCTGGGCTTCCCTGATAGCTCAGTGGTAAAGAATCCACCTGCAATGCAGGAGAATCTGGTTCAATCCTTGGGTTGGAAAGATCCCTTGGAGAAGGGAAAGGCTACCCTCTCCAGTAATTTGGCCTAGAGAATTCCATGGACTGTATAGTTCATGGGGTTGCAAAGAGTTGGACACGACTGAGCAACTTTCACTTTTCACCTAGAGCCTTGACTGGAGCTGTCAGAAATCTCCCAGAAACCACATATTGTGATGGTAATTGGTGCCAATCAGAGTTGTGAGTCTTCCACACTTCACCCCTTCTCTCTGTGTCCCATTCTACTGCTCATGGACGTGACCTTACCATCATGAATTAAATTGTTTCCTTGCTAATTTTACTTTATAAGCTGGAATCTACTTGGTAAAAGCCTGTCTAATTCACTCTGTATCCCCAATGCCTGTCAATTAAAAATGTCAAACTATGTCTAATGAATAAATGAATGAAAGAATGAATGAATGGTACTCTGATAGACCTTTTACACAAATCATTCCTATCAAAAAGAACTGTTTTTCTTTGAAAACATAATTCAACTTGTTATGTGAACTTAACAACACAACGCAAGTTGCATCCTTTGTTGTAAAGGTATTTCAAAATTATTAAAAGATATGAGCTATGCATGGCTCACAACAATGCCTTTCTGCAATGAATGCAGTAAATTCCAATATACAGAAAGAAACACAGCCCATTTCCAGAGCAGGGCTGAGATAGTCAGTTCTAAAAATGAATAGATGCTGTAACTTTCCTTGTATCTGAAGATACAGAAGAAAAACCAAAGCTTACTGACAGTGAAGATCATGAAGTCTTGTGATCTGATCTTAATCAGATATGACGGGGTGGGCAGGATGTTGATATATTTATCATTTGGCACGTTTTCAGTGAAGGCAACATATGACTGTAACAGTAAGAAAAATTTTGTAATAAAAAAGTTCAACAGATTCTATAGTGAATTAGAAGTACTGAAGTAAAGAACAAAAAGAATTCCCTTCTTTCACTTAGGCTAACTGTTTGGCCTCATGGATTGTAAAACAATTCAGCATATTACAGCTGCATTATAATGTAGCATTATTATTTCCAAATTACACATGAGAAAATGGAGGTTTAAGAGGCTAAGTTCATCTGTTTTCTGAGGAAGATAATAATTAACCATCCTTGCACAAGTGACATTTCCTCAGGACTAATCAGAGTGACTAAAATAGAAAATAGTTTTGACTTAAAATTTATCTATACATTACGGAATTGGCAGGTGGTCCAGTGGTTAGGACCCCATACTTTTACTGCTGAGGGTCTGGGTTGACACTCCAAAGCACTGGATACTCACCTCATCATCTGTGTTTCTTGCATGGACATTACAGGATTTAGTAAAGACTTCTTTATCAATGACCACTTAATCACAAGAACATGAAGGAAGGCACAAGGTCATGAGCTGGCTGAGGCCCAGCCCATCATCCTTGTTCAGCACTTTCCAGTCTATGATCAGCAACATCTAACAAAGTGCTTGGCACTGAATTGGCCTCATTCATTTCTTCACAAGCCCAGCTTCTGATGCCCAGAAACCAGAACAGATCAAAGCTACTAAATCAAAGACAGGCTGATTCCATATGGAGAGCATGCAGACCAAGGATGCTTCCCCACTGCCACTGGAGAGTAAGAAACTCCTTTGTCCCAAACACCATCTTGGGAGGAGAAACAGTGAAGATATCTGTTGAAAAATCAATTTTGTCAGGGAACCTAGAATCAGTGAGATAATTATTACTGAATTAAGTTGAAGGACACATTTTAAATGAGACAGTCTGTTAATTTTATTGAAATTTTTTAATTACACAAATACCCCTTATAGGTGAGCAAGATTAAATCAATTATAAAAAAACAGAAAATACTATATTTATGAGTATGTAAATTCTGAAGGACACATTTTCAAGTCCACTACAAATAGCTGCTTCTAAATCTTCATATGTTTTTAAATGCACAGAGCTGTCACCTCTGTGAAGCTCTTTCTGATCATTCTAGCTCAAAATTACTGCTGTGTCTATTTAATCTATAAAAACTTGCTTACTATCTCCACAGTGGGAACTTCTTGAGAGCAAGTACTGTGTCTTATTCTTCAATGTCTCTTTAAGGCCAAGTAAACACACATAGTAACAGCCTAATAAATACTGGATAATTAAAGAAATGAATGCAAGAACAAAGGCTGAAAATAACCCCGCAGTTAGTGAAAACTGTGGGAGAAGAGGGAGACAGTGGAGACACAGATGTGACTAATCCCACTTGCACAGACTGAAGTGGAGTAAGGAGTCAGAGACACACCAGATGAAGCAATTCAACAGACAATGCCTTCAAATCCCACTCAGGGTGGACCAGATCACATGCAATTTCTGCACAAAGCTGTACCTCAGAAGCTTCTCCAAGGTGAGAAAAAACTAACAGCACTGCTGTTAAGAGTTCCACTGAGGGATGTGGATAGACAGTAATACTCATCAAATGGTTGTGTTTCTAGCCCTCAGTGACTCATTATGGCCAATGAAACGTGGGTGGTGTCACCTGTGTCACTTCTGAGTGGAGGCATGAAAAGCCCAAGTGACTATAGTCTCTCTCCTTCCTGCCCCAGAAGCTGTGTGTTCCAGATGGTGCAGGTGCAAAAGCCTCACTGACCACAGACATCTGTAGGTTGCAATGAATGTGTGTGTGTGTGTGTGACTGAGATTTGGGGATCACTTGTTCCAGCAGCAGAGCACAATCTATTCTGATGCATACAAAGGAGAAAGACTTGAAAAGAAGACAGAATCTGTCACATGAAGCAGGTACTTTCTTGGATCGCCTCTTCCTTCTGTGTGTTCATCCCAAGCTCCTCCCTCAGGTCTCACCTGGCTTCCCCTGTTGGGCTTGGTTGGTTCCCAGTCACCATGTCTGACTGACCAACAACTAGATCTAAGTACTGTTTAAGAACACCCGCACCTGGTACATCTCCTTTTCCCTTTACATCAGTCAGCGCTGACAGTGAGGCTCCCATTTTCTCAGTTTGACTCTTAGCATCCTGACCTTCATTTTTAAACAGCTCTCTTTTCCTCTGAGTTAGTTAATTGTTCATCTTATTCTTACCTTTCCACCAATACTGTACTAATGAAAAGGCAGCATGTGCTTTCTGAACCTCTTCAGTTTCTTCTTTTTTAAAATATAAATTTATTTATTTTAATTGGAGGTTAATTACTTTACAATATTGTATTGATTTTGCTATACATTAACATGAATCCACCACAGGTATACATGTGTCCCCCCTCCTGAACCCCCCTCCCTCCTCCCTCCCTGTACCATCGCTCTGGGTCATCCCAGTGCACCAGCCCCAAGCATCCAGTATCATGCATCGAACATGGACTGGCGATTCATTTCCTATATGATATTATACATATTTTAATGTCATTCTCCTTGATTTCCATAACAAATATGATTCCTGGATTTAGTGCTCATGCACTAAATTAATTAACTTTTTCACCTTTGGGTAAGAAATAACCTTACTGAATTGCTTATTTTCCTCAACCCAAGAAAATGGCTCATTGAAAAAAGGCCCTATGTCCTTGTGAGCACAGTGCTAGGGAGCCTTCCCCCACCTCCAGGCCTTAGAAGGGGCTGGTGCAGTGAGAGGCCCTGAAAGTGAAGCGTCATTAGCTTCATGATTAATCCACCTGGGCTCACAGTTGATGTACTAACTCCCGAGCTAATTCAGTTCTTGTGGGTGGTCACTCTTAAATCCAAGGTTAGTGCCACTGGGGAGGCACTCAGGATTCAAAGGCTGAATGGTGTTCGGACTTGAACTCTATGAACTGATGCACTATAGCACATGGAGCTTTGGTGCAGCTGAGTCCAGCCTGCAGACCAGCCTAAGAACACTAGAAACACAGCAAAATGCATTCTTCCTTTAACATCTAAAAGTCTGAACAGATTCTCTTTTCCTTCCCCATCTGGGCATGCTGACCAAAGCCTCTGCCAGGGCCCAGAATTGGAGTGAGGTCTGTACTTGTATATAAGCTCTGCATTTCCAGTCTCTGTAACTTAATAGATTCTCAACTAATGTTTACTGAATGACTGAATGGCACTCTGCCAGGCATTTAAAAGAAATTATCACAAATATAAAGAACTGTTTTTGAAGACATCATTTAGCTAACTGATATTTTTGTTTTAAAGGCAAATGTTTTCAGCAATTACCAAGGCAAAATTTGATTTTCAAGAAGAAGGAGCTTATCATCAACAGACATGTCACAACAAACGGTGCAAATCTCTATCTCTAAGGATACACAAGACAAACCACAATGTACTAACATGTGGCTTCTTATTAAGTCTTGATTAGAACCAACAGAGGAGAAAGCCTATTCGTATGATTTATCATTTGGCAGTTTTTCAATAAAACCACACAAGAATATCACAGGAAGAAAATTTGCAATTAAAAAAGTACAGCTGTACTGTCTGTCTGAATAAGGAAGGATATGATCTGCAGAAAGAGTTCTATGGCTTAAAAAATAATAGTCCAATTAGTCTATCATGTTGTGTAAGGAAAGCCCTCTTGTGCTGATCTAGAAGGATGCTTTAAGAGACCAGGACAACTCAACTGTTCTGCACAACAGTTAGAACTGTGAACTGATAATTTTGGATAATGTCACTCTTTAATTCTCTTCTCTTTACTTTTTGTGAATCTACTGTAGGTTTTTACATTTTTGTTGGCATGAGGCTCACATGAAACATCTTATAGATACAATTGGTTGCTCAAAAGGTGAAGAAAGAGTCTGCTTGCAATGCAGCAGACTCAGGTTTGATCCCTTGGTTGGGAAGAGCCCCTGGAGAAGGAAATGGAAACCCACTTCAGTATTCTTGCCTAGAGAATTCATGGACAGGGGAGCCTGGTGGGCTACAGTCCATGGGGTCGAAAAAGTTGGACAGGACTGAGCAAGAAAAACGCACATAGACACAGTCTATATAATACTCATCTGATAACAAATTAATTTCAATCACATACTAAAGTTCTACATTTTTATCCCCTCCTATACTTTCTGTATTTGATGTCAGAATTTACCTCTCTTTATATCCAATAACAAAATATTTGACTAGAGTTAATTGGTTAGCACACTACCATATTACAGTGTGAGAGTATTCTGAATTGGATTACATATTTAGGTTTACAAATGTGTTGTATATTTTCAATTCTTTCATATAATAATTAACATCCTTCATTTGGCTTGAAAAACTCCCTTCAGCAATCTTGTAAGGCAAACCTGTGCTGGTGAGCTCCCTCAACCATTGTTTGTTTGGGAACGTCTTTATCTCATCTTCATTTCTGAAAGACAACCTTCCTGAGAAAAGTATTCTTGGCTGGCAGGTTTACTTTCATCAGTTTGAATATATCATCCCTTTCTCTCCTGGCTTGACAGGTCTCTTCTGAAAAGTCCACTGATATTCTTAAGGGAATTTCTCTTTTGTGAGCATTTGCTTTTCTCTTGATGCTTCTAAAATTCTCTCACTGTGTATTGGAGACGATAATTTTGAATGAACTCTGAGGGGTGACCTATTAGCTACATGAACTTGGATGTTTACATCTCATCAGATGTGGAACTTACCTGGTATTATTTCTTTAAGTACAGTCTCTGTCCCTTTCTCCCTCTCTTCTGCTTCTGGGACTCCAACAATGTGTATGTTGTTCCTGTGAATGTTATCCCATTGTTCACACAGGTTCTTTCACACTTTTTTTGTTCTTTTTTGTCCTTTGTCCCCTGGCTGGGTAAGTCAATTGTTGTGTCTTCGGCCTTACAGAGTCTTCTGCTGTTTCTTTTTTTTTTTTTTTTCTTAATATCCTAAGCTTTTTTTTTTTTTTTTTTTTGCAGGGGAAAATGGACAAAGGAAAGGATCAATGAGGGTGGGAAGGAATTGGGAAGAAAGAAGGGGAATGATGGTGGGGAGGAGTATATGTAATTTCTTAACCAATGGCTTTCTGTTTTTAATCACAAAGAACACTTAAAAAAATCATGTTGAATTCATCCTATATTAGGAGGTTTGTTCTCGAAATGAAAAGTTCAGAAAACAGAAAGTCCAGTTTGAGTGTCCTCATTTTTAGGCACATCTTGGTATTTTGTATTGGTAGGTCTATCTTTACCACAATATATTATTTAGGACAGGATCACATTTGTCACCTCTTCCTCCCTACTACCCAAAGTGGTACCAAACCCATAAATATGAGCTCGCATTCTGCAGCTACTGAAACCTGCTTGTCTAGAACCTGTGCTTCACAACAAGAGAAGCCACTGCATAGTGAAGCCACAAAGAAGAGTAGCCCCTGCTTGCCACAACTAGAGAATGCCGGTGGCAGCAACAAAGACTGAGTGCAACCAAAAATTAAAAACAATGACAAGAATTATAATAAATACTTAAAAAATCTTATTTTGTTCACATATTCTCTTCCTGAATGTGTTTAATAATGTATTTGTGTTTTCTTGGAGTTCACTGAACTTCTTGTTGGATATACTTTATTTCTTTAATCAAATGTCATTTATTTCATCTCTTCTCAATGGTGAACGGCCATGTGAGCTTCACTGGCAGAAGTCCTGGGCATCTCCCCATTCCCAAGCACAACCTAGAACACACAATCTTGAAACAGTATGTTTTCAGAGAATCCCATTAGTCTGACATTCTTCCTTTAAGAGTTTAGTCATATTAGACCCCTCCATCCACATCTTTTGAAACAAGTAGACAAATGTTCCTGATCATTCTGTTTACATCCCTTCCTCTAGATCACATCTACTTAGGTCTTTCTTGCCCTCTTATCCGACTTGGATGCAAGGTATGGGTGAGCACCAATATGCCCTCCATCAACTTGAAGAGATATGTAAGCTGATATAATTCACTTACAAGGAGATATAAATGGAGAGACAAGAAATAGCAATGTCCTGAAGAAATACTAGGAAGTGATGGAAAGGAAAGAATGAATTGATAAGGATTTGATAACCAACTAGACATGGGAGAAGAGTAAGGAGGAGTCTGTATCAGCTTGAGGAATAAACAGATAAAGTAACCTAGGGAATGAGAGATGAAAAAGGAAGAGATAGTTGTGCAGAGTTACATTTTTAATTGGCCTGTGAAAATTTAGTCAGGATAAGGAAAGTTGTATCCATTATCTCCCACCAGCCAAGTAATTTCCCTCTTTGAAACTCACACCCAACTTTGGTGCCCAAGAACAGGTTAAAAACAGGTGATGTGTCATCTCAAGAAAGACACAGAATTAGTTTTTTTTTTTTTTTTTCCACTAGTTTGTGAAATGAAAATATTTCCTGCCATATCAATAAACAAGAAATGTCACAGCCATCAGTGATTTCTGGCCTCCAAATGTAAATGACGGCTGCCAAAGCTTTGATCCAGGGAATGCTGCCACCCTCCATGGTGATTGCTGAGGAGCTGGAGGAAAGCAAGAAGCAGCCATCTGCCACTCCTTAAGGTGAACAGGGAAACAGGGTTGGCCCCAGATAGCTGAGCTGCATGTGAAAGAATTGAATTCAGTGAGTCCAGAGGTTTGCATCTTCCCATACATAGAATACTAAATTTCTTAATTTGGTACCTGATCTTTGATCTTTAGACTGCCTGCTCCCTTTGTTGCAAACTCATGTATAGCCTGATTTGCCTTCCTGCCTTTTTGGAGCAGTTTACTCAGAGTTACTGAGATGCTGTCTCCAGGGCCTGGAGTCCTAAACATTCCCACCAAATAAAATAACACTACTTTCAGGTTCTGACTATAGTTTTTGGTTGAGAAGTTCACCTTGCTAGGAAGGAGGGTGTGAATGTGGACCAAGTTTAGACTCTTTTTCTAAGTAAGAGTAACCTGAAGAATTTGTGATCCCAGGCAAAGTCATGACCTCATTACCCTTTGAAGTTTGCGAGAAAACAGGGCAGTGCACTCATCATGTATTTCCTTTGAGGAAAATGGTGTTTGAGGGCCAATCATCTAAAAGCATCTGACATGGAACTTGCTAAATTGCCAGCAAAGCAAAAAAGTTACTTTATTCAGAATATTTCATTTTGAGCAATTTTCATATAACATAATTACAGGTCAGCATTATTCTTTTGAGATACAGGCAATTAGAATATTTGAGGCTTCATCTCATATTTAATACAACATCACCAGAAAGTCACTGTGGATGTTCCCTGGACACTGAGCTCAGCATCATCATACTCAGGGTCCCCTTTCTCCCCCTGGAGCAGCCAGGGGCTCTCTTCTCCTTCCCCAGGATTAGCTTCTTCTCTAGAGACATTTAGAGAAGAGCCTGAAAGAGGAAAGAGAAGTATGATTAGAACTGAGACAAGGGGACCAGACAGTGTGGTGGAAGCAAGTTAAGCATGTGGTGATGACAAAGCATCCCTGGGACCCAGGTGTGGGCAGGAGACTCAGGCTATTTCATATCAGTTACAGTGAGTATGGACCCGGGCTGTCCTCTCAGATCCAGTTCGTGTAGTCTCTGGAGCCTCGGTTCATGTGGAAACCCTGTATCACAGGAGACCTATGCTCACACAGGAGGTCTGGGAAGACCTGCCTCCACACTACACAATCAGCAAGGAGATGCCCAGGAATGGTAAGAATCATAACAACAAATTTAAATGTTCTTCTCTCACAGGAGACAGATGTGAAATCACAATGAAAGAGAGTGGAGAAAGGAAAACCTGAGTTCCTCACTCACAAACCAGCTCTGCTCTTAGTTGACTTGACTCCTCTTCCCAAATGTCCACAAATACTATCACAAGTGCATCCACAGAGGCCCCTCTGGAGGGACCACATGGGCCTTCAGATGGAGAAATGTTCTTTTCCAGAGAATGAGTGTCTTCTCTCAGCTACTGAACCGTTTGGAGCAAATTAGACTTTCAGTCCAGTTCAGTCACTCAGTCATGTCTGACTCTTTGGGATCCCATAAATTGCAGCACGCCAGGCCTCCCTGTCCATCACCAATTCCTGGAGTTTACTCAAACTCATGTCCATCGAGTCGATGATGCCATCCAGCCATCTCATCCTCTGTCATCACCTTCTCCTTCTGCCCCCAATCCCTCTCAGCATCAGAGTCTTTTCCAATGAGTCAACTCTTTACATGAGGTGGCCAAAGTACTGGAGTTTCACCTTTAGCATCAGTCCTTCCAAAGAACACCCAGGACTGATCTCCTTTAGAATGGACTGGTTGGATCTCCTTGCAGTCAAGGGGACTCTCAAGAGTCTTCTCCAACACCACAGTTCAAAAGCATCAATTCTTCAGTGCTCAGCTTTCTTTACAGTCCAACTCTCACATCCATAAATGACCACTGGAAAAACCATAGCCTTGACTAGATGGACCTTTGTTGGTAAAGTAATGTCTCTGCTTTTGAATATGCTATCTAGGTTGTTCATATACCTTTTCTTTCAAGGAGTAAGCATCTTTTAATTTCATGGTTGCAGTCACCATTTGAAGTGATTTTGGAGCCCCCCAAAATAAAGTCTGACACTCTTTCCCCATCTATTTCCCATGAAGTGATGGAACCAGATGCCATGATTTTCGTTTTCTGAATGTTGAATTTTAAGCCAACTTTTTCACTCTCTTCTTTCACCTTCATCAAGAGGCTTTTTAGTTTCTCTTCACTTTCTGCCATAAGGGTGGTGTCATCTGCATATCTGAGGTGATTGATATTTCTCCCGGCAATCTTGATTCCAGCTCGTACTTCTTCCAGCCCAGCATTTCTCATGATGTACTCTGCATATAAGTTAAATAAGCAGGGTGACAATATACAGCCTTGACGTACTCCTTTTCCTATTTGGAACTGTTGTTCCATGTCCAGTTCTAACTGTTGCTTCCTGACCTGCATACAAATTTCTCAACTGGCAGGTCAAGTGGTCTGGTATTCCCATCTCTTTCAGAATTTTCACAGTTTATTGTGATCCACATAGTCGACTTTAGCTGACTTCAAACTGAGTCCATGACCCACCTAATTGGCTTTATGTTAAGGCCACCATGTATCATTGATGCTTTTGAACTGTGGTGTTGGAGAAGACCCTTGAGAGTCCCTTGGATTACAAGGAGATTCAACCAGTCCATCCTAAAGGAAATCAGTCCTGAATATTCATTGGAAGGACTGATGCTGAAGTTGAAACTCCAATACTTTGGACACCTGATGAAAAAAGCTGACTCATTGGGAAAGACCCTGATGCTGGGAAAGACTGAAGGCAGGAGGAAAAGGGGACAACAGAGGATGAGATGGTTGGATGGCATCACTGACTCAATGGACATGCATTTGAGTAAACTCTGGGAGTTGGTGATGGACGGGGAGGCCTGGCATGCTGCAGTGCATGGGGTTCCAAAGAGTCCGACACGACTGAGCAACTTAACTGACTGACCGTGTATCATAGATTTGAACATGTTAGTGCTTACATATAAACAGAGCTCATCTTAAATTATCAGAATGACTCGCAAATTCAATACTGCAGTACATTTTTTAAAATCTCTAGCTACCTTTCATGTATAAGACAGCAAAGAGGTGTTATCAGATATTTGTTCTATTTTTGGATTTTGTAAATATGCTCAATTAATCTGTACGTTTTCTTCTTCTTTTGGCCACTGAACAATGCTTGTGGGATCTTAGTTGCTTGACCAGCATTTGAACTCAGTTCCTAGCAGTGAAAGCGCAGAGTCCTAACCACTGGATTGTCAGGAAATGCCCTAACCTGTAAATTCTAATGCAAGCATATTACATATAAAGTGGACATTTATGTTGCAGTATAGATACATAAGTGCCAAAAGTATAGTGATTCCTCACTGCCAAGGAGTATGACAGCATTAAAGACAGCATATGGTTGAGAAGTGAAGTGACACTCAGTCATGTCCAACTCTTTGTGACCCTATGGACTACAGCCCACCAGGCTCCTCTGTCCATGGGATTCTCCAGGCAAGAATACTGGAGTGGGTGGCCATTCCCTTCTCCAGGAGATCTTCTCATCCAATGATCAAACCCAGGTCCCCTGCACGCCAGGCAGATTCTTTACCATCTGAGTCATCAAATGCATGTGATTACCTAAATTTGAAACTCTAGAGAGGCTGGGCCTTGAGGAGCTCAAATAAACCCTTTCCAGGACAGAAAGAAAAGATGCAAGAGATCAGCTAACACCACTCACGTGTCTGAGAGGACCTCATCTCATATTCCTTCTCTGGGGGCACTTCCTCCTCACTCCCCTGAGAGGCAGGAGGAGCCCCAGGCACTGGTACCGCTTCAGCATCATCATAATCCTCACCAGGGGCATCAGTCCTCTGATCTGGAGCTTCTGAAGGCAGAGAGAGGGTCAGATGAAACCACAGTAAGTAGGTTGGTCTGGGAAATACCTAAGGTCCCTTCTGACCCAGAGTTTCTGAGCCGCTAAATAGAGGCACCTTATTTCTAAAGGTTTTTTTTTCTCTAAGACCATGTTTCAGTTTGAAGCATCCATAAGCCAAAACATGATTTTATACATCTTTCTCAAAGGAACTCTTATACCATTGAGCATTACTAAAGGAGGCGACCTCGCCTGCCCGCGACCGGCGCGCCATTTAAGAGCGACCTCGCCTGCCCGCGACCAGCGTGCCATTTAAGAGCGACCTCGCCTGCCCGCGACCGGCGCGCACTAAGAGCGCCCCGCCGGCTGCGTCGAGCACTAAGAGCGCCCCGCCGGCTGCGTCGAGCACTAAGAGCGCGGCGAGAGGAGCTACCCCACAACCGAGGAAGGACGGCTGTGAGGGCCAGTGGACTAAGCACGGCAGAGAAGAGCTACCCCACGACCGACGTCAGGAAGGGCGGCGGTGAGGAGAGACCCCTCGTCCAAGGTAAGGTGCGATGGCTGTGCTTCGCTGGCCGGGAGCAGCCAGGAGCAGACGGGATGAGATACCCCACGTCCAAGGTAAGAGAAACCCAAGTAAGACAGTAGGTCTTGAAAGAGGGCATCAGAGGGCAAATACACTAAAACCATTCTCACAGATAACTAGTCAATCTAATCACACAAGGACCACACCCTTGTCTAACTCAATGAGATTAAGCCATGCCCGAGGGGCAACCTGGGATGGGCGGGTCATGGTGGAGAGATATGACAGGGTGTGGTCCGCTGGAGAAGGGAATGGCAAACCACTTCAGTATTCTTGCCTTGAGAACCCCATGAACAGTATGAAAAGACAAAATGATAGGATACTGAAAGAGAAACTCCCCAGGTCAGTAGGGGCCCAATATGCTACTGGAGATCAGTGGAGAAATAACTCCAGAAACAATGAAAGGATGGAGCCAAAACAAAAAGAATACCCAGCTGTGGATGTGTCTGGTGATAGAAGCAAAGTCCGATGCTGTAAAGAGCAATATTGCATAGGAACCTGGAATGTCAGGTCCATGAATCAAGGCAAATTGGAAGTGGTCAAACAAGAGATGGCAAGAGTGAATGTTGACATTCTAGGAATGATGCTAAAGCTGAAACTCCAGTATTTTGGCCACCTCATGCGAAGAGTTGACTCATTGGAGAAGACTCTGATGCTGGGAGGGATTGAGGGCAGGAGGAGAAGGGGACGACAGAGGATGAGATGGCTGGATGGCATCACTGACTCGATGGATGCGGGTCTGGGTGACCTCCGGGAGCTGGTGATGGACAGGGAGGCCTGGCGTGCTGCGGTACATGGGGTCGCAAAGAGTCGGACACGACTGAGCGACTGATCTGATCTGATCTGAAAGTATTTTGTCAAATTGTGCTTTCCAGATGTCATTTTTAAAAACATTGTGTGCCTGTTGCGATTCTGGACACAAAGAGCCCAGCCCCAATGTGAGACATCACAGAACAGCCAGAAAAGGGGAAGGACAGACCCCATCTGGACACAAGGGATGCCTCTGGTCCATCAAAGGAAGACTGTTCCCCTTACATCTTGTCTCTATGAGGGAAACTCTCCTTCCCAAAGCCCAGCTGAGGTGGGTCCATCTCTATTACCTGGAGCGGACCTGGAGTCATTGTCCTCACCATCTGACGGGAAGCCTAAAGTGGAGACAAACATCACACAACACACAGAATGACGCTCCCCACCCTCACAGGACCTGTGTTAAGGCTGGGAAGGGACAGACCTGGCTCCTGCAGTGTAGCCTGGGGGCTCTCAGGGCTCTGAGAGGCCATCCTACCACTTTATAGGAGCTGCCTCTGTGAGTGTGGGGCACGTGTTGGGTCTGAAGACATTGAGAAGACCCACACAATCAGTGGGTGGTGACAAACAAAGGTCCCAGGAGGGCAGGCAGAGACACCCACCTGGACTTCCCAGAAGACCCTCCTTCTGAGTTACAAGGTAGTCGAGCTCCTCATACACAGCTTCAGCAAGAGCATCTTCATAGCTGGATAAGGCTGAGAGATCCCCCAGCAGGTCAGAGAAGCCGCCACAGACACTCCAATCCAGCCAGCCCACCTTTATCTCCCCAGTGCTCACATGGGACTTGCCAAAGCCTCGGCTTAACCTCCCACCCCATGCATCGTGTCAGCACCTTCTCCCCTGTCTGACCTGAATCCACAGCTCAGCCCTGAATCTGTCTGATCTCATAGGAGTGGCCATGACTTATGACAGTTCACACCCCAGTCCTAAGAACTTCTGTATACTCAGCCCTTAGAGCTCAGCATGGAGCACATAGAGTTCTGCAACTCAGAACAGAGACCTGGCCCAGGTTCCCTCCTCACACCTGCCCCATCTCCTGCCTCCACACACTCTCCCTGGTCCCCAGTGCCCCCTGCAGCCCACCTCTGCGCTTTGCTCTCCATCTGAGCAGCTGAGTCACCAGAATGAAGAGGACCAGGAAGAGAAGAGACCCCAGGATGAGGCAGAGGACCCCAGGCAGGGAGAAGATGCCAGGGAGAGGATTTGAGGTTGTTCTGGTCCCTAGAAGAACAAGGCAAGTGAGTGTGGAGAAGGTCCTGGGCACAGGAAAACCCCCTGTGCCAGCATTTTCAGGGAGCTCTGGGCAATGGAGTCCCAGCCTCAGACACAAGTGCATTGACAGTGAGTGGGGTCCTCCAGGTCATGTCTTGAGATGAGTCAACTCCACTCCAGCCAAGGCAGAGACAGGGATTGTCAGGGAGATGGCCTGCCAAGACAGCCTCTGAGGACCCGGCTCATCCCCTCTCCTTGGGCTTCAGAAGACAGAGTGTCAAACAGTCCTGGGACCTGCATCTCACTGATGAGGAGCAACACTCAGGGGCAGGTGGGAGATCCTTAGAATCTGCACCATGGGAACCAGACTCACTTGAACCCCTGGCATAAGAACTTTCTGACCTTGGGAATCAAGGCAGGGGATTTCCCAAACATAATGCCCTGATTTTCCCCCACCAGCCAGGACTCCTCAGGCTCTTTCCTCTCCTGAGCTGTCAGAGAGCCCACAGAACAGGCCTCCAATATTTGAGTATTCTCCCCTGCCCATGTATGGACCACAGTACCTGCAGTACTTGGGGCCAATGTTGTCCTTGCACCTGGAAAGAAAAACAGCAGATTGAAGCAGGGTGATTGGCCAGAATGCAGGGCAGCCCATTTTCCCCTCCTGAGCCTGAAATAACCCCTCAGTCTCCACATCAGTGTCCAGTCCTCCCAGCTCCCCTCCTCTACATCAGAGCCCCAGGACCAGGACACTCTCTGAACACAAAATCCCCACCATGCCCGGCCCACCCCAGTGCCCCTGTGCTGCCCCAGCTCACCCAGGGTGGACCCCGAGCCCCTCACTCACCAGAGCACCTCACACCAGCATCCTCCTCATGCTTGCAGTCGCTCTGCCCCCAGGGCTCCGCAGCACAGTCCCACAGGGAGGACTCCCGGCCCCTGCACCGCACCTCATCCAGCCAGATGCTCCCATTTCCAGGGCCAAATGTCGCGGCCCCTATGGCTTCCAGGGCCTGGCCACAGCCCAGCTGCTGACACACCACCTCAGCCTCTGCCAGGCTCCAGGAGTCATCGCACACGGTGCCCCAGGAGCCGCTGTGCCAGACCTCCACCCTCCCTGAGCACTCGCTGTCTCCTCCTCTGAGTTGGAGCTTATCCCTGTCTGAAAAGGCAGCAGCCCCTCCTGTGACTGCCCTGGTGGGAGGGAGTCCCTGGAAGCCATAGGGGAGGGGACAGGCTGACGTACCTGTGCAGGGGGCAGCAGTTGGACAGCTCTTGGGTCTTCTTCCTGCAGAAGCAACAATGGGAAGCTATAGTTTAGGGACAGCTGGGGGAGGTCTTGTCCCCAAACATGAGTAACTAAGGTTTTTGATCACAATCAGATGACGAGAGACTACAGAAGCTTCACCATCTACTTGGCTGAGAGGTTCACTGCATCTTATCAGCAGCTGAAATTACTTTATCTAATTATTTGTTTACCAGAACAACAGCAAACAAACAGACACAGAGACAAATACAAACATACACCTACATTTTGTAGACTCAACCAAAACCCATCAATTAGATTTGAAAATATGAAATCATACTAACAACATCCTACATGGTTGGCAGTGACACAGAAACAGACGGTAAGTCACCTGCACACGAGATGTAGGCTTCCTCCTTTGGAGAGCATGAGTTGTAACTCCAAGAGTCAGAAGGACACTGCCAGAGAGAGGTATCAGTTTTCCGACACTGGATTCCATCTACCCAGTGGGGTCTCGAACCTTCCCTAAGAGCAACAGAAGCATTGAGGGTTCCATAGTCCCCACAGCCAAGCTGTCTGCAAATCATGGACACGGTGATGTCTTCCATGGGGCTGCGGCAGACACTGCCCCAGGTCCCATTGTAGAAAACTTCCAGCCACCCAGCACACTGCTGGTCTTCACTCACCATCCTGAGGGCCAGGAACTCTAAGATTGAAAGGGAGGAGATGGGACACAGTGAGTATTACACTCAGTGCTCTGGGTTTTCCTCTCCCCCAGAAGTTGTGACCATACATCCCCGACCCAGTGGAGGAGATGCCCACTGGGTGACAAGACTGATTTTTACCTCCCTTTCACCTGACTTTGTCCATTAATGTCTGTATACCTATTTCTACCACAACAATGTAGATACGAACAGAGAGCAAGACCAACTTGGGCACCTGCAGTGACAGGAGCTGATTCCTGCTTCCTGACAAAACTTTTGAAAGAATGGAAAGTGATGTGGACAGTGAGGTGGTCAACAGAATAACGGACCCCCAGAGATGTTCACAGCCTAATCCCAGAACCTGTTATATGTTACCTTACATTTCAAAAGGGACTTTATGGATGTGATTCATAAAGACCTTGGGATGGAGAGATAAAGCTCAAATATTGAGGATTAACTATGTGAGCTCAGCCTAACACATCTTTAAACTCACTACACTGAGAAATGCATCATTTTTCCCAGTTTCAGTTGAGGGAAATGTGAGTGAGGGAGAACTGTTGGAAGAGGCACTCTTGTTGAAGAAGAAAAATAAAGAGGGCTCTGAGCCAAGAAATGAAGCCACACAGAAACCACAAAAAGCTGGGAAAGGAGTCCTCCCCAGACTCCAGGAAGAACGCAGCCCTATTGACACTGGGATTTGGCCCATGGAGACTCTCTTCAGACGTCTAGCAAACAGAACTGTAAAGGAAAAATATGAGCTTTCACTATGCCAGGCTCCTCTGTCCATGGGATTCTCAGGCAAGAATAATAGAATGGGTTGTCATCCCCTCCTCCAGGGGATCTTCTTAACCCAGGGACTGAATCCACATCTCTTATAAGCCCTGCACTGGCAGGCAGGTTCTTTACCACTAGGGCAACTTGGGAAGCCCAGGATTTCAAGATGTTACTACCACAGGTAACTGCAGAATGAGCCCTGCGTTCAAGTGTTAACTGTAAGAAATGGCTCTGCCAGGAAATACTGGTGAGTAGATAGGACCAGAATCTCAGCTGCTGCAGGAGGAAGTGAAAGTACCTCGTCTTCACATCTGCTGGAAAGACAGGCTCCATGGGAGGAAGCCTCCTACTCTGGTCCTTTCACAGCATTTCTCCCTCAGGGCTCAGACCTCTGTCCTCCAGGGCCCCACTCCTGCCCCAAACTGTGGACAGTGTGCAGCACAGACCTGAGCAGATGACCCCCGCGTCTTCCTTGTGTCTGCAGTCATGCTGGCCCCAGCCTCGGGAAGGGCACCTCCACACCTGGGACTCCTTTCCTGTGCAGTTCAGGTCGTCCAGCCAGATGGGCCCTGATCCCGCCCCAAAGTGAGCAAACCTCATGGCATTGAGGGCTTCTCCACAGCCCAACTGCCTGCATACCACGCGGGCATCGTCCAGGTCCCAGCCGTCATCACAGATGGTGCCCCAGGAGCCCTGGTCAAAGATCTCCACTCTCCCGGCGCAGTGACCGCCCCCTTCCACCAGGCGGAGCTGTCTGCTGTCTGAAGAGAGAGAAATTGGACAATGGGGCGGTGACGGGATTGTAAAGGGTCTTCTGTTCTGTGGGACCCTCACCTGAGCAGTAGAGGGCGCTCTCCTCTGAGGCTGCAGAGCCTGCTGCTTCTGACAGGGAGTCATTGCACTGGGGCAGCACCTGGGTCTGGTTTCCTGAAGAAATAGCAATGATCAAGGTGTTGGTGATTGAAAAACAGGAAACTGAATTAAACTAAATAATGACAAGCAGTGGGGTCTGAGAAGAAAAATGTAACACAGCAGTTTTTGCGGTTGTTTAGTTGCTCAGTAGTTTCCAACTCTTTTTGATGCTATGCACTGTAGTATACCAGGCTCCGCTGTCCATGGAATTCTTGAGGCAAGAATACTGGGATGGGTTGACGTTTCCTCCTCCAGGGGATCTTCCCCAACCAGGAATCGAAATGTCATCTCCTGTATTTCCTGCATTGGCCAGAGGATTCTTTACCTCTGAGCCTTTGGGGAAACCCAGGTTAACATAGCCATACATTTTTCATAACTGTAGTGTTCGCCTCTGCTATGAAGAGTTCTGCTTCTGACAGTGCCACAATTTTTGTCTCAAGCACTAAGAATGAGTTAAATAAGTTCTGTCCCTAAAGTGAAAGTGAAGTCACTCAGTCGTGTCCTACTCTTTGTGACACTGTGGACTGCAGCCTACCAGGCTCCTCCGTCCATGGGATTCTCCAGGCAAGAATACGGGAGTGGGTTGCCATTTCCTTCTCCAGGGGATCTTCCCGACCCGGGGATCAAACCCAGGTCTCCCACATTGCAGGCAGACGCTTTAACCTCTGAGCCACCATGCTATGCTGCTGCTGCTGCTGCTGCGTCGCTTCAGTCGTGTCCGACTCTGTGCGACCCCATAGATGGCAGCCCACCAGGCTCCCCCGTCCCTGGGATTCTCCAGGCAAGAACACTGGAGTGCGTTGCCATTTCCTTCTCCAATGCATGAAAGTGAAAAGTGAAAGTGAACTCGCTCAGTCGTGTCCGACTCCTAACGATCCCATGGATTGCAGCCTACCAGGCTCCTCCGTCCATGGGATTTTCCAGGCAAGAGTACTGGAGTGGGGTGCCATTGCCTTCTCTGTCTGAGCCACCAAGGAAGCCCCAAATCTATCTGTCCCTAAATCTATCCCTAAATAGAAGAAGCAAAATAAAACACTTTCTGAGTTTCTACAATTTGTCATCTACAATGTCTGTATTTTAAAAAATATTTATTGAAAATAGATCTCATGAGAAACCAAGAGGAAATGTAGACATTAGAGACAATTCCCCAGGATATTCAGCTACTAGAGTTACTTGACACAATTTAAAGAGCCTTGATTAAGGTGCCCATGGAATTAACTGACAAAATGTGCACCCTGATGGAAAAAAAAAAAATGATAACAAAAACAAAAACAAATAAAAATTCTAGAGCTGAAAAACTTACTAGTTGAAATTAAGAACAAAAGAATGAGCGTATCAGTACATTAGCTCAGCATAAGGGAGAATCAATAAAGTGGAAGGTCATAGGACAAATACACCTCTATTTAGAAAGGCAGGCCACATAGTAAGTGCCCCAATTACACAGCTGTATAACAAATTATATAAATAGCCTCTGAAGCAATATATGTGTGTGTGTGTGTGTGTGTGTGTGTGTGTGTGTGTGTGTGTACCCACATTCTTCATTTTCTTAAGCCTCCTTGGGTCAGTAATTTGAGAAAGACTCAACCTGGCAATTGTGTCTTGGGATCTTTCATGTAGTTGCATTTAGTTGTCATCTGGGGTTGAAGTCAGCTGAGGACTTGACTGCACTTTGGTTAATAAGGAAATTTCTTGAATTATTTTAGGGATAAAAGGACATCATGACTGCAACCTAATTCAGAAAGACTTTACATATTTATGGAGAAATAGGACAGGAGGGGGACAGAGAGAGAGAGAGAGAAAGGAAGATCACAGCAAAATACTAATATTGGGAGATCCAAGTAAAAGTCATTTGAAATTTTTATATTATTTTTGCAACTTTCAGGTCTCAAATTAGGTCAAAATAAAAAAAATTAAAAGGTGATAATAAGTCAGAAAGAATTAATTCCTAGGATACTTTCAATAAAAGAAATACAAATAATTTCAAAAAAGTGAAACACCTAGGAGAAAATCTAGTAAAATATGGGCAAAACCTCTGATAGACCTAACTGAAAGGAGGGATATGTCATGTCAATGAATTGGGAGACTCAAACTTCTCGAAGTCAATCATCCTCAAATTTCTGATAGATTAAATATAATCTCAATCAAAATACATTTATGAAGTTTCTTTTGGTGAAAAATAACAAACTAATTTCAAAAATTTTTTAAAACATTAAAGGCCAAGAATGACCAACACAGTTGGCAAGAAAAACAACATAGTTAGTTAATATAAAGTAACTCTTATTTAACTTATATGCAGAGTATGTAATGAGAAACGCTGGGCTGGAAGAAGCATAAGCTGGAATCAAGATTGTCGGGAGAAATATCAATAACCTCAGACATGCAGATGACACCACCTTTATGGCAGAAAGTGAAGAGTAACTAAAAAGCCTCTTGATAAAGGTGAAAGAAGAGAGTGAAAAAGTTGGCTTGAAGCTCAACATTCATAAAACTAAGATCATGGCATCCGGTCCCATCACTTCATGGGAAATAGATGGGGAAACAGTGGAAACGGTGTCAGACTTTATTTTGGGGGCTCCAAAATCACTGCAGATGGTGACTGTAGCCATGAAATTAAAAGAAGCTTACTCCTTGGAAGGAAAGCTATGACTAACCTAGGTAGCATATTCAAAAGCAGAGACATTACTTTGCCAACAAAGGTCCATCTAGTCAAGGTTATGGTTCTTCCAGTAGTCATATATGGATGTGAGAGTTGGACTGTGAAGAAAGCTGAGTGCTGAAGAACTGATGCTTTTGAACTGTGGTGTTGGAGAAGACTCTTGAGAGTCCCTTGGACTGCAAGGAGATTCAACCAGTCCATCCTAAAGGAGATCAGTCCTGGGTGTTCTTTGGAAGGAATGATGCTAAAGCTGAAACTCCAGTACTTTCCCCACCTCATGCGAAGAGCTGACTCATTAGAAAAGACTCTGATGCTGGGGAGGATTGGGGGCAGGAGGAGAAGGGGATGACAGAGGATGAGATGGCTGGATGGCATCACCAACTCGATGGACATAAGTTTGAGTAAACTCTGGGAGTTGGTGATGGACAGGGAGGCCTGGTGTGCTGTGATTCATGGGGTCCCAAAGAGTCGGACACGACTGAGCGACTGAACTGAACTGAAATAAACTCTTGTGAATTAAAATTACCCAAACTTACTATAAAATTACAATAATTAAGAAAATATAGTGTTTGTGCGAGGATAGACAAATGATACAATGGAATACAACAGAGAGTAAAAAAAGGCTTAGACACACATGCCCTTCTCCTTATGGCAAATGTGGCACACAGTGGAGACAGAAATCTTTTCAGAGATTCTGAGTCAATTAGATGTCAGTATGAAATTTGACCCTTATCTTATATAGATATCAATCTCAGAAGGAATATACAATTATATGCAAGAGAAAAGTAAACTTCTATAAGACACTATTGAAGAATGTTTTTATGGTCTTGGAGTAAGCAAAGTTCTTTTCAAAAGGATATAAGAAGTACTAATATACCGGGAAAAACTAGTAAGCTATATTTCCTTAAGATTAAGAACTTCGCTCATCTAAGGACATGGTACCATTAAGAAAATGAAAATAAAAGACCAAGGATTAAGTAAAGAGCACAGATTTTCACCCAAAGTCATTGTCATGGTAAGTTGTGGCATCATATTTGTAATAGTCAAGGGCAGAAAACAATTCAAATCTCTACCGTCAGTCAAATGGATCAGTATATTGTCATGTGATCATTCAAAGAATTACTCTACAGTAATAAAAATGAATAGTCAGCTGCTATAAACAACATCATGAGTGAATCCCAAACATAATGTTGAGTCAAAGAAGTCAGACACATAAGAAACATACTGCATGAGTTTATATAAAGTTCAAAAATCAGTAAAATATCCTATGGTTGTTATTGTTGTTGTCCAACTGCCCAGTCATGTCCAACCTTTGTGACCCCATGGACGGCAGCATGCCAAGCCTCCCTGTCCCTCACCATCTCCCAGAGTTTGCCCAAGTTCATGTTCATTGCATCAGTAATGCCATCCAGCTATCTCATTCTCTGACACCCTCTTCTCCTTCTGCCCTCAATCTTTCCCAGCTTCAGAGACTTTCCCAACGAGTCATCTCTTCACATCAAATGACCAAAATACTGGAACTTCAGCTTCAGCATCAGTCCTTCCAGTGAATATTCTATGGTAGTAGAAGTTAAACTGTTTTCACCAGAAAGGACACCGGACAGAGTTACTGGGAGGCAACAGTGACTCTGTAGTGCTGGAAATGTTCTCTTGGCTTATCTGGGTTGGGGATCATGACTGAGGTCTACACTTATTGCTAGTACATTGTTTTCTATGATTATTTGAAAATAATAATGCTGCTTAAAAATATATTATTCCCCTTCACACTTCTTGCCCTGACCTGAAAAATGAATGAACAATGAGAAGAAGTATATTTCACCATGAAATATATGATTTTTGAAGCCAGGTTTCCCCACTTTCTGCTCTTGGGAACATTTCACTCCACGAGTACCACCAGCCTTCCCCCTCCTCTTTTACCTGAGCAGATCACATAGGCCGTGTTACCATGGGAACAGTCAAGACCACCCAGGGCAGTCACAGGGCACATCCATAAGAAGGACTCAGCCCCCGAGCAGTGAAATCTGACTGTTGAGATCTGATCTCCTCCTTCTACAAAGTGTGGTCCTCTAGGGGTGGAGATGGCAACTCCACAGCCAAGCTGACGACAGACAACATTGGCATTGGCCAGACTCCAGTGGGAGGCACAGAGCGCTCTCCATTGTCCAGAAATGTTCATCTCCACCTGCCCCTCACACTGAGAGGAGCCGTTTGTCATGAGCCGAGCTTCTGCATACACTGGTAGAAGAAGACAGGATGTCAGCAAAGTCTCATTTTTTAAAAAACCTGAACAGAGTGTGCAAGGAGGTTAAGTCCCGACCTACATCTCACCTGAACAGACAACCTGAGCAACTCCACTGTGGTGACATGTGCCCCCTGGACAGGGTACTCTGGGGCAGGACCAAAGCTTAGGCTCCTCCCCCTCACACCTGAACTCTTCAGCCCAGACTCGGCCATCAGACTCCCTGAAAGGCATGTGTCCCAGGACAGACACAGCCTTGCCACATCCCAGCTCTGCACAGATGACCTGGGCAGTGGCAAGTGTGAAGTTTCCATCAGACACTGAGGTCCAGTCTTCTCCAGAATGCACTTCTACTCGCCCTGAGCAGGGTCCATCCCCTCCAGCCAGACGCACAAATCCTAAGGGGAATAATCAACAGCAGCAACAAACCCTGTGAATGTTCATAGTCCTTTCTTGGCATTGGAAACAGCACATCATAGGCAAGGATGTGAATGTGTTTCATCTCTAGGAGTGGGGCATGAAGAGAGAATTTGACAGTTAGTGTCAGAATTGTATTAGTATTTTCATGAGCAAGTTTATGAAAAGAAAGCCAGAAAAATTTGCAGTCAGTAAGAATGTATATTTTGAGGTTGATTAGGATAATTCCTTATCTAGGGGCCTGGAAATGACAAGACCCAAGGAAACTGCATTGCAGCAGACATCAGACTTGAGTACAGAGCTGAACTAACCCAGAGTGAAGTAGGTTTATGGGATTCAGTAGCTTAGAGGACTAAGAGCCAGACAAGGTTAGAAGGCCATCTGAGATTTCTGGAGCTAGAATTCTGGCCAGTTTTCTCTCAGGAGCCAATAATCAAGTCACTGAAGACAGGGAACCTCATAGTGGGATATCTGTTAATTCAGGCTAGACTGTAGACAGACTTACAGCTCACAGGAGGAAAGCTAGACATCATACCAAGTCTATAAGTCTATTATGATTTTTGTATATTATAACATCTATTATGGTTTCACATATATTTCTCATAATTCTTGATGGTGAAAGATTCCCAGAATTTCTTAGGTGACTTGATTGTGAAAAGTTGTCCATAGGTGAGTTTGAATATTAAGAAGGTTCAGAGAGTCATAGAAGAGGAACGGGCTGGTCCTAACCATCTTTCTTGAAAGACTGGGATTTATCAAGGGAGAGAATGAGTTTTCAGTGGGAGTATGCAAATCAGCTGAGTTTTATTACTTTCTACTAGACATGGGGATCTAAGACATGGGAATCTTAGCAAATACTAAGAAATGATGATAATTTAATGTGTTTTAATCCTACATATATGCTAACTGCATATTCCTTTCTTATTTGGATTCTTGAGAAATAGCTAGCATGCAGTAACAAAAAGGAGAGAGAGAGAAAGAGAGCAGAGAGCAAACAAGCCATTTGTAATTTAGAGATTTCCAAATGCAAAAACCTCAATATGGATGAAAGATAGACAGACTTGAGGAAAATATTTGTCCAAGTTTCTGACAGGTTTTATCCACTGTGTTCCTCCCATCTGGCCACCTAACCCTGCTACCCTTTCCCATTTTACCCTCTGCAGACAAGAGAACAATCCCATTTTACCCTCTGCAGACAAGAGAACAATCTTAAAAGCTACAAATGGATGGAAAGGAGACTCTTAAAGGGAAGAACATCTGTAGGAGTAGGGTGTGTGGTAGGTTAAACTGGGAGTGAATGGAGTATAAAACTGAAAGAGATCAAACTGGTCTGATGGGGAGTTCGGTCACAGGCTACGCTTTCTAATTAAATAATTTTTACTCAACACCTTGTTAGTTTCTGTATTAATCCCACCAGATTACGAATTTAGAAAGAACAAATATTGCTTACACGTTATTGTAGATAGCATGACACATGTTAAACACTCAAATATATTCAGAACAAAGTCTTATACACATCAGGATAGTCTCCCAAGACAAATTATTATTATTTCTTTTTTACTTTATATTTGCTTTCAAATGGAAAAATAAGTGTGTGAACATTGCAGTAAAATTTATGAACTAGAAGAATGATGTGAGGGGCTAAGTTATTAAAAATAATAAAACCAACCATGTTCTTATATAACAATAGAATGGGGCAGAATATAAATATCTAACCGACACAAAGACATACACACACAGAAATTTAGTATTTGAAGAAGGTGATACTTTACATCACTAGAGAAGATAGACTGCTCAATAAATAGTGCTGAAACACTTTTTGGCCCCCATTTTTCAGGCTTAGTCCATTTGCAAAAGAGACATCAACCTGATCCATAGGAGGGACCTCAGGGGCCAGGTTGTCAGGAAAGGATTCTCTCTGCACCTACGCCTGAGCCTGGGAGAGCTCTGATTTTCTGTAACTCAGCTTCTGCTTAGGGCTCTTTGTCCAAAAGGCTATCTCACTGTTATAGCTTTGGGGCTTGATTTTATCCAGGGACCCACAAGAGCATGAGGGACTAGGTGAATTTTCAACATTGTTCATGTAGATCACATTCTTATTTCTCTCCCTCTGACCAAGGTGGCCTCCTCTCTTCTCCCTGTAGCTGTGATGCATCTGCCTCCAGACCAACTCTCAGCCCTCTGACCTTCAGCCTCACCTGACCCTGGACCCTCTGGCTCTTCACTCATCACTCTGGACTCCTACTGGTTCGACTGGAACAGAGCACTGTGTGGCCTGAGGTGTAGGAAATATCCTTGTTGGGTGAGGGATATGGCCTCTGAGAGATCCACAAAGATCAAGTATCTTCCTGGAAGACCAGACTGCCCTAAACCCTTGGGCTGCCCATCTCCTTCTGAAAGCCAGAGGGGATTGGTGTGACCTTTCCATCAAGGTGCAGCAAAGGCCAAGGAGAGTGGGTCCCTAGAGGCCCAGTAATAGACCCTCTGATTGGGAAATGAAATGGAGAGAGAGGAGAGGCTACAAGGGAGTCATATGTGAATCCTCCACAGAGGTCTGATATTTAAGTAGGAGGATGGTATTTGAAGGCAATATTGAGAATCTATTTTCATGTGGTTTATTACAAATATAAGCACCTTTTTAGAGTCTGTTATATTCAGGAATTTTGACTGATGTTGGGAAGTAAATCACAATAAAACAATGCCCTTATCTTTTTAGAAGTGCAGGAGAAAAACAAGTAGACAGTTTAAAGCCTTCCAAAATGTTTATGAGAAACTTGGATAATCAAAGAAAGGGAAACTGCCCTTTCAGAGGGCCATTTATTTGTATGAATCAACTGCAACAAAGGCAAAATGAAACTGTGGTCAGATTTATCCTTGTCTGGTCTCTTGCTGTACAGACATCCTGAGTCCTTAGACACATGTATCCTCCTCCACACCACACCTGGACCCTCAGTGCCACTCAGAGTACCTCACAAGTGCCTTAGTCAGCTCCCATTGCCCTTCCATCCCTCCAAGCTATGATAACTCTTTTCCAGCTTGTCCCCTTACTTCTATTCCTATCAAATAAACTCCCAAGGCCAATTCTCTTATATCACTGAAATCATCAGGTGTAAACTATATAATCTCTTACTATGAAACACAAAATCAATATTTCATTACCTCCACCTTTGATGTGTCAGTACATGGCTAAGTGTTCTTTCAAAGTTTGGTTTATGCAGATGTTTTAAAAGAAAACATGGATAAAGAATCTTTTCTAATAACAATGGAAGGAGAAGCTATGACTCAGAGCATTTCACCAGAGAAATTCATTTCACCAGAACTCAGGACAGTTCTCTGGTCCTACCAGCCAAATGGCTATGAATACTTACATTTAAATTTGTAAAGGAGACTTGAAATTTGGCATAAATCCATAAATTGCTTTCTGATTTGTTTAAGGAAATCCCCTGTGCCTCCACTCCTACTGACCTAGTGCAAAATAGTGTGTCATAGGGTAACTATGGAAACAACTCCACCCAGGGAGGTGCACCCTCATTCTTGTCCCTCCCTCCTATGGGTTCACTGTGCAAAGGGGTCTGTGAGTGGTGATTTGCAAGTATTTCACTCTTTAAAAAATTATATAAAAAATTATGCAGATCAATTATAATTGGAAATAATAGAGTAAACTCTGTCAGGTAAGATCACCGGAGAAGAAATATCAGAGACAGACAAGAGGAAAGTAGTGAAGCCCATCACTCAGAGATAAATGTGCCCTCAGGGAGGATGGGTAGATGTCTTAGACCTCTCTAACTCAGTCATCTTCTATTGCCAACTTCCTTGGAACTTTCTACCTTCTCAGCCCATGGACAATGCACTGACCGTACCTGAGCAGACGACCCCAGCATCCTCTTTATGCCCACAGTCGTGCCGCCCCCAGCCCTGGGAAGGGCACCTCCACACGTGGGACTCCTTTCCTCCGCAATTCAGTTCATCCAGCCAGATGGGCCCTGATCCCTGACCTAATTCAGCAAATTGCAAGGCATTGAGGGCTTCTCCACAGCCTAGCTGCCTGCACACCACGCGGGCATCGTCCAGGTCCCAGCCATCATCACAGATGGTGCCCCAGGAGCCGTGGTCAAGGATCTCCACTCTCCCGGTGCAGGGACCGCCCCCGTCCACCAGGCGGAGCTGTCTGTTGCCTAAGAAGAGAGAAATGAGACAATGAGGGGTTGACAGGGGCGTAGGGGCCTGGGATGGGGTGGTGGGGATGAGCAGACTCTTCTGGTCTTGAGTCTCCTTTGAGGCTGCAGAGCCTGCTGGTTGAGACACGGAGTTTTTGCACTCCGGCAAGAACCTGGGTCTGGTATCTTATAGCAGCAATGAGAATAATAAGGTTGAAAATGAGCAAAAATAGGAAATATTCTGATTTGTTGAGTTCTGCATTGTTGTTTTTGAGTCACCAAGTTGTTTCCAACTCTCTTGCGACTGTATGGACAGTAGTCTGCCAGGCTTCTCTGTCCATGGGATTTCCCAGGTAAGAATAATGGAGTAAGTTGCCATTTCCTTCTCCAGGGGATCTTCCCAGCCCATCAATCAACCAGGCATCTCCTGCAAGGGCAGGTAGATCCTTTAACACTGAGACACCAGGGAAGCCAGACAAAGGTCTGTCTAGTCAAAGTTATGGTTTTTCCAGTTGTCATGTATGGATGTGAGATATGGACTATAAACAAAGCTGAGCACCGAAGAATTGATGCTTTTGAACTGTGGTGTTGGAGAAGACTCTTGAGAGTCCCCTGGACTGCAAGGAGATCCAGTCAGTCCTAAAGGAAATCAGTCCTGAATATTCATTGGAAAGACTAATGCTGAAGCTGAAACTACAATACTTTGACCACCTGATGGGAAGAACTGCCTCATTGGAAAAGACCTTGATGCTGGGAAAGATTGAATGCAGGAGGAGAAGGGGACGAATGCAGGAGGAGTCGGTTGGATGGTATCACCGACTCAATGGACATGAGTTTGAGCAAGCTCCAGGAGTTGGTGATGGACAAGGAAGCCTGGCATGCTGCAGTCTATGGGGTCCCAAAGAGTCAGACACGAATTAGTGACTGAACTGATTGATAAATAAAAAATAAAATTTTAAACATTCTAGAGAAAAATTAAAATGATAATGAAAGCTATCATAAAGTCTTCTAAAATAATTTTAAATATTTACTGGTTTATCACTCCCTGCATCTAATAACAAATATAATAACAAATAACAAATAACACATCTACAAATGTGTACACACACACACACACACACACACACACACAAAACCCTACCTGAATTAAAGTTTCACTAGAGAAAGGACTTGGCATATCTTATTTACCCTGTGATTCTGTTAGGAGAGTGCCTACATATTGTATGCACTAATTCAACAAGATTCAACTAGTATGTATACAGAGAACCTTTTCTAAACACCATGATAGTTGCTTAATAAGTATTTATTGAATGTGTAGATGAATAAAATTCATGAAATAGGAGTCCTTTAGCTTCATGCTAGTCAGTGAGATATTAATAGTAAAGCAAATATAAATTAAAGGTAATGTTTTGTGATAATAAATAGTGCATATTAAAAATAAGCCAGAAAGAAAAACACAAATACAGTATCAGATCAGATTATACTAACGTGTATATATGGAATTTAGAAAGATGGTAACAATAACCCTGTATACGAGACAGCAGAGGAGACACTGATGTAAAGAACAGTCTATTGGACTCTGGGAGAGGGAGAGGGTGGTATGATTTGGGAGAATGGCATTGAAATATGTATAATATCATGTTTGAAATGAGTCGCCAGTCCAGATTCGATGCCCGATACTGGATGCCTGGGGCTGGTGCACTGGGACGACCCAGAGGGATGGTATGTGGAGGGGGGAGGGAGGAGGGTTCAGAATGGGGAACACATGTATACCTGGGGCGGATTCATTTTGATGTATGGCAAAACCAATACAATACTGTAAAGTTAAGTAAAATAAAATTTAAAAAAATAAAAATAAATTTAATTTACCACAGAGCATTGCTATTAGGTAAGCATTGTTGGGTTTCCCCAGTGGCTGAGTGGTAAGGAATCTGCTAGAAATGCAGTAGATGCAGTTTGACCCCTGGGTCAGGAAGATCCCCTGGAGAAGGAAATAGCAACCCATTCCAGTATTCTTGCCTGGAAAATCTCATGGATAGAAGAGCCTGGCAGGCTACAGTCCATGGAGTGGAAAAGAGTTGTCCATCTGTTTGTGACCCATGGACTGTAGCTTGAGAGGCTTCTCTATCCATGGGATTTCCCAGGCAAGAATACTGGAGTAGGGTTGCCATTTCCTTCTCCAGGGGATCTTCACAACCCAGGGAGGGAACCCACATCTCTTATGTCTCCTGCATTGGCAAGGGGATTCTTTACCACTAGCATCACCTGGGTTAATACTGTATCTTATATTAGAAAGTTGGTAACAAAGTACACTTTACAAGTTCTCATCTCAAGAAAAATGTAAGGGCTTCCTTAGTGGTCCAGTGGTTAAGAATCCACCTTGCAATGCAGGGGACACTGGTTTGATCTCTGGCCCAGGAAGATCCCACATGCCACAGGGCAACTAATACTGTGTGCCACAGTTACTAAGCTTGTGCTCTGGAGCCCTCGAACCAGAACTACTGAGCCTGTGTGCACCAATTACTGAAGCCCTCGTGTCCTGGAGCCAGTGTTGCACCACAAGAGAAGCCTGCACAGCAAAACTAGAGAAAGACTGTGTACAGCAAGGAAGATACAGCACAGTCAAAAATAAACATTGAAAAGCTGGTAGCTATACGATCCTTAGGATAGTCAACATTTTCCAATATGCATAAATACATAAACATTATGTTGTACACCTGCAACTAATACTAATACTGTTATGTGAATTATACGTCAACTGAAAAAATTTTAAAATAGTGTTGAAACATGTGGATTACAGTTCCATCTTAACTTCTGAGTTAAATTCACCCATTCCAGTTCATTTTAGTTCACTGATTCCATTCAGAAAATGAAGATCATGGCATCTGGTCCCATCACTTCATGGGAAATAGATGGGGAAACAGTGTCAGACTTTATTTTTCTGGGCTCCAAAATCTCTGCAGATGGTGATTGCAGCCATGAAGTTAAAAGACACTTACTCCTTGGAAGGAAAGTTATGACCAACCTAGATAGCATATTCAAAAGCAGAGACATTACTTTGCCAACAAAGGTTCGTCTAGTCAAGGCTATGGTTTTTCCTCTGGTCATGTATGGATGTGAGAGTTGGACCGTGAAGAAGGCTGAGCACCAGAGAATTGATGCTTTTGAACTGTGGTGTTGGAGAAGACTCTTGAGAGCCCCTTGGACTGCAAGGAGATCCAACCAGTCCATTCTGAAGATCAGCCCTGGGATTTCTTTGGAAGGAATGATGCTAAAGCTGAAACTCCAGTACTTTGGCCACCTCATGTGAAGAGTTGACTCATTGGAAGAGACCCTGATGCTGGGAGGGATTGGGGGCAGGAGGAGAAGGGGACGACAGAGGATGAGATGGCTGGATGGCATCACTGACTCGATGGACGTGAGTCTGAGTAACCTCCGGGAGTTGGTGATGGACAGGGAGGCCTGGTGTGCTGGGATTCATGGGGTCGCAAAGAGTCGGACACGACTGAGTGACTGATCTGATCAGATCTAATCTGATTCCTAAAATGTCGATGTTCACTTTTACCATCTCCTGTTTGACCATTTCTAATTTGCCTTGATTCATGGACCTAACATTCCAGGTTCCAATGCAATATTGTTCTTCACAGCATTGAACTTTACTTCCATCACCCATCACATCACAACTGGGTGTTCTTTTCTTTTGGCTCTGTCTCTTCATTCTTTCTGGAGTTATTTCTTCACACTTCTTCAGTAGCATATTGGGCACCTACAAACCTGGGGAGTTCATCTTTCAGTGTCATACCTTTTTGCCTTTTCATACTGTTCATGGGGTTCACAAGGCAAGAATACTGAAGTGGTTTTCCATTCCCTACTCTAGTGGACCACGTTTTGTCAGAACTCTCCACCATGACCTGTCAATCTTGGGTGGCCCTACATGGCATAGCTCATAGTTTCATAGAGCTAGACAAGGCTCTGGTCCATGTGATTGGTTTGGTTAGTTTTCTTTGATTGTAGTTCTCATCCTGTCTGCCCTCTGATGGATAGGGATAAGAGGCTAAAGGAAGCTTCCTGATGAGAGAGACTGACTGAGGGGGAAACTGGGTCTTGTTCTGGTGGGTGGGGCCATGTTCAGTAAATCTTTCATCCAATTTGCTCTTGATGGGTGTGGCTGTTTCCTTCCTGTTGCTTCACCTGAGGCCAAACTATGGTGGAGGTAATGAAGATAATGGTGACCTCATTCAAAAGGTCCCCTGCACCCACTGCTGCACTCAGTGCCTCCGACCTTGAAGCAGGCCACCACCGACCCATGCCTCTGCTGAAGGCTCCTGGACACTCATGGGCATGTCAGAATCAGTCTCTTGTGGGGTCACTGCTCCTTTCTCCTGGGTCCTAGTGCACACAGGTTTTGTTTTTCCCCTCTAAGAGTCTGTTTCTCCAGCCCTGTGTAATTTCTGGTGGTTCTACGGTAGGGTAATGGTGACTTTCTCCAAGAGGGCTTATGCCATACCCAGGTCTGCTGCGCCCAAAGCCACTGTAGCAGGGCACTGCTGACCTGCACCTCCACAGGAGTCACTCAGACACAGCTCTGGCTCAGTCCCAGTAGGGAAAATGACTAGACAATTCAGGTATGATCTAAATCAAATCCCTTATTATTATAAAGTGGGAGTGACAAACAGATTCAAGGGGTTAGATCTGATAGACAGAGTGCCTGATGAACTACGGATGGAAGTTTGTGACGTTGTACAGGAGGCAATGATCAAGACCATCCCCAAGAAAAAGGAATGCAAAAAAGCAAAATGACTGTCTGAGGAGGCCTTACAAATAGCTGTGAAAAGAAGAGAAATGAAAAGCAAAGAAGAAAAGTAAAGATATACCTATTTGAATGAAGAGTTCCAAAGAATAGCAAGGAGAGATAAGAAAGTCTTCCTCAGTGATCACTGCGAAGAAATAGAGGAAAACAATATAATGGGAAAGACTAGAGATTTCTTCAAGAAAATTAGAGACACTAAGGGAATAGTTCAGGCAATGGCACCCCACTCCAGTACTCTTGCCTGGAAAATCCATGGACAGAGGAGCCTGGTAGGCTTCTGTCCATGGGGTCCCTAAGAGTCAGACACCCCTGAGTAACTTTGCTTTCACTTTTCTCTTTCATGCATTGGAGAAGGAAATGGCAGCCCACTCAAGTGTTCTTCCCTGGAGAATCCCAGGGATGGGGGAGCCTGGTGGGCTGCCATCTATGGGGTCGCACAGAGTCGGACACAACTGCAGTGACTTAGCATAGAATAGCATAGCATAGCATAGCAAGGGAATATTTCATGCAAAGATGAACACAATAAAAGACAGAAATGGTATGGAACTAACAGTCAGTCAGTTCAGCCACTCAGTCATATACGACTCTTTGCGACCCATGAATTGCAGCATTCCAGGCCTCCCTGTCCATCACCAACTCCCGGAGTCCACCCAAACCCATGTCCATTGAGTAGGTGAAGCCATCCAACCATCCCATCGTCTATCATCCCCTTCTCCTCCTGCCCTCAATCTTTCAGCATCAGGGTCTTTTCAAATGAGTCAGCTCTTCACATCAGGTGGCCAAAGTATTGGAGTTTCAGCTTCAACATCAGTCCTACCAGTGAACACCCAGGACTGATCTCCTTTAGGATGGCCTGGTTGGATCTCCTTGCAGTCCAAGGGACTCTCAAGAGTCTGCTCCAACACCACAGTTCAAAACCATCAATTCTTCAGTGCTCAGCTTTCTTTATAGTCCAACTCTCACATCCATACATTATCACTGGAAAAACCATAGCCTTGACTAGATGGACCTTTGTTGGCAAAGTAATGTCTCTGCTTTTGAATATGCTGTCTAGGTTAGTCATAACTTTCCTTCCAAGGAGCAAGTGTCTTTTAACTTCATGGCTGCAATCACCATCTGCAGTGATTTTGGAGCCCAGAAAAATAAAGTCAGCCACTGTTTCTTCTGTTTCCCCATCTATTTGCCATGAAGTGATGGGACTGGATGCCATGATCTTCGTTTTCTGAATGTTGAGCTTCAAGTCAACTTTTTCACTCTTCTCTTTCACTTTCATCAAGAGGCTTTTTAGTTCCTCTTCACTTTCTTCCATAAGGGCGGTGTCATCTGCCTATCTTAGGTTATTGATATTTCTCCCGGCAATCTTGATTCCAACTTGTGCTTCTTCCAGCCTGGCATTTCTCATGATGTACTCTGCATAGAAATTAAATAAGCAGGGTGACAGTATACAGCCCTGACATACTCTTTTCCCTATTTGGAATCAGTCTGTTGTTCCATGTCCAGTTCTAACTGTTGCTTCTTCACCTGCATATAGATTTCTCAGGAGGCAGGTCAGGTGGTATGGTATTCCCAACTCTTTCATTTCCACAGTTTATTGTGATCCACACAGTCAAAGGCTTTGCTATAGTCAATAAAGCAGAAATAGATGTTTTTCTGGAACTCTCTTGTTTTTTTCAATTGAAATTGCCAGCGGGTGTTGGCAATTTGATCTCTGGTTTCCCTGCCTTTTCTAAAATTATCCTGAACATCTGGAAGTTCATGGTTCATGTATTGCAGAAGCCTGGCTTGGAGAATTTTAAGCATTACTTTACTAGTGTGTGAGATAAGTGTAATTGGGTGGTAGTCTGAGCATTCTTTGACATTGCCTTTCTTTGGGATTGGAATGAAAACTGACCCTTCCCAGTCCTGTGGCCACTGCTGAGTTGTCCAAATTTGCTGGCATATTGAGTGCAGCACTTTCACAGCATCATCTTATAGGATTTGAAATAGCTCAACCAGAATTCCATCACCTCCACTAGCTTTGTTCATAGTGATGCTTCCTAAGGCCCACTTGACTTCACATTCTAAGATGTCTAGCTCAAGGTGAGTGATCACACCATGGTGATTATCTGGGTCCTGAAGATCTTTTTTGTACAGTTCTTCTGTGTATTCTTGCCACCTCTTCTTAATATCTTCTACTTCTGTTAGGTCCCTAACATTTCTGTCCTTTATGGAGCCTATGTTTGCATGAAATGTTCCCTTGGTATCTCTAATTTTCTTGAAGAGATCTCTAGTCTTTCCCATTCTGTTGTTTTCCTCTATTTCTTTGCATTGATCACTGAGGAAGGCTTTCTTATCTCTCCTTGCTATTCTTTGGAACTCTACAAGCAAACGGGTATATCTTTCCTTTTCTTCTTTGCTTTTTACTTCCGTTCTTTTCACAGCTATTTGTAAGGCCTCCCCAGACAGTCATTTTGATTTTTTGCATTTCTTTTTCTTGGGGATGGTCTTGATTTCTGTCTCCTGTACAATGTCACAAATCTCCATCCATAGTTCATCAGGCACTCTGTCTTTCACATCTAGTCCCTTAAATCTATTTCTCACTTCCACTGTATAAAAATAAGGGATTTGATTTAGGTCATACCTGAATGGTCTAGTGGTTTTCTCCACTTTCTTCATTTTCAGTCTGAATTTGGCAATAAGGAGTTCATGATCTGAGCCACAACAGCCCCCGGTCTTGTTTTTGCTGACTCTATAGAGCTTCTCCATCTTTGGCTGCAAAGAATATTATCAATCTGATTTCAGTGTCGACCATCTGCCAAGAGAAAGTACTGGACCTAATAGAAGCAGAAGATATTAAGAGGTGACAAGAATACACAGAAGAACTATATGAAAAAGACACTCATATAGTGGAGGTGATGAAATTCCACTTGAGCTATTTCAAATCCTGAAAGATGATGCTGTGAAAGTGCTTCACTCAATATGCCAGCAAATTTGGAAAACTCAGCAGTGGCCATAGGACTGGAAAAGATCAATCAGCATTCCAAAGAAAGGCAATGCCAAAGAATGTTCAAACTACCACACAATTGCACTCATCTTACACCCTAGCAAAGTAATGCACAAAATTTTTCAATCCAGGCTTGAACAGTACATGAACCGTGAACTTTCAGATGTTCAAGGTGGATTTAAAAAAGGCAGAGGAACCAGAGATCAAATTTTCAACATCCACTGGGTCATTGAAAAAGCAAGAGAGTTCCAGAAAAACATCTATTTCTGCTTTATTGACTGTGCCAAAGCCTTTGACTGTGTGTATCACAACAAATTGTGGAAAATTCTGAAAGAGATGGGAATACCATACCACCGGACCTGCCTCCTGAGAAATCTGTATGCAGGTGAAGAAGCAACAGTTAGAACTGGACATGGAACAACAGACTGATTCCAAATAGGGAAAGGAGTACATCAAGGCTGTATATTGTCACCCTGCTTATTTAACTTATATGCAGAATACATAATGCGAAATGCTAGGCAGGAAGAAGCACAAGCTAGAATCAAGACTTCCAGGAAAATATCAATAACCTCAGATACACAGATCACACCACCCTTATGTCAGAAAGCAAAGATGAACTAAAGAGCCTCTTGAAAGTGAAAGAAGATAGTGAAAATGTTGGCTTAAAACTCAGCATTCAGAAAACTAAGATCATGGCATCCGGTCCTGTCACTTCACGGCAAATAGATGGGGAAACAATGGAAACGGTGACAGTCTTTATTTTTGGCGGGCTCCAAAATCACTGCAGATGGTGACTGCAGCCATGAAGTTAAAAGATGCTTGCTCCTTGGAAGAAAAGCTATGACCAACCTAGAAAGCATATTAAAAAGCAGAGACATTCCTTTACCAACCAAAGTCCATCTAGTCAAAGCTATGGTTTTCCCAGTATTCATGTATGGATGTGAGAGTTGGAATGTAAGAAAGCTGAGTGCCGAAGAATTGATGCTTTTGAACTGTGGTGTTGAATAAGACTCTTGAGAGTTCCCTGAATAGCAAGGAGATCCAACCTGTCCATCCTAAAGGAAATGAGTTCTGAATATTCATTGGAAAGAATTATGCTGAAGCTGAAACTCAAATACTTTGGCTACCTGATGCGAAGAACTGATTCATTAGAAAAAACCCTGATGCTGGGAAAGATTGAAGGCTGGAAGAGAAGGAGATGACAGAGGATGAGATGACTGGATGGCATCACTGACACGATGGACATGAGTTTGAGTAGGCTCCGGAAGTTGGTGATGGACAGAGAAGCCTGGCAAGCTTCAGTCCAATGAGTTGCAAGGAGTCACACACCATTGAGTGACTTAACTCTACTGGTCTTAACTTCATTTTGTGGACCCATGTTAAATTAATTATGTAAATATGAAAATATAAAATCTCATTTTTATCATTCTATGGGTTTAAGACAGACACAGAAACAGACAGTAATTCACCTGCACATGAGATGTAGGCTTCCTCCTTTGGAGAGCATGAAGTATAATTCCAATGGTAAGAAGGACACTGCCAGAGAGAAGTATCTGTGTTCCGACACCGGATTCCATCTACCCACCGGGGTCTAAAACCTTCTCTAAGAGCAACAGAAGAGTTGAGACTTCCACTGTCCCCACAGCCAAGCTGACTGCAGATGATGGACACAGTGATGTCTTCCATGGGGCTTCGGCAGACACTGCCCCAGGTCCCGTTGTAGAAAACTTCCAGCCACCCAGCACACTGCTGGTCCTCGCTCACCATTCTGAGGGCCAGGAACTCTAAGATCAAAAGGGAGGAATCAGGACTGGTGAAAACTTCACTCGATGCTCTTGGTTTTCCTCTCTCTCAGAAATAGTGGTCATTCATCCCTGAACCAGCTGAGGAGATACCCATTAAGTGATAAGAGTGAAAGTTGTCTCCCTTTTACCTGACTTTGTCCATTTGTGTCTATATTTTTAAACATTTCTACCACCATAATGTAGTGAATATGAACAGAGAGGAAGAGCAACCTGGGCACCTGTAGGGAGGGGAGCTGAATTCTACCTCTAAGACAGTGTGAAAGGGATGTGATATGATATTGGGGAGGTGGCAGAATAATGAACCCTCAGATGTCTCATCCAAATCCCTGGAACCATGAATATGTTACTCTACCTGGCAAAAAGGCATCTTACAGATGTGATTAAGGTTAAGAATCTTGGGATGGTGAGATTAAATTGGAATATTGTGGATTAACTATGTGAACCCAGTCTAATCACATTCTTGTTGGGTTGGCCAGAAAGTTCCTTTGGTTTTTAAGTCAAAATAAAAGACATTTTTCATGTTCACCAAGAACTTTATTGAACAGCATATTCATCATTTTGTTCCATTACCTTCTGCCATTTTCAGGCAACTTCATAATTCCCTCTTCCCAAAACTTTTATCTTTCCAAGCAAAGAAGTATTCCAAATGTGTTTTATAGTCTTCCAGGGAATTTAAATTTTTTCCATTAAGAGAATTTTGTAAAGATCTAAATGAATGGAAAGCTGAAACTGCATTGTCTGGTAAATACCGCTGATGAATCAGAACTAGCCAAACTGTGGCAGTTTTTGTCTGGCCTACAAAGACATGTGTGGTCTTGTATTATCCTGATGGAAGATTATGCATTTTCGTTGGATTAATTTTGAATGTTTTTCATTAAGTGCTGCTTTCAGTTGGTCTAATGGGGAACAGTACTTGTTAGGATTATATTTAGGTTTTCTGGAAGGTACTCTCTTAATAGAGGACTCCTTTCCAATACCACCACATACACAACATCACCTTCTTTGGAAGAAGACTGGCCTTTGGTGCGGTTGGTGGTGGTTCATTTTACTTGTGCCATAATCTCTTCCATTCCACATTATTGTGCAGTATCCACTTTTCATCACCCATCACAATTTGTTTTAAAAGCAAAACGTTTTCATTATGTTTAAGTAGAGAATCTCATGTAGAAATACTGCCATGAAGGTTTTTTTTCACTTACGTGAAACTCAAACATCAAAGCAATTAATATAACCAAGCTGGTACAAATGACTTTCAATGCTTGATTTGGATATTTTGAGTACGCTGTCTATCTCTTGCAAGGTTTAACATTGATTGTTTTCAAGTAATATCTCAATTAGATTGCTATCAACTTCAACTGATCTACCCTACTGTGCAGTAATGTTCAGTGAGAAATCTCCAACACAAAACTTCATAAATCACTTTTGATGAATGCGATCAGTCACCACACTTCCATACACTCTACAAATTTGTTTTGCATTTCAGTTGTGTTTCTAACCTTTCTTGAAATAATAAAGCATGACATGCTGCAAATGTTGCCTTTTTTCCCTTCCATTTTCAGTATTAAAACACCTACTCAAAAATTCACCAATTTTGATTTTTTTGAAAAGATGCATGTTGATATGATAGCTGCCACAAAACAATCTAACCAAATTGCTTCAAACTAAGTGAAAAACAACTGTTACTACACCATCTTACAGGAAAAAAAAAAAAGGAAACTTTTGGCCAAACCAATAGACGCACTCTTTCTTGGCTCTGACTCCAAGGAAGTGTGACTCTGGATAGTGGTTAGAGATGTGCAGCACTGCTGGTCTGATGATGGATGAAGGGGAGCTATGAGCCAAGGAATTCAAATCGTTTGAAAAGAAACTTGATATACAAAACAGGATTCTTCACCAAAGCCTCAGAAGTGATGTGGCCCTGCTGAAATCTTAATTCCAAGAGGGAGATCCTGTGGAACATCGACCCTACAGAACTCTAAGGCAATAAATATATGTTGTAAACCACTGTGTGGTAATTTGTTACAGAAGCAAACAGAAACTAGTACCATGGACTTAAGATTTTCGTCCCACATGTAAGGCAAGGTGAATCCTACTTTCAACTGGAAATTCTAAGAAACGGCTCTGCCAGGAAACTCTGCTGAGAAGAAAGGACTAGAAGGTCCACTGCTACAGGAGGACGTGAAAGCACCTAGTCTTAAGATCTGCTGGAAAGACCAGATCTATGGGAGGAAGCCTCCTTCTCTGGTCCTTTCAGCATCTCTCCCTCAGGGCTCAGACCCCTGACCTCCAGGGCCCCACCCCTCCCACATCCTGTGGACAGTGTGCAGCACAGACCTGAGCAGATGACCCCTGCGTCCTGCTTGTGTCTGCAGTCATGCCGGCCCCAGCCCCAGGAAGGGCACCTCCACAAGTGAGACTCATTTCCTGTGCAGTTCAAGTCGTTCAGCCAGATGGGCCCTGATCCCGCCCCAAAGTGAGCAGACCCCGTGGCATTGAGGGCTTCTCCACAGCCCAGCTGCCTGCACACCACGCGGGCATCGTCCAGGTCCCAGCTGTCATCACAGATGGTGCCCCAGGAACCCTGGTGAAGGATCTCCACTCTTCCAGAGCAGGGACCTCCCCCATCCACCAGGCGGAGCTGTCTGCTGTCTGAGGAGAGAGAAATGGGACAATGAGGTGTTGACGGAGGCGGGGGCAGGGAAAAGGCTCTTCCGTTCTGTGGGACTCTCACCTGAGCAGTAGGGGACGCTCTCTTTTGAGGCTACAGAGCCTGCTGGTTCAGACGCAGAGTCGTTGCACTGGGGCAGCACCTGGGTCTGGTTTCCTGTAGAAACAGCAATGATCAGAGGGTTGGTGGATTGAAGAACAAGAAATTTAATTAAGCTAAATAATGACCTAGTGATGAAGTCTAAGATAAACAATGTAACAGTAAAGTTATCATAATCTTAGGGCTCACCTTCTCTAGGGAGGGTTCTGCTTCTGACAGTGCCACAATTAGTTTCAGCCAACCATTGCACTAAGAATAAGTTAAATAAGCTCTTTTGTCTCTAAAATTATCCACAAACAGGAAAAGTAAAATGAAATCTTTCCCAAAGGGATTCTACCACTTTTTCACCTACAATATCTGTTACTAAAAACAATACACATATAAAAAGAAATCTCATAGAAAACCAGGAGGAAACAGTCATTAGAAAGAATTTCCCAAGTTATTCAGCTACTAGAGTTATCTGATGGAGAATTTAAATAGCCTCCTAGAATTAATTGACAAAAGAAATTGTCAAAATAACAACAGATAAAAATTCTAGAGCTGAAAAACTTAACAGCCGCTATTAAGAAATAAAGGGTAAGAGTTTCAACACACCAGCTTGGCATAAGGTAGAAACAGTAAACAGAAGATCAGAGGACGAATGTCTTCTATTTAAAGATGCATGGGTCTCTAAATAAGAGGTCATGTAATAAGTGTCCTGGTTGTTGTTGCTGTTGTTTAGTCACTCAGTTATGTCAGATACTTTAAAGGATCATATGGACTATAGTCTACCAGGCTCCTCTGTCCATGGGAATTCTCAGGCAAGAATATTGCAGTGGGTTTCCATTTCTTTTTCCAGGGAATCTTCAAGACCCAGGGGTGGAACTTGTGTTTCCTGACTTGGCAGGTGGGTTCTTTACCACTGAGCCACCAGGGAAGCGTGTCCTGTTTATATTGCTACATAATAAATTTTCCCATAAAACTTAGCCACTTAAGCAAAAAAATATACTTCATTTTGCTTAAGACATCCTGGGTAGGTAATTTGGGAAAAATCCCACTTGGCAGTTCTGTCTTAGAGTCTTTCGTGTGGTTGCATTTTTTTTTTTTTTTTCTTTTTAAGATTAACATTGTTTAATCAATAAATGTAGTTCATTTATTCTAAGCAGTTTTTTTTCTTTTCTTTTTTCTTTTTTTGATTTGATTTTATTTTTTAACTTTACAATATTGTATTGGTTTTGCCATATATCAAAATGAATCTGCCACAGGTATACATGAACACGTGTGGTTGCACTTAGATGTCATCTGGAGCTGAAGTCGTCTGATGACTTGACTGAAGTGTGATTACATAAGGAAATCCCTTGAAGCATTTTAGGGATAAAGAGATATCATGTTTGCAACCTAATTCAGAAAGATTTTACATATTCATGGAGAAATGTGGTGGGAAGGGGACAGAGAATGAAAGGCAGAAAGAGATAGAGAGAGATGTCAATTAGGGGGAGAGAATAAAGCAGAATATTAACAATGGGAAATCCAACTAAAGGTCTTCTGAATTCTTATATTATTCTTACACCTTTTCTGTAAGTCTTAAATTCCATTAAATTTTTAAACAAGGAAAAGTAAAAACAAGTCAGAGATAAATCATTCCTAGGACACTTCCACTAAAAGAAATACTTATAACATCAAAAACATAAAATGCCTAGGAGAAAAACCTAGCAGAAGATGAGCATAACCTCTGAAATTGGAGACCTAACTGAATGGAGGGATATATATATATATATATATATATATATATATATATATATATAGCCAATGAATTGGAAGATTCATCATCATCAGTCAATCACCTCAAATTTCTGTGTAGATTAACTTTAATCTCAAAATACATTTATGCTTTTTTTATGAAAAATGACAAGCTGAGGGATGTCTTTCCTGGTCCAGTGTCTGAGAATCAACCATGCAATGCAGAGGACTCAGGTTCGATCCTTGGTGTGAGAAGTAAGATCCCACATGCCACAGAGAATCTCAGCAAGAGCCTCACAACTGGGCAGTCCACGTATCATAACAGAAGATCCCACAAGATATAATGAAGATACATACACTGCAACTAATGCCCAACACCGTCAAATAAATACATACGTTTTCTAAGTGAAAATCTGATTCCAAAATCGGAATAAAATACAAAAGAACAAGAATGACCAACGCAGTTGAACAAAAAAGCAACAAAAGTAGAAGAGTTAATAATATAAAGTAACTCTTATACATTAAAATTATCCAGACTTACTATAAAGTTACTATAATTAAGAAACTGGAGTATTGGTGCAAGGATAGAGAAATGATACAATGGAATAGAATAGAGACTTTTAAAAAAGACTCAGACATATGCTCTTCTTATGACAAAGGTGGCACTGCAGTGGGGAAAAGTCTTTTCAGAAAAAGACTGAGTCAGTTCAATGTCATATGAAACTTGATCTTAACTTACATAGATATCAGTTGCAAAAGGGATGCACAATTCTGTGCAAGAGAAAAATAATTAAACTTATATAAGATACTCTTGGAGTAGACAAAGTTCTTTTAAAAGGATATAAGAAGCATTAAATGTAAAGGGAGAAGTTAGTAAGCAACAATTTCTTAAGATTAAGAAATTAAATTAAATTAAATTAAAAAAATTAAAAGATGCTTACTCCTTGGAAGGAAAGTTATGACCAACCTAGATAGCATATTCAAAAGCAGAGACATCACTTTGCCAACAAAGGTTCGTCTAGTCACGGCTATGGTTTTTCCTGTGGTCATGTATGGATGTGAGAACTGGACTGTGAAGAAGGCTGAGTGCCGAAGAATTGATGCTTTTGAACTGTGGTGTTGGAGAAGACTCTTGAGAGTCCCCTTGACTGCAAGGAGATCCAACCAGTCCATTCTGAAGGAGATCAGCCCTGGGTGTTTTTTGGAAGGAATGATGCTAAAGCTGAAACTCCAGTACTTTGGGCACCTCATGCGAAGAGTTGACTCATTGGAGAAGACTCTGATGCTGAGAGGGATTGGGGGCAGGAGGAGAAGGGGACGGCAGAGGATGAGATGGCTGGATGGCATCACTGACTCGATGGATGTGAGTCTGAGTGAACTCCAGGAATTGGTGATGGACAGGGAGGCCTGGCGTGCTGCAGTTCATGGGGTCACAAAGAGTTGGACACGACTGAGTGACTGATCTGATCTGATTTGATCTGAAGAGACTGGCTTATCAAAGGACACCATACCATAAAGAAAATGAAAATGAAAGACCATAGGTTAAACACACAAGGTAAAAAGCATGTTTGCACCCAAAGTCATTGTCATAGTAAGTTGTAGCATCATTTTTGTAATAGTCAAGAATAGCAAACAACTCAAATCTCTACTATCTATTGTGAAATGGATCAATTCATGGTCGTGTGATCATTCAAAGACATACTCTACAGTAATAGAAATTAATAAAATGCTTCTTTAAGCAACATCAGGAGTGAATCTCAAATATAATGGTGATGCAATGTTATACACAAAAGAAAAAATACTGCATAATTTTATACACAGTTCAAAAAACAATAAAACACGCTATGGTGGTAGAAGTTAGGAGGGTAGTTTTAGCTGGAGAGGAGGGAGACACAGTCATGGGGAATGAACAGTGACTGTGATGCTGGGAATGTTCTCTTTGCTGATCTTGGTACATGACTGAAGTCTACACTTACTGCTTTTACATTATTTTATGTGATTATATTTAAATAATAGTGTTATTTAAAAATGCATTATTTCCCCTTACCACTTCTTACCCTGAGTTGGAAAATGAATGAACAATGAGGAGAACCACGTTTCACCATGAAATATCTGACTTTTGATGCCAGTTTCCTGTCACTCTCTGCTCTTGGGGATATTTCACTCCAGGAGCAACCTGAGTGCAGGTACCCCTTCACCCTCTCTTACCTGAGCAGATCACAGAGGCTGCGTTGTCATGGGAACAGTCAGGACCACCCAGGGCAGTCACAGGACAACTCCACAGGAAGGACTCCATCCCAGAACAGTGAAATCGGACTGTTGAGATCTGATCACTTCCTTCCACAAAGTGTGGTCCTCTAGGGGTGGAGATGGCGACTCCACAGTTGAGCTGACGACAGACAACATTGGCATTGGCCAGACTCCAGTGGGAGGCACAGAGCGCTCTCCATCGTCCAAAAATCTTCATCTCCACCTGCCCCTCACACTGAGAGGAACCGTTTGTCATGAGTCGGACTTCTGTGTACATTGGTAGAAGAAGACAGGGTTTCAACAGTCTTATTTTCTCACCTGAACAAGGTAAGTGTAGAGGTTATAAACCTGATCTACATCTCACCTGAACAGATAACCTGAACAGCTCCACTGTGGTGACAAGTGCCCCCTGGACAGGGCACTCTGGGGCAGGACCAGAGCTCAGTCTCCTCCCCTTTACACCTGAACTCTTCAGCCCAGACCCGGCCACCTGACTCTCCGAAGGGCACACGTCCCAGGACAGACACAACCTTGCCACATCCCAGCTCTGCACAGATGACCTGGGCAGTGAGGAATGTAAAGTTCCCATCAGACACTGGGGTCCAGTCTTTTCCAGAATGAACTTCTACTCGCCCTGAGCAGGGTCCATCTCCTTCAGCTAGACGCATAAATCCTAAGAGAAACAAACAAGGAAACCAGTGAATGTTCTTGATCCTGACTTGACAAATGGAAACAATACACACAGGCAATGATGTGAATGCTTTTCTTTTCCAGGAGTCGGGTATGGAGAGAGAATTTGAGAGTTGGTGTCAGAATTGCCTTTTCATGAACAAGATTCTGAAGAGAAATTCAGAATTTGCAGGGTCAGTTTGGGATGACTGTATCCCAACAATGTATACTCTGAGAATGGTTAGAAATATGAATTCCTTATCTACAGGCCTGGAAACTACAGAGCCAAAGACCTATCATCAGAAATGGCTGAACACCAGGAACATGTAATTTATCATTGGTTGGATAAGTGAATTTTACATTTAGGAGCCCAGGACTACAGAGCCCAAGGAAACTGCATAATGTGTTGGCACTCAAATGTGAATGCAGACATTTGAAAAACAGAACCACCCCAGAAAGACAAGGACTAGGACAGAGTAGAGATCTGTCATCAAGACAAAGTTAGAAAATTTTCCTGAGACTTATGAGGCTATTATTTTGAATAGCTTTCTTTCCCAGGAGCTAGTCCTCAAGTGACTTAGGTAAGGAAAATCATGAAGCAGTATCTAAGAAAGCATGCCAACCTGTAGGGAGGTTGTCTGAGAGAAGAAATATAGACATTATAAATAATCAACATTTATGGTTTTTATATTTTTTGATAATTTTTAATGGCAAAAATTCCAAGAATTTCCTAGATGATTTCAGTGGGAAAGAACATGAGTTAAGAAAGCTAAAAGAGTAATAGAAGAGGGGGTGTGGTTCTAACCATCTCTCTTGAAACCCCAGGATTTGTCAATGACCTTGGGAGAGAGTGAGTTCTGATTGGAAGTTTCAGGACTGTGAATTTGCCCAACAATTCCTATTACAGGTTTTTCTTCCAACACAGGAATCACAGAAAATGCTAAGGGGTGATAGTTAACTGATTTTAATTCTATTATTGTGCTTTTTCTGTATCCATATTTGACATCAAGATGATAGAAAGGGAGATTCCCCTGCTCTCATTCTCCCACAGAAACAGGGTGCCCCCAGCAACATGCCTGCCAACTTCAGACAGAACTGTGGACCCAGAATCAGCTCCATAATGTTGCTCCATCCCTGTACCACAATGGTCCTGGGCAGTCCTGTCTGCCCAGACATCCAGAAGGAGGCAAAACCTGTTGGAAACTCTGGTAATAGGAGGGCCAACTGCAGACCTGAGTATGGATTATGAAGCAGCCCTTTGACTTATCCCGACCCATTCTACCAGAGTAGGGAGGCAATCCTGACCATGCAGGAACCCAGAGAAAACCACACCCATCCATGCCTTTGCTACATACCCACTGACCATAGACCCCAAAGCAGCTCCAGGAGCAGCAACATAACCTAACTCCAGCTTTGCTAGTCCATGATTTCAGAGGCAGTGCTATCAGTTCAAGGACAAGGCAGTAAATATTTACTTGTGGAAACCAGTCTGTAAAGTCTGGAGGAAGTGTCTGCTCCTTCAAATGCACAGTCACCAGTGCAAGCCTACCCAGATGATGAAGAATCTAGCAAACATGACACCACCAGAGGAAACTAATAAAGCTCCCAAACTGATCCTACAGAAATAGAGATCTATGAACTGCTTGGTAAAAAATTCAAATTCATTGTTTTGAAGCTCAGTGACCTACAAAAGAATGCAGATAGACAAGTAAATACAATCAGGAAAACTATACATGAACAAAATGAGAAGCTTTATAAAGAACTAGAAAACACACAGAAATTCTGGAGCTCAAGGATTCAATAATTGAATTACAAATCCAAAGGAAAGCATCAGGGAACCTCTATAATGGAAATCAAAGAATAAGTAAGCTTGTAGACATTCCATTTGAAATTATCAAGTTAGAAAAGAAAAAAGAAAAAAACAGTGAACAGAATACATAGCACATATGGGATACCACAAGCAATGTATATATTTGAGAATCCCAGTAGGAAAAAAGAAATAAAGGAGCAGAAAGCTTATTCAAAGAAACAATAACTGAGAAATTCCCAAATCTAGGGAGGGAAATGGACATCTTGATTCATGAAGCCTATGAGTTCCCAAATAGGTGGAAACCAAAGAGGTCCACACCAAGATACATTATGATTAAATTACCAACTGGAAGAAACACAAGTTGGAATCAAGATTGCTGGGAGAAATATCAATAACCTCAGATATGCAGATGACACCACTCTTATGGCAGAAAGTGAAGAGGGGCTAAAAAGCCTCTTGATGAAAGTGAAAGTGGAGAGTGAAAGGGTTGGCTTAAAGCTCAACATTCAGAAAACGAAGATCATGGCATCTGGTCCCATCACTGCATGGGAAATAGATGGGGAAACAGTGGAAACAGTGTCAGACTTTGTTTTTCTGGGCTCCAAAATCACTGCAGATGGTGACTGCAGCCATGAAATTAAAAGACGCTTACTCCTTGGAAGGAAAGTTATGAGCAACCTAGATGCATATTCAAAAGCAGAGACATTACTTTACCAACAAAGGTTCGCCTAGTCAAGGCTATGGTCTTTCCTGTGGTCATGTATGGATGTGAGAGCTGGACTGTGAGGAAGGCTGAACGCCGAAGAATTGATGCTTTTGAACTGTGGTGTTGGAGAAGACTCTTGAGAGTCCCTTGGACTGCAAGAAGATCCAACCGGTCCATTCTGAAGGAGATCAGCCCTGGGATTTCTTTGGAAGGAATGATGCTAAAGCTGAAACTCCAGTATTTTGGCCACCTCATGGGAAGAGTTGACTCATTGGAGAAGACTCTGATGCTGGGAGGGATTGAGGGCAGGAGGAGAAGGGGACGACAGAGGATGAGATGGCTGGATGGCATCACTGACTCGATGGATGCGAGTCTGAGTGACTTCCGGGAGCTGGTGATGGACAGGGAGGCCTGGCGTGCTGCGGTTCATGGGGTCGCAAAGAGTCGGACACGACTGAGCGACTGATCTGATCTGATCTGAAGATAAAGAGAAATTTTTGAAAACAGGAAAAAAGTGACTTGTCACCAAGAAAAATCCTTTAAAACTAGAAATCTTGAAGTCCAGGAGAGCAGCATGATACATCAAAAGTACCACAAGAGAGGGGGAGGAGCTAAGATGACAGACGAGTAGGACGGGGAGAATACTTTCTCCTCCACAAATTTATTAAAAGAACACTTGAATACTGAGTAAATTCTACAAAATAACTTCTGAATGCCGGCAGAGGACATCAGGCACTTAGAAAGACAATTCATTGTCTTCGAAAGGAGATTACGAGCCCTGCGGTAACTCCTTTTGCAGAGAAGTGGTGCAGACACCGGCATTTGCTATTAGCAAGCGGGAGCTGGGCTAGGAGGAGTGGCGCGGCCTGCATCACTTTGAATAAGGACTTGGCCTGGCTATCCCGAGCGCTACCTGAGCAAAATAACCAGACTGTTGGATATCTACTACGTCAAAAGTCAGCCCTAACCTAAGACACGACCAGGACTATGTACAGAACAAAGGACTGCACAGAGATAGCCGGCTGTAGACCGTCCCACTCCACTGACAGGCAGCCAGAGCCAAAAGCAGGCAATCACAGCCCTAGAGAGACATTATCTACAAAACTGTAAGCAGGTTTCTGTGTTAACTAATGCTTCTTGGGGCTCTGGATGGTCAACATCTGCCTGAGAAGGTGCACCGGTTGTATACCCAGAAAACTGAGTGGAAGGGAGGTGATAAATCGCAGCAGCTATGCTCACTAAACACTTCATCACCTGTGCTGCTCGGACCTGGGAAGGGCACAAAATGCAGACTCAACCAAGTCTGTGCTTCTGAGGACTATCCAAGTGCCTGAACCTGGCCGGCTTAGATTTGGGTGTTCATCTCCGCCCTCTCTGTATCAGGGCAGAGATCAGATATTGAAAAGACCAGTAAACCACCTCAATAAAGAGAATTCAACAAACTACCAGAATATAGTATGGACACTCTAAACTTGGCAATTTTAACAAGATGAGGAGACAGAGGAATACCCAGCAGCTAAAGGAACAGGATAAATGCCCACCAAACCAAACCAATGAGGAAGAGATAGGGAATCTACCTGATAAAAAAATTCCAAATAATGATAGTGAAATTAATCCAAAATCTTGAAATCAAAATGGAATCACAGTTAAATAGTCTGGAGACAAGGATTGAGAAGATGCAAGAAAGGTTTAACAAGGACCTAGAAGAAATAAAAAAGAGTCAACACATAATGAATAATGCAATAAATGAGATCAAAAATACTCTGGATGCAACAAATAGTAGAATAACAGAGGCAGAAGATAGGATTAGTGAATTAGAAGATAGAATCCTAGAAATAAATGAATCAGAGGAGAAAAAAGAAAAATGAGTCAAAAGAAATGAGGACAATCTCAGAGACCTCCAGGATAACATTAAACACTACAACATTTGAATCATAGGAGTTCCAGAAGAAGAAGATAAAAAGAAAGACCATGAGAAAATACTTGAGGAGATAATAGTTGAAAACTTCCCTAAAATGGAGAAGGAAATAACCACTCAAGTTCAAGAAATCCAGAGAGTCCCTAACAGGATAAACCCAAGGCGAAACACCCCAAGACACATATTAATCAAATTAACAAAGATTAAATATAAAGAACAAATATTAAAAGCAGCAAGGGAAAAACATCAAATAACTCACAAGGGAATTCCCATAAGGATAACAGCTGATCTTTCAATAGAAACTCTCCAAGCCAGGAGGGAATGGCAAGACGTAATTAAAGTGATGAAAGAAAATAACTTACAGCCCAGATTATTGTATCCAGCAAGGATCTCATTCAAATATGAAGGAGAAATTAAAAGCTTCACAGATAAGCAAAAGTTGAGAGAATTTTGCACCACTATATCATTTCTCCAACAAAAACTAAAAGACATTCTCTAGATAGGCAAAACTAAAAGGGTGTATAAATTCGAACCCAAAACAATAAAGTAAATCTTACTTATCAATAATTACTTTAAACGTTAATGGGCTGAATGCCCTAATCAACAAAGACTGGCCAAATCAATAAAAAACAGGACCCCTACATACCTTGTCTACAAGAGATAACCAAAAGATTAAAACGGGTTGAATGGATACAAAAACTAGACCCCTATATATGTTGTCTACAAGAGAACCACCTTAAAATAGGGGATATATACTGACTGAAAATGAAGGGCTGGAAAGATATTTTCTATGCAAATATGGACCAAAAGAAAACAGGAGTAGCAATACTCATATCAGATAAAATGGACTTTAAAATAAAGGTCCTGAAAAGGAGACAATGAAGGTTACCCATAATGACTTAAAGGAACAATCCAAAAAGAAATTATAACAATTATAAATATATATGCACCCAACATTGGAGCATTGATATATCTAAGACAAACACTAATTAGTATGATAGAAGAAATATACACCAACACAATAATAGTGGGAGACTTTAATACCCCACTCATACAATCTGGCTGTAATAGACAAAGTAAAGAGGAAAACATATTCACTTATGAGCCTCAAAAAATTCAGTTTACTCAGGAGAGTTTGAAAAAAATAGACTTATTTGTTCATTCTGTAAATGTTTATTGACTATTTTATGGGTCTGATACCACTTTGGGTATTAGGGAGGAAGAAGTGACAAATGTGATCCTGCCCTAAATAATATATTGTTGTAAAGAGAGACCTACCAATACAAAATACCAAGATGTGCCTAAGATGAGGACACCCAAACTGGACTTTTAGTTTCCTGAACTTTTCATTTCCAGATCAAACCTCCTAATATAAGATGAATTTAATATGATTTTTTAAAATGTTCTTTGTGATTAAAAACAGAAAGCCATTGGTTAAGAAATTACATATATTCCTCTCCACCATCACTCCCCTTCTTCCTTCCCATTTCCCTCCCACCCTCACTGATCCTCTCCTTTGTCCATTTTCCCCTGCAAAAAAATATAATAATAATAATAAATAAATATTTACCATCAAAAAATAAATATATATATATTTTTAATTGGAGGGTAATTATTTTATAGTGTTGTTTTGGTTTCTGCCATACATCAGCATGAACCAGCCATAGGTATTCCAGTGTCCTCTCTCTCTTGAACATCTTTCCCACCTCCCACCCCACCCCACGCCTCTGTGTTGTCACAGAGAAAAAAAAAAATGTACCACAAGAAAAAACCTTGCCAACTCAATCATCAAAGCTTTACATGGATAAACTGTCCTTTAAAAATGGGGGTATTAGATATATACACACACATATATATATACACACACAAAAGGGCTTCCCAGGTTTCTCAGAGGTAAAGAATCAGCCTGCCAATGCAGGAGACGCAGGTCCAAACCCAACCACCGCCACCACCAAAACAATAATGTATGTATATTATATATGTTATATAATATGTGTTTATATGCTATAAACATATATAAGTTATATATACATTTGTGTGTGTGTTAGTTGTTCAGTCATGTCCAACTCTTTGTGACTCCGAGGACTGTAGCCCACCAGGTTCTTCTGTCCATGGAATTCTCAAGGCAAGAATACTAGAGTGGGTAGACAATCCCTTCTCCAGGGGATCCTCCCAACCCAGGGATAAAACCTGGGTATCCTGCACTGTAGGAAGATTTTTTACCATTTGAGCCACCAGGCTCAAATGACATATATATATATATATATATATATATATAGAGAGAGAGAGAGAGAGAGAGAGAGACATACATACATACACATACATATATGACCGACAAGCAAAATCTGAGGGATTTCATCATCACTACATTACCAAGGTGCTAAAAGAGTTCTTCAAGTTTCAATCAATAAACAAAACAATGATACAAAAGTATCTTCACATATGAAAGTGTAAATCTTACTGGTAAATCTAAAGAGAAATATAGAATATTGTAATATTGCCACATAACTTGCTTTTAACATTAGTATAAAATATAAATCAAAAGACCATCATAAGAGTAATTATAATTACAGAAAGCTGCTGTTGGAAACACAATATAGAAAGAAGTAAAATCTGATATCTTTCATTTAAAATGTAGGAGAGAAATAAAATGCAGTTTTTGCATGCTATTAAAATTAAGTTGTTTTCATAACAGTACTTAACTTTGCTATAGACTGTTATAGCTAGAAAATGTTTTATACAAGTTCCATGGTAACTGCAATAAAAAGTATAGTACATACACACAAAAAAAGAGAAACTAATCAAAGCATATCACTATAAGAAATCATCAAGCCACAAATACAACACAGAAGAAAGAAGGAGCAAGAAACTATAAAACAGAGAAAACAATTAATAAAATGGCAATGTAAGTCCTTATCTTTCAATATGATTATAAATGCGAATGTACTACACTTTCAAATGAAAAGATATAGATTATCTGAATGGATTAAAAACAAGATCCAACTACATACTGTGTATGAGAGACTCACTTTAGATTTCATGACTCAGGTAGGCTGAAAGTGAACAGGTGGAGAAAGAGATGCCATGCAAATAATAACCTGAAGAGATCAAAGTCAGGCAAAAGAGACTTTAAGTAAAAAAACTGTCACAAGAGACAGTTCAACTGGAAGATACAACAACTACACATATATATGCACCCAACATTATAGCATTTCAATATACAGGACAGCATGGACAGCTCTTAAGGGAGAAGTAGAAGCAATACATTAACAGTAGAAAACTTCAATATCACACTCTCTATAATTAACAGATCATTCAAACAGAAAATCAATATGCATTCTTCTCAATCACACATGAAGTATTTTCCAGGGTAAATGACATATTAGGCTACAAACAAGTCTTAACAAATTCAAGAAAATTTGAATAATTCCAAGTATCTTTTCTGACCACAGTGGAATGAAACTAAAAGTCAATAATGGTAAGGAAACAAAAAGTCATGAATAGATTGAAAGTAAACAATATACATATTTTAGACTGTATTTCAGAATTGTACTTTCTATATCTATAATGAAGGCCATTGGACTTTTGAGAAGGATTACGTGAAACCTGTAGATCACTTTGAGTAGTGTAGACATTTTAACAATATAGATTCTTCCAACCCATGAACACAGGATGCCTTTTCATTTATCTATATATTCATCAATTTTTTCATATATACTTTATAATCTTGAAAGAAGGTGGCATGCTGCAAAAAGAGAGGGAGGAGAGAGTAAGAAAGAAGCAGAAATCAAGTAAGGCCTAATTTGCAGAATTCTGAGTTTCAAAAACCTCAATCTGTACAAAATACACAAGTATTTCGGGAAAATAGTTGTTAAATTAGTAATTAGAATATTTCATTGCACTCTGCTCCTCCTATATGCCACCTAACTGTTCGATCCTTTCTCATTTCTCCCACTTCAGACAAGAAAACACAGTTTTAAAACATATAGATGGATGGCAAATAAAATGGAAAAAGGAAAGCAACTGCTGTAGAAGTAGAGTGTAATTTGGGTATGTGGCAAGCAAAGGAGGGATAACAAAAAGTTTTGAAGTTAAAGTGGAGAGACCAAAATAAAAATTTATCACTTTGCCACCCAAGGAACATATTTTTAAGAGAATGCAATGTAACTCGATGAAAAACATTTTTTAATTCATCAAGTAAAATTCCCTGCTATTTGACTGTATTTATATTAGTGTCTGTATTCTGATTATTTATTGCTAGAATTATTTATGTTAAAGGACATCCTAGCAGTGCCCAACATCCAATCAAAAGGTTACAAGGCTTTCTAAAAAAGAAAAATGTAACTCGTAGCAAAATTTTAAAAGAACAACCACTAAAAACAGATTCCAGAATAACCAATTATTTAATTGACTGCTAATAAAGACATTAATGTAAATATGCTTAGCAAAAAAAATAAAAGAGAGAAAAAACTAGAACTAGAAGCCAAATGGAACTTCTAAAACTGAAAAATCAATATATGGAAAGAAAAATTGTCTGGATTAGCATAGAAAGTGGTTAGATGTGGCAGAACAAAAAAGGAGGTGGGGAAATTAAACACCTATCAAGAGAGACTATCCAAACTGAAGCAGAGAGAAAAAAGAGGCAGAAAACAAACCATGGATGGGAAGTGGCACTTGGGACAAGAGTAAACCATGTAAAAATATGTATATTTGGAGACTCAGAATAAGGGATGAGTAGAAAACTAGTTGTAAATAATGGATGGAATTTTTTCCAAATTAACGAAAGCTATAAACCAAGCCAAAAAGCTAAACAAACTCTAAAAGATAAAAATAAGGAAAAGCACCTCAGACACCTGATAATAAAATTATGGAAAAACAATGATAAACACCCCCCCCCCCAAAAAAAAAAAAAAGTGCCATGAAACATTAACATGTTATGTAAAGGGGGACAACAATAAGTATTACTGGCTATTTATTAGAGGCAATGCTAGCCATGCTGCTAAGTCACTTCAGTCATGTCCAACTCTGTGCAACCCCATAGACAGCAGCCCACCAGGCTCCCCCATCCATGGGATTCTCCAGGCAAGGGCACTGGAGTGGGTTGCCATTTCCTTCACCAATGCATGAAAGTGAATAGTGAAAGTGAAGTCGCTCAGTCGCGTCTGACTCTTAGCGACCCCATGGACTGCAGCCCATCAGGCTCCTCCATCCATGGAATTTTCCAGGCAAGAGTACTGGAGTGGGGTACCATTGCCTTCTCGGATGCTAGCCATAGGCCAATGTAAAAATATCTTCAGTGTGGTGAAAATTTCTAAACTAGAACACAGTCACTGGTGAAAATATTTTTAAAAATTATTAAAAGTTAAAATGTTTCATATAAAAACGATGATAAAATTTGAGACCACCAAATCATCACTACACACACACACACACAAAATGTTTCAGTAAAGTATTCAAACTACAGGAAAGTGATAACATGTGAAAATTTGGGTCTACCCAAAGCTATAAAGACTGCTCTAAATGATAATTCTGTGAGTAAATACAAAAACTATTGCACATGTTTGAGATAATAGAATATTTAAGATAAAAATAGCAGCAACATTTTATAAGATTTATTAATTTGTTTTATTATTTGTGGAATGACAAACTGTCATTTTAAGGGCTTCTGTGAAAACTCAGTTGGTAAAGAATCTGCCTGCAATGCAGAAGAAGCCAGTTTAATTCCTGGGGCAGGAAGATCTGCTGGAGAAGGGATATGCTACCCACTACAGTATTCTTGGGCTTCCCTGGTGGCTCAGCTGGTAAAGAATCCACCTACTATGCAGGAGACTTGGGATCGATCCCTGGGTTGGTAAGATCCCCTGGGGAAGGGAAAGGCTACCCACTCCCATATTCTGGCCTGGAGAATTCCATGGATTGTTTAGTTGATGGGGTCACAAAGAGTTGGACATGACTGAATGACTTTCACTTTCAGTTTTCCCTTATAATTTTAAGGTAAAATATGAAAGATGGCAGACTATAATGACTTAAGCTCACCTCCTCTCACAAAAGCACAAAAATCACAACTAACTTTTGAACAACCATCAACAAAAAAGAGTATAACCTATTAAAAATTATAGTCTACATCCAAAGACAAAGAAGAAGCCACAATAAGATGGCAGGAGGGATTTATTTACAATATAATCAAATCTCATACCCACCAGGTGAATGATTAACAAACTGGAAAATATTTATATGATAGATTACCCATAGAATGTTTCTGAAACTCAGGTCAAGCTCCCCACCCTGGGGGTCTGGCATCAGGAAGAGGAGGCCCCAGAGCATTTGGTTTTGAAGGACAGGGGGCTTGATCATAGGAACTCCACAGGAACAAGGGAAGGGAAGGGAAGGGAAAGTCACTCAGTCATGTCCAACTTTTTGTGACCCCATGAACTGTAACCTGCCAGTCTCCTCTGTCCATGAAACTCTCCAAGCCAGAATACTAGAGTGGTTAGCCTTTCCCTCCTCCAGGGGATATTCTTAACCCAGGGATTGAACCCAGGTCTCCTGCATTGCAGGCAGATTCTTTACTGTCTGAGCTACCAGGACAGCCCAAGAATACTGGAGTGGGTAGCCTATTCCCTCTCCAGTGGATCTTCCCAACCCAGGAATTGAACCAGGATCTCCTGCATTGTAGGCAGATTCTTTACTGTCTGAGCTCCCATGGAAGCCCACTGGGGCCCAGGGAAAAACCATGACTTCACAGAAGCCAAGGACAGACGTACCTGCTTGTCTTATAGAGTCTTTTGGGGAGGTGGGGGCAGCTGTGGCTCACTGCAGGGACAAGGACATTGGTGGCACAAGTACCAAGGAGTACTCACTGGTGTTCAAAAGCGCAGTGCAAAATAGTCGGTTGGTAGAAGTCCTTGGGAAAATGATGAAGGGCCAAAAGTACCCCCGCTTTGTGTGCTGAGGGCAGAAAAACATCTCCTGCCTTTGGTTATGTCCAGTGCCAAGATTTAATAATAAATATTAAGGATGTTGCTTGAGAAAATGGGTTATGGGGTAAACACATGGGTCACTTAGAGCACACTGTCCTTAAAATATTTTTACTGATTAGGTGTTAACCCTGTATGTGCTCTACTGGCTGTATACTCTAAGCTCTTTGTTCCTGCTTCTATAAAAAGGCTTGACTGCAGAAGTAAACTTGTCAGTCCTTGCAAGACACTGTCCGAGTGTCATTCTTTCAGGTTTGTCTTTTCCAAGTCCCGGGGAGAAAATCCCTAACAATTGGCGTGAGCTCCCCTGGAGGCTGCCATTTTGACACCAAGACCTGGCCCCACCCAACAGCCTGCAGGCTCCAGTGATGGGATGCCTCAGATCAAACAACCCACAGGGCAGGAACACAGTCCTGCCCATTAGCAGATAGGCAGTATAAAGTCTTCTGAGCCCACAACTGCCTCTACACACATCTTTTGGCATGGCTCTGCACACCAGAAGATCAAGAACTAGCTCCTCCCACTAGTCAGTAGGCACCAAAACCTCCCACCAGAAAGCCTGCACAAGCCTCTAGATGAGTCTCACCCATTAGGGGGCAGACACCAAAAGGAAAAAGAATGACAATCCTCCAGCCTGTGGAAGAGAGACTATAAACACAGAAAGTTAGATAAAATGAGACAGCAGAGGAATATATTTTAGACAAAGGAACAAGATAAAATCCCAGGAGAACAACTAAGTGAAATGAGCACAGGCAATCTGCCTGCGAAAAAGTGCAGAGTAATGATAATAAAGGTGATTCAAGATTTTGGAAAAAGAATGGAGGTGTGGAATGAAATGATACAAGAAATGTTTAACAGAGAGCTAAAAGATATACAGAACGGAGTTGAAGAATAATACAGTAAAAGAAATGAAAAGTGTACTAGGAATCAACAGCAGAATAAATGAGGCAGAAAAATAGATAAATGAGCTAGAAGACAGAATGGTGAAAAGTCACTGTTGTGGGACAGAAAAAAAGAATGAAAAGATGTGACGACAGTGTAAGAAACTTCTGGGACAACATGAAATGCACAAACATTCACATTGTAGGGATCCCAGAAGGAGAAGAGAGCTGAGAAATATTTGAAAAGATAATAGCTGAAAAATTCCCTAACATGGGAAGGGAGATAGTTACTGAAGTCCAGGAAGCACAGAGTCCTAAATGGGACAAACCCAAGAAGGAACATGTCAAGACTCACATTAATCAAATTGACAAAAGCTAAATACAAAGAGAAACTATTAACAGCAACAAAGGAAAAGCAACAAATAACTTAAAAAGAATTCTCATAAGTTTATCAGCTGATTTTTCAGCAGAAGCTTTGCAGGCTAGAAGGGAGTGGAATGATATATTTAAACTGATAAAAGGGGAAAACCTACAATCAAGAATACTCTACCCAGCAAGGCTCTTATTCAGATTCTATGGAGAAATGAAAAGCTTTACAGACATGAAAAAGCTAAAAGAATTCAGCACCACTATACCAGCTTCCATGGAGAAGGCACTGGCAACCCACTCCAGTATTCTTGCCTGGAAAATCCCATGGACGGAGGAGCCTGGTAGGCTGAAGTCCATGGGGTTGCTAACAGTCACACATGACTGAGCAACTTCACTTTCCCTTTTCCCTTTCATGCATTGGAGAAGGAAATGGCAGCCCACTCCAGTGTTCTTTCCTGGATAATCCCAGGGACGGGGGAGCCTGGTGGGCTGCCATCTATGGGGTTGCACAGAGTCTGACATGACTGAAGCGACTTAGCAGCAGCAGCAGCATACCAGCTTCCAAGAGCTAAAGGAACTTTTATAGGCAGAAAATTAAAAGGCAAGAGAAGAAAAAAGAAAAGTATGAATGAGAAAGCTTACCAGTAAAAGCAAACATACAATAAAGTTAAGAAAGCATTCACACACAAATATGATACCAAAACTAGCAATCGTGAGGAGAGTAAAAATGCAAGATATTGGAAACCCATTGGAAATTAAAAGACCAGAAACTTGCAATAGACTGCATATCAAAACCTCATGGTAACCACAAATCAAAAATCTGCAGTATATATTCACACAATAAAGAAAAAGGAATTCAAACGCAGCATTAAAGATAGCCATCAAATCATGAGAAGAGAACCAAAGAGGAAGGGAAGAAAAAAAGACCTACCCCCAAAATACAAAGCAATTAACAGAGTGTCAGTAAGAACATACATTTCCATAATTACCTTAAATGTAAACTGATTCAGTGCTCTAACCAAAAGACAGAGACTGGCTGGATGAAAATGAAAACAAGATATATGTATATACAAAAAATATATATACAAAAAACTACGATGGTACTACTACTGCATTAACCTAATTAATGTAGGTTCAACCAGGCAGTTGTACATGTATGAAACATTTGATCTCACCTCACTGCCTCCTGTGACACATCACACAGACTGGAAGGGCACAGTGCACACTGGATCTGGAGCCTTTACTATCCATTGCCAAGAAAGCCCTTCTGCTCCCTTGAACACCTAATGCTCTAGGAATAACTGTGCGACTGGAATCTTCACCCAAGTATGTACTAAAGTTTGTGACCCATATTCTTATAGTTAGGCTGGGAATAGACTGAGGCTTTTCCTGCTGGAGATCCCCTCCCAGACCAGACAAGCCTTACCTGAGCAGACTACTCCAGCATCCTGATCATGGGAAAGGCCCTCAGGACGATAGTCTTTAACAGTAGGATAAGTACACTCTGTGATATCTGACTCTGTCCCACTGCAGTAAATAACATTAAACCAAATGGGGCCAACTGCTGGTCCAAAGTGAACTCTTTGGAGAGCATCAATAGCAGCTCCACAATCCAGCTGTCTACACACCACAGCTGCCTCTTCTAAGCCCCACTTGTAATTATTCACTGTGCCCCATTCTCCTTGGTGCTTCACTTCCACTCTCCCCTTACAGCGGTGACCTCCATCCTTCAGCCTCAGCTCCAGATCTGCAAGAGAGAAACAGACACAGATGCAGGAGAGATTTTAGTACACCGTGCAGTAGTGTACTGTCAAGTAATAAAAAATGGACACTCTGATCTCTGAAAAAAAAAATTCCCCATGTACAGCATTTGTTGACTTCTGTGGTATATATATTTCCACCATGACCAACTCTAAGCTCCCAAAGTGCCATCACTGAACCTGGAGCAGGAAGGGAGGCACCAGGTGTTTCTCGTGAGCCTGTAGAACCAGCTCCAGGGACACCACCAAGGACAGGCGTCCAGAGACTGGATGCTGCTCTCCCTGTAGATGTGGCCAAAGCTACTAGGGCCCAGCTTTTCCACCTCAGTTACAGCTCATGGCCCGGGATCCAGGGAGGATTCCTCCCTCTCCTTCCCTGTCCATAGGGAACATCTCATCCAGCTTAGCAACAGAGGGCTGGGGTAACCGGGTGTATAGTGTTCTGATTTTTCTGTTGCCTGGTTTCCACATCCTTGTGTAATCCCCACACTTGAATGTACTTAGTAACATGCATGTAACAAATGGAATTTGGCAAAAGTGATGAGATATCACTTATGAGATTAGATTTCAGTTCAACAATCCACCAAAGTCTGAATGCTGCTAAGAACCAGGTAAGTACATGGGCGACATCCTTCCCTGGTTGAACGTTCAGATGATTGCTTCCTTGTGAAACATCATGACTCCAAGGATCCAGGTAAGCCATGTCAATTCTTGACCCACAGAAAGTGTGAGATACTAGGTGTTTGCTGACTTAAGCTGCCGCGTTCAGCAGTAATTGGTTGCACAACAATACATAACTAATGCAGGGCTTCCCTCCAGAATCAGAACACAGCGGATGAACAAGCTGAAGGTTTATACGTGAGCCTTCACTGCTTCATCCAGGTGAGACTTCTTCCTGTGTGATCAGGCCTGCTGCCTGGTCCCACCTGGAACTCGGACCCAAACCACCTCTCTCTATCACATCAGGTCTCACCCAGTGTCCCAGGCTCCTGCCTGCCTGTCAGGAACTGAGAAGTGAGTTCCCTGAGACCTTGATAAGCTCCATTAGCTTTAAATTCAGGTCAGAAAATGAGAATCTTTCTTACAATCTAACAAGACGTTGTCCCTGGGGCACCCTTAACACCACTCAGATCTCTGCCCACCCCACCCCCTCCCCACGTGCTCTCACTCTGGAAACCAAAGTGGTGCATAACAGAGGGAACATCTGGGGAAATGCTGAACTGGAGAAGATCCTGGTTATAATCAGATCAGGCAGGCAGCCACCCAAAAACCAGAGTCTGGCTGCTTAAAAAACAGAAATTATTTATCTTATCATAGTTCTGGAGGCTGGTAAGTCAAAGATCAATGTGCTGGCAAGGCTGTGTTCATTCTGAGATCTCTGCTCTTGGCTTGTAGTCATGGCTCCCTCACTGTGTGCTCCCCTGGCCTTTCCTTGGGACAGATGCACAGGGAGAGAGGGAGGGAGATCTATCTCATCCTCTTTTTATAAAGTCACCTATTGAATTAGGGCCACATCCTTATGACCTTATTTAACCTTGGTGTTAGTGGTGTAGTCGCCAGATTGTGTCCAACTCTTGTGACGTCATAGACTGTAGTCTGCCAGGCTCCTCTGTCCTTGGGATTTCCCAAGCAAGAATAATAGAGTAGGTTGGCATTTCCTTCTCCAGGGGATCTTCCTGACCCAGGGATCAAACTTGCCTCTCCTGCATTGGCAAGAGGATTCTTTACCACTGAGCCACCAGTGAAGCCTATTTAAGCTCAGTTACTTCCTAAAGACCCTGTCTCCAGTGCGGTCACACTGGGGGCTAGGATTCAACATATTAATTATGGAGGGACACAGTTTAGTCCACAGACCCAGGGAGGTCCATTCTAGGAAGGAAATATAGATACTTAGGGGGAGGTAAAGGAAACAGTAGAAGTAGAGAGACATCCTATGGTGCTTAGTCAGATTTTTTAGAAGTCTGACACTGATGTAAGAGTAAAGGATTGAATAGGATCCAGAAAGCACACAAGAAGCTATTTTTATTAATACTAAATTATTAAAGTGAAAGTGGAGAAAGAAAAAGTTGGCTTAAAGCTCAACATTCAGAAAATTAAGATGATGGCATCTGGCCCCATCACTTCATGGAAAATAGATGGGGAAACAGTGGGAACAGTGTCAGACTTCAAAATCACTGGAGATAGTGACTGCAGCCATGAAATTAAAAGACACTTACTCCTTGGAAGGAAAGTTATGACCAACCTAGATAGCATATTCAAAAGCAGAGACATTACTTTGCCAACAAAGGTTTGTCTAGTCAAGGCTATGGTTTTTCCAGTGGTCATGTATGGATGTGAGAGCTGGACTGTGAAGAAGGCTGAGCACTGAAGAATTGATGCTTTTGAACTGTGGTATTGGAGCAGACTCTTGAGAGTCCCTTGGACTGCAAAGAGATCCAAGCAGTCCATTCTGAAGGAGATCAGCCCTGGGATTTCTTTGGAAGGAATGATGCTAAAGCTGAAACTCCAGTACTTTGGCCACCTCATGCGAAGAGTTGACTCATTGGAAAAGACTCTGATGTTGGGAGGGATTGAGGGCAGGAGGAGAAGGGGACAACAGCGGATGAAATGACTGGATGGCATCACTAACTCAATGGATGTGAGTCTGAGTGAACTCCAGGAGTTGGTGATGGACAGGGAGGCCTGGCGTGTTGCGATTCATCGGGTCACAAAGAGTCGGACATGACTGAGGGATTGAACTGAACTGAAATGATTAAAATTTTATTAATGATAAAATTACCTATGGAGGGGCAGGTCTTTTTTAAGTACTATAAATACAGAAAATAATAAGACAATATCCTTGCCTACCTGGAGCCTTTATCTAGTTTATGACACAAACACATAGGTGATTTCATTACTGTGAAGAGTTCTAGGAGAGTTTCTAGGTAATGGTGGGCTTGCTTATTGAGGCTATCTATTCTGCTGAAAAAGTAGAATTAATTTACTAAAAATTATCTAAAACCATTAAAGACCTGATAAAATAGGAGGTGAAAATCAGCCCAAATCTTAAGGGAGCTTGTAAATTCATCGAGTTTCAAACAGATAGAAAACATTAAAAAAAAAAAAAAAAAAAACTAACCAGAAATTCTGGGGCTGAATAAATGAGTGAATTGAAGAATTTAATACAGAGCATCAAAAACAGACTTGACTATCAGATAGAGAAGGAGAAATATCATACAATATCCCTTGTATATGAATCCAATAAGAAATTTTAAAAATGGACTTATTTACAAAACAGAAAGAAACTCACAGATTAGAGAACTTAACTTATGATTACCAAGGGAAAAGAATGAAGGGAAGGGATAGTCAAGGAATTTGGGACCGATTCCTACATATTGCTATATTTAAAATGGATAATCAACAAGGGCCTACTGTATAGCACAGGTAACTCTACTGAATGTTATATGGCAGCCTGGATGGGAGGGGAGTTTGTGAGAGAATAGACACACACACACACACACACACACACACACACACACACACATATATATGGCTGAGTTTTTTTGCTGTTCACCTGAAGCTATCACAATATTGTTAACTGGCTATATGCCAATATGAAACAAAGTTTTAAAAAATGCAGAGTTGACCAAGCAGAAGACTCAATGAAATAAAACAAAGATAAGTTGAAATTATCCAATCAGAGGAGCAAAAAGAATGCAAAGGAATAAAGAAAACCTACAGGAATTATGGACGCCATTAGGAGAAACAAGGTATCCAAGATGCCTGCTCAGTCATGTCTGACTCTCTGCAACCCCATGGACCATAGCTGGCCAGGCTCCTCTGTCCATGGGATTCTCCAGGCCAGAATACTGGAATGGTTTGCCATGACCTTCTCCATGTGATCTTCCTGACCCAGGGATCGAAACCATGCCTCTTACATTTCCTGAAATGGCAGGTGGCTTCTTTACCACTCCCACTAGCTGGAAAGGCCAATGCTCGGGTTCTAATTTTACTTGCGCTACTTACTCAAATCTTATCTCTCTTATTTAGGCAAGTGATTTAACTTTGCTTTGCCTCAGTTTCCTGATCTGTTTTTTGAGATAAATGTATCCTGCCTTGTAGGACTGCTGTGCACTCAAATCCATATAGGTAACAACCAGTGGAGGTGATGGAATTTCAACTGAGCTATTCCAAATCCTAAAAGATGATGCTGTGAAAGTGCTGCACTCAATATGCCAGCAAATTTGGAAAACCCAGCAGTGGCCACAGAACTGGAAAAGGTCAGTTTTCATTCCAATTCCAAAGAAAGGCAATGCCAAAGAATGCTCAAACTACCACACAATTGCACTCATCTCACACACTAGAAAAGTAATGCTCAAAATTTTTCAACCCAGGCTTGAACAGTACACGAACCATGAACTTCCAGATGTTCAAACTGGTTTTAGAAAAGGCAGAGAAACCAGAGATCAAATTGCCAAAATTCATTGGATCATAGAAAAAGCAAGAGAGTTCCAGAAAAACATCTGTTTCAGCTTCATTGACTACACCAAAGCTTTTGACTGTATGGATCACAACAAACTGTGGAAAATTCTTAAACAGATGGGAACACCAGACCACCTTACCTGCCTCTTGAGAAATCTGTATGCAGGTCAGGAAGCAACAGTTAGAATTGGACATGGGACAACAGACTGGTTCCAAATTGGGAAAGAAACATATCAAGGATGTTTATTGTCATCAAGGATGTTTATTGTCATCCTGCTTATTAAACTTATATGCAGAGTACATCATGAGAAATGCCAGGCTGGATGGAGCACAAGCTGGAATCAAGATAGCTGGGAGAAATATCAATAACCTCAAATATGCAGATGACACCACCCTTATGGCAGAAAGTGAGGAAGAACTAAAGAGCCTCTTGAGGAAAGTGAAAGAGGAGAGTGAAAAAGTTAGCTTAAAGCTCAACATTCAAAAAACTGAGACATCTGTGGCATCTGGTCCCGTCACTTCATGGGAAATAGATGGGAAAACAATGAGAATAGTGGCTGACTTTATTTTGCAGGGCTTGAAAATCACTGCAGATGGTGACTGCAGCCATGAAATTAAAAGACACTTGCTCCTTGGAAGAAAAGCTATGACCAACCTAGACAGCATATTAAAAAGCAGAGACATTACTCTGCTGACAAAAGTCCATCTAGTCAAAGTTATGGTTTTCTCAGTAGTCATGTATGGATGTGAGAATTGGACCATAAAGAAAGCTGAGCACTGAAGAATTGATGAATTTGGACTGTGGTATTGGAGAAGACTCTTGAGAGTCCCTTGGACTGCAGGGAGATCAAAGCAGTCAATTCTAAAGAAAATCAGTGCTGAATAGTCATTGAAAGGACTGATGTTGAAGCTCCAATACTTTGGCCACCTAATGGGAAGAAATGACTCATTTGAAAAGACCCTGATACTGGGAAAGATTGAAGGCAGGAGTAAAAGGTAATGGGAGGATGAGATGGTTGGATGGCATCACTGACTCGATAGACATGAGTTTGAGCAAGTTCCAGGAGCTGGTGATGGATAGGGAAGCCTGTGTGCCGCAGTCCATGGGGTCGCAAATAGGCAGACACAACTGAGTGACTGAACTGAACTGGCGTAGTAGTCACAGTCATAGTGTGCTGCTGCTGCTGCTAAGTTGCTTCAGTCATGTCCAACTCTGTGAGACCCCATAGTGGCAACCCACCAGGCTCCTCCACCCATGGGATTTTCCAAGCAAGAGTACTGGAGTGGGGTACCATTGCCTTCTCCAACAGTCGTAGTATAGAGAGCTCCAATGTAAATCATGCCAAAATGACAAACATCATAATTTTAAAAACACAAATGTCATGAGCAAGTAATGGAGGAAATGAAGCATTAAATTAGTGAATATACACTAGTTTTTGCCTATGAAACTGGATAAGATTTTAAAGCTCGATAAAAAGCAAATGTTGGTGAGGGTAAGTGGAAACTAATATTCTCACACAATACTAGTGAAAATAAAACTCAGTGCAAACGTTTCAAAGGGCATTTACTCTCTATGCACCAAAAGCCTTAAGGATATTCATATTCCATGAAACAACAGTTCCACCCAGGGACCATCATTAGAGAAATAATCATGAATGGTCCTTACATTTAAATACAGAAAAGCTCAGAGCAACTTTTTCCATAATAGCATAAATGTTGAAAATTACTAAATGCCTGATGAAATAAAATTTATATTTTAAGGCAGGACAAGAAATATGAGAGGCTGGAGGATGGGAGAGAGGACCCAGAGAGAGGCAGGCAGGTACACAATTATCTCTGACCTGGTTACATGCAGCGGACATGACACTCAACCCTGTGGGCACCCTGTGTGCTTCACAGACCAACACACTCAGTCCCTGCTCAGCAGTCCCATTCCTCTCACACAAACAGACTCCACACCCTCATACAGCCTCAAGCACCCACAGACATCCTCACATGAACCCTCACACACACATACACACACACAAGCACAGAGCCTACAGGAGCACAAACACAGGAAACATGGGGACCCAGGGGCAGTGCTCACTCACCAGGCTTGTGGAGCGTGTGCGAACAGCCCAGAGTCCCAGATGAGAGCAGTCACTGGGCCTTCCACACACTGGGAGCCACTGGGACTCTTAGAAACTCCCTGAGAACAAGGGAGACAGTGGAGGGACTCAGGCTGACCCAGCTCGGTCCAGACCAAACCTCACTGCTCTGTAAAATCTGCGGCAATGACCAGTGGATTCCACACAGGAGAGGGACAAGTATTCACAGTCAGCGTGGCTCCTTTTTGGTCAAAAACACTGAGGCTCGGCTCTAGAACTCCAGACACCTTTCCCTTCACCAAGGCATCCACTCCCTGCTGTGGACCCAGGACAGAGGGGCAGCTCTTACCTTGACCACCCACCATGGTGCCAAGGAGGAGAACACAGAGTCCCCGCAGGGAGAGGTGTCTGCCCAGAGCCATCCTGACTTCACGTCCTCAAGGTCACAGTCCCAGCTGCAGGATCAGCCAGTGAGGAGGCGTCAGGGTGCCGACCGGGGTCTATATAGACCACCCCTTAAACCCTCCCTCCTGAGAGCCAATAGCAACACCTTTTACCATTTCAGGCACTATCGAAGGCTGCATCTGCCAGTTTCTGCAGCTCAGACACCAATGAACTTCTGCATCTTCAACATCACCTTATATGAACAACATGGTCCTTCAACCTCCTGCTTCCGTGGTCCTGAGAGCCGGGCTCCACGACAGGCTGGTGTAGAAAATTTGCATCAAAAAGCATGAGTGACATTTTCTCATCTGATCACCCGGACCAATACCATAGACTGTGAGATCTGTCAGGGTCAGGGGAGGGGATCTGTTGGCCCATGGAGAATATCTCTGATGGAATCAAGCATTGATCTTCCCTGGGACTGAGCTCAGGGACAAAGAAGAGAACTATAAGAAGGCTTGAAATACAAGAATACTTATCAGGCCAGCAGAAAGTGAGGGCCAGGAGCACAGGAATTCATAGGTGACCACGGTGGGAGTGAGGTGGGACCCATCAAGTTGAGGGGATGAGTTTGCTGGTCTTTTCCCCCCTTCTCAGAAGGATCTGGAGCCTGGATACTGGAGCATGTGCATGCATTCTCAGTTGTGTTTGACTCTTTGCAACACCATAGACTGTAGCCCTACCAGACTCCTCTGTCCACAGGATTTGCCAGGTGAGAATTCTGGAGTGGGTTGCCATTTCCTTCTCTGGGGAATCTTTCCGACTCAGGGATTGAACCCACGTCTCCTGTGTCTCCTGCATTGGCAGGTAGGTTCTTTACTCCTGAGGGACCTGGGAAGCCCTATAAGGGATTTTCAGACACACTAAATCCCTTCCCCTTTATTGCATTTCAGTTTGTGTGAAATATCCCTTTCAGCTAGTCACCAAATAATGCTTCATGAGAGAGAGGTTGCTGTTATAGGAAACAAAGAGAAAGTAGGAATCATCATTCAAATCTAGCCTGCCAAAATCAGATTTGGGGATCTCTAGAATAAAACATCAGGGAAGGCAATGGCACCCCACCCTACTCTTGCCTGGAAAATCCCATGGATGGAGGAGCCTGGTAGGCTCCAGTCCATGGGGTCGCTAAGAGTCAGACACGACTGAGCGATTTCACTTTCAATTTTCACTTTCCACTTTCATGCATTAGAGGAGGAAATGGCAACCCACTCTAGTATTCTTGCCTGGAGAATCCCAGGGATGGAGGAGCCTGGTGGGCTGTCGTCTATGGGATAGCACAGAGTCGGACACGACTGAAGTGACTTAGCAGCAGCAGCAGAATAAAACATGTAGTTTAGAAAGACTTAGGTTTCCTAAACTTTACAGTTTCCCCCTTTGCCTATCGACAGTTTGGTTTGATAAGATTCACTGTATTATTAGCCATTACTGAAGAAGATGCAAAATATAATTTAAAGGAACTTCCCCAGACAGAAGGATAAATAGAAAATATTATGCTACACAGTAGCTGCAGGCAAGGGGTCAAAGAAGAGGCCTGTGAAGCAGAAAAGAGAAGGGGTTCATGCTGCCTGAAACTATCAATGACTCCAATTTCTTCATTCTACACTTAACAGGAAAAGCGGTGAGAAGAATGGAAGCCTAGATGGATGAGGGGACAGATCAAAGCAGAAGGGGCTGAAGTTCAGTGTGGCCATTGCTGCCTCATTCTGTTTCCACTGATCAGAAGAAACTCCCCGATGGTAACCAGAAAGTAGTCCTGGGGTGAATAGAGACTGAGAAGGACAGTAAGGGGATATAAGATAGTGACAAAACTCAAGGTCACTAACATGCTACCCCCCCCCCCCATGCCTCATGCCTGCTCAGGCTAAAGATTCACATGATGCACCCCTGTGGTCCACACAAGCCCACACTGAGGCCCCCTCACCCGTCTGACTCATCATTTCAGCAGAGATGGGGGAAGGACACATCTGTGACACACACACTTTAGAGTCCCCACCAGAGCTCAGAGATGGATGACTCCTTGCGCCACCTTGCCCCCTCTACACACACACCTTAAGGTCTCAGTGAAGCCAACACTGAGGGCAGCTGTGGGCCAGTCCACAGCCCTGTTGCATCCCCCACCAGATGGACTCCTCATCCTGGTCAGCAGACATAGCTTCTCTGCCCTGTCATGCCTGTCCTTCCTACTTGAGACTCAGGTAAATGAAAAGGGAGAAAAGTCAATTGAACGCATTTTTTTTCTCTCTTTATTTAAATGTGCTAATATTTTATTTTACAAGTCACTTACTTGTTCTGTGTTCCTCTCACTTCTAAGCCCCCATCTGTATATGAACTCCATCTCCTTCTGTATGCTTGACACAGTAGTGATAATAACTGATTATAAATGTCAGAACCAGAATATAAACTCAGGGGCTGGAGTAGGACCAGGATCTGCTCAGTCACTTAGAGTCGATGCTCTACTCCCCCTGGGGCCCAGAGTCATCATTCCTTATCCAGTTATGGACTCCACAGCATCACCAGAATCCATGAGGCAGACATCTAGAACACAGGGCATGCTTCCTGGGGTCCACTCATCCCTCCCACAGGATGACACAGTGGTGCATTTAGTGAACCAGGTATATACGGTCTTACCTCGGGATTGAGATCTCACAGATAAGACACTGTTAGGGGCTCCAGACTCTATTATAGGGAGGGGTGGGCTGGAAAGGAGGGGCTAACTCAGGGCTAGTATAGGTCCCCAGCACCCACTACCCCAGAGCTGGGAGTGCAGCGTCAACATGGACCAACTCACCCTCTGACGGAGGTATGTTTTCCTGACACATAAGAAAATCTCAGTGTCCAATCTCATCCAAGGTTTGAAGGAGGAAAGCTTTAGTGAGGACACCAACCAACTTTGTCCACAATGAACTTGAGAGAGTGCACTGCAGGTGTCAGGAGAACAGACTTGGGAGCCAGTTTGCTCTGTCGTGACTCAGAGCTCAGCCACATACCATGTGTGTGACCTTGTACAGGGTCCTTACACTCTCTGTGCAGTGGCTCAGTCTGTAAAAGGAGAGTTATGTTTGTGCCTAGATGACAGAGTTTTGGTTAGAATTAAATGAGTTGGCATTAGTAAGAGATATAACCTTTAGTTACTAGTAGTACATAGTAGTGATAGAGGAGCAATATTAGAGCCCTTCTCTCCATCCCATCCCAGGAATCACAGAACTCTAGAACAGGAATTAAATTCTGTTATCTTGAGTCTTGACTGGAGCTCAAAAATCTCCTAGAGTTTTGACATGTTATGATGGTGATTGATGCCAGAGTTGTGAGTCTTCCACACATCACCCCTTCTCTCTGTCTCCCTTTCTACTGCTCATGACCTTTCACCTTACCAACTGTGAACCTCATGAATTACGTTGTTCACTTGCTAATTTTACTTTTATAAATGGACTTGGTAAAGGTTCTGTGTATAATTCACCTCTTTATCCCCAATGCCTGCTAATTAAAAAATCCTAAATGATGTCTCTTGTATACCTGAGTGAATGAATGAATGTCAGCCAGGTATTTTACACAAATCATTTCAATCAAAAGAAATCTTTTGAGAAATAATGTAACTTATTGTGAGGAACTAAGAGCACAATGCACGTTGTGTCAACTTTTGTAATGATATTTCAATATGATTGAATGGTATAAGCTATGTATGGTTCACTTCATGCTTTTCTGCAATGAATGCAGTAAATTGCAATACCAGAAACAAGGCTAGCCCCATTCCAAGAGCAATGCTGAGAAAGCCAGTTCTAAACACGTATAAAAAAGCTGCAAGTGTCTTTGTATATCTGAAGATAAAGAAGATAAACCACAGCACCCTGACAGGTGAAGGCCATGAAGCCTCCTGTTCTTGTCTTAATCAGATATGGCCAAGTGGTCAGGATGTTTATGTATTTATCATTTAGCACATTTTCAATTCAAACCACACATAACTGTAACAGGAAGAAATTTTTTTTATAAAAATTTTATTTTAACAGCTTCCATATTGAATTAGAAGTGCAGAAGCACAGAGCAGGAAGAATCCTGTTCTTTAACTTAGACTAACTGTTTACTTGGTCTTATGGTAAAGCAATACAATCTATAGCATTATTATTCCCAAATCACCATGAAAAAATAGAGGTTTCAGAGGTTCAGTAATCTCTTTGCCAGGAAATTAATAATTAAATCTGCTTGTTTGAAGAACATTTCCTCAGGACCAATCAGACAGAGTGACTAAGATACAAAATATTTTTAAATTAAAATAGTGGTACACAATTTAAAAGGAAATAATTCATTGAGTTGTTACACCAAAGCATTGGAGACCTGCCTCACCATCTGTGTTCCTTGCATGGATGAATGATACCAGGGTTCGTAAAGTCTCCTTTACCAAAGACCACTTCATCACAAGGGCATAAAAGAAGGAGCAAGGTCATGAGCTGGTGATGTCCAGCCCATCATCTCTGTTCACCCCTTTACAGTCTATAACCAGCAATATAGAACAAAGAGTATGGCTCTGAATTGGCCTCATTCTTTCCTCCATAGTGTAGCATTAGACACCCAGAGACCAGAGCAGATCAAAGCTACTAAATCAAAGACAAGCAGATTTTAAGTGGAGAGCAAGCAGACCAAGAACCCTTCCCCACTGCTGTTGGAAACGAAGAAGCCCTCCCACCCCAGACACCATCTGTGGGAGGAGAGAAAAGATGACTCCTTAAATAGAGAAAAACCAGTCTCAGTAGGGAGCTTGAACTAGAAATTACAAGACAATTATTACACTGAACCCAAGCTAAGTTGAGGGGAAAATTTTAAATGGGAAAGTCTGTGTTAATGTTATGGAACTTTCAATCCATACAAACGCACCTTGTTAGTGCACAAGATGAAATCAGTTATAATAAGAGAATATTACATTTATGTATATTTGAATCCTAGAGGACACATTTTTAAGCCTACTACAAAAAGAAAAATGATAAATCTTCTCTTGTTTTTAAATGCATAGAGTTTTCACCTCTGTGAATTCTTTCTAATTCCTCCAGCTCAAACTTCTGCTGCATCTATTTAATCTATATAAACTTTCTTATACATACTATATGGTCTCCAAAATGCAGGCTTCTGGAGAGCAAGTATTATGTCTTATTTTTCAGTGTCTCCTTAAGATCAAGTAAAGGCACATAGAAAGACCTTAACAAATATTGGCTAACCAAAGAGGTGAATTCATGGACAAATGCTGAAAATCACCCTGCAGTTAGTGATACTGAGTGGAGAAGGGAGGTGGGGGACAGGGGAGATACAAATCTGACTAAGCCCACTTGGTACAGACTGAGGTGGAGTAAGAAGTCAGAGACACACAAGTCAACGGATAAAAACAGGAAATGCCTTCAAATCCCACTTGGGGAGGGTAGGAGCACATTCAATTTCTGCACAAAGCTGTACCTCAGTAGCTTCTCCAACGTGAGAAAAAAACTGAGAGCACTGCTCTCAAGAGTTCTACCGAAGGATGTGGATAGACAGTGATACTCGCCGAACAGCTGTATTTCCAGTCCTCAGGGACTCATTCTGGGCAATGAAACGTGGGTGGTGTCACCTGTGTCACCTCTAAGTGGAGGCATGAAAAGCCCAAGTGTGATTCTCTAGTCTCTCTCTTCTCTGCCCCAGAAGTTGTATGTTCCAGATGGTGTACATGTAAGAGTCTCACTAATCGCTAACAACTGTAGGTTGTGATTGTGTGTGTGTATGTGTGTGTGTGCAAGTGTATGTATGTGTGTATGTGTGTGTTTCTATATGTGTGTATGTGTGTCTGTATGTGTGTGTGTGAGAGAGACAGTGAGATTTGGGGGTCACTTTTTCCAGCAGCAGAACAGAGTCTCTTCTGATGGGTACAAAGGAGAAAGAAGACTTGAAAAGAAGACAGAATCTGTCACATGAAGCAGGAACTTTCCTGGATCTCTTCTTCCTTCTGTGTCTTCATCCCAAACTGCTCCTTCTGATCTCACATTGCTTCCTCTGTTGGGCTTGGTTGTTTCTCAGTCACCATTTCTGATTTACAAACAACTAGATCTAAGTCCTGTTTAAGGGCACCCACCCCTGGTGCATCTCCTGTTCCCTTTATATCACTCTGTGCTGACAGTCAGGCTGTTTCCTAAATTTGGGTCTTAGCATTTTGACCTTCATCCTTAAACAGCTCTCATTTCCTCTGAGTTAGTCAGTCCATCATCTCTGATCTTATTTTCATGTTCCACCAATCCTGTACTAATGAAAAGGTAGCATGTGCTTTCTAAGTCCCCTGTTTCTTCTTGATTCCCTGAACAAATCTGATTGTGCATTTACTGCTCCATGTATGTAATTAACGTCTTCCCCTTTCAGTTCAGTTTAGTCAATCAGTAGTGTCCAACTTTTTGTGACCCCATGGACTGCAGCACGCCAGGCTTCCCTGTATCACCAACTGCTGGAGCTTGCTCAACTCATGGCCATTGAGTTGGTGATGCCATCCAACCAGCTCATCCTCTGTTGTCCTCTTCTCCTCTTGTCTTTAATCTTTGTCAGCATCAGGGTCTTTTCCAGTGAGTCAGTTCTTTGCATCAGGTGGCCAAGGTATTGGAGTTTCAGATTCAGCATCAGTCGTTCCAATGAATACTAAGGACTGATTTCCTTCAGGATTGACTGGTTGAATCTGCTTGCAGTCCAAGGGACTCTCAAGATTCTTCTCCAACACCGCAATTCAAAAGCATCAGTTTTTCAGTGCTAAACTATGGTCCTGCTCTCACATCCATACATGACTACTGAAAAAACATAGATTTGACTAGATGGGCATTTGTTGACAAATAATGTCTCTGCTTTTTAATATGCTGTCTAGGCTGGTCATAACTTTTCTTCCAAGAAGAAAGCATCTTTTAATTTCATGGCTGCAGTCACCATCTGCAGTGATTTTGGAGCCCAAAAATTAGAGTCTCTCACTATTTCCATAGTTTCTCCATCTATTTTCCATGGAGTGATGGAACCAGATGCAGTGATCTTTGCTTTTTCAATGTTGAGTTTTAAGCCCACTTTTTCACTCTCCTCTTTCACTTTCATCAAGAGGTTCTTTAGTTCCTCTTCACTTTCTGCCACAAGGGTGGTATCATCTGTATATCTAAGGTTATCGATATTTCTCCCAGCAATCTTGATTCTAGCTTGTGGTTCATCCAACCCAGCATTTCACATAATGTACTCTACATATAAATTAAATAAGCAGGGTGACTATATACAGCCTTGATGTACTTCTTTCACAATTTGGAACCAGTCCTTTGTTCCATGTCTGGTTCTAACTGTTGCTTCTTGACCTGTGTACAGATTCCTCAGGAGGCAGGTAAGGTGGTCTGGTATTCCCACCTTTGAAGAATTTTGCACAGAAAGAATTCTTCACGTTTGGGTAAGAAATGATTTTGATAATTTTTTTCCCTCAACTCAAGAAAATGTCACATTCAAAATCTATATCCTTGTGAGCACAACCCTAGGGCCTGCCTCGGAACATGGGAGAAGTTGGTGCAAGGAGAGTCTGTGAAGGTGAGGCTTCATTACCTTCATGATTAATCCACCTCTGCTCAGAACTGATGTAATTACCAACCCCAGAGCTATTGAGTTCCTGCAGGTGGTCATTCTTAAACCACTTACACTCAAGATTAGTGCCACTTTGAAGCTCACATCCAAGTCTGGTGACCAAGAATAGGTTAAAAACAGGTGATGTGACATTTCAGAGAACAACATATAGGATTGGTTTTTTTCCATGAGTTTGTGAAATGAAAATATCTCCTGCCATATCAGTAAACAAGAAATATCACAGCCATCAGCAATTTCTGGCCTCCAAATGTGAGTGAGGGCTCCCAAAACTGTGATCCAGGGGATGCTGCCACTCCCCATGGTGACTGCTGAGGAGCTGGGAAAAGCAAGAAGCAGCCATCTGCCACTCCTTGAGGTGAACAAGGAAACAGGGTTGGCCCCAGATAACTGAGCTGCATATGGAAGGAATGAATCCAGTGAGACCAGAGGCTGGCATCTTCCCAGGAACAGAATGCTAACTTCTTTAACTTGGTACTTGACCTTTGATGTTCAGACTGCCTCTCCCTTTGTTGCAAACTTGTATATAGGCTGACTTCCCCTCCTGCCTCCGGAGCAGTTTTCTCAGAGCTACTGAGATGCTGTCTCCAGGGCCTGGAGTCCTAAACATTCCCACCAAATAAAATAACTCTATCAGGTTCTGACAATATTTTTTGGTTGAAAAGTTCATCTTTCTAGGAAGGAGGGTGTGAATGTGGACCAAGTTTAGATGCTTTTTCTAAGTAAGAGTGACCTGGAGCATTTGTGATCCTGGGCAAAGTCATGTTGTCATTAGCCTTTGAAGGAGGTGAGAAAAGAAGGCAGTACATCTTGTTTTCCTTTGAGGAAAATGGTGTTTGAGAACCAGACCAATCCTTTAAAAGCATTTGATGTGGAACTTGCTTAATTAGCAACACAGCAAAAAGGTACTTTATTCAGAATATTTCATTTTGAACAATTTCCATATAACACAATTACAGGTCAGCATTACTGTATGGAAATATAGGCAATTAGAATATCTGAGGCTTCATCTCATATTTAATACAACATCATGGGAAAGTCACTGTGGATGTTCCTGGGGCACTGAGTTCAATGTCATCATACCCAGGGTCCTCTTTGTCCCCTTGGAGCAGCCATGGCTTCTCTTCTCCTTCCCCAAGATCAGCTTCCTCTCCAAAGACAAACAGAGAAGAGCCTGAAATAGTAAAGTAAAGTATGATCAGGACTGAGACAAAGGGGACCAGACCGTGTTGTGGAAGTGAATAAAGTAAGTGGTGATAACAAAGCACTCCTGGGACCCAGGTGTGGGCAGGAGGCTCAGGCTGTTTCACACCAGTTACAGTGAGGATGGATCCCCGCTGGCCTCTCAGATCCAGTTCATGTGGTCTCTGGGGCCTTGGTTCATGTGGAAACCCTGCATCACAGGGGACCTGTGCTCACACAGGAGCTCTGAGGAGATCTGCCTCCAGGCTACACAATCAGCAAGGAGATGCCCAAGAACAGTAAGAACATACCAACAAATTTAATGTTCTCCTCTCACAACTGACAGATGAGAAATCACCATGAAAGAGAGAGTGGAGACAGGAAAATATGAATTCCTCACTCACAAACCAGCTCTGCTCTTAGTTAACTTCTGTTCACAAATAGTATCAAGGTGCAACCACAGGGCACCCCTTCCCAGGGACCACACAGGCCCTCAGATGGAGAAATGCTCTTTTCTAGAGAATGAGTGTCTTCTCTCGACTACTGAAAAGTCTGGAGCAAATTAGACTTTGCTGCTGCTGCTAAGTCACTTCAGTCGTGTCCAACTCTGTGTGACCCCATAGACAGCAGCCCACCAGGCTCCCCCGTTCCTGAGATTCTCCAGGCAAGAACACCGGAGTGGGTTGCCATTTCCTTCTCCAGTGCATGAAAGTGAAAAGTGAAAGTGAAATCGCTCAGTTGTGTCCGACCCTCAGCGACCCCATGGACTGCAGCCTTCCAGGGTCCTCCATCCATGGGCTTTTCAAGGCAAGAGTACTGGAGTGGGGTGCCATTGCCTTCTCCAGCTGACCACAAACTCTGGTCTATGAACTATCAATATGGCTTAATGTTAAGGCCACTGCCTATCATAGATTTTGTACATTAGTGCCGACATATAAACAGAGCTCATCTTAAATTATCAGAATACCTCACAAATTCAATACTGCAGGACATTTTTAAAAATCTCTGACTACCTTTCATGTATAAGACATCACAGAAGAGTTATTAAAACACTTGTTCTATTTGTGGATTTCATAAGTATGCTCAAATAATCAAGTTTTCTTTTCCTTTTGGCCACTGAACAATGCTTGTGGGATCTTAGTTGCTTCACCAGGGATTGAACTCAGGTCCTAGCAGTGAAAGTGCAGAGTCCTAACCACTGGATTGTCAGGAAACGCCCTAATCTGTAAATTTTAATGCAAGCATATCATATATAAAGTGAAAATTTAAGTTGCAGTATGGAGACATAAATGCCAAAAGGAGAATGATTCCTCACTGGCAAGGAGTGTGATAGCATTAAAGACAGTATATGACTGAGACTGTCACATCCAACTCTTTGTGATCCTATGGACTACAGCCTGCCAGACTCCTCTGTCCATGGGATTCTCCAGGAAAGAATACTGGAGTGGGTTGCCATTCCCTTCTCCAGGAGATCTTCCCAATCAGGAGGGATCAAACCTTGGTCTCCTGCATTGCAGGCAGATTCTTTACCATCTGAGACACCAGGGAAGCCCATCAAATACATGAGATTACTGATGTTTTGAAATTCTAGAGAGGCTGGGCATTGAGGAGCTCAAATTCACCATTTCCAGGACAGAGACTGAAGATTGTAGTAGATGAGCTAACTCCACTCACCTGTCTGAGACCTCATACCATCTTCCTTCACTGGGAGCACTTCCTCTTCGCTCCTCTGAGAGGCAGGAGGAGCCCAGGGCACTGGTACCTCTTCAGCATCATCATAATCCTCACCAGGGGCATCAGTCCTCTGATCTGGCACTTCTGAGGGCAGAGAAGGGGTCAGATGAAACCACAGTAAGTGGATTCATCTGGGAAATACCCAAGATCCCTTGTGACCCAGAGTTTCTGAACTGCTAAATAGAGGCACCCTCATTCCTTGTTTCAAAAGATTTTTTTTCTCTAAGACCATGTTTCAGTTTGAAGTGTCCATTGGCCAGAACATGATTTTACACATCTTTCTCAAAGGAACTCTTATACCATTGAGAATTACTAAAGTATTTTGACAAATTGTGCTTTCCAGATGTTATTTTTAGAAACAATGTGTTTCTGTTGTGATTCTGGACACAGAGAGCCCAGCTCCAAATGTGAGACAAGACAGAACAGCCAGAGAAGGGGAAGGATGGTCTCCATCTCGACACAATGGATGCTACTGCTCCATCAAAGGAAAAATGTTTCCCTTGCCTCTCATCTCTATGATGGAAACTCTCCTCCCCAACACCCAGCTGAGGTGGGTCCATCTCTATTACCTGGAGCAGATCTGGAGTCATCGTCATCCTCACCATCTGACAGGAAGCCTAATGTGGAGACAAACATCACACAATGCACAGAATGACCTTCCCCACACCCAAGGGACTAGTGTTAAGTTTGAGAGGGAACAGGCCTGGCTCATGCAGTGTAGACGGAGGCTGGGGGATCACAGGGCTCTGAGAGGCCATCTTACCACTTTGGAGGAGCTGCCTCTGTGAGTCTGGGGCATGTGTGGGGGCTGCAGATGCTGAGAAGATGAACATAGCTAATGAGAGGTGAAAACCAGAGGTCCCAGGAGGGCAGGCAGAGACACCCACCTGGGCTGCCCAGAAGACCCTCCTTCTGTGTCACAAGGTAATCGAGCTCTTCATACACGGCTTCAGCAAGAGCATCTTCATAGCTGGAAAAGGCTGAGAGATGCCCCAGCAGGTCAGAGATGCTGCCCCAGACACCCCGGTCCAGCAGGCTGAGAGATCCTTCAGTAGGTCAGAGATGCCATCCCAGATACCCCAATCCAGCAGACACATCCTTTATCTTCCCAGTGTTCACACAGGGCTTGTCAGGACCTCAGGATAGCTTCCCACCCAGTGCACCTGTTGGCACCTTCTCCCCTCATCTGGCCCTGAATACAGCTCAGCTCCAATTCTGCCTCATCTCACAGGAGAGGCTATGACTTATGAGAGTTCATATACCAGTCCAAAAAGCCTCTGTCTACTCAGCGCTTAGAGCTCAACATGGAACACATGAAGTTTTGCAGACTCAGAACAGAGACCTGCCCCAGGTTCCCCTCCTCACACCTGCCCCATCTTCTGCCTCCACACACTCTCCCTGGTCCCCAGTTCCCCCTGAAGCCCACCTCTGCGCTCTGCTCTCCATCTGAGCAGCTGAGTCACCAGGATGATGAGGACCAGGAAGAGAAGGGCTCCCAGGATGAGGCAGAAGACCCAAGGCAGGGAGAAGATGCCAGAGAGAGACTTCGAGGCTGGTCTGGTCCCTAAGGAGAACAGGAAAGAGGGTTGGAGAAGGTCCTGGGCAGAGAAACCCTCTGTGCCAGAATTTCCAGGAGCTCTGAACAATGGTGTCCCCATCACAGTACAGTAACAGTGATTCTCCAGGTCTCCTCCTCAGACAAGCCAACCTCACTCCAGCCAGTGTTGCCCCAAGGCAGAGCCAGGGATTGTCAGTGAGCTGCCCTGCCAAAACAGCCTTTGAGGACCCGGCTCATCCCCTCTCCTTGGGCTTCAGGAGACAGAGCATCAAAGAGTCCTGGGACCCACACCTCACTGATGAGGAGCAACACTCAGGGGCAGGTGGGAGAACCTTAAATTCTGCAACATGGGAACCAGACCCACTTGGACCCTGGGCATGAGAACCTTCTGACCCCGGGAACCGGGTAGGGGAGTTCCCAAACATAACACCCTGGCTCTTCCCCAACAGCCAGAGGCTCCTCAGACTCTTTCCTCTCCTGAGCTGTCAGAGAGCCCACAAAACAGGTCCCTAGAATCTCGGTATTCTCCCCTGACCGCAGATGGATCACAGTACCTGCTGTAGTCGGGGGCAAAGATGTTCTTGCACCTAAAGAAAAAAAGAGAAGTTTGGGTAAAGGGAATTGGCCAGAATGCAGAGCAGCCCTTTTTTCCCTCTTGAGCCTGAAATCACCCCTCAGTCTCTACGACATCAGTGTCTGGTCTTCCTGGTTCCCCTGTCCTAGTACAGAGCCCCAGCACCCGGGATGTCTGACATAAACTCCCCACCACGCCCGGTCCAGCCCAGTGCCCCTGCGCTGCCCCAGCTCACTCAGGATGGACCCCGAGCCCCTCACTCACCAGAGCACCTCACACCAGCATCCTCCTCGTGCTTGCAGTCGCTCTGCCCCCAGGGCTCTGCAGCACAGTCCCACAGGGAGGACTCCCGGCCCCCGCACTGCACCTCGTCCAGCCAGATGCTCCCATTTCCAGGGCCGAATGTCGCAGCCTGCATGGCTTCCAGGGCCTGGCCACAGCCCAGCTGCTGACACACCACCTCGGCCTCTGCCAGGCTCCAGGAGTCATCGCACACGGTGCCCCAGGAGCCGCTGTGCCAGACCTCCACCCGCCCTGAGCACTCGCTGTCTCCTCCCCTGAGCCGGAGCTTCTCTCTGTCTGAAAAGGCAGCAGCCCCTCCTGTGACTGCCCTGGTGGGAGGAAGGAGCCCCTGGGAGCCATGGGGAGGGGACGGGGCTGATGTACCTGTGCAGGGGGTAGCAGTCGGACAGCTCTTGGGTCTTCTTCCTGCAGAAGCAACAATGGGAAGCTATAGTTCAGGGACAGCTGGGGGAGGTCTTGTCCCCGAACATGAGTATCTAAGGTTTTTTTGTCACAGTCAAATGACAAGAGACCACAGAAGCTTCATCATCTACTTGGCTGAGAGGGTCACTGCATGTTATCAGCAGCTGAAACTACTTTATCTAATTCGTTGTTTACCATAACAACAGCAAACGAACAGACACAGAGACAAATACAAATATACACCTACATTTTGCAGACTCAACCAAAACCCATCAGTTAGATTTGAAAATATGAAATCATACTAACGACATCCTACATGGTTGGCAGTGACTCAGAAACAGACAGTAAGTCACCTGCACATGAGATGTAGGCTTCTTCCTTTGGAGAGCATGAGTTGTAATTCCAAGGGTCAGAAGGACACTGCCAGAGAGAGGGGTCAGTTCTCTGGCACTGGATTCCATCTACCCAGTGGGGTCTAGAACCTTCCCTGAGACCAACAGAGGTGTTGAGACTTCCGCTGTCCCCACAGCCAAGCTGACTGCAGATGATGGACACAGTGACATCATCCATGGGGCTGCGGCAGACACTGCCCCAGGTCCCGTTGTAGAAAACTTCCAGCCACCCAGCACACTCCTGGTCCTTGCTCACCATCCTGAGGGCCAGGAACTCTGAGATTGAAAGGGAGGAGACAGGACACAGTGAGCACCCCACTCAGTGCTCTGGGTTTTCCTCTCCCCCAGAAATAGTGACCATACACCCCTGACCCAGCGGAGGAGATGCCCACTGGGTGACAAGACTGACTTTTACCTCCCTTTCACCTGACTTTGTCCATTAAGGTCTGTACATCTATTTCTACCACAACAATGCAGATATGAACAGAGAGGAAGACCAAACTGGGCAGCGCAGTGATGGGAGCTGAATCCTGATTCCTGACAAAACTTCTAAAAGAACATGTGAAAGGAATGTGATGTGGACAGTGAGGTGGTTGACAGAATAATGGACCCCCAGAGATGTCCACAGTCTAATCCCCAAACCTGTGACAGTTACATTTCAAAAGAGATTTTACAGATGTGATTATAAGGACCTTGGGATGGAAACATAAAGCTCAAATATTGTGGATTAACCATGTGAGCCCAGCCTAACACATCTTTAAACTCACTACAATGAGAAATGCATCATCTTTCCCAGCTCCAGTCAGAGGCAAATGTGAGTGAGAACAGTTGGAAGAGGCACTGTTGTCTGAAGAAGAATAAAGAGGGCCCTGAGCCAAGAAATGAGGCCACACAGAAACCACAAAAGGCTGGGAAAGGAGTCCTCCCCAGGGAATCCAGGAAGAATGCAGCCCTGTGGACACTTGGATGTTGGCCCACAGAGACCCTAGTTAGACTCCTAGCAAACAGAACTGTAAAGGAAAAATCTAAGTTTTCACTAGGCCAGGCTCCTCTGTTCATGGGATTCTCAGGCAAGAATACTGGAATGGGTTGCCATGCCATCCTCCAGGGGATCTTCCTAACCCAGGGACTGAACCCACATCTTTTACATCACCTGCAATGGCAGGCAGGTTCTTTAACACCAGCACAACTTGGAAAGCCTAGGCTTTCCAGGTGTTACTCCCACAGATAAGTGCAGAGAGAGCCCTGCTTTCAAGTGTGAACTGTAAGAAACAGCTCTGTCAGGAAACACTACTGAGAATAAAGGACCAGAACCTCAGCCGCTGCAGGAGGAAGTGAAAGCATCCAGTCTTCATGTCTACTGGAAAGACAGGCTCCATGGGAGGAAGCCTCCTTCTCTGGTCCCTACAGCATCTCTCCTTCAGGGCTCAGACCCCCGTCCTCCAGGGCCCCACCTCTCCCCTGCCTGTGGACAGTGTGCAGCACAGACCTGAGCAGATGACCCCTGCGTCCTCCTTGTGTCTGCAGTCGTGCTGCCCCCAGCCCCGGGAAGGGCACCTCCACACGTGGGACTCCTTTCCTGTGCAGTTCAGGTCGTCCAGCCAGATGGGCCCTAGCCCTTCCCCAAAGTGAGCTGACCTCGTGGCATTGAGGGCTTCTCCACAGCTCAGCTGCCTGCACACCACGCGGGCATCGTCCAGGTCCCAGCCATCATCACAGATGGTGCCCCAGGAGCCCTGGTCAAGGATCTCCACTCTCCCGGCGCAGAGACCTCCTCCTTCCACCAGACGGAGCTGTCTGCTATCTGAGAATAGAGAAATGGGACGATGGGGTGGTGACCTCAGGGGTTGAGTAGCATCTTCTCTCCTGTGGGACCCTCACCTGAGCAGTAGGGGGCGCTCGACTCTGAGGCCACAGAGCCTGCTGGTTCAGACACGGAGTCCTTGCACTGGGGCAGCACTTGGGTCTGGTTTCCTGCAGAAACAGCAACGATCAGGGGTCTGGTTGGGTTGAAGAACAGGAAACTGAATTAAACTAAATAATAACCTAGTGACGGAGTTTGAGATGAAAGCTGTAACAGCAGTGAAGTTATTATAGAGTTCAGTTTCTCCATGGAGAGGTCTGCTTCTGACAGTGCCACAATTTTTGTTTAAGCTAAGCTTTACACTGAGAACGAGTTAAATAGTGTGTTCTATACTGGGCTCCAAAATCACTGCAGATGGTGACTGCAGCCATGAAATTAAAAGACGCTTGCTCCTTGGAAGGGAAGTTATGACCAACCTAGATAGCATATTCAAAAGCAGAGACATTACTTTACCAACAAAGGTTCGCCTAGTCAAGGCTATGGTCTTTCCTGTGGTCATGTATGGATGTGAGAGCTGGACTGTGAAAAAGGCTGAGCGCCAAAGAATTGATGCTTTTGAACTGTGGTGTTGGAGAAGACTCTTGAGAGTCCCTTGGACTGCAAGAAGATCCAACCAGTCCATTCTGAAGGAGATCAATCCTGGAATTTCTTTGGAAGGAATGATGCTAAAGCTGAAACTCCAGTATTTTGGCCACCTCATGCGAAGAGTTGACTCATTGGAGAAGACTCTGATGCTGGGAGGGATTGAGGGCAGGAGGAGAAGGGGACGACAGAGGATGAGATGGCTGGATGGCATCACTGACTCGATGGATGCGAGTCTGAGTGACCTCCGGGAGCTGGTGATGGACAGGGAGGCCTGGCGTGCTGCGGTTCATGGGGTCGCAAAGAGTCGGACACGACTGAGCGACTGATCTGATCTGATCTGATCTGATACCTAAATCTGGAGAAAGCAATGGCACCCCACTCCAGTACTCTTGCCTGGAAAATCCCATGGACGGAGGAGCCTGGTGGGCTGCAGTCCACGGGGTCGCTAAGAGTCGGACGACTGAGCGACTTCACTTTCACTTTTCACTTTTATGCATTGGAGAAGGAAATGGCAACCCACTCCAGTGTTCTTGCCTGGAGAATCCCAGGGATGGGGGAGCCTGGTGGGCTGCCGTCTATGGGGTCGCAAAGAGTCGAACATGACTAAAGCGACTTAGCAGCAGCAGCATGCCTAAATCTATATCTAAATAGAAGAAACAAAGCAAAATGTTTTCTGAAAGATTTCTAAAAGTTTTCATGTTCCATGTCTGTCACCAAAAGAAGGGGAAAAAATGAAAACTCATATAAAAGAGATCAAATGGAAAACCAAAAGAACAAAGAAGACATTCCCCCAAATTTCCCCAAATATTCAACTATTAGAGTTACCTGACAGAGAATTAAAATAGCCCTGATTAAAGTGCTCTTAAGATTAATTGACAAGATGTCTTTCTTGGCAGAGAAATTTTAAGAAAAAAGAAATAAAAGTTCTAGAGCTAAGAAACTTAATATTTGAATTTAAGAACTAAAGAGTGAATGTATAAGCACATTAGATCAACATAAGGCAGTTATTAATACAGAAGATCAGAGGGCAAATACTATATTAGGTTGGTGCAAACATCACTGTGGTTTCAGACCACGAGTTTTAAATCATTATAACTAGGCTCAGACATATCTTTATTAATCAAAATAGGAACCATTACAATCAACACATTTTTGCCAATGCGAAATTAGTTTGTTTTTTCCTGTAGTGTAAAGCTGTGCTTTGGGATTTGATGAACTCTTGGAAAGAATTTTCTGCCTCCTGTTGGTTGTGGAAGCATTTTCTCTGCAAAAAGTTGTCAAGATGCTTGAAGAAGTGGTATTCAGTTGACGGGAGGTCAGGTGAATATGGCAGATGAGGCAAAACTTCGTAGCCCAACTCGTTAAACTTATGAAGCGTTGGTTGTGTGATGTGTGGCCAGGCATTGCCATGGAGAAGAATTGGCACCTTTCTTTTGCAACACCTGCAACACCGACTGCAGGTGTTGCAGTTTTTAGTGCATCTCAGTGATTTGCTGAGCATACTTCCCAGATGTAATGGTTTCTCTGGGATTCAGAAAGCTGTAGTGAATCAGACTGGCAGCAAGTTTGGCCTTGGGAAGTGCTTTGCAGCTTCTTCTCAGTCCCATCACTGAGCTGGTCATCGCCAGTTGTCGTATAAAATCCACTTTTCATCACAGGTGACAATTAAATTGAGAAATGGTTCATTGTTGTTGTGTAAAATAAGAGAACATGATGCTTCAAAATGACAAGTTTTTTTGATTTGTGGTCAGCTCATGAGGCACCCACTTATCAAGTTTTTTCACCTTTCAGCATTTGCTTCAAATGCCAAACGACTGTAGAAAGGTCAACATTCAGTTCTTAGGCAACTTCTCATGTAACTGTAAGAGGATCAGCTTTGATGATTGCTCTAATTGGTTGTTGTCAACTTCCAATGGCAGGCCATTGCACTCCTCAACTTCAAGGCTCTCATCTCCTTTGCAAAACTTCATTAAAAAAAAAAAATATTTACCATTTATTTATTTTTGGCTTTGTAGGGCCTTTGCTGCTGCTCAGGCTTTTCTCTAGTTGTGGTGAAGGGGACTAGTCTTTGTTACAGTGTGCAGGCTTCTCACTGTGGTGGTTCTCATGTTATGGAGAACAAGCTCTAGGGCTTCTGGGCTTCAGTAGTTGTGGTTCCCAGGCTCTAGAGCACAGGCTCAATAGTTGTGGTGCACAGGCTTAGCGGCTCAGCAGCATGTGGCATCTTCCTGGACTAGGGATTGAACCCATGTCTCCTGCATTGGCAGGCAGATTCTTTACCACAGAACCACCAGGGAAGCCCTGGAAATCTTCTTGAACAACCACTGCACTATATGTTCATTAGTAGTTCCTGGACCAAATGCATTGTTGATGTTGCAAGTTGTCTCTCTTGCTTTACGACCCATTTTGAACTCGAATAAGAAAATCACTTGAAATTGCTCTGTGTCTAACATCATGTCTATAGTCTAAAATACATATAAAATAAGCAGCAAGTAATAAATGATTAGCAAAATAAAAAGCAAGAAATACACATTAAATGATGCGTAACATACCCACATTTATTTAAGAATAAATTCCAAGATCAAATGGCAAATCAAAATCAACAATGCAAAAACCGAAATTACTTTTGCACCAACCTAACAGCAGGTCACATGGTAAGTGTCCTGGTTATAGTGCTGTATAACAAATTTGCCCCCAAAATTTAGCCACTGGAGGAAAAAATATATATACTTCATTTTGCTTAAGATTTCCTGAGCAGCAATTTGGGAAAGACTCAACAGTTCTGTCTTGGAGTCTTTCAGTGCTTGCACTTAGATATCATCTGGGGCTGTAATCAGCTGCGAACTGGACTGAGCCTGTGGTTACGTAAGGAAATTCTTCATGGTATTTTAGTGGTAAAGGGACATAATGACAGCAATCTAATCCAGAAAGATTTTATATGTTCAGAGAGAAATGAGACAGAATGAACCAAAAATTAGCATTGAGGGATTCCACTTAAAGGTCATCTGGAAATGTTTATATTATTCTTCTAATTTTTCAGATCAAATCAGATCAGATCAGTTGCTTAGTGGTGTCCAACTGTTTGTGACCCCATGAATCGCAGCATGCCAGGCCTCCCCATCCATCACCAACTCCCGGAGTTCAGTCAGACTCATATCCATCGAGTCAGTGATGCCATCCAGCCATCTCATCCTCTGTCGTCCCCTTCTCCTCTTGCCCCCAATCCCTCCCAGCATCAGAGTCTTTTCCAATGAGTCAACTCTTCACATGAGGTGGCCATAGTACTGGAGTTTCAGCTTTAGCATCATTCCTTCCAAAGAAATCCCAGGGCTGATCGCCTTCAAAATGGACTGTTTGGATCTCCTTGCAGTCCAAGGGTCTCTCAAGAGTCTTCTCCAACACCACAGTTCAAAAGCATCAATTCTTTGGGGCTCAGCCACATCCATACATGACCAGAGGGAAAACCATAGCCTTGACTAGATGAACCTTTGTTGGCAAAGTAATGTCTTTGCTTTTGAATATGCTATATAGGTTGGTCATAACTTTCCTTCCAAGGAGTAAGCGTCTTTTAATTTCATGGCTGCAGTCACCATCTGTAGTGATTTTGGAGCCCAGAAAAATAAAGTCTGACACTGTTTCCACTGTTTCTCCATCTATTTCCCATGAAGTGATGGGCCCGGATGCCATGTTCTTCATTTTCTGAATGGAGCTTTAAGCCAACTTTTTCACTCTCCACTTTCACTTTCATGAAGAGGCTTTTGAGTTCCTCTTCACTTTCTGCCGTAAGGGTGGTGTCATCTGCATATCTGAGGTTATTGATATATTCTCCCAGCAATCTTGATTCCAACTTGTATTTCTTCCAGTCCAGCATTTCTCATGATGTACTCTGCATATAAGTTAAATAAACAGAGTGACAATATACAGCCTTGATGTACTCTTTTCCTATTTGGAACCAGTCTGTTGTTCCATGTCCAGTTCTAACTGTTGCTTCCTGACCTGCACACAAATTTCTCAAGAGGCAGGTCAGGTGGTCTGATATTCCCATCTCTTTCAGAATTTTCCAAAGTTTATTGTGATCCACACAGTCAAAGGCTTTGGCATAGTCAATAAAGCAGAAATAGATGTTTTTCTGGAACTCTCTTGCTTTTTCGATGATTCAGCGGATTTGGCAATTTGATCTCTGGTTCCTCTGCCTTTTCTAAAACCAGCTTGAACATCAGGAAGTTCACGGTTCACATATTGCTGAAGCTTGGCTGGGAGAATTTTGAGCATGACTTTACTAGCATGTGAGATGAGTGCAATTGTGCAGTAGTTTGAACATTCTTTGGCATTGCCTTTCTTTGGGATTGGGATGAAAACTGACCTTTTCCAATCTTGTGGCCACTGCTGAGTTTTCCAAATTTGCTGGCATATTGAGTGCAGCACTTTCACAGCATCATCTTTCAGGATCTGGAATACCTCAACTGGAATTCCATCACCTCCACTAGCTTTGTTTGTAGTAATGCTTTCTAAGGCCCACTTGACTTCACATTTCAGGATGTCTGGCTCTAGGTGAGTGATCACACCATCGTGATTATCTGGGTTGTGAAGCTCTTTTTTGTACAGTTCTTCTGTGTATTCTTGCCACCTCTTCTTAATATCTTCTGCTTCTGTTAGGTCCATACCATTTCTGTCCTTTATCGAGCCCATCTTTGCATGAAATGTTCCTTTGGTATCTCTGATTTTCTTGAAGAGATCTCTAGTCTTTCCCATTCTGTTGTTTTCCTCTATTTCTTTGCATTGATTGCTGAAGAAGGCTTTCTTATCTCTCCTTGCTATTCTTTGGAACTCTGCATTCAGATGTTTATATCTTTCCTTTTCTCCTTTGCTTTTTGCTTCTCTTCTTTTCACAGCTATTTGTAAGGCTTCCTCAGATAGCCATTTTGCTGTTTTGCATTTCTTTTCCATGGGGATGGTCTTGATCCCTGTCTCCTGTACAATGTCACGAACCTCGTTGCATAGTTCATCAGGCACTCTATCAGATCTAGGCCCTTAAATCTATTTCTCACTTCCACTGTATAATCATAAGGGATTTGATTTAGGTCATACCTGAATAGTCTAGTGGTTTTCCCTACTTTCTTCAATTTAAATCTGAATTTGGCAATAAGGCATTCATGGTCTGAGCCACAGTCAGCTCCTGATCTTGTTTTTGCTGACTGTATAGAGCTTCTCCATCTTTGGTTGCAAAGAACATAATCGATCTGATTTCGGTGTTGACCATCTGGTGATGTCCATGTATAGAGTCTTCTCTTGTGTTGTTGGAAGAGGGTGTTTGCTATGACTAGTGCATTTTCTTGGCAAAACTCTATTAGTCTTTGCCCTGCTTCATTCCGTAATCCAAGGCCAAATTTGCCTGTTACTCCAGGTGTTTCTTGACTTCCTACTTTTACATTCCAGTCCCCTATAATGAAAAGGACATCTTTTTTGGGTGTTAGTTCTAAAAGGTCTTGTAGGTCTTCATAGAACCATTCAACTTCAGCTTCTTCAGCATTACTGGTTGGGGCATAGACTTGGATTACTGTGACATTGAATGGTTTGCCTTGGACACTAACAGAGATCATTCTGTTGTTTTTGAGATTGCATCCAAGTACTGCATTTCGGACTTTTTTGTTGACCACGATGGCCACTCCATTTCTTCTGAGGGATTCCTGCCCGAGGTAGTACATATAATGGTCATCTGAGTTAAATTCACCCATTCCAGTGCATTTCAGTTCACTGATTCCTAGAATGTCGACATCCACTCTTGCCATCTCTTGTTTGACCTCTTCCAATTTGCCTTGATTCATGGACCTGACATTCCAGGTTCCTATGCAATATTGCTCTTTACAGCATCGGACCTTGCTTCTATCACCAGTCACATCCACAGCTGGGTATTCTTTTTGCTTTGGCTTCATCCCTTCATTCTTTCTGGAGTTATTTCTCCACTAATCTCCAGTAGCATATTGGGCACCTACTGGCCTGGGGAGTTTCTTTTTCAGTATCCTATCATTTTGTCTTTTCATACTGTTCATTGGGTTCTCAAGGCAAGAATTCTAACTTTTGAGTAAGTCTCAAATTACTTCAAAATTAAAAAAAATGTTAAAAGGTGAAAACAAGTCAGAGATAATTCATTCCTAGTACACTGTCCATAAAAGAAATACTAATAACATCAAAAAATGCTTAATAAAAATGTAGAAGAAGGTGGACAAAACTTCTCAGAGAAATTCAAGACCTAGCTGAATGGAGGGATATATTATATCAATGGCTTCCCAGATGGCTCAGTTCTAAATAATCTGCCTGCCAGTGCAGAAGTGGGTTCAATATCTGGGTCAGGAAGAAGCCCTGGAGGAGGGCATGGCAACCCACTCCAGTATTCTTGCCTGGGAAATCCCATGGACAAAGGAGATTGGCAGACTGCAGTCCATGGATCACAAAACAGTGGGATGCAACTTTGTGACTAAACAACAATAAAAATTATGTCAATGAATTGAGAGATTCAAAATTGTCAAAGTCAGTCATTCTCAAATTTCTGTGTAGATTAAATCTAATCTTAATCAAAATACTCTTATGCTAATTTATAGGGAGTGTGAAAAATAACAAGCAGATTCCAAAATTTAGACAAAATACAAAACACCAAGAATGACCAACACAGTCAGTAAGAAAACGAATAAAGTTAAAGGAGTTAATATAAAGTAACCCCTGTAAATTAAAATTATCTAGACTTTTTTATAAAGTTATCAGAGCAGATCAGATCAGTCGCTCAGTCATGTCCGACTCTTTGCGACCCCATGAACCGCAGCACGCCAGGCCTCCCTGTCCATCACCAGCTCCCGGAGGTCACTCAGACTCGCATCCATCGAGTCAGTGATGCCATCCAGCCATCTCATCCTCTGTCGTCCCCTTCTCCTCCTGCCCTCAATCCCTCCCAGCATCAGAGTCTTCTCCAATGAGTCAACTCTTCGCATGAGGTGGCCAAAATACTGGAGTTTCAGCTTTAGCACCATTCCTTCCAAAGAAATTCCAGGATTGATCTCCTTCAGAATGGACTGGTTGGATCTTCTTGCAGTCCAAGGGACTCTCAAGTTATAGTAATTAAGAAAATGCAGTATTGGTGCAAAGATAGATAAATGATACAGTGGAACAGAATACAGAGTCTTTAAAAGGACTCAGGCATATATGTTCTTCTATTTAAGATAAAGGTAGTACTGCAGTGGGGAAAAAAGTCTTTTCAGAAAAAGATTCTGAGTGAATTGGATGTCCATGTGAAACATGACTTATCTTACACAGATATCAATCCCAGAAGGAATGTACAATTACATGCAAGAGAAAAAGAAACGTTTGTAAGATACTCTAAGAGAATATTTTCATGATCTTGGAGTAGGGTAAATTCTTTTTAAAGGGATATGCTATGCTATGCTAAGTCACTTCAGTCGTGTCCGACTTTGTGTGACCCCATAGACGGCAGCCCACCAGGCTTCCCCATCCCTGGGATTCTCCAGGCAAGAACACTGGAGTGGGTTGCCATTTCCTTCTCCATTAAAGGGATATAAGAAGTATTAAATCCCAGGGAAAAGTTGGTAAGTTATATTAATATTTCCTTCAAATGAAAAACTTGCTTCATCAAAGGATATTGTACCATTTAGAAAAAGAAAAGACCGAATGTTAAACACACAAAATAAGTAACATATATTTGCACCCCAAGTCACTGTCATGCTACATTCTAGCATTATATTTATAATAGTCAGGAGCAGGAAACAACTCAAATCTCTAACATCAGTTGAATCGATCAATGGCCATGTTATCAATGAAAGCAATATACTACAGTAATAAAAATGAATAAAGTACTGCTATAAACGACATCATGATTGAATCCTAAACATAATGTTGAGTCAAAGAAGTCACACACAAAAGAAAACATATTGCATGATTTTATATAAAGTTCAAAAACTGATAAAACACTCTGTGGTAGTAGATGTTAGATAAGCAGCTTTCCCTGGAGAGGAGGGAGGCCACGGTTATTGGAGACAACAGTGACTCTTGGGACTGGGAATGTTCTCTTTGCTGCTCTGAGTACATGACTGAAGTCTACACGTATTGTTTATACACTGTCTTCTATGATCATATGTCAATAACAATGTTGCTTTAAATATATATCATTCCCCTTCACACTTCTTGCCCTAATCTGAAAAATGAGTGAACAATGAGAAGCACCATATTTCATCATGAAATATCTTCCAAAGCCAGTTTTCCCTCACTCTCTGCTCTTGAGGACATTTCACTCCAGGAGCATCCTAAGTACCAATAGCCCTTCCCTTTCTCTTACCTGAGCAGATCACAGAGGCCGTGTTGCCATGGGAACAGTCAGGACCACCCAAGGCAGTCACAGGGCAACTCCACAGGAAGGACTCTGACCCTGAGCAGTGAAATCGGACTGTTGAAATCTGGTCACCTCTCTCCACCAAGTGTGGTCCTCTGGGGGTGGAAATGGCAATTCCACAGCCGAGCTGACGACAGACAACATTGGCATTGGCCAGACTCCAGTGGGAGGCACAGAGCACTCTCCATCGTCCAGAAATCTTCATCTCCACCTGCCCCTCACATTGAGAGGAGCCATTTGTCATGAGTCGGACTTCTGAGTATGCTGGTAGAAGAAGACAGAAATTCAGAAACATCTCATGATTTCTCACCTGAACAGAGTGTGCAGGGAGGTTAGTCCTGACCTGCATCTCACCTGAACAAACAACCTGAGCAGCTCCACTGTAGTGACAAGTGCCCCCTGCACAGGGCACTCTGGGGCACCACCAGAGCTTACGTTCCTCTCCTTCACACCTGAACTCTTCAGCCCAGACCTGGCCATCAGACTCTCTGAAGGGCTCATGTCCCAGAACAGACACAGCCTCGCCGCACCCCAGCTCTGCACATATGACCTGGGCAGTGGGCAGTGTGAAGTTTCCATCAGACACTGGAGTCCAGTCTTCTCCAGGACGTACTTCTACTCGTCCTGAGCAGGGTCCATCGTCTCCAACCAGACGCACAAATCCTAAGCAAACAACAACAAGAAATCCAGTGAGTGCCCATAGTCCTGGTTTGGCAATTGGAAACAATGTCACAGGCAATAAGGTGAAAATTGTTCTTTTCCAGGAGTGGTGCCTGGAAAGAGAATTGGACAGTTATTCTCAGAATTTCATGAGCAAGTATTTTCAAGACCAAGTTTCTGAAAAGAAACCCTAAAGGATTTTCAGGGTCAGTTTGAAATGGCTGATTTCCAAAAACATGGATTTTGAGGTTAATTCAGATCGGATCAGTCACTCAGTCGTGTCCAACTCTTTGCGACCCCATGAATCGCAGCACGCCAGGCCTCCCTGTCCATCACCAACTCCCGGAGTTCACTCAGACTCACGTCCATCGAGACAGTGATCCATCCAGCCATCTCATCCTCTGTCGTCCCCTTCTCCTCTTGCCCTCAATCCCTTCCAGCATCAATCTTTTCCATTGAGTCAACTCTTCACATGAGGTGGCCAAAGTACTGGAGTTTCAGCTTTAGCATCATTCCTTCCAAAGAAATCCCAGGGCTGATCTTCAGAATGGACTGCTTGGATTTCCTTGCAGTCCAAGGGACTCTCAAGAGTGTTCTCCAACACCGCATTTGGAATGTGAATTCCTCATCTAGAGGCCTGGAAACTACAGAGCCCAAGGATACTGCTCTGTAGTGGGCACCAGGCTCAGGTTCAGAGCTGTACTAACCCAGAGTGAAGTAGATCCATGGCCCTCGAGAGGTTAGAGGACTAAGTGCCACACAAGGTTAGAGGGCCATCCTGAGATTTCTGGGGCCAGAATACTGGCCAGTTTTCTCTCAGGAATCAAAACTTAAGTCTCTGAAGATAAGGAAAATCACACAGGCTGGATCTGTGAGTGCTCGCTGACAGTAGACAGACTTCTGGCTTAACAGGAGGAAAGCTAGACATTATAACAAGATTTCACACATGTTTCTTATAATTTTTCACGGTAAAAAAATTCCAAGAATTTCTTAGGTGACCTGATTTTGGAAAGCTGTCCAGATATCAGTTCGGATAGGAAGAAAGGTCAGAGTCATAGGAGAAGGGGCTGGTCATAGCCATCTTTCTTGAAAGCCTAGATTTATCAAAGAACCTGGGAGAGAGTGAGTTCTCAGTGGGAGCACGTAAAACAGCTGAGGTTTTTAATTACTTCATACTAGAAATGTGAACTTTAGGAAATGCTAAAGAGTGAAGATAAGTTAAAGTATTTTAATCCTGTCTATATGCTGTTTGTTCCTTTCCTATTAGGGTTCTTGAAAAATAGCTACTATGCTGTAAAGAAAGAGAGTAAGAGGAAGAGAGCAGAGGGCAAATAGTGAAGTGAAGTGCAAGTCACTCAGTCGTGTCTGACTCTCTGCAACCCCATGGAATTCTCCAGGCCAGAATGCTGGAGTGGGTAGCCTTTCCCTTTTCCAGGGGATCGTCCCAACCCCGGGATTGAACCCAGGTCTCCCACATTGCAGGCAGATTCTTTACCAACTGAGCTACAAGAGAAGCCCAAGAATTCTGGAGTGGATAGCCTATCCCTTCTCCAGTGGATCTTCCCAATCCAGAGGTCTAACTGGGGTCTCCTGCACTGGAGGTGGATTCTTTGCCAGCTGAGCTATGAGGGAAGCCCAGAGAGCGAATAAGCCATACATAATTTAGAAATTTTCAAATTGCAAAAGCCTCAATATGGATGAAAGATAGAATATTTGGGGGAAATATTTGTCTAACAAGTTTTTGACACATTTTATCCCCTGTGCTCCTCCCATCAACCACTTCACCCTGCCACCTTTCCCATTTCTCCCACTGCAGACAAGAGAAAACAATCTTAAGAACCACAAATGGGTGGAAAGTAAATTCTGAATGGGAAGAACTTCTGTAGGAGTGGAGTGGGGAAGGGTGTGTGGTAGGTTAAATGGGGAGTGGATGGGGTATGAAACTGAGAGAGAGACCAAAGAAAAAACTCATGATCATGGTTTGAACTTCAGGGACCATATTTTGGGTAGAGGAAGGTAATCCAAATAAAAAGAAACCCACAACATAAAGCACTTTCTTTAACACACTTGTCTGGTTTTGAAGTATGCTCATGATAATTTATGTACATGGTGAAATTCTTTCTGGTAAAGGATTCTGATTATATAAATATGTGGACTTTGAAGGTTCAGAAAGAATATTCTAACAAAATAAAAATCTACTACAGAAAAACAGGAAAGAACATAAAAGACCTAAAAGAAATTAAAGACTTGAAGGATCAGCTTGACCACTTATACAATGGTGAGAGAGAAGATGGTCTGCTTGCCTTTTATTATTTATCACTTTCATTTCCCCAGAGAGACATAGGTTAGAACTCCTAGTCTGGTCTGATTGGGAGTTCACTCATAGGCAACACATTCTAATTAAAGCATTTCAGTCAACACTTTTCGTTGCTATATTAACCCCATAAGATTACAGAATAGGCAGAACATGAAAGAAATATTTGTTATATGCTGTTTTATGTACCCTGATATATGTTAAATGCTCGAATATGTACTGAATAATAAAGTCTTATATACATAAGGATAGACTCTTCTGAGACAAATTAAGACTTCTTTTTTGTTTTCTATTTGATTTTAAAATTTGTGTGGGAGATTATGTGTGTGAAAACTGCGAGAACGTTTGTGAAATAGAAGGCTGATGTCAGTGGATAAGGAAACTAAATATAATAAAAATATATCCTTCTCTGGTCTCTTGCTGTACAGACATCCTGCATCCTTAGGCACACACAGCATCCTCCACACCACTCCTGGACCATCAATGCTGCTCAGAACACCCCATATGTGCCTTTTTCAGTTCCTATTACAATCCCTTCCCTTCCCAGCTGCTATAAATCTCTTCTACCTTCTTCAAAAATTACATCTGTCCCCTTACTCCTATTCATATCAAACAAACCCCCAAATTCAATTCTCTTGAATCATTGAAGTCATCAGGTATAAACTATATAATTTCTTACCATAAAACACTGAAATTGTATTACTTCCACTTTTGACTTGTCAGTGTATGGCTAAGGGTTCTTCCAAAGTTTTGGCCTATACAGATGTCTTAAAAGAAAAAATGGACAGAGAATCTCTGACAGTAACAATCGAAGGAGAACCTATGACTCAGAGCACTTCCTCCAAAGTTCTCTGGTCTTACCTGCAAAGGCCTATGAATATTTACATCTAAAATTTCAAAAGAGACTTGCAATTTGGCACAAATCCATCAATTCCTGTCTGATCTGTTTTGTGACATTCTCTGTGCCCCCACTCCTACTAACCTAGTATAAAATAATATCTCACACTGTACGTACAGAAACAACTCCATCCACGAAGCTGTGTCCTCATTCTAGCCCTCCCTTCCCATAGGCTAATTGTGCACAGGAATTTGTGTGGTGATTTGAAAATGTCTCATGTGATTGATCTTCATTATGAAGATCAATTTTCATTGGAATAGTTTAATCTACTATGTCAGGTAAGATCACTGGAGAAGAAATAGCAGAGACTTACAGCAGGAAAGTAAATGAAGCACATCACCCACAGAAGCTTTGTGCATTCAGGGAGGATGGGTCTGTCTCAGTCCTCTCTAGCCCATCTATATCCTATTGCCCCAGTGATCAGACACCAGCTTCCATGGAACTTTTCATTCTGCCATCACAGGGCAATACACTGATCATACCTGAGCAGACGACTCCTGCATCATTCTTATGACTGCAGTTGTGCACTCCCCAGCCCTGGGAAGGGCACTTCCACACATGGGATTCCTTTCCTCTGCAGTCCAATGTGTTCAGCCAAATGGGCCCTGATCCTGCCCCAAAGTGAGCAGACCCCATGGCACTGAGGGCATCTCCACAGCCCAGCTGCCTGCACACCACGCGGGCATCGTCCAAGTCCCAGCCGTTATCACAGATGGTGCCCCAAGAGCCCTGGTCAAGGATCTCCACTCTCCCGGTGCAGGGACCTCCTCCGTCCACCAGGCGGACCTGCCTGCTGTCTGAAGAGAGAGAAATGGGACAATGGGTCATTGACAAGGCGGATAAGGGTCTTCTGAACTGTGGGACCTTCACCTGAGCAATAGGGGGCGCTCTTCTCTGAGGCTTCAGAGTCCCCTGGTTCTGACAGGGAGTCATTGCACTGGGGCAGCAACTGAGTCTGGTTTCTTACAGCAGTGATAAGAGAATAATAACATTGAAAATGGGAAAAAACAGGAAATATTACACTACTGAGTAGGGTGAGACTGAAGTGTTAACCTCTGATTTGTAGAGTTCTGCACAACATCTGAGAAAGGTTTACAAGAAATGTTAGTCTCTCTACCCGGAACAGTTGAATGAATTCAGAGTCACAGGAATGGGCTGGTTGCTGGATGGATTCCTTATAAACCACACACACATTGGTGCCCTTGACCTGAGAGCTAAAGGGATTAGATTAAAGGAAATGGAGTCAGGAACTGACTTCATCAGAAGCCTCAGGTAGCAGCCATGAGTCCTCTATCTTTAGAATCATTCTCCTTGGTACAGTCAGGCAGAATTGAAAAACAAATGGACCTTGAGATGTCTTGGTTTGCCGCAGAATATTTCACTGATGGCGCTAAGCTTCAGACTCTAGATCTGGATACTTTGTTTTAAGAAAATGTGATCTCTTTGAGTGGATTGGGCAACCTTGCATGAGAAATCAGTCAGGTGATATTGATTGACATTGACCAGATTCCACTGGGACTCTTGGAATGCTGCTTCTTCTCTCAAGTAAATATTATCTTTTCTTGCACTTTGTGTCAGGAATCGCTATTATTCAAAGTTGGGGGTTATTTGTTCTCCAGGGGGGAAATATTATGCATTTCTAAATTTACCATAGAGCAGAAATAGGTTAAATTCTTGCTCTGAAAGCACTTGAACAAACGATACTGACAGACTCACTGTGTTGTTCTTATTTAATACATAAAAAGCAATGTAAAGAAAGGTTAAATGATGTCTATTCAGTGTTGCATTTAAGTGAATGATGAAGTAGAGAATAAAATTTACAATTTTGTACTTCCATGAACAAGGGTTCCAATGGAGGGGTTCACAGTAGGCCAGTGGTCTGCTGGATACAACTTTAAATGCTATAAAATGTGAGATAAAAAATGAACATATTAGACATTTGTGGAAACCACTAGACCATTCAGGTATGACCTAAATCAAATCCCTTATGATTATACAGTGGAAGTGAGAAATAGATTTAAGGGCCTAGATCTGATAGATAGAGTGCCTGATGAACTATGAAATGAGGTTCGTGACATTGTACTGGAGACAGGGATCAAGACCATCCCCATGGAAAAGAAATGCAAAAATGCAAAATGGCTGTGTGGGGAGGCCTTACAAATAGCTGTGAAGAGAAACGAAAAGCAAAGGAGAAACGGAAATGGATAATCATTTGAATGCAGAGTTCCAAAGAATAGCAAGAAGAGATAAGAAAGCCTTCCTCAGCGATCAATGCAAAGAAACAGAGGAAAACAACAGAATGGGAAAGACTAGAGATCTCTTCAACAAAATCAGAGATACCAAAGGAATATTACATGCAAAGATGGGCTCGATAAAGGACAGAAATGGTATGGACCTAAAGGAAGCAGAAGATATTAAGAAGAGGTGGCAAGAATACACAGAAGAACTGTACAAAAAAGAGCTTCACGACCCAGATAATCACGATGGTGTGATCACTGACCTAGAGCCAGACATCCTGGAATGTGAGGTCAAGTGGGCTTTAGAAAGCATCACTCCAAACAAAGCTAGTGGAGGTGATGGAATTCCAGTTGAGCTATTTCAAATCCTGAAAGATGATGCTGTGAAAGTGCTGCACTCAATAGGCCAGCAAATTTGGAAAACTCAGCAGTGGCCACAGGACTGGAAAAGGTCAGTTTTCATCCCAATCCCAAAGAAAGGCAATGTCAAAGAATGCTCAAACTACCGCACAATTGCACTCATCTCACACGCTAGTAAATTAATGCTCAAAATTCTCCAAGACAGGCTTCAGCAAAATGTGAACCGTGAACTTCCTGATGTTCAAGCTGGTTTTAGAAAAGGTAGAGGAACCAGAGATCAAATTGCCAACATCTGCTGGATCATCGAAAAAGCAAGAGAGTTCCAGAAAAACATCTATTTCTGCTTTATTGACTATGGCAAAGCCTTTGACTGTGTAGATCACAATAAACTGTGGAAAATTCTGAAAGAGATGGGAATACCAGATCACTTGATCTTCTTCTTGAGAAATTTGTATGCAGGTCAGGAAGCAACAGTTAGAACTGGACATGGAACAACAGACTGGTTCCAAATAGGAAAAGGAGTACATCAAGGCTGTATATTGTCACCCTGTTTATTTAACTTATATGCAGAGTACATCATGAGAAACACTGGACGGGAAGAAACAAGTTGGAATCAAGATTGCCGGGAGAAATATCAATCACCTCAGATATGCAGATGACACCACCCTTATGGCAGAAAGTGAAGAGGAACTCAAAAGCCTCTTGATGAAAGTGAAAGTGCAGAGTGAAAAAGTTGGCTTAAAGCTCAATATTCAGAAAACGAAGATCATGGCATCCGGACCCATCACTTCATGGGAAATAGATGGAGAAACAGTGGAAACAGTGTCAGACTTTCTTTTTCTGGGCTCCAAAATCACTGCAGATGGTGATTGCAACCATGAAATTAAAAGACGCTTACTCCTTGTAAGGAAAGTTATGACCAACCTAGATAGCATACTCAAAAGCAGAGACATTACTTTGCCAACAAAGGTCCACATAGTCAAGGCTATGGTTTTTCCTGTAGTCATGTATGGGTGTGAGAGCTGGACTGTGAAGAAGGCTGAGTGCCAAAGAATTGATGCTTTTGAACTGTGGTGTTGGAGGAGACTCTTGAGAGTCCCTTGGACTGCAAGGAGATCCAACCAGTCCATTCTGAAGTAGATCAGCCCTGGGATTGCTTTGGAAGGAATGATGCTAAAGCTGAAACTCCAGTATTTTGGCCACCTCATGCGAAGAGTTGACTCATTGGAGGAGACTCTGATGCTGGGAGGGATTGAGGGCAAGAGAAGAAGGGGACAACAGAGGATGAGATGGGTGGATGGAATCACTGATTCGATGGATATGAGTCTCAGTGACCTCTGGGAGCTGGTGATGGACAGGGAGGCCTGGCGTGCTGCAATTCATGGGGTCGCAGAGAGTCGGACACGACTGAGCGACTGATCTGATCTGATCTGGACACAATATAAACTACTTCAGTTCAGTTCAGTTCAGTCACTCAGTCGTGTCTGACTCTTTGTGACCCCAAGAATTGAAGCATGCCAGGACTCCTTGTCCATCACCAACTCCCGGAGTTCACTCAGACACATGTCCATCGAGTCGGTATGCCCTCAACCCATCCCATACTCTGTCGTCCCCTTCTCCTCCTGCCCCCAATCCCTCCCAGCATCAGAGTCTTTTCCAATGATCAACTCTTCACATGAGGTGGCCAAAGTATTGGAGTTTCAGCTTTAGCATCATTCCTTCCAAAGAAATCCCAGGGCTGATCTCCTTCAGAATGGACTGGTTGATCTCTTTGCAGTCCAAGGGACTCTCAAGAGTCTTCTCCATCACCACAGTTCAAAAGCAACAATTCTTCGGCGCTCAGCCTTCTTCAGAGTCCAACTCTCACATCCGTACATGACCACAGGAAAAAACATAGCCTTCACTAGGTGGACCTTTGTTGGCAAAGTAATGTCTCTGCTTTTGAATATGCTATCTAGGTTGGTCAAAACTTTCCTTCCAAGGAGTAAGCGTCTTTTAATTTCATGGCTGCAGTCACCATCTGCAGTGATTTTGGAGCCCAGAAAAAGAAAGTCTTATACTGTTTCCAGTGTTTCCCCATCTATTTCCCATGAAGTGATGGGACTGGATGTAATGATCTTCGTTTTCTGAATGTTGAGCTTTAAGCCAACTTTTTCACTCTCTTCTTTTACTTTCATCAAGAGGCTTTTGAGTTCCTCTTCACTTTCTTCCGTAAGCATGGTCCCATCTGCATATCTGAGGTGATTGATATTTCTCCCGGCAATCTTGATCCCAACTTGTATTTCTCCCAGTCCAGCATTTCTCATGATGTACTCTGCATGTAAGTTAAATAAACAGGGTGACAATATACAGCCTTGGTGTACTCCTTTTCCTATTTGAAACCAGTCAGTTGTTCTATGTCCAGTTCTAACTGTTGCTTCCCGACCTGCATGCAGATTTCTCAAAAGGTAGGTCAGATGGACTGGCATTCCCATCTCTTTCAGAATTTCCCACAGTTTATTGTGATCTACACAGTCAAAGGCTTTGGCATAGTCAATAAAGCAGAAATAGATGTTTTACTGGAACTCTCTTGCTTTTTCCATGATCCAGCAGATGTAGGCAACTTGATCTCTGGTTCCTCTGCCTTTTCTAAAATCACCTTTAACTTTAGGAAGTTCATGGTTCACATATTGCTGAAGCCTGGCTTGGAGAATTTTGAGCATTACTTTACTAGCATGTGAGATGAGTGCAATTGTGCAGTAGTTTGAGCATTCTTTGGCATTGCCTTTCTTTGGGATTGGAATGAAAACTGACCTTTTCTAGTCCTATGGCCACTGCTGAGTTTTCCAAATTTGCTGGCCTATTGAGTGCAGCACTTTCACAGCATCATCTTTCAAGATTTGAAATAGCTCAACTGGAATTCCATCACCTCCACTAGCTTTGTTTGGAGTGATGCTTTCTAAGGCCCACTTGACTTCACATTCCAGGATGTCTGGCTCTAGGTGAGTGATCACATCATTGTGATTATCTTGTTTATAAAGGTCTTTTTTGTACAGTTCTTCTGTGTATTCTTGCCACCTCTTCTTAATATCTTCTGCTTCTATTAGGTCCATACCATTTCTGTCCTTTATCGAGCCCATCTTTGCATGAAATGTTCCCTTGGTATCTCTGGTTTTCTTGAAGAGATCTCTAGTCTTTCCCATTCTGTTATTTTCCTCTATTTCTTTGCATTCTTCGCTGAGGAAGGCTTTCTTATCTCTTCTTGCTATTCTTTGGAACTCTGCATTCAGATGTTTATCCATTTCCGTTTCTCCTTTGCTTTTCACTTTTCTTCTTTTCATAGCTATTTGTGAGGCCTCCTCAGACAGCCATTTTGCTGTTTTGCATTTCTTTTCCATGGGGATGGTCTTGATCCCTGTCCCCTGTACAATGTCACGAACCTCATTCCATAGTTCATCAGGCACTCTATCTATCAGGATCTAGGCCCTTAAATCTATTTCTCACTTCCACTGTATAATCATAAGGGATTTGATTTAGGTCGTACCTGAATGGTCTAGTGGTTTTCCCTACTTTCTTCAATTTAAGTCTGAATCTGGTAATAAGGAGTTCATGATCTGAGCCACAGTCATCTCCTGGTCTTGTTTTTGTTGACTGTACAGAGTTTCTCCATCTTTGGCCACAAAGAATATAATCAATCTGATTTCGGTGTTGACCATCTGGTGATGTCCATTGTAGAGTCTTCTCTTGTGTTGTTGAAAGAGAGTGCTAAAATTCTCAAGAGTGGAGATCATTTCATTTTTAGCCAAGGATCTGAAGCTTCTCTTTCTCTATGGGAATTTCCCAATTTGTTGCCTGGATTAATGGATCAAAGTGGGACAGAGAAGCCTGCATGATTTGGGGGTTACCTTGTGCTACAGTGACAAAATTGGAGACTTGAGAGCCTCTCTCATATAGCAGGTTTTCTCCTCAAATATCTGCCTAGTAAACATGCTGTCCACTGCAGGAGGCCAAAAAACTGTGTCAAACACCTTGGAAACAAAGTGGATATTCTCTCATCCTCCTGACTGCAGAGCTACCAAAACATTCATGTTTTCAATTATAAACTCTAAAAACCCATAACACATGGGCAGAGAAATCAGAGGTAGACTGAGTGCTACAAATACTGCAACCCAGACTTGTTACAGCTCAACTCTAGTTAGTATTTAGACATTTGGTTGGTCTGAACCCCTTCTCCCACTTGCTTAACAAAACAGAATATGAATCCTTTCAGGTGTTAGAAAATGTATCTGGGATATCTTATTTTCTTATGCATAATTTTTCTCATTCAGTTAAAAATTGCATGGCATGTAAAGAGATGGATGACATGACAAATTTAAAAATTTTAAAAAGGAGGTAAGAGAAGGCAGAGACACACATGCTAGATATGCTGGAGTTAGCACATAAGGATTTTAACTATGAACAATATGTTTAGGGGAAAAGGGGAAAGGAAAGAATCAATAGGTGAAAAATGAATAAAGTTAACAAATAATTGTAAATATAAAAAAATCAAAGGAACAGTTGCCAACTGAAAATAAAATACCTAGAATTAAGAACTGAATGAATAGGTTTAAAAGAATTTTAGACAGAACTGAACACAGAATTAGTGTCTTAGAGGAGTCCTAGAGTTGAGAGATGAGGAGGAGGAAAAAGAGAAGGAGAAGAAGGAAAAAGAGGGGGTATAAGGGGAGAAGAGAAACAGAGACAGTGCAGCAGAAGTAATATTTGAAGATATAATAATTAAGAATTTTTTTAAATGGATGGAAGACTATGAAAACCTCCACATCTAGTAAAGCTGCAGAAAATCAAAGGAAAATCTGGAATACATTTGTTTAATATCAAAGAAGGAAAAAAAGGAGAGAACAAGGAACATGAAGTACATGGGTCAATTAGAAGGAAATGTTAGATACTAACCCAACAATATCAGTAATTGAATTTGCAATCTAATTACAATGGATTAGACACTTCAAATTAAAGCCCCTCTACTAACTGTAATCTTATAGTTACAATTATTTATTAACTGTTGACCATCATCAGATTATCAACACCAATTGATCAACATCAGATGATCAACATCGATCAGATTGATTATATTCTTTGAAGCCAAAGATGGAGAAGCTCTATACAGTCAAGAAAAACAAGACCAGGAGATGACTGTGGCTCAGATCATGAACTCCTTATTACCAGATTCAGACTTAAATTGAAGAAAGTAGGGAAAACCACTAGACCATTCAGGTACGACCTAAATCAAATCCCTTATGATTATACAGTGGAAGTGAGAAATAGATTTAAGGGCCTAGATCTGATAGATAGAGTGCCTGATGAACTATGGAATGAGGTTCGTGACATTGTACAGGGGACAGGGATCAAGACCATCCCCATGGAAAAGAAATGCAAAACAGCAAAATGGCTGTCTGAGGAGGCCTCACAAATAGCTATGAAAAGAAGAGAAGTGAAAAGCAAAGGAGAAACGGAAATGGATAAACATCTGAATGCAGAGTTCCAAAGAATAGCAAGAAGAGATCAGAAAGCCTTCCTCAGCGATCAATACAAAGAAATAGAGGAAAACAACAGAATGGGAAAGACTAGAGATCTCTTCAAGAAAACTAGAGATACCAAGTGAATATTTCATGCAAAGATGGGCTCAATAAAGGACAGAAATGGTATGGACCTAACAGAAGCAGAAGATATTAAGAAGAGATGGCAAGAATACACAGAAGAACTCTACAAAAAAATATCTTCATGAACAAGATAATCACGATGATGTGATCACTCACCTAGAGCCGGACATCCTGGAATGTGAAGTCAAGTGGGCCTTAGAAAGCATCACTACGAACAAAGCTAGTGGAGGTGATGAAATTTCAGTTTCAAATCTTGAAAGATGATGCTGTGAAAGTGCTGCACTCAATATGCCAGCAAATTTGGAAAACTCAGCAGTGGCCACAGGACTGGAAAAGGTCAGTTTTCATTCCGATCCCAAAGAAAGGCAATGCCAAAGAATGCCCCAACTGCCACACAATTGCACTCATCTCACATGCTAGTAAAGTAATGCTCAAAATTTTCCAAGCCAGGCTTCAGCAATATGTGAACCATGAACTTCCTAATGTTAAAGGTGATTTTAGAAAAGGCAGAGGAACCAGAGATCAAGTTGCCAACATCTGCTGGATCATGGAAAAAGCAAGAGAGTTCCAGAAAAACATGTATTTCTGCTTTATTGACTATGCCAAAGCCTTTGACTGTGTAGATCACAATAAACTGTGGGAAATTCTGAAAGAGATGGGAATACCAGACCACCTGACCTGCCTCTTGAGAAATTTGTATGCAGGTCAGGAAACAACAGTTAGAACTGGACATGGAACAACAGACTGCTCCAAATAGGAAAAGGAGTACACCAAGGCTGTATATTGTCACCCTGTTTATTTAACTTATATGTAGAGTACATCATGAGAAACGCTGGACTGGAAGAAGCACAAGCTGGAATCAAGATTGCCGGGAGAAATATCATTCACCTCAGATATGCAGCTGACATCACGCTTACAGCAAAAAGTGATCAGATCAGATCAGATCAGTCGCTCAGTCATGTCCGACTCTTTGCGACCCCACGAATCGCAGCACGCCAGGACTCCCTGTCCATCACCAACTCCCGGAGTTCACTCAGACTCACATCCATCGAGTCAGTGATGCCATCCAGCCATCTCATCCTCTGTCGTCCCCTTCTCCTCCTGCCCCCAATCCCTCCCAGCATCAGAGTCTTTTCCAATGAGTCAACTCTTCGCATGAGGTGGCCAAAACACTGGAGTTTCAGCTTTAGCATCATTCCTCCCAAAGCAATCCCAGGGCTGATCTACTTCAGAATGGACTGGTTGGATCTCCTTGCAGTCCAAGGGACTCTCAAGAGTCTTCTCCAACACCACAGTTCAAAAGCATCAATTCTTCAGCACTCAGCCTTCTTCACACTCCAGCTCTCACATCCATACATGACCACAGGAAAAACCATAGCCTTGACTAGATGGACCTTTGTTGGCAAAGTAATGTCTCTGCTTTTGAGTATGCTATCTAGGTTGGTCAAAACTTTCCTTCCAAGGAGTAAGCGTCTTTTAATTTCATGGCTGCAGTCACCATCTGCAGTGATTTTGGAGCCCAGAAAAAGAAAGTCTGACACTGTTTCCACTGTTTCTCCATCTATTTCCCATGAAGTGATGGGACCAGAAGTCATGATCTTTGTTTTCTGAATGTTGAGCTTTAGGCCAACCTTTTCACTCTCCTCTTTCACTTTCATCAAGAGGCTTTTGAGTTCCTCTTCACTTTCTGCCATAAGGGTGGTGTCATCTGCATATCTGAGGTTGTTGATATTTCTCCCAGCAATCTTGATTCTAACGTGTGTTTCTTCCCGTCCAGTGTTTCTCATGATGTACTCTGCATATAAGTTAAATAAACAGGGTGACAATATACAGCCTTGATGTACTCCTTTTCCTATTTGGAACCAGTCTGTTGTTCCATGACCAGTTCTAACTGTTGCTTCCTGACCTGTATACAGATTTCTCAAGAGGCAGATCAGGTGGTCTGGTATTCCCATCTCTTTCAGAATTTTCCAAAGTTTATTGTGATCTACACAGTCAAAAGCTTTGGCATAGTCAATAAAGCAGAAATAGATGTTTTTCTGGAACTCTCTTGCTTTTTCCATGATCCAACGGATGTTGGCAATTTGATCTCTGGTTCCTCTGCCTTTTCTAAAACCAGCTTGAACATCAGGAAGTTCACGGTTCCCATATTGCTGAATCCTGACTTGCAGAATTTTGAGCATTTCTTTACTAGCGTGTGAGATGAGTGCAATTGTGCGGTAGCTTGAGAATTCTTTGGCTTTGCCTTTCTTTGGGATTGGGATGAAAACTGACCTTTTCCAATCTTGTGGCCACTGCTGAGTTTTCCAAATTTGCTGGCATATTGAGTGCAGCACTTTAACGCAGAAAGTGAAGAGGAACTAAAAAGCCTCTTGATGAAAGTGAAAGTGGAGAGTGAAAAAGTTGGCCTAAAGCTCAACATTCAGAAAACGAAGATCATAGCATCCGGTCCTATTACTTCATGGGAAATAGATGGGGAAACAGTGGAAACAGTGTCCGAATTCATTTTTGGGGGCTCCAAAATCACTGCAGATGGTGATTGCAGCCATGAAATTAAAAGACGCTTACTTCTTGGAAGAAAAGTTATGACCAACCTAGATAGCATATTGAAAAGCAGAGACATTACTTTGCCAACAAAGGTCCGTCTAGTCAAGGCTATTGTTTTTTCATTCGTCAATATGAATGTGAGAGTTGGACTGTGAGTGCCAAGGAATTGATGCTTTTGAACTGTGGTATAGGAGAAGACTCTTGAGAGTCCCTTGAACTGCAAGGAGATCCAACCAGTCCATTCTGAAGCAGATCAGACCTGGGATTTCTTTGGAAGGACTGATGTTAAAGCTGAAACTCCAGTACTTTGGCCACCTCATGCGAAGAGTTGACTCATTGGAAAAGACTCAGATGCTGGGAGGGATCGGGGGCAAGAGGAGAAGGGGACGACAGAGGATGAGATGGCTGGATGGCATCACCGACTCGATGGACATGTGTGTGAGTGAACTCCGGGAGTTGGTGATGGACAGGGAGACCTGGTGTGCTGTGATTCATGGGGTCACAGAAAGTCAGACACGACTGAGCAACTGACCTGAACTGAACTGAACTAACTGATAAACCAACAAAATTCATGTAAATGCTACCTGCAAGATACTCACATTGTATATGAGAGCAAAGAACGGTCAAAAGTAAAATGATGGGGGAAAATGTATATATTATGTGAATACTAGGCTTCCCAGGTGGAGCTAGTGGTAAAGAACCTGCCTGCCAATGTAGGAGATATAAGAGATGTGGGTTCAATCCCTAGGTCAGGGAGATCTCCTGAAGGAGGGCATGGCAACCCACTCTGGTAATCTTGCCTGGAGAATCCCATGGACAGAGGAGCCTGGCTGGCTACAGTCCTTAGCAAAAAGTTGGACATGACTGAAACGACTTAGCAAGCCTGCACACATGTGAATACTAACTATAAGAAAGCTTCAGTAGCTATAGCAAGGTCACAGAAAGGAGATTTTAAGGGAAGATGTGATAATTTAGTTAAAGAGGATATTTTCACGATTATACAGTGGTATGCCCTTAATAAAGATATTATAGATATCAGAATCTAGGGAAGATATCAAAACATAGCTTTTAATACAGAATAATACTTGATAGAGAGAAAAGAAGAAATAGACAAAATAACAATCAACCTAGGGAAACTTTAACAAATCTTTTTCAATATCATGCAGACCAGGCATACAAAAAATATGGAAGACTATAGTAGATATAAAACACCACAATCAACACATTTAGCTAAATAACATATAAAGACCAGTGCACCCAATAATGAAATAATTCACATTGTTGTAAATGCACTAGGAACATTTATCAAAAATGACCACATGGCAGGACAAAAACCTTCAGATAATTGAATTTATACAGAGTATTTACTCTGACCACAGTGTAATTAAATTAAGAATTAATAAGAGAATATTGTTAGCCATCTTTATTTGGAGAAATTAAGCAACACCCTTCCAAAACAGTACCTGGGTCTGGGAATAAAGTTAAACATTAGAAAATATTATGAAATAGTGATAGCAAAGATATGATATAACTAAATTCTTCTAATTCAACTAAAGTAGTGTTTAAGGGAAATTTATACCTTAGATTTAGAAAATAATAAAAGTTGAAAATGAAAAAAACATGTAAGCTTCTATTTAAGAAGCTAGGAGAAGAAAAAGTAAAGCCTAAAGGATACAGAAGTGGGATTAACAAAGAAAAGAACAAAAATTAATTTTAAAAAAGAAGGTAAGCATGGTGGTAGTGATGGTGGTTTAGTCCCTAAGTCAAGTCCTACTCTTGCGACTCCATGGACTGTGGCCCACCAGGCTCCTCTGTCCATGGGATTTTAGCCAAGAATATTGGAGTGGGCTGCCGTTTCCTTCTCCACGGGATCATCTTAACTCAGAGATTGAACCCGTGTCTCCTGCAGGGCAGGTGGTCTCCTGCATTGCAAGCAGGTTCTTTACTGCTGAGCCGCCAGGGAAGCCCAAGGCTTTCAAACATGGCTCCTTGAAAACTGATAACCACCGAGCAATACTAAACAAGAACAAAGAGAAAATGAAGTTAACAATACCAAGAATGAAGAAATGTCACTATAAATCATACAAATGTTTAGGTCATAGTTTTATTGAGATTAAATTTACATATCTAATGTGGATAAATACTCAGAAGATTTTCAATTTCTCCACAACCTTGCCAACACTTATTTTATTTTTTAAGCATAGCCATTTTGAGAGGTGTGAGATGATATCTCTTATGGTTTTGATTTACATTTCTCTGATGACTCAAAATGTTGAGCATATTTTCCTATACCTATTGGCTATTTCTGTATCTTCTTTGGAGAAATATTCATTTAAGTCTCTGGCTAATTTTTTAATTGGGTTATTACGGTTTTTTTCTTGTTGTTGTTTTGCTCTTGAGTTGTAGGATTACCTTATATATTTTGCAAATTGTCTATTTTTGCCTGTTCTTTTGGTGTCTTATCCATGAAATCATGAAATAATGTATATTTATTTGGTGAGGAACTAAATTATCAGGTATCTAAAATGTAATTTGTATCTGCTGATAATATTACAATATCACACACAGTAAAATAAATTCAGATTCAGTACAGTTATAAATATTCTTTACTCAAATTATAAAATTATTTGAAGAAAATGAAATGATTAAAAGCTATTTTGAGATGAAGAATGGCATCTGAAACACTGCATTAAAGGCAGAATTCATAAAAATAAAATATAGTATATTTGATCATATAACCACATCACACACACAACCCTAAAGACATTTGAAAAAAATGGGGTAAATACTTTCAGTAGTATTTAAGAAAAGCAGTAAGTGGTGTTAATTTGTAGAGAGTTCCTATTAATAAATGAAATTTTAAACATTCTACAGAAAAAATGTAAATGATGATGGAAGATATCTTAAAGATATCTGAAACATCTTTAAGTATTTACTTGTTTATTATGTTCACATTCCACGACAAATGCACACACGTATATACCCCTGAATGAAAGTTCCACTAGAGCAAGGACCTTGCATATCTTATTTATGCCATGTTTCTGCTATTAGGATGGTGATTGCACATTCACCATTCAACAAAAATGCATGGAGAAGCTTTTCTAAATACCACGATGGGGCTTGATAAATATTTATTGAATGAATATGTAGATGAATAAAATTCAGTGAAATAGAATTTCTTTAAATTCATGGTAATCAGCAAAATAGTAAAGCAAATATAAATTAATGATAATGTTTTCTGATAATAAATGGTGCATTTAAAAATAATTAGTACCTAAGCACAGAATTAATTTATATTCAAATTTCCACTTATACAATTTTTAAAAAGTTTTTCTTAAATTTATTTTTGGCTGTACTGGGTCTTGGTGCTGCACGTGGGTTTTCTCTAGTTGTGGTGCACAGGCTTAGTTTTTCCATGGCATATGAAATCTTCCTGGTGTGTGCACATGTGTGTGCTGTTTCTTCAGTCATGTCCAACTCTTGTGACCCAGTGGATTGTAGCCTGCCAGGCTCACCTGTGCATGGGATTCTCCAGGCATGAATAGTGGAGTGAGTTCCCATGCCCTCCTCCACAGGATCTTCCAGACCCAGGGATCAAACCTGCATCTCTTATATCTTCTGCACTGGCAGGCAGGTTCTTTACTACTTCCTGGATGGGAGATCAGATTCATGTCCTCTGCATAGACAGGTGGATTTTTAACCAGTGGACCACCCAGGAAGCCCCACTTATGCAATTTTCAATGGACAATCATTAAATCAATTCTAAGCTACTGTTATGTGTTATTCAGTATGACACTGGTCAAGCAAAGATTGCTGTAAAGAGAGAAAACTCTTTAAAAAGGGAATATATAGAAAAGATCAGGAAAGAAAAAAAAAAAATAGCTACCTAGTAAGGCAGAAATGTGTGCAGTAGACTCAAATAAATTTTCTACAAAAGATTTGTGCTTAGAGGAGGCAAAATCAACCAAAAAAAGACACAAAAGACTTGTAAGTGAAAGAAATACACATAAGTTCAAAAAACACAAGGAAATGGAAGTGTAAATCATTCTTGTCATAAAATATGAGAACTTGTGCATTCTCTCCACATCATCCTACCAAACTTTCTACCCATTTCATGCAGAGAACCTCTGAAAAAAATGATGGCAGGGCCTCTGTGAGGTGACTGCTCACTTTCAGGGTTAGAGATTTCACCACAACCCATTTCACGGTGCTTTATTGCTGAAAAAAATTCATAAATAAAAGTCCAATAGTTTAACACTACTTTGGCCTTTGAATGAAAAGACAAAGATATGAAGAAACAGAGGCAAGGAAAGGGACAAATCTCTGCTTTTGAAATATCTATCTCATTTAGTTTAATCTATCTCATTCTCTCATTTGTAGATTTCAGGCAATGCCCAACATATTATTCAAGGTATACCTGAATGGGGTGTGTGTGGAAGGTGGGGAATAAGAGAGAGAGAAATGTTGAAGGAAGTAAGGTGCTATGGTTTGACTATTTGTCACCCCACCAACATTTTTTTTTTTTTGAAATTCCAATTCCCAGTGTAATGGTATGAGGCACTGGAGTCTTCTCAAACTCTTCCAAACAGGATGAAAGGAACACTTCCAAAGCCATTTTATGAGGCCAAGATTATCCTGATAACCAAAACCAGACAAGGACATCACAAGAAAAGTAAATACTGGCTAATATCCCAAATAAATATAGATGAAAAAATCCTCAACAAAATATTAGAAAACCAAATTCAACAATACATGAAGAGAATACTGGACAACCCACTCCAGTATTATTGCCTGGGAAATCTAAGACAGAGGAGCCTAGACAGCTATAGTCCATTGGATCACAGAGTATCAGACACAACTTAGTGACTAAACAACAATAATAATAACAACACCAAGATCAACAAGGATGCGAGGTTGGTTCAATATTCACAAATTAATCAATGTGGTACACCAAATAAGATAAAGGCAAAAGTCATACCCTTTCAACAGATGAAGAACAAATACTTGACAAAATTCAACAGCCGTTTATGATACAAAAGATCTTTACAAAGTCGATATAAAGCGATTATACCTCACCAAAATATATATCATATGACAAACCCTCAGCAAACATTCTACTCAACTGTAAAAAGCTTTTCTTCTGAGATCAAACACAAGGCAAAAATGCTTACTCTCATCATTTTTATTCAACATAGTTTTGGTAGTTCTAGTGAGAATCATCAAGCAAGCAAAGGAAAATAAGAACACCCAAATGTGAAAGGAAGAGTCAATAGTGAGACACTATTGAAAATTTTAAGACATTGTGAAAGATATTAAATAAGGCACAAATAAATTGAAAGATAGTCTGTGCTCATGGATTGGAAGACCTAATATTGTTAAAATGATATTGTTAAAATGATCAACCACACAAAGCAACCTACAGATTCACTACCATCCTTATCCAAATTTCAATGAAAATTTTCACAAATATGGAACAAAGAATTCGGAAATTTGTGTGGAACCACAAAAGACAGTGAATAGCCAAAGAAATCTTGAGAAAGAATGACAGAAGTGTCATGCTTCCTGATTTCAAACTATATTACAAAGCTATATTAATCAAACAGTATGGTATTGCTATACAATATGGACACAAAAATCACTGGAACAGAATAGAGATCCCAGAAATAAACCCAAATATATGTGGTCAATCAATTTATGACAAAAAAGTAGAAATTATAGCATCGGGAAAGGACTGTCTCTTCAAAAATGGTGTTGTGAAAGCTGAACTGTTACATGTAAAAGAATGAAACTGAAAAACTCTTACACCATTCACAAAAATTAACTCAAAATGGATTAAAGACTTGATCACAAGTCCTGAAGCCATAAAAATCCTAGAAGAGGGACTTCCCTTGTGGCTGTGGTAAAGAATCCACCCACCAATGCAGGAGACTCAAGTGTGATCCTTGATCCAGGAAGATCCCAGATGCCACGGAGCAACTAAGCCCATTTGCCACAACTGTTGAGCCTGTGCTTTAGAGCCTGCGAATGGCAATTATTCAGCACACGTGCTACAACTACTGAAGCTTGGTGCCCTCAAGCCTGTTCTCTTCAATAACAACAAAAAAAAAAGCCACTGGAATAAGAAGCCTGTGCAATGCACTGAAGAGTAGCACCTGCTCACTGCAATTAGAGAAAAGCCTGTGCAGCAACAAAGACCCAGTACAGCCAAAAATAAATAAATTTTTAAAATTATTAAAAAATCCTAGAAGAAAAATTAGGATGAAAAGGTCCTGACATCAATCATCATGAGGATATTTTGAGTTTGATGCCAAAAGCAAAAGCAACAAGAGCAAAAATAAGCATGGAAACTACAGAAAGCTAAAAAACTTCTGCACAACAAAGGGAAAAGGTCAACAAAATTAAAAGGTAATGTATGGAGTTGGAGAAAATATTTGCAAATTACATTTCTGACAAGGGTTAATATCCAAAATACTTAAAGAATTCATACATCACAATGGCAAAAACAAACCAACAAACAATCTGATTATAAAACAGGCAGAAGACCTGAATAGATATTTTTTTTTTTTTCCAAAGAAGACATAAAGAGGGCCAACAGGTATATGAAAAGGTGCACAATGTTATGTCATCAGAAAAATGCAAATCAAACTATAATGGGGTAATATCTCATATCTGTTAGAATGGCTTTTATCCAAAAGACAAGAAATAACAGGAGTTGGTGAAAACGTGGAGAGAAGGCAAACCTTGTGCACAGTTGGGCAGGGTGGGGAGGGGGGAATGTAAGTGGATGCAGCCCCTATGGAGAACAGTATGCAGGTTCTCCAAAAATTAAAAATAAAACTGTCATATGGTTCATCAATTTCACTTCTGGGTATTTATCTGAAGGAAACAAAATACCAACTTGAAAAAACTGTGCAACCAAATGTTCATTGCAGCATTATTTACAATAGCCGAACAATGTAAGTCTTCACTGATGGATAAATGGTGATATGTATGTATGTCCAGCCAACAAAAAGAAGAAAATCCTGCCATGTGTAGCAACATGGATGAATCTTGAGGGCATTATGCTAAGTGAAATAAATACCATATGATCTAATTTTTATGTACAAACTTAAATCAAATACAAAAAAAGGGGTTCAGAGATGCAGAGAACAGTTTGGTGGTTGCCAGAGGTGGATTGATGTGGGCAAAACAAGTGGAGGTAGTCAAAAGGTACAAACTTGCAGTTCTAAAGTGAATTGCATGAAGATGTAATGTACAGCATGGTGACTACAATGAATCTGTATTATATACTTGAAAGTTGGTAAGAAAAATTCTCCTCATAATCAAAAAATTGTAATGATACATGGTGATGGATATCACTAGACTTATTGTGGTGATCATTTACCAATATACAGGAATATATAAGCTTTACATTTAGCACCTGAAACTAATACAATGTTATGTGAATTATATCCAAAGTAAAACTCTAAATAACAAGATTGAAATGTGGATTAAATTAGCTCCATCCTAACGTCATTTTGTGGACCCAACTTAAACTCATCACTTAGATATTTTAAAATATAAAATCTCACTACTGACATCCTACAGGGTTGGGACAGACACAGAGAAACAGACAGCAAGTCACCTGCACACGAGATGTAGGCTTCCTCCTTGGGAGAGCAGGAAGTGTAATTCCAAGGGTCAGAAGGACACTGCCAGAGAGAGGTATCAGTGTTCCGGCACCGGATTCCATCTACCCACTGGGGTCTAGAACCTTCTCTGAGACCAACAATAGAGTTGAGGGTTCCACTCTCCCCACAGCCAAGCTGTCTGCAGATCACAGACACAGTGATATCTTCCATGGGGTTGCGGCAGACACTGCCCCAGGTCCCGTTGTAGAAAACTTCCAGCCACCCAGCACACTGCTGGTCCTCGCTCACCATCCTGAGGGCCAGGAACTCTGAGATTGAAAGGGGAGGAGACAGGACACAGTGAGCATTCCCCTCAGTGCTCTGGGTTTTCCTCTTTCCCAGAAATCGTGAACACTCACCCCTGACCCAGCTGAGGAGATACCCACTAGGTGACAGGACTGAAATCTGTTTCCCTTTTACTTGACTTTGTCCACTAATGTCTGTCATTCTATTTCTACCACAATGATGTAGTGAATACAAACAGAGAGAAAGACCAACATAGGCACCTGTAGGGAAGGGCCCTGAGCCTTGTTTCCTGATAAAACCTGTAAAAGAGCATGTGAAAGGGATGTGGGTAGTGGAGAAACAGGCAGAACAGTGAACCCACAAATGTCTATGTTCCAGTCTTTCAATCCTGTGAATGTTGCCTTATATTTCAAAAGGGATTTTACAGACATTATTAAGACAAGAAACTTAGGAGCTTGGGATGGTGAAACTAACCTGCAATATTAGGAATTAACCATATAAACCCAATCTAATTATCCCTAAAATTGGAATACTCTTCCTGAGTGTGGTTAGAGGAAGATGAGACACTGAGGAGTGGTCAAGGGAGGGAATGTTGTCTGAAGAAGAAGACGGGCTCCAAGCCAAGGCATGAGGCCACATAGGAACCAGAAAAGACTGGCAAAGGAGTTCTCCCCAGGGCCCCCAGGAAGGACACAGCCCTTTGGACACTGGGATGTTGGTCTACGGAGACCCTTGTCAGACTCCTAGGGTATAGAACTGAACAGAGTGTATCTGTGCTTTCATTACAACGTCAACAGGATCACCAGACTGTACTACCACAGGGAACTGAAGGAGAGCCCTGCTTGCATGTGGAAACTGTAAGAAATGGCTCTACCAGGAAACACTGCTGAGAACCAAGGACCAGACTCTCAGCTGCTGCAGAAGGAAATGAAAGCACTTAGTCTTCACGTCTGCTGGAAACACAGGCCCCATGGGAAGAAGCCTTCTTCTCTGGTCCTTTCAGCATCTATCCCTCAGGACTCAGACCCCCGTCCTCCAGGGCCCCACCCCCTCCCCCTGCCTGTGGACAGTGTGCAGCCCAGACCTAAGCAGATGACCCCCGCGTCCTGTTTGTGTCTGCAGTCGTGCCGCCCCCAGCCCCGGGAAGGGCACTTCCACAAGTGAGACTCATTTCCTGTGCAGTTCAGGTCGTCGAGCCAAATGGGTCCTGATCCTGCCCCGAAGTGAGCAGATGTCGTGGCATTGAGGGCTTGTCCACAGCCCAGCTGCCTGCACACCACGTGGGCATCGTCCAGGTCCCAGCCATCATCACAGATGGTGCCCCAGGAGCCCTGGTCAAGAATCTCCACTCTCCCGGCGCAGTGACCACCCCCGTCTACCAGGCGGAGCTGTCGGTTGTCTGAGGAGAGAGAAATGGGACAATGGGGCATTGACCCCGGCAGGGGTGGGGGGTTCGGGGGCGGCGGATGAGAAGCGTCTTCTGTCCTGTAGGACCCTCACCTGAGCAGTAGGGGGCGCTCTCCTCTGAGGCTGCAGAGCCTGTTGGTTCAGAGAGGGAGTCGCTGCACTGGGGCAGCACCTGGGTCTGGTTTCCTGCAGAAGTAGCAATGATCAGAGGGACATGAGTTAAAGCAAACTCCAGGAGATACTAAAGGATAGAGAAGCCTGGCCTGCTGCAGTCCAGGGGATCGAAAAGAATTGGACACAACTGAGCGACTGAAGAGCAGCACATAATCTTTGCTGTTACATTCACTGAGAAGTGAGGTCTGTGCCTCCTTCCCTTGAAGTTCTGCTGACCTTCGTGAATTCCTAGTAAATAATGCTGCTGCTGCTAATTCACTTCAGTAGTGTCTGACAGCAGCCCACCTCTGTCCTCTGTCCCTGGGATTCTCCAGGCAAGAATACTGGAGTGGGCTGCCATTTCCTTCTCCAATGCATGCATGCATGCTAAGCTGTCCCAGTCATGCCCGACGCTGTAGTAACAGAAGGGAGTTAAGGTAAAGTTGCTTGACTTTCAGCACTAGGTCTGAAAACGCATGCAGCCTCCTGTGAAATCACTGAGGACTTTTGCTTTAGGGCAAGTCTGCCCTGTTGAGACTCTCATCTTGCAGAGACAGTCATGAACCATCTTGTATCCCCAGCCCAGTTGTGTCCTCTGATGATGTCAACCCCAGCTGATACTGGGCTATAACCTGATGAGACTCCAAGACAATACAAATCAGAGCATTTCCCAAATCCCTTCCCAAACTCCAGGAAATCGTGAGCAAAAGTAAAAAGGGGTTTTAAGATGGTAAGTTTTGTTGGAAATTTGGTTATGCAGCAATAGTAACCAAACACTTATAATTACCACACTACTAAGTATTTACTGAAGACAAATGAAGTGTTTGTTTTCAGAACAACTTGAATATGCATATGCATAGCATCTTTATTCATAATGGCCCAAATTTGGGATGCCACCTAAAACACATGGCCTTGCTTTTGGAACAAAGTAACAGGCAGAAGCTAGAAGGGGTGAAGGAGGTTATTAGCAGAATACAATTGGGGCTGAAGGAAAAATATATGTTGATATTTATGCAAAATAAAATGGTTGCTATAAGTGACTAGATTTTGAAGTACTTTGTTACCGGACAACAGTAACCAGAAACACCTCTTTTCAGTCTCAGTAACTATAGAGCAAAACAAGCAAAGCCAGTCACTAAATATTTAGAATATTTGAGTGGGGTGATTTAACAAACATACCTCTCAAAACTAGAGAATACACCTTATTCTAAGCACTTAGAGGTCGTTTTCCAAGGCTGATCATATATTATACAAAAAGTGAGATCCAAAAATTTTTCAAAGGGTAAAATAAATAAAATATTTTTTTTTTTACTAAAGTGGAATTAAATGAAAACAAAAGACAAATAGTAAAATCTCCTGTTATTTGTTTAGTAGCTAAGTCATGTCTGACTCTTTTGTGGTCTTAAGGGCTGTAGCCCATCAGTCTCCTCTATCCATGGGATTTCCCAGGCAAGAATACTGAGTGGGTTGCCATTTCCTTCTCCAAAACCTTCTGTAGTGTGGTATAATTTTCATGCATTAAAATACACATATTTTGAGTATGTTTTCATAAGTTTGTCAATTGCCTGTGCCAGCATAAACATTACCACAGTTAAAATTCAGAATATATAGGATTATTCTCAAAGTTCCTATGTGCCTCTTGCAACCAATAAAAGCCCCACAAACCCAGATCCAGGCAAATACTGATCTGCTTTTTATCATAATAGATTAGTTGTATTTTTTGAGAATTTAATAAAATCATACAATATATAATCCCTTTTAGATGGCTTCTTTCATTTAGCATGCTTTGAGATTTTCTGTGTAGTTGGATTTATGAATAGCTTATTCTTTCTATTGTTAAAGTCTTATATTGTATGACTATGCCAAAGAAAGTTTTCCTTTCTTTTTTTTTAAAGAAAATTAGAGTGGCTTGTACTTTTTTACTCTTTTAAATAAACATGTCTGACTTTTCTGCCTAAATTTTTTGTGGACATATCTTTTCATTCCTCTTGGGTAACAGAAATTTTGGGTAAAATAGAGTTGCTAAGAGTTGTTTTCTCTTACTTTATCATCAGTAATGTATAAAGGTTCTAGTGGGTCAATAAACTTCTCCAAACTTGGAATTGTCAGTCTCCTTAATTCTAGCCAGTCTAATTTGTGAATTTATATCTCATACTTTAATTTGAATTTCTTTAATAGCTAATGATATTTGGTATCTTTTCATTTACTTATTGGCCATTTGTATATCATCTTTGGGAAAGTGTCTTTCTTAATATCTGGCCCAGGTTTAAACTGGATAGATCTTTACTTATTTTTCTGTTATAAATTTTTCACTTATTCTTGTTACAAGTCTCTTGTTAGATATCAGTTCAGTTCAGTTCAGTTGCTCAGTCGTGTCTGACTATTTGCAACCCCATGAATTGCAGCATGCCAGGCCTCCCTGTCCATCACCAACTCCCAGAGTTCACTCAGACTCAAGTCCATCGAGTCAGTGATGCCATCCAGCCATCTCATCCTCTGTCGTCCCCTTATCCTCCTGCCCCCAATCCCTCCCAGCATCAGAGTCTTTTCCAATGAGTCAACTCTTCTCATGAGGTGGCCAAAGTACTGGAGTTTCAGCTTTAGCATAATTTCTTCCAAAGAACACCCAGGACTGATCTCCTTTAGAATGGACTGCTTGGATCTCCTTGAAGTCCAAGGGACTCTCAAGAGTCTTCTCCAACACCACAGTTCAAAAGCATAGTTCTTCAATGCTCAGCTTTCTTCACTGTCCAATTCTCACATCCATATATGACTACTGGAGAAACCATAGCCTTGACTAGATGGACCTTTGTTGGCAAAGTAATGTCTCTGCTTTTGAATATGCTATCTAGGTTGGTCATAACTTTTCTTCCAAGGAGTAAGAGTCTTTTAATTTCATGGCTGCAATCACCATCTGCAGTGATTTTGGAGCCCCCCAAAATAAAGTCTGAGACTGTTTCCACTGTTTCCCCATCTATTTGCCATGAAGTGATGGGACCAGATGCCATGATCTTCGTCTTCTGAATGTTGAACTTTAAGTCGACTTTTTCACTCTCCTCTTTCACTTTCATCAAGAAGCTTTTTAGTTCCTCTTCACTATGTATTGCAACTAATTTCTCCCTATCAGTTGAATGCCATTTTATTTTCTTAATTTTTTTTCAAAAATCAAAAAGTTTTCATTTTAATGAAAATCACATCTCATTTTTTAATTGTTAATGTCTTATCTGACTTAGGAAATGTTTGCCTACTCCACAATCATAATAATTTTTCTTATGTTTTCTTCTACCAGTTTTATAATTAAATTTTATATGGGAATAACCATTTATTTGAGCTACCCTGATGGACTGGGGTTTTTCTTCAGAGTGAGGATGGGAGAATGCTGCTTATGATGTGAAATCAGGATCACGGTTCATTTCCCACCACTCCATGAAGATATTCAATTGGCAGATCATTTTTTGAAGAGAATATATTTTCCCCTTTGAAATATCTCTATGCCTTTGTACAAGATCAACACAGACTTGGGTTTGGGTCTGTTACTAAACTTTATTGTGTTCTGTTGATCTATTTAGCTATTCTTATTCAGTGGCCATGTTGCTGTGCATATGCAGTAGGAAACTTGAAGTTCTTTTTGGCCCTTCTTTTTCAAAATTGTTTTGTCCATTTCACTTCTTTTGCATTTAAATAAATATTTAGAATTTGCTTGTAAATTTCTACAAAAATATTGCTTGGCTTTTTATTAGGATTAGATTTATTTTGTATATTAAGTGAAGAGAATTGACAGCCTATTAAGTTTTCTAATCCATGAACATGGTATACATTTTTATTTTTTTAGATGCTCTGTGACTTTCAGTGCAAGCCCTTTAGATATTTTAAGTTTCTTCCTACATATTTAATGGTTTTCATACTATAATAAATTGAACTTTCCCAATTTCCCCCTAGACTTTGCTAGTATAAAGAAGTACCAGTTATTTTGGTTTATGCTTCATTGGTCATTAGTGAAGACAGTCTGTATACATGGATGAACTATATGTTAGTCATCAATCTAAGCAATCACATCAACCCTAAGCAATGTGAGCTAGCTGGTCCTGCATGTAAACAGCAGAGTTTCAAATTTTAAACAGCATGCTAAATAATCATTTAGTTATTTCACTTTATTCAATATTTTTTCTGCTACTTTTATGATTCTTTGTCTTTGGTTTTTACAGTTTAATTATGTTTCTGAGAAAAGGTCTTTTGCATTAGGATTATAAGGTTATCTATTAGTTTTATCAGCTTGAATTTTCAAGCCTGTCCCCAAGCTAGAAAAATTCACAGCTATTATTCATTTAAATACAATTTCTCCACCCTCTCCCTGTCTTCTCCTAAACACTTATATGTTAGCATAGACCCATAAGTCACAGGATATATTCTTCCCTTTTTACTCATTTTTAACCACTGATTCTATCTTTAATTTGATCTATTCTGTTGTAGATGCTCTCTGTTGCATTTTCCCCCATTTCATTTATTAAACTCCTCAGCAGCAGAATTTCTGTTTGGTTCTTTTTATAACTTCTCTTTATTAAAATTCTTATTTTTTCATCTATTGTTTCCCTTATTTCATTGAATTGCCTTTCTGTCTTTTCTTACAGCTCATTCAGATTCCTCAAAACAGTTGTGTTGGTTCTTTATAAGCTAGATTGCAAAGATCCATGTCATTGACATGTGTCTTTGTCAGTTTGAAAAGTTACTGTTACTCTTTGGTGATGACTACTTTCTTTAATTCTTCAAGTTCCTTGAAATTTTGCTTTGCTGCTTTTGCCTTAGATGTAGCAGACACCACATTAAATTTTTACTGATTACCTTCAGGTGGTATATACTCTTCTCTGACCTTACATAGACTCACTCTACATTTCTTGCTTCACCTTATAGAAAATACCTTAAGCTTTTATGTCTTCTTTGGTCCGTAAAACTCAAAAGGCTGCTGAAAACCTCTCTTCTGTTTTGCAGAATATTGAGCTACAGCTCAAGCCTGTGGTTACCGCCCTGCCTACAGACACTAGTCTGTTTTTTGAGATCACTCCATTTACTGGAGTTTGCTTTCATCTCCACACTTGGAAACACACAAAAGCAGCTGTCAGAAGGGTGGCAGTAAAGATGATTTACTAAAGATTTAGTACCCTCAGGGACTTGGAGTACCTACTGGCCCAGGGAGAGAGATCTTTGGGTGACATTCTCCTAGAGGCTTATGGATGGGCTTCCTGCTGAAGCCCTGAGTGTAGTCGCAGGAATTGCATCCCTTTTATACTCTGACATTTTTAATGATCTTTCATATTTCCTCTCTAGCTTCAGTCATGGAGGTTCAGCCCTAGAACTCTGGGTGCTGCTGGAAAGAAATTGGTTTCCCCAGCAATATCAAGTGGGCACTAAGCTCATTGCTTTCCTTTTCCCCCATGAGAGAGGCCCCACCAGCTAGTTCAAATTTATGCTGTGTCACCTTGGGGTAAGGAGCAGCACTGGCAAAATCCTTTAATCCTCCCCAATAATTCAAACTTAACTTTTTTGGCTCCAACAGAGTAATGAACTCTCCATTCAGGAATCCTGGACTTCTAACAATTTCTATAGGTATCTGACCAAATGAGCACTCACCATGTTTCTCCATGTTTTCCCTGACCATGGCCCAGGGGGCTAGGACAACTTCACTAGTTCCTGCTGGCTCCAGTCTGTACCAATGTCTACCCGCCTATTACTGGATGCCCAGGTGAGTTACCATCTTCCTGGTCCCTTGAAATAAGTTATGGGATCCCACAACTTTCACAGAGGCATTTTTCATCATGGGTGTATGGTTAATTAGTTGTTAAAAAGAGAAGCAAATAGGAAGGAAGCAAACCACCATAATGCTGACATCACTCCCTCTTTGCCAAAACTTTTACACAATTAGCTGAAGTAGAGAAATTCTTTGAATAATTCCATTTGAAATAACATAAGGATGAATAGAAAATCTGAATAATTCTGATTTATTAAAAATACTGATTTGTAGTTAAACCTTTCTACTATAACTTCAAAACAAAACAATTTCAAGTTCAGATGTATTTCAAAATTGTTAATAATGTGTGAACTTGAAATTTCCTGAATTTGAATGATGTCTTAAGAAATACATGCTGAGGTTATCGGGTAAATGAAACTGATGGGCATAGAAATTCTCACATGGTTCAGTGGGGAAAAATCCCTGACTGAGGTATACCCTTTTTGCTTATATATTGTTCACTATGATTATATTTAAATAGCTATGTTTACTTAAAATATGTGTTCTCCTTTATGCTTCTTGCCCTGATCTGAAACTGAATGAATAATGACAAAACTGATATTTCGTCATGAAATATCTTATGTTTGAAGTCAGTTTTCCCTCCCTCCCTGCCCTTGGAGACATATCACTCCAGGAGCATCCTAGTACCAATAGCCCTTCCCTCTCTCTTACCTGAGCAGTTCACAGAGGCCGTGTTGCCATGAGAACAGTCAGAACCACCCAGGGCAGTCACAGGGCAACTCCACAGGAAAGACTCAGCCCCCAAACAGTGAAATCGGACTGTTGAGATCTGGTCATTTCTGCCCACCAAGTGTGGTCCTCTGGGGGTGGAGATGGCGACTCCACAGCCAAGCTGACGACAGACAACATTGGCATTGGCCAGACTCCAGTGGGAGGCACAGAGCACTCTCCATTGTCCAGAAATGTTCATCTCCACCTGCCCCTCACACTGAGAGGAGCCGTTTGTCATGAGCCGGACTTCTGAATATGCTGGTAGAAGAAGACAGGATTTCAGCAAAATCTCATGATTTTCTTACCCCAACAAGAGTGCAGGGAGGTTAGTCTTGATCTCAATCTCACCTGAACAGGCAACCTGAGCAGCTCCACTGTGGTGACACGTGCCCCCTGGACAGGGCACTCTGGGGCAGGCCCGGAGTTCAGGCTCCTTCCCCTCACACCTGAACTCCTCAGCCCAGACCTGGCCATTAGACTCTCTGAAAGGCATGTGTTTCAGGACAGATGCAGCCTTGCCGCATCCCAGCTGTGCACAGATGACCTGGGCAGTGGGGAGTGTGAAATTCCCATCAGATACTGGGATCCAGGCTTTTCCAGAATGTACTTCTACACGCCCTGAGCAGGGTCTATCCCCACCAAACAGACGCACAGATCCTAAGATAAAAATAACGACAAATACAGTGAGCATTCATTTTCCTTGCTTGCAAATTGAAAACAATATGTCACAGGCAATGGTGTGAAAACTTTCCAGGAGTTGAGCACGCACTGAGAATTTAACAGTTAGTGTCAGAGTTGCATTTTCATGACCAAGTTTCTAAAGATAAACCCAGAAGCAGGGTCAATTTCAAATGACTGGATCCCAGCAAGGTATACTTTGAGGTTGGTTAGAAATGTGAATTCCTTATCTGAGGTCCAAGAAACTACAGGGACCAAGACAGATCATCTGTCTGGCTGAATGCCAAGTACATATATTTTATTTTGGTTGGAGAAGTTTCTCATTTAGGAGCCTGGGATCTACAGAGCCCAAGAAAATAATGTGTAATGTGTGGCACTCAAACTTAAGTATAGAGACATGGAGAGCAGAAGCAAACCAGAGCAAAATGGCTGAGAGTGTAGAGATCTATCATCTGGACAAAGTTAGAAAGCTTTTCTGAGACTTTTGCTACTAATCAGTTTTTTTTTTTTCTCCCATGAGCCACTCCTCAAGTGGCTTGGTGTAGAGAAATCATATAGGCTGGATCCATTAGTGCAGGCCAACCTGTAGACAGATAATGGCTCAAGAGAAGAAATATTGACATAATAACTAATTCACTTTTAATGTACCAAATTTTATTTTTCTGATAATTTTTGATGACAAAATATTCCAAGAATTTCTTAGATTAGCTAAATGGGTGAAAAGATGAGTCTGTTCTGTTAAGTAAGCTCAGAAAGTCACAGGAGAGAGAAGGGATGGTCTTAGACATTTCTCTTGAAAACTTGGTATTTGTCAACAAACCTGGGCGAGAATGAGTTCTGAATGGAAATTTATAAAACAGTGAGTTTGCCAAAGAGTTCCGACTACAGACTTTTCTTCTAAAACAGAAATCATAAAGAACCATAAGGAGTGATATTAATTGATTTTAATTCTATCATCATGCTAATTCTGTATTCATATCTGACATCAGTGAGATGATAAAAAAGGAGGATCCCCAACCCTCACTCTCCCACAGAAACAGTGTGCCCCCAGCAACATGCCTGCCAACTTAAGGCAGAACTGACTCAGAAACTGCTCCCTGATGTGGCACCAACCCTGCACCACCATGGTCCTGGGCAGTCCTGTCTGCCCAGACATCCAGAAGGAATCACACCATTTGGCATCCCTGACAACAGGGTTGTCAATTGTGGACATGAGTATGAGTGCAGATTCTAGTGCACCCTGCAACCTAGGCTCAGTCTCACTCTACTACACTAGGGAAGCAATCTTGCCCTCCTCAGCACCCAGAGGAAACAACACTCATCCATGTACCTGCAAACAGGCCCACTAACCAGAGACACAACAGCAGCCCCAGCAGCAGCTACATAACCTGACTCCAGCTTTGCTGGACCACAAAACCAAGGGTAGTCCTATTAGTTCAAGGACAAGGCAATAGATCTTTATTTGTTGAAATCAGATTTCAAAAAATCTTTATTTGTTGAAATTCTGGAAGAAGTGTCTGCTTCTTCAAATGCACACTCACCAATGCAAAACTACACAGATCATGAAGAATCTGCAAAATAAGATGCCACTTAAGGAAACCAATAAAACTCCAGCAACTACTCTGAAGAAATGAAGATTTATGAACTGCTTGAGAAAAAATTCAAAATAATTGGTTCAAACTCAATGGCTACAATAGAACAGAAACAGACAACAGAACACCATCTGGAAACGTACATGAACAAATGGCAAAGTTTAATTAAAAAATAGAAAACACAGTGCTCACTTCAGCAGCACATATACTGAAAAACAGAAAACACAAAAAGAAACCAGACAGAATTGCTGAAACTCAAGAATACAATAACGGAACTTAAAAATTCAATAGAGTACTTCAGGCAAACTATTGTCCAAAACAAAGAATCAGCAAACTTAAGGACAGGTTATTTCAAATTATCTTGTTAGAAGAACAAATCAAGTATTGATGGGAGACTTGGACCATAAAGAAGGCTGAACACCAAAGAATTGATGATTTTGAATTGTGGTTCTGGAGAAGACTCTTGCGAGTCCCTTGGATATTCAAGAGATCAAACCAGTCAATCCTAAAGAAAATCATCCCTGAATATTCATTGAAAGGACTGATGAGAAGCTGAAGCTCCACATCAGTTTGGTCATCTGATGTGAAAAGCCGACTCACTAGAAAGACCTTGATGCTAGGAAATATTAAGGCAAAGGAGATGAGGGTGGCAGAGGATGAGATAGTTAAATAGCATCACTGGCTTGGACATGAATCTGAGCAAACTCTGGGAGATAGTGGAGGACAGGGGAGCCTGGTGTCGCAAAGAGTCAGACATGACTTAGTGACTGAACAGCAACAAGATGGAAAAAAGTGAAAATTATTCATACACAATGCATGGGAAACCATACAGCAAAATTATTCATGCATTATGAGAGCCCCAATAGGAAAGGAGAAAGAGACAGAAAGCTTATTAAAGAACTAATGACTGAAAATTTCCCAAGTTTAGGGAGAGAAAATAAGGACAACTTGATTTATGAAGCCCAAAAGTTCATAGGTAGGTAGAACCTGAAGAATTCAACACCAAGACTCGCTATGGTTAAATTATCAAAATTCAAACACAAAGATAATTTTGAAAGCATTAAAAGAAAAGTGACTTGTTACATATAAGGGAGTTTCTGTCATAAAGCAGATTTTTCAGCAGAAACCTTGCTGACCAGAGAGAGTAGGGTAATGTATACAAAACACTTAGAGAGAAAAATTGCCATTCATCAACTCTTTATCTAGAAAACTCTCCTTTAAAAATGAAGAGATATATTTTTTTAATTTTAGAAAAGCAAAAACTGAGGGATTTCATCACCACTAATCTTGTCTTGCCTCTCATTAGTAAGGATAAATATGAAGAGAAGTACAGAATACTAATATATTGTAATCTTAGCACATGATTTTAACCATGTTTTGTAAATCAAAAGTCAAACACAGCAAGAATAACTATAACCACAGAAATTTGCTGGTGGAAAAAGAATATGTGAAGAAATAAAATCTGATGTCAATGATATAAAGCGTTGGGAGGATAGTAAAATATAGAGTTTCTGTGTGCTGTTAAATTTAATTTGTTACCTTAATTGTACTTAACTTCAGTTATAGACTATTAGAGCTATCAATTGCTTGATGCAAGTTCCCTGCTGCTGCTGCTAAGTCACTTCAGTCGTGTCCAACTCTGTGTGACCCCATAGACGTCAGCCCATGAGGCTCCCCCGTCCCTCGGATTCTCCAGGCAAGAACACTGGAGGGGGTTGCCATTGCCTTCTCCAGTTTCCAGGTAACCATAATTAAAAGTATAGTGAATAACAAGATAAGGAGAAAAGAGTCAGAGCATGGCACTATGAAAAATTACTTCACAAAGAAAGCAATGGAAGGGAAGAACAAGAGAACTACAAAACAGACATAAAACAATGAACAAAGTAGTAACAAGTCCTGATCTTTCAATAATGATTTTACATGTAAATGTATTAAACCTTCCAAATGAAAAATGTTGCATGGCCTGAGTAGATTAAAAAACAAGACCCAACTACATACTTTAGATTTCATGACACATATAGGATGAAAGTGAAGAGGTAGAGACAGAGATTCCATGCAAATAGTAATCAAAAGAAAGCAGTCAGGCAAAAGAGAAGTTAAGCCAAAACCATTCCAGGCGACATAATGATTATTTAGTTCAATAAGACTCGATAACCCATGTTATTACATATATATTCAATATATGCCCCCAACATCAAAAAATGTAAGTAAACAAAGCCAATATTGACAGATCTTTAGGAGAAACAGAAGCAATACAAAAATATCCCACTGTTTATAATGGATGGATCGTTCAGACAGAAAATCCATAAGAAGACAACAGACCTGAGCAACACTATAGGCTAAATGTCATTACCAGACACATAGTACCCATTCACCCAATACACTGACCCACAGAGCACATTTTTACCCAATGTATAGAAAAACACACATTCTTCTCAGTGACACATAAAATATTCTCCAGGACATGCTAGATCACAAACAAAACTCAGAAAATTTAAGAATATCAAAATAATTCAAGTGTCTTTGCTGACCACAATGGAAACTAGAAATCAAGAATGATAAGAAAATAGGATAAAATCATGAATACATGTAAACTAAATGACACACTCATATTTTGAGGTTTTTCTCTATTTATATAAAGAATGCTATTGAGATTTTGATAGGGATTGCCTCAAGTCTATAGATTACTTTGAGCAGTGTAGACATTTTAACAATATTAATTTTCAATCTATTAACACAGAATGATTTTTCAATTATTTGTATCTTTTTAATTGTCCTTCATTCAGGTTTAATGTATTAAACATTTTATAATGTTAAAGAAACTGACTTTTTTAAAAAAGATAGAAGATGAAAGTAGAGAGCAAGCAAGGCATTATTTGGAGAGCTCCCAGTTGGAGAAAACTAAGATCATGGCATCCAGTCCCATCACTTCATGGCAAATAGATGGGAAAACAATGCAAACAGTGACAGATTTTATTTTGGGGGGCTCCAAAATCACTGCAGATGATGACTGCAGCCATGAATCTAAAAGAGGTTTGCTCATTGGAAGAAAAGGTATGACCAATCTAGACAGCATATTAAAAAGCAGAGACATTACTTTGCTGACAAAGGCAATGACAACCCACTCCGGTACTCTTGCCTGGAAAATCCCATGGAGGGAGGAGACTGGTAGGCTGCAGTCCATGAGGTCACTAAGAGTCGGACACGACTGAGCGACTTCGCTTTCACTTTTCACTTTCATGCATTGGAGAAGGAAATGGCAACCCACTCCAGTGTTCTTGCATGGAGAATCCCAGGGATGGGGGAGCCTGGCGGGCTGCTGTCTATGGAGTCACACAGAGTCGGACACGACTGAAGCGACTTAGCAGTAGCAGCATGGTTTATCCAATAGTCAAGTATGGATGTGAGAGTTGGACTAGAAAAAGCTGAGCATCGAAGAATTGATTCTTGAAGACTCTTGAGAGTCCCTTGGACTGCAAGGAGATCCAACCAGTCCATCCTAAAGGAAATCAGTCCTGAATATTCATTGGAAGGATTGATACTGAAGCTGAAACTCCAAAATTTGGCCACATGATGTGAAGAACTGACTCATTGGAAAAGACCCTGCTATTGGGAAAGATTGAAGGCAGGAGGAGAAGGGGATGACAGAGGATGAGATAATTGGATGCCATCACCAACTCAATAGCCATGAGTAAATTCTGGGAGTTGGTGATGGACAAGAGAGCCTGGCATGCTGCAGTCCATGGGGTCGCAAAGAGTCAGACATGACTGAGCAAATAAACTGAAGTTGCATAAGCCTCAATACTCATAAGACACATAAATATTTGAGGAAAATATTAGTTGAATCAGTTTTTAGCATATATCATCACCCTCTGCTCCTCCTATCACTTAACCCTGAATTTTTGTCATTTCTCCCATTTCACACAAGTAAACATGATCTTAAATATACAAATGTTTATTGATTTAAAGATGGGTTTGTAGAAAAGGTAATCAACTGCTATAGAAGTGAAGGGTAGGTATACAGGTGGGGTTTGTGACAAGTAAGGTGAGATCATAAAAAGTTTGAAGCTAAGGTGGGAAACCAAAATGACAATGTATCTTTGGTCATCCAAGGAGTATATTTTGAAAAGAATAAAAGGGAATCAATTACTTAATTTTTAAAATTCCCTTATTTCTGAGTATATTCTGATTATTTATTGCTAGAGTTCTTTCTGGTAAAAGACTACCTAGCAATGCCTGAATCCAGTTAAAAAACTAGACTTCCAAAGAAGAAAAATATAACCCATAAAAAATTTTAAATGAGCAATCATTAAAAGCAAATTCAGAAATTACAGAGATGATTTAACTGGCTAATAAGGTCTTTAAACCTCTAATATAAATATACCTACTGAGGCATAAAAACAAAGAAGAGAAAAAATAAGCAAATAGAGCTTCTAAAACTAAAATACAATATCTGGAATGAAAAATTGTCTGGATTAACTTGGCAAGACACAAAACATTGCAGAATAAAAGAATTGGAAATTAAACACATAGCAATTGACTATCCAAATTGAAGTAGAGAGAGAAAAATATGAGTAGAAATTAGTATAATGAAGGATAATATCAAACCATGTAAAATATGCTATTTGGAGATTCAGAATAAGGGATAAGTAGAAAAAAATTTTTAAATGATAGATGGAATTTTTCCAAATTTAATGAAGCTATAAACCCACTGATCCAAGAGGCTAAACAAACCTCAAACAAGATAAACTAAATAAAACCACCTAGGGCACTTGATAATATATTGCTGAAATCCATTCATAAACAAAAATAACTCTTAAGAGCAGCCAGGAAATTTTGACACACTATATATAGGGGAACAATGTTAAGTATTACTGACTTCTTGTTTGAAGTAATGCAAGCCAGATAATTCAGACACTTTTGAAAATAACTCAAACCTGAAAGAAAATTAAAGTGTTTTCAGATGAATAACAGATGATAGAATGTGAGGCTATCAGACATACACTACACAAAAATGTTATCTAAAGGTCTAAAAGTTAAAGGAAAGTGATAATAAATGAAAGCTTGAATCTACCCAAAGTAATAAGAACTGTGTTAAATGATAATTCTGCAAGTAAATATTTTTAAAATTTCTCATTTTTAAAATACTACAACAGGTTCAATGCAGGATACTGGATGCTTGGGGCTGGTGCACTTGGACGACCCAGAGGGATGGTATGGGGAGGGAGGAGGGAGGAGGGTTCAGATTGGGGAACACATGTATACCTGTGGCAGATTCATTTTGATATATGGCAAAACCAATACAATATTGTAAAGTTAAATAAAATAAAATTTAAAAAAATAAATAGACACAAAATAAAATAAAATAAAGTACTACAATATTTAAGACAAAAATAACAATTTTGTATTATAAACTTATAATATATTTTTAAGTAGAATATATGACAACAGTAACATAAATGACAAGAACAGAGAAATAGAAGTATACTATAATAAGGTCTTACATTATATATTAAGTGACATGCTATCTAAAGAAAAATGCGATTAAAGAGTAATATTTTTAACATTATGATAAGCTCTGCAAAAAGAGATACAGCCAATAAACCAACAGAGTACATAAAATAGAGTATTAAAATGCTCAATTAAAGATTAAAATAGAAACAAAAAAGCATAAAACAAACAGCAAGCTAGTAAACTTAAACACAAGTATATAAATAATTATGTTAAATTTATATAATTTAAACACTCCAACTAAAAGCAAGATGATAAGACTACATAAAGACAAAACTCATACACTGTGTAAACACAGAAACATAGGGTCACAAAGATATACCATGCAAACACTGATCAGAGAAAGCTGTATTATATATATTAACATTATATGAAGTAAGCCTATAGGATAAAGAATATATTCAGAGAGAAAAGAACATTGCATGATGATAAAATACAAAAGAAATTATGTAGTTTCAAAATCAGCATGAAGCAACTGAAATGGTGTTTAGAGAAAAATTTATAGCCTTTATGCTTCCTTGAGGCTTACATTAGAAAAGAAAAGAAAACTGAGAGCAAATAACCTAAGATTCCACCTCAAGAATATACAAAAATACAGCAAATCAAAACCAAATGAGAAGAACAAAAACTAATAGAAATCAATGAAATAGGAAACATACACAATAAAGAAAATCAACAAGTCAACTGGTAATCTTTTTGAAAGGCTAATGAAAATGATAATCCTCTAGCAAAAAATTCAATCAAGAAAAACTAAGAGAACACAAATTTAACAACATCAAGAATGAAAGGGGGTTATCACTTTAGATCCTACCCATATTAAGAGATACATTGTTCAGTCACTAAGTCGTATCCAAATCTGCGACCCTGTGGACTGCAGCACCCAAGGCTTCCCTGTCTTTCCCTGCCTTCTGGAGTTTGCTCAAATTTATATCCATGGAGTCAATGACGCCATCCAACCATCTCGTCCTCTGTCGCCCACCTTCTCCTCCTGCTCTCATCTCAGTGTTTCCCAGGATCAGGGTCTATTCCAATGAGTTGGCTCTTCACATCAGGTGGTCAAACTATTGGAACTTCAGCTTCAGCATCAGTCCTTTCAATGAATCTTCAAGGTTGATTTCCTGTAGGATTGACTGGTTTGATCTCCTTGTTGTCCATGGGATTCTCAAAAGTCTTCTCCAGCACCACAGTTCAAAAACGTCAGTTCTTTGGTGCTCAGTCTTCTTTATGGTCCAACTCTCACATCCATACCAGACTACTGGAAAAAACAGCTTTGACCTTTGTCAGCAAAGTGATGTTTCTGCTTTTTAATATGCTATCTAGGTTTATCATAGCTTTTCTTCCAAGGAGCAAGCATCTTTTAATTTCATCATTGAAATCACCATCTGCAGTGCTTTTGGAGCCCAAGAAAATAAAATCTGCCACAGTTTCCATTTCTCCCCCATATATTTGCTTCCCAAGTGATGTTAGTGGTAAAGAACCTTCCTACCAATGGAGGTAGACATAAGAGACATGGGTTCAATTCCCTTCCATCCTGGGAAGATTCCCTGGAGGAGAAAATGGAAACCCACCTCAGTATTCTTGCCTGGAAAATCCCATTAACAGAGGAGCCTGGCAGGCTACAGTCCATAGGGTTGCACAGAGTTGGACATAACTGAAGCAACTTAGCACTGCACATTTGCCATGAAGTGATGGGACTGGATGCCATGATCTTAGTTTTTTAACAATATTGGGCATGTTCAGGATGGTGTGACCAAAGACTGATCTTAGTTTTTCAATGCTGAGTTTTAAGTCAGCTTTCTCACTCTCCTTTCACCTTCATCAAGACGTTCTTTAGTTCCTCTTCACTTTCTGCCACTAGAGTGATAACATCTGCATATCTGAGGTTGTTGATATTTCTCCTGAATATCTTGATTCCAGCTTGTGCTTCATCCAGTCCAGCATCTCGCATGATGTACTCTGCATATAAATTAAATAAGCAGGGTGACAACATACAGCCTTGTCATACTCCTTTTCCTGCATTGAACCAGTCCATTGTTCCATGTTTGGTTCTAACTATTGCTTCTTGACAGGTAAGGTAGTCTGGTATTCCCACTTTTTTAAGAATTTTCTACAGTTTGTTGTGATGCACACAGTCAAAAGATTTAGCATAGTCAATGAGGCAGAAGTAGATTTTTTTTCTGGAATTCTCTTGCTTTTTCTATGATCCAACAGATGTTGGCCATATGATCTCTGGTTCCTCTTCCTTTTCTAAATCCAGCGTGTACATTTGGAAGTTCCCAGATCACATACAGTTGAAGCCTAGCTTGAAGGATTTTGAGCATTACCTTGCTAGCATATGAAATGACTGCAGTTGTGTGGAACTTTAAATTTTCTTTGGCATTGTCCATCTTTGGGATTGAAATGAAAACAACCTGACCTTTTCCAGTCCTGTGGAACTCCATTGCTGAGTTTTCCAAATTTGCTGGCATATTGAGTGCAGCACTCAAACAGTGTCATCTTTTAGGATTTTAACTAGCTCAGCTGGAATTCCATCACCTTCACTAGCTTTTTTCATCTTAATGCTTCCTAAGGCCCACTTGACTTCAGACTCCAGGATATCTGGCTCTAGGTGAGTGACCACATCATCATCCTTATCTGGGTCAATAAGTCCTTTCTTGTGTAGTTCTTCTTTGTATTCCTGCTGCCTCTTTTTTATCCTTTTACTTCTGTTAGTTCATTGCATGTCTTCCCTTGAAAATACAACTACCAATATTTGAAAGCACAAAAAATGGAAAATCTGAAAAAAATCTGAAGTTTCTTAAAAACTTCCCATGAAGAAAATTACAGTCTTCCAATGTCAGCTCTTCCACAGAGCTCAGAAACAATTTCTACTCTGGATTTATCCTAAACACAGTACTTCACCTTCAACAATCTGATAAAGAGGGTGAAGTTCTCTTTCACACCACTTTCCTAAAATTGAGAAGAAACTCCAAGACTTCAGTTTCAATTAGAGAATTGGAACAGACATGCTATTCTCTTCTTACTTCTCCTGTGTCACCACTTTGACCTGCCTTCACTAAAACATGTTTCTGAAAATATAGAAGGGATAGACCAGAGGGAAGAAACTGACAAAGAGATTAGCACAAAAAAACTGTAACAGTTCATAAACATGTGAAAGTCTAAATTAGAGCAGCCTTAGGGAGTAAAAACCATAATCAAGGTTAAAATGCCATAGCACCCTGTTAATTTTTAAGTATATCCTAACTAAAATTAATATTGAACCATTGATTTTCTTAAAACAGTAACATTAGGAGCTCCAACATCACATAAGCTTACAGCACCACACACTGCATTTTTACTCAGATGCTGATTTATCAAAATAAGGTGGAAACCCATGTAGTGTTTCCACAAGTTTATCTGCAGTTGAAACCATGATTAGGGCATGGTAACATTAGAGATGTTACTTGAAATGCCAGAAAACAGATTTTCTTAAAACAAAAAATTCCTATCTGAAACTCAAATGCCCCTTGAAACTAAATATTTTTAATAATAATAATAATAACAGAAGAAAACATTTGCAGATGTATACTTACCTCCCAAAGTTCTAAGTTGTATACATTAAATATATACAGCATTTTGTATGTCAGTCATACCTCAATAAAGTAGCTTAAAATGAAAGTAATTCTTTTCCTAGGGGTCTCAACTAGTATCACCAAAATCTGCTGAGGGTGAGATTGGAAAAGTCACTTTTCCAGTGATCTTCCCCAAAAGAGCTGATTAGCCATGAGCTGTTAGAAATGTACTGCAAATATTCTCAGGTCTCCCCCTGTCTCACCCATTAGATGGCTGATCATTTTGAAAGACTCAACTACCTACATTAGGAATTCACAACGATATCTGACTTTTCCTCTAGTCCACCTGGTCTGATGCGATTAATGTGTAAAGCATCTAGATCTTCCACAATTGTAATAACCACTGGAAACTGACCACCTACGCATACCCTAGTCTCACTGCTATCTTTACTGTCTCCACCTTGGCACAATCCAATGCGCTTAGCACTGAGCACTTCTCATGAGTCACTTCAGGCCCTATTCACCTCACTGACTGTTACACTTGATGTGCGTCAGCTACTGTGCTGTTAATTTCCAAGCATCATATTTTGCTTCTCCTTCAACAACCCCACAAACAGAATGTGAGTTCCCCACCGAGGTGGCCAGGTGATGAGACTAGCTCCTGCCACACATCCTACTTCTTGCCCTGACTGTGACCTAGGACCTTCAAATGTACCACTGAAATCCCCTCATGCCTTTTCCTTGTGTTGCACCCTGACTCCCGGTGTTGTCACTTCCCCATGTGTCTTCACTCTCTCTTTTGGCTTCTCATGCTTTGTTGAGTCAACCTCCTTGCAGCCTCCCTGACATGATCCCTTCATACCTCTGGTAACTCTGTTTCTTTAAGAACAGAGAGTGTAATAAACTATGTTTGCCCTCTCATATGCCCTGTCTTGTGGCCAAATCTGACTGGCCATCTCAATAGAATAAAAAATAATCATGATGAAACTAATCTGTCACATCATTGTATGAAAGTATAACCCAGCAGTTGTACCTGCTTGTAACATTTGACCTCACTTCCCCGCCTCTACATCACAGAGATCTGAAGGGTCCAGCTGTCCACAAGTCTGGAGTTTTTACTGTCCAGGGCCAAGCAAGCCCTTAACCCCCCTTGAGAACCTAATGCTCTAAGAATCAAGTGTGACCAGAATCTTCCCCCCAAGGGTGCTCTAAAGCATGTGATCTGGTTTCCCCATGGTCATTCTGTGAATGAGACAGAGGTGTTTCCTGCTGGGAATCCCCTCCCAGACCAGACAGGCCTTACCTGAGCAGACTGCTCCAATATCCTGGTCATGAGAGAAGGTGTCATTATAGTTTTTAAAATCAATATGAACACATTTATAGATACTCAAAGTTGATTCAGTGTCTATACTCTCACAAGAAGCATATGAAAACCAAATGGGGCCAAGTCTTGGTCCAAAATAAGACCCTCTGGGAGCATCAATGGCAACTCCACATTCCAGTCGTCTGCACACATCTTCTGCACCATCTATGAGCCAGTTCGCAGCATACACTGTGCCCCATTCTCCTTTGTACTTCGCTTCCACTCTCCCCTCACAACGGTGGGCTCCATCCATCAGCCTCAGCTCCAGAACTGCAAGAGAGACACAGACACAGGACACAGGAGAGATTTTAAGAGAGAGTGCAGTGGTGTGCTGGTAAGTATTAAAAAAAAATCTTCTGTCTGAGGGGAAAAAAATCCCTGCATTTGTTGACTTTTATGGTATAAACATTCCCACCGTGGCCAGCTCGAAGCCCCCAATGTGCCATCATTGAATGTGGAGCAGGAAGGGAGGCACAAGGTGTTTCTCACGAGCCTGTAGAACCAGCTCCAGGGACATCACTGAGGACAGGCCTCCAGAGACTCTGGATGCTGCCCTCCCTGTAGATGTGCCCAAGGCTACTAAGGCTCAGCTTCCCCGTCTCAGTCACAGCTCATGGCCCGTGACCCAGGGAGGAATACTCCCTCTCCTTCCCTGTCCATAGGGAGCATCTCATCCAGCTCAGGAACAGAGGGCTGGGGTAACAGGCTCCACAGTGTCCCAGTTATTCCTGTCACCTGTGTCCATGCCCTTGTGTAAGCCACATACTCCAATGTATCTAGTAACATGCATGTAACAAATGGTATTTGGCAAAAGTGATGAGATGTCACTTAAGAGATTAGGTTTCAAGATGACTCTGGTTTCCTTTTGGTGACCTATCTCTCTCTCTCTTGCTCTAATGAAGCCAGCTGCCACATTGTGAGCTGTGTATGGAGAGACCCTCATGACAAACAACCAAGGGAGGCCTCTTGGCAACAGCCAGCAAGAGACTGAGGCTCTCAGTTCAACAGTCTGCTAGAGTCTGAATGCAGCCAACAACCAGGTGGGTTTGAGTGGTACCCACCCCTCGTTGAACCTTCAGATGATTGAACCAGTGAGACAACATAAGTCAGAGGACCCTGGTAATCCTTGCCAATTCCTAGCCCATGGAAATTATGAGGTGCTAGATGTTTGCTGCTTTAAGCTGTTGTTTGTTTTGTTTATTTATTTTTGGCTGTGCTGGGTTTTTGTTGCCACTCAGACTTTCTCTAGTTACAGATGGGGTCTACTCTTCATTGTGGTGTATGATCCTCTCATGCTGGTGGCTTCTCTTGTTGCTGAGCATGGGCTCTAATCACGAGGGCTAAGATGCCAAGCATTGCAGTAATTTGTAGCGCAGCAACACATAACTAATGTAGGAAGCCATTATGCTAAGTGAAAGAAGTAAGACAGAGAAAAGCAAATACTGTTTGGCCTCATTTATATGTGAACTCTTAAAATAAAGAAGAACAAATTCATAGATAAGGAGAATAAATTGGTGGTTGCCTGGGTAGGGATGGGACTGGGAGGAAAGGATGATGGTGATACAAACTTCTACCTATAATATAGATAAGCCCTAGGGATGGAATGTAAATGTGACTGTAGTTGACAATTGTTATTTAGTCACCAAGTCATGTCCTACTCTCTGCAAGCCCATGAACTTCAGCACATCAGGCTTCCCTGTCCTTCACTATTTTCTGGAGTTTGCTCAAACTCATGTCCATTGAGTTGGTGATGCCATCCAACTATCTCATTCTCTGTCACTCCTTTCTTCTCCTGCCCTCAGTCTTTCCCAACATCAGGGTCTTTTCCAGTGAACTGGCTCTTCATATCAGGTGGCCAAAGTATTGGAGCTTCAGCATCGGTTTTCCAATGAATATTCAGGTTGATATCTTTATGATTGACAGATTTGATTTCCTTGTTGCCCAAGGGACTCTCAAGAGCATTCTCCAGCACCACAGTTTGAAAGCATCACTTCTTTGGCGCTCAACCTTCTTTATGGTCCAGCTCTCACAACTATACATGACTACTAGAAAAGCCATAGATTTGATTATAGGGACCTTTGTTGGTAAAGTGATCTCTCTGTTTTTTAATATGCTGCCTAGATTTGCCATAGCTTTTCTTCCAAGGAGAAAACATCTTTTGATTTCATAGCTTCAGTCACCATCTATGGTGATTTTGGAGCCCAAGAAAATAAAATCTGTCACTGTTTCCACTTTTTCCCCATCTTTTTGCCAGGAAATGATGGAATCAGTTGTCATGATCTTAGTTGACAATACTGGATTGTATATTTGATCATTACTAATAAAATCAATCTTAAAAGTTCTCATAACATACACACAGTAACTATGTGATGTGATAAATGTGTTAAGTATGTTAATAGTTTCAAAATATATATGTATTTTTTTAATACTTTAATTTTTGGAGTATAGTTGATATTTAATGTTGTGTTAGTTTCAGGTGTACAGTAAAGTGACTCAGTTATATATTTTAATACATACACTCATTCTTTTTTAGATTCTTTTCTCTTATAGCTTATCACAGAATACTGGTTAGACTTCCCCTGTGCTATACAGTAGGTCCATGTCGATTATCTATCATGTATATAGTAAGGTGCGTCTGTGTTAATTTCAGATTCCTGATTTATCCCTCTCCCTAACTTCCAACATTTCCCCTTGTGTAACTAAGTTGTTTGGATATCTGTAAGTCTGCTTCTGTTTTGTAAATAAGTTCATTTGTATCCTTTTAAAATTAATTTTTATTGGAGTATAGTTACTTTACAATGTTGTATCCTCTGTACAGCAGAGTGAATCAGTTATTTGTTGTTGTTCAGTTGCTAAGTCATGTCTAACTCTTTGTGAATTCATGGACTGACGCACTCCAGGCTCACCTGTCCTCCACTATCTCCTGAAGCTTGCTCAAATTCATGATTTCTAACCATCATGCTATCTAACCATCCCCTCCTCTGCCACCCGCTTCTCCTCTTGCCTTCAATGTTTCCCAGCATCATTTCCAATGAGTCTGCTCTTGGTTGAGTCCCTTTTCTCCACACCATTCCCAGAATTTATGCTTTATAGAGTTTTTGATGGCCAATTCTGACTGGTGTGGGGTGATGCCTCATTGTACTTTTGATTTACATTTCTCTGATGATTAGTGATTCTGTGATTTGTTGGTTATTCAGCAGCGTGTTTTTCAGCCTCCATATGTTGGAATTTTTCATGTGTTTTTGGACACCTATATATCTTATTTCAAGTCATCATACTGTACACCTTTCACTTATATCTTATTATATGGTCATTACCTTCCAATAAAGCTGGAAACAATAGATAAAAACAACTATATCAAGAGACAAAACTTTTGCAAATGCAAGGGAAAGAATGACAGGGATAATAGTAATGGGAGCTTGAAATGTATTTCTCAGCTTTTAATACTTGAAATGGTCATCTGAACTAAATTCAATAGGGAGTGGAAGAAGTGACAGATTTTATTTTCTTGGGCTCCAAAATCCCTGTGGACAATGACTGCAACCATGAAATTAAAAGACACTTGCTCCTTGGAAGAAAATCCATAACAAACCTAGTCTGCATATTAAAAAGCAGAGACCTCACTTTGCCAACAAAAGTCCTTATAGTCAAAACTGTGTTTTTTCCTGTGGTCATGTATGGATGTGAGAGTTGAACCATAAAGAAAGCTGCGTGCATGCGTGCTAAGTCGTTTCAGTAGTGTCCAACTCTTTGTGATCCTATGGACCACAGCCTGCCAGGTTTCTCTATCCATGGGATTCCCCAGGCAAGAACACTGGAGTGGATTGTCATTTCCTTCTCCAGGGGATCTTCCCAACCCAGGGATTGAAACTGCATCTCTTATGTCTCCTGCATTGGCAGGTGGGTCCTTTACCACTAGCACCACCCGGGAAGCAGCACCGAAGAATTGATGCTTTTGAACTGTTGTGTTGGAGAGGACTCTTGAGATTGCCTTGGACTCTCAGGAAATCCCACCAGTCAATCCTAAAGGAAATCAACCCTGAATGTTCATTGGAAGGACTCATACTGAAGTTGAAGCTCTAATACTTTGGCCACTTGATGCGAAGAGCTAACTCATTAAAAAAAAAAAAAAAAAAAATCCCGCTGGTGTCCCCACTAATGGCACTTATCAGAGTTTATTATAATTTCTAGTTTTATTGTCCAGGTTCACTAGACTATCAGTTAATATGGGCCAGGGAGCTTTATTCATTATCATTAGGGCCTCAGCGTCTGGTGAATTGCAAAGGATATGGATTGAATGCCCCACAAACCCACCTTTAAATTAATAAACATTTGTGGAAAGAAAGTCTAAATAAATTCGGAAAAGAAAGTATGGAAATGATATAATTTAGCACATTTATCGCATTCAAATCAGTAAGAAAAGAAAAAATTCAGGAATGACATTGGAAAAAATAAATTTAGGTAGAATGTCATATCATACATAAAATAACTTACACAATTATTTAGTATTTAACATTTAAATATATTCATAAAATTATTACAGATAAAAATAATTTATTTAAATTTGAAGTGCGGAAGAACATGCTTGACAAAGCTCTGAATGTGAAAACAAAACCAGGAAATTTTAATATGCAATTAATATTATTAGAAACTTCCATGAGGGACTTCCCTGGTGGTCCAACAATTAGGACTCTGCACTTCCAATGCAGGTACCACAGGCTTGATTCCTGGTCTGGTTTGGTACAGCCAAAAAAATCAAACAATAAACTGAAGGAAGCATATCCAGTCTATAAATAATGTAATTCAATAGAACAGTGACTTGCACCCAAACTGCTTGGTTTCAAGTCTTACCTCTGTGTCTTACAACTGACTCATCTTGGGCAAGTGACTTTGCTTTGCCTCAGTGATCTGTTTGGTGGATAAAAAATATATTCTGCTTGTTGGACTGTTGTGTGCTCAAATGAGTTCACATAAGTAAGTGCACTGTAGGTTGTTGCAGTAGATGATAGTAGTAGTGTAAAGAGCTTCAGTACAAATCATGACAAAAATGACAGCCATCACAAGGTAAAAAGGACAAAGGTAATGAGCAAAGTGATTCACAAACGAAGGATTAAATTAGCTAATATATGCCAGTATATGCCTACCAAACTGGCTAAGATTTTAGAACCTCGTAAGAAGACAAAGTTGGTGAAGCTATGTGGAAACTAACATTCTCATTCACCATTTGTAGAACTAAAGTTCAGTGCAGCTATTTCTGGCAAGCATTAATCTCTATGTACCAAAAACCTTAAAGGTCCTCCCCCGTCCCGATACCATCCCTCTGGCTCATCCCAGTGCACCAGCCCCAAGCATCCAGTATTGTGCATCGAACCTGGACTGGCGACTCATTTTATATATGATATTATACATATTTCAATGCCATTCTCCCAAAGAAGGTCACTACATAATGATCAAAGGATCAATCCAAGAAGATATAACAATTATAAATATATATGCACCCAACATAGGAGCACTGCAATATGTAAGACAAATACTAACAAGTATGAAAGGAGAAATTAACAATAACACAATAATAGTGGGAGACTTTAATACCCCACTCACACCTATGGATAGATCAACTAAACAGAAAATTAACAAGGAAACACAAACTTTAAATGATACAATAGACCAGTTAGACCTAATTGATATCTATAGGACATTTCATCCCAAAACAATGAATTTCACCTTTTTCTCAAGTGCACACAGAACCTTCGCCAGGATAGATCACATCCCAGGCCATAAATCTAGCCTTGGTAAATTCAGAAAAATTGAAATCATTCCAAGCATCTTTTCTGACCACAATGCAGTAAGATTAGATCTCAATTACAGGAGAAAAACTATTAAAAATTCCAACATATGGAGGCTGAAAAACACGCTGCTGAATAACCAACAAATCACAGAAGAAATCAAAAAAGAAATCAAAATTTGCCTGGGTCTTAGTTACCATATGCAGGATCTTTAGCTGCAGCATGGGAACTCTCAGTTGCCACATGTGGAACTGCCACTAGGAGCAGGGAGTCTTGGTTACTGGACCACCAGGGAATTCCTGGAAACCTCATCTTTAGAATATGATTAAGAGAAGCAGTCATGGATGGTCCTACATTTAAACACAGGGAAGTTCAGAGTAACATTTTCATAATAGCAAAAAATGTTGAAAACATCTAAATGCTCAATACAGATGGTCAGGTGAGCATATTGTATTTCTGCATATAGTGAAATAGCTGGAGGCAGTTAAAAAATTCAGTATTATCCCTGTGATAGCCTGTATTTTTTAATTCTACAATAAAATGCTTTAGTGTATAAAAGAATAGTTAATGATATAGAAAAATGCCCAAAATATATTCTGGATTGTAAAAACAGGATACAAAACAATATATGCCAGATTATCTAATCCTGAGGATCTACGTTTTTGTGTCTAATGGCACCAACTGCATTTGAGAGATAGTTTTATGCCAACGCCCATCATGAATTTCAAGGTGGAGATTCCTGTAACATGTGAGAAATCATCAGGTGCTCAGAAAGGCCAAGACTATTATCCTACAAGGAGCAAGTCTACTGTAACATGAAGTAGAAGAATAAAATGTTATAGGATAACTCTGAATGGTGTTGTTTCAAAGAAAAGGGAAATAGTGCTTGCTTTGGTGAAATATTCTTGCTTCTTAAAAAACAACTGATGAAATTTCCTACAATTTTTCTTGTAAGAGGAGGGGGCCATGCATCAAAACATCCATCATCTCCCCCTTGTGCGACCAAAACCCACCTCTGATCTCCAGAGCCCTCAGAAGGAGACATTTCACCAGCACCTGCTCAGCACTCAAGGAACAGAGATAAGGAGGGAGGAGACTTCCCAAGGAGAGCTGTGGACTCAAGGCTGAGGTCTAGGGGATGACGGTGAGCTCTGAGACAAGATAGGGCTGCACGGAGTCTCAGTCTGATCAGCACCCACATCTGAGAAAGCTGCTTTTTCCAGGCTGGAGACCAGATTCTCCGCAGTCCCAGCCCTGATGCCCGCCGTCCTCTCACTCAGGGGAAAACAGCTCCAGGGAGGAACAGGAGAGGGCACGAGGCAGAAAGTGCTCCCTACAGAGTCACAGCAGATCCTGTGAGGGGAAAGCACCATCCCAGGACCCCAGCACATCAGGAAATGTCACAGGGACCGGGGCTGAGACTAGGGAACTTATACACCTGCGGCTGCACATCAGCTGATCTCTACAGACATGAGGTCTCCTCTCCTGGCTGTGGACTTCTGCTCTGTAATGGACACCTGGTAGGGACAGGTGAGGTAAGCAGGCAGAGACTCTCACAGAGCCCAGTGCTGGGCAGACACAGCAACAAGCAGAGGGGAGCCTGGGGAATGGGGAGAGAGGAGCCAGAGAGAGGCAGGCAGGTGCACCATTATCTCTGATCTGGTTACACGCAGTGGCCAGGACACCCAGCCCTGTGGGACCCTGTGTGCTTCACAGACCAATGGACTCAGTCCCTGCTCATCAGCTCCATTCCTCTCACAGAGACAGGATCCACACACTCCTCACACACACACACACATACAAACAAACTCCTCATACACTCCCACTCCACACACACACACACACACACACACACACACACACTCTTCACTCACTCCTCACACACACACACTCTCACACACACTCCACACACACACACTCCACACACACACACCCTCACACACTCCCCACACACCCTCACACATGCCTCATGATCACACACACACACTCCACACACACTCCTCACAATCACACACACACACACAACCTCACACACTCCTCACTCACCTACACTCACACACACACACACACACACACACACACTCCTCACCCTCACACACACACACAAACACAAACACAGAGCCTACAGGAGCATACACACAGGAAACATGGGGACCCAGGGGCAGCGCTCACACACCAGGCATGTGGAGAGTGTGTCAACAGCCCAGAGTCCCAGCTGAGGTCAGTTGCTGGAGCTTCCACACACTGGGAGCCACTGGGACCCTAGAAGCTCCCTGAGAGAGTGGAGGGGACTCGGGCTGACCCAGCTCGGTCCAGAGCAAACCTCACTGCTCTGTAAAATCTGCCACAATTAGCAGTGAACCCCCCACAGGAGACGGACAAGTATTCACAGTCAGCGAGGCTCCTGTTTGGTCAAAAACACTGAGGCTCGGCTCCACAACTATAGACACCTTTCCCTTCACCAAGGCGTGCACTGCCTGGTGTGGACCCAGGGCAGAGGGACGGCTCTTACCTTGACCACCCACCACGGTGCCGAGGAGGAGGACACAGAGTCCCCACAGGGAGAGGAGTCTGCCCAGAGCCATCCTGACCCCACGTCCTCAAGGTCACAGTCCCATTTGCAGCATCAGCCTATGAAGAGGCGTCAGGGTGCCTACCAGGGTCTATATAGACCACCCCTTACACCCTCCCTCCTGGGAGCCAATCGCGACACCTCTCACCATTTCAGGCACTATCGGAGGCTGCATCTGCCACTTTCTGCAGCTCAGACACCAATGAGCTTCTGAATCTTCAACATCTCCTTATATGAGCAACACGGTCCTTTGACCTCCTGCTTCCGTGGTCCTGAGAGCTGGGCCCCCTGACCAGGGCTGGAGTAGAAAAGTCGCATCAAAAGCTATGAGTACCATTCTTTCCTTTGATTACCTTGGCCAATCCCCAAGAACTGTAAGATCTTTCAGGGTCAGGTTGTGGAATTCACTGGACTATGGAGAATAACTTTGGTGGTATCAAGCATTGATCTTCCCCAGCACTGAGCTCAGGATCAAGCAGAGTACTACAAGAAGGCTTTAAATACAAGAACATTTCTTGGGCCAGCAGAAAATGAGGACAAGGATTTCAGGCATTCACAGGTGACCGTAGAGAAAGTGGGGGAGGGAACCATTAAGTTGAGTGGATGAGATTTCAGGTCTTCTCCTCACAGAATGATCTGGAGACTGGGTCCCAGAGAAGGTGAATGTATGCTCAGTTGTGTCCTACTTTTTGTGACCCCTGGATTGTAATCTGCCAGGCTCCTCTGTCCACAGGATTTCCTAGGCAAGAATACTGGAGTGGGTTGCCATTTCCTTCTTGAGGGGATCGTCTCAACCCAGGCATCGAACCCATGTCTCCTGCATCTCCTGCATTGGCAGGCAGGGTCTTTATTGCTGAGCCACCTGGGAAGCCGTATAAGGGATTTCTCTTTATTTCATTAATTTTATGTGAAATATTCCTCTCAGCTAGTCAACAAATGATGCTTCAAGAGAGAAAGAGATTGTTGTTACAGGAAACAAAGAGAAAGTAGGAGTTATCATTCAACTCTAGCCTGCCAAAATAGGATTTGGGGATCTAAGAGAAGAAAATAGATAACTTAGAAAGATTTGGGTTTTCTAAACTTCACATTGTCCCTTTTTGCATATTGAGAGTTTGGTTTTAAAGGATTCAGAACACCCTTGTATTATAAGCCATAACTAAATAAGATGTAAAATATAATTTACAGCAACTGCCCCCAGACAGAGGGATAAACAGAAAGTAGTCTGCTGCACAGTGGCTGCATGCAAGGGGCAAAGTAGAGGCGAGTGAAGCAGAAAATAAAAGAGGGTTCATTCATTCTGAGTCTAAGAGGAAAGGTGGCAGCAAGAATGGAAGCCCAGGCAGATTGAGGGCACAGAGCCAAGCAGAAGGGTCTGATGTCCGGTGTGGCCATTGTTGCCTTGTTCTGTTTCCACTGATCAGAGAAGCTCCCAGATGCTCTCCAGAAAGTAGCCCAGGGATGAGTATAGACATTGAGTAGGGCCATAAGTGAGGCAAGATAGAGCTCCCCAATTGAAATTCAAGGTCACTAACATACTGTCTTAATTCCTCATGCTCCTTCAGGCTCAAGATTCCCATGATGCCCCTCTGTGGTCCACACAAACTCACCCTGAAGCCCCGTCACCCTGACTCTCATCATTTCAGCACAAATGTGGGAAAGACCCACCTGTGACACACATGCCCCAGAGTCCCCACCAGAGCTCAGAAACGGCTTCACACCCTCCCCCTCCCACACCTGAGGGCAGCTGTGGACCAGTCCACAGCCCTGTCATGTCCCCACCGGAAGAACAACTCATCCTGGTCAGCAGACATAGCTTCTCTGTCCTTGAGACTCAGGTAAATTAAAAGGGAGAAAGGTCATTGAACATATGCTTTTCTCCCTCTGTTGCCAAGTAGCTTCAGTCGTGTCCTATTCTGTGCGACCCCATAGACGGCAGCCCACCAGGCTCCCCCGTCCCTGGGATTCTCCAGGCAAGAACACTTGAGTGGGCTGCCATTTCCTTCTCCAATGCATGAAAGTGAAAAGTGAAAGTGAAGTCACTCAGTCGTGCCCAACTCTTAGCGACTCCATGGACTGCAGCCTACCAGGCTCCTCCATCCATCGGATTTTCCAGGCAAGAGTACTGGAGTGGGGTGCCATTTCCTTCTTAACCCATTATTTTACAATAGTCACTTATTTGCCCTGTGTTCCTCTGACTTCCAAGCCTCCATCTGTACATGAACCCTATCTCCTCTGGATGCTTAAAACAGTAGTGATAATAACTGATTATAAATATCAAAACCAGAATATGAACTCAGGGACTGGTGTAGGACCAGGATCTGCTCAGTCACTAGAGTTGATGCTGTACTCCCCCTGGGTCCCAGAGTCACCATTCCTTACCCAGTTATGGACTCTGCAGCATCACCAGAAACCACCAGACAAACACCTAGAACACAGGACGTGCTTCCTGGAGTCCAGTCATTCCTCCCACAGGATGACACAGGGATGTGTTTAGTGAACCAGGTACACATGGTCTCATCTTGGGATTGAGATCTCACAAGTGAAATACTGTTATGGATTCCATACCCTGTTATAAGGATGGAGTGGGCTGGAAGGAGGGGTTAACCCAGGGCTGGCAGGCTGTGTCCAGGCAGCACCCTCTACCCCAGAGCTGGGGATGCAGGTCAACATGGACCAACTCACCCTCTGATGAACGTTTATCTTCTCTGACACATAAGGAAATCTCAGTGTCCCATCTCATCCAAGATTTCAAGGAGGGAAGCTTTAGGGAGGACACTAACCCAGCTGTGTCCATGTGAACTTCAAGGGTCAGGAGAACAGGCTCAGGAACCAGTCTGCCTGGCCTGACTCAGAGCTCAGCCTATACCATGTGTGTGACCTTGAACAGGGTCCTTACATTCTCTGTATAGTGGCTTTGTCTGTAAAAGAAGAGTTATACTTGAGTTAAACTCTGAGTTTTGGTTAGAATTAAGTAAGTTGGCATGAGTAAGAGATATAACTAGTCAACAATAGTACATCATCTTGGCAAAGAAGAAATATTAGGGCCCCTCTCTCCATCCCATCCCGGGAATCCCAGGACTCTAGAACAGGAATTAAATTCTGTTACCTGGAGCCTTGACTGGAGCTGTCAGAACTCTCCCAGGAACAACATGCTGTGACGGTGATTGGGGCCAGAGTTGTGAGTCTTCCACACATGGCCCCTTCTCTCTGTGCCCCAGACAGAGGTTCTACTGCTCATAAACCTCGACCTTACCAACTGTGAACCTCATGAATTAAGTTGTTTACTTGCTAATTTTACTTTATAAAAGGACTTGGTAAAGTTCTGTGTCTAATTCACCTCCTTATCCCCGATGCCTGTTAATTAAAAATCCTAAATGATGTCTCTTGTATACCTGAATGAATGAATGTCAGCCAGGTATTTTACACAAATCATTTCAATCAAAAGAAATCTTTTGAGATATAATTTAACTTGATGCGAGCACAATGCAACAGCACAGTGCAAGTTGTGTCACTTGTTGTAATATTTCAATATGATTAAATGGTATAAGCTATGTATTGGTTAACTTCTACACTTTTCTGCAATGAATGCAGTAAATTGAAATACCAGAAACAAGGCTAGCTCCATTCCAAGAGCAGTGCTGAGAGAGCCAATTCTAAATATGTATAAACACTGTGTCTTTGTGTATCTGAAGATAAAGAAGACAAACCTCAGCACACTGACAGGTGAACACCATGAAGCCTCCTGTTCTGGTCTTAATCAGATATGGCCATGTGGTCCGGATGTTTATATATTTATCATTTGGCATATTTTCAGTTCAAACCACACATAACTGTAACAGGAAGAAATTTTGTTATACAAAATTTTAGTTTAACAGCTTCTGTATTGAATTAGAACTGCAGATGTAAAGAGCAGGAAGAATCCTGTACTTTAACTTAGACTAACTCTTCATTCAGTCTTATGGATTGTAAAACAATACAATATGTAGCATTATTATTCCCAAATCACCATGAAAATATGGAGATTTCAGAGGTTCAGTAATCTTTTTGCTAGGAAAGTTAATAATTAAATATCCTTGATAGAGGGACATTTTTGGAACCAATCAGAGGGACTAATATACAAAATATTTTTGAATTAAAAAAAAACTATATGACTTTAAAAGGAAACAATTAATTGAGTTGTTACACCAAAGTACTGGAGACCCACCTTACCATCTGTGTTCCTTGCATGGCTGGGGCCAAGATTTGAAAAGCCTTCCTTACTAAAGACAACTTCTTCACAAGGGCATGTGATGAGCTTGGTCATGAGCTGGTCACGAGCTGACTGAGGTCCAACCGATCACCTCTGTTCAACCCTTTACAGTATATGACTGGCAACATCAAACAAAGAGTATGGCACTGAATTGGCTTCATTTCATTCCTCCATAGTGCAACATCAAATACCCAGAGAACAGACCAGATCAAAGCTACTTAATCAAAGACAAGCATATTCTAAGAGGTGAGCAAGCAGACCAAGGGCCCTTCCCTGCTGCTGTTGGAAAGGAAGAAGCCCTCCCACCCCAGACACCATCTGTGGGAGGAGAAACAAGAAGATGCTTCCTGAAATAGAGGAAAACCAGTCTTAGCAGGGAGCTTGAACTGGATTTGACAAAATAATTATTAACATAAATCCAAGCTAACTTGGGGGACAAATTTTAAATGGGAGAGTCTATGTTAACTTCATGGAACTTTCAGTCCATGTAAACACCCTTTTATACTGCACAAGATGAAATCAGTTATAAAAATAGTGAGTATTACATTTATGCATATTTGAATCTAGAGGAAACATTTTCAAGCCCACTACAGAAAGAAAATATGTAGAACTTCATTTTTAAGAGCACAAAGTTTTCATCTCTGTGAACGCTTTCTAATTTTTCCAGTTCAGAATTACTGCTGTGTCTGTTTAATCTGTAAAAACTTTCTTTTTGTCTCTAAAGTGGTATTTTTGGGGAGCAAGTATTGTGTCTTGTTCTTCAATGCCTCCATAAGGTCAAGTAAAGACACATAGAAAGAACTTAACAAATATCAGATAAGAAATGAATGCATGAACAAATGCTGAACAATCACCCTGCAGTTAGTGATACTGAGTGGGGAAGGGAGAAGGGGAGGGGAGACACAAATCTGATTAATCCCATTCGAAGAAGCTGAAGTGGAGAAAGGAATCAGAGACACACCAAAGGAGCCAGATAGAAAATGCCTTCAAATCCCACTCTGGGAGGGTCAGATCACGTTCAATCTCTGCACAAAGCTGTACCTAAGAAGCTTCTCCAAGGTGAGAAAAAACTGACAGCACTGCTCTCAGGAGTTCTACTGAAGGATGTAGATAGACGGTAATACTTGTCAAATAGCTGTATTTCTACTCCTCAGTGACTCACTGTGGCCAATGAAACGTGGGTGGTGTCACCTGCGTCACTTCTGAGTGGAGGCAGGAAAAACCCAAGTGTGACTTTCTAGTCTCTCTCTTTGTCCTGCCCCAGAAGCTGCATGTTCCAGATGGTGCACATGTGAGAGCCTCACAGACCACAGACGTCTGTAGGTTGTGATGAGTGTGTGTATGTGTGTGTCTGTAGATGAGTATGTAAGTATGTGTTCATTTGTATATGTGTGTGTGCATGTGTATGTGTGTGGGTTGTCCCTGAGATTTGGGGGTCACTTTTTCCAGCAGCAGAACAGAGTCTCTTCTGATGGATACCAAGGAGAAAGAAGACTTGAAGACAGAATCTGTCACATGAAGCAGGTCCTTTTCTAGATCTCCTCTTCCTTCTGTGTCTTTGTCTTAAGCCACTCCCTCTGATCTCACCTTGCTTCCTCTGTTGGGCTTGGTTGTTTCTCAGTTACCATTTCTGATTGGCCAACAACTATATCTAAGTCTTGTTTAAGAGCACCTGCCCCTAGTACATCTCCTGTTCCCTTTACATCACTCTATGCTGACAATCAGGCTCAGTTTCCCGAATTTGTCTCTTGGCATCTTGGCATTTATCCTTAAACAGCTCTTCTTTCCTCTGAGTTAGCCAATCCATCATCTTTGATCCTGTTTTTACCTTCTACCAATCCTATACTAATGAAAAGGCAGCATGTATTTCTAAGCCCCCTAAGTTTTTTCTTGATTTCCTGAACAAGTCTGATTCCTGAGTTTAGTGCTCCATGCAGATAATTAACTACTTCACCTTTGATTAAGAAATAATTTTGCTGAATTTTTCCCCTCAACTAAAGAAAATGGCACATTCAAAACTTATATTCTTACAAGCACAGCCCTAGGGCTCCCCTCAGAGGACTTGGAAGGGGCCAGTGTAAGGAGAGGCTGTGAAGGTGAAGCTTTGTTAGCTTCATGATTAATCCACCTCTGTTCAGAGTTGATGTAATTGCCAACTCCAGAGCTATTGAGTTCTTGTGGGTGGTCATTCTTAAGCCACTTAAATCCAAGATTAGTGCCACTGCAATGGCACTCAGAGTTCAAAGGCTGAGTGGTTGCTCAGACTTGAACTCCATGACCTCATGCTCTATTGCACATGGAGCATTGGTGCAGCTGAGTCCAGTCTGAGGACCAGCCTAAGAACACAGGAAATACAGCAAAATGTGTTCCTCCCTTAACATCTTAAAGTCTGTGAACAGATCCTCTTTTCCTTATCATCAAATCCTTCCCCATCTGGGCATGCTATCCAAGGCTCCTACAGGCTACAGGCATTTGCTGAGGCCCTGACAGGGCCCAGGATTGGAGTGAGGCCTGTACCTGAGTATAAGCTCTGTATTTCCACTCTCTATAAGTTAATAGATGCTCATCTAAGGTTTATTGAATAATTGAATGGCACTATGCTAGATATTTAAGAGAAATTACCTTAACTATGAAGAACTATTTTTGAGGGCATCATTTAGCTAACTGACATTTTTGTTTTAAAGATAAATATTTTCAGCAATTAACAGCCCAAAATTTGATTTTCAAAAAAGAAGGTGCATATCACCACCAGATACATCACAACAAACACTGCAAACCTCTATCTCTAAGGATACACAAGACAAACCACAACACACTCACATGTGGCTTCTTGTTAAGTCCTAATCAGACCCAACAGAGGAGACAGGGTATTTGGATGATTTATCACTTGGCAGTTTTTCAATTAAAACTACACAGGAACGTCACAAGAAGAAAATTTGCAATTAAAAAAGTACAGCCACACCATCTACATGACATAAGGAAGGAGATGAGGTGCAGAAAGAGTTCTTTGGCTTAAAATAGCAAACAGAATAATTAGTCTTTCACTTTGTAAAAGGAAGGTCCTCTGGGGCTGATACTGAAGGATGCTGTAGAGACCACGATAACTTGACTTTTCTGTACAACAGTTAGAACTGTGAACTGATCATTTTGGATAATGATGTGCTTTGATTTTTCTCTCTCTACTTTTTGTGAATCTACTGTAGGTTTTTACATTTTTGTTACCACATGGCTCACATAAAACATCTTAAAGACACAATAGTCTATATTATACTGATAACAAATTAATTTCAGTCACATACAAAAGCTCTATCTTTTGATCCTCTCCTATACTTTCTGCTTTTGATGTCAGAATTTATCTCTCTTTATTTTGTATATCACTAACAAAGTATTTTTCTCTATAGTTATTTTAATGCTCCCCTTAAACTAGAGCTAACTGGTTAGCACACTACCATGTTCAGTGTTAGAATATTCAGAATTGCATTACATATTTACATTTACATGTCTGCTGTATATTTTTACTTCTTTAATATAATAATTAGTATCCTTCATTTGGGTTTCCCTGGTGGCTCAGAGGTTAAAGCATCTGCCTGTAATGTGGGAGACCTAAGAACTGTCTTCAGCAATCTTGTAAGACAGAACTCTGTTGGTGAACTCCCTCAACTGTTATTTTTTGGGGAAAGTTTTTATCGCATCTTCATTTCTGAAAGACAACCTTCCTGAGAAAAGTATTCTTGGTTTGCAGGTTTTTTCTTTCATCAGTTTGAATATATCATCCCTTTCTCTCTTGGCTTGTCAGCTTTCTTCTGAGAAGTCTGCTGATATTCTTAAGGTTCTTCAGAGATTTTGTGTGTGTGTGTGAGCATTTGCTTTTATCTTGATGCTTCTAAAATTCTCTCTATGTGTTGATTACAAACCATGTGTCTTGGAGGCAATCATTTTGAATGAAATCTGAGGAGTGACCTATTAGCTACATGAACTTGGATGTCTAAATCTTATCAGATGTGGAACTTATCTGGTATTATTTCTTTCAGTACAATCTCTGTCCCTTTCTTCCTCTCTGCTCCGTCTGGGACTCCAACAATGTGCAGGTTGTTACTGTGAATGTTATCCCATAGTTCACACAGGGTCTTTCACACTTTTTTCATTCTTTTTTCTTCTTTGTCCTCTGGCTGGTTTGTCTCAATTTTCTTGTCTTCTGCCTCAAAGATTCTTCTGCTATTGCTGATGTTTTCTGTAGCATTTTCCATTTTGTTGCATTTCATTCATTGTAATCGTAAAAAGAATTTCTGTTTGATTCCTTCTCTTTTTCTGCCTCATTGCACAGCTTTGGGGATCTCAGTTCTCTGACCAGGATTGAATCCAGGCACAGCAGTGAAAGGATCAAATCCTAATCACTAAACCAACAACAAACTCCCTGTTTGTTTCCTTTCTTTATGATTTCTGTCTCTTTAAAAAAAAAAAAAAAAACTGAATTTATTCTGTGGAGTGACTCAGAGCCTGTGCACAACAAATGCTGAGCCCATGCTCTAGGACCTGCAAACCACAAACAGGAACTTGCATTCTGCAAGTACTGAGGCCTGAGCTCCTAGAGCCTGTGCTCCAAACAAGAGAAGTCCCCACATAGAGAAGCCAGCTGTCCACAAAGAGTAGTGCCTGCTTGCCACAACTAGAGAAAGCCCATGTGCAGCAACAAAGACCCAGTAAAGCCAAAAATTAAAACCAATAACAATAATTATAATAAATAATCTTAAATCTTATTTTGTTCACATATTATTGACCTCAATTTGATTGTTTATCTGTGTTTTTTGGAGTTCACTGAGCTTATTGGTGGGTATACTTTATTTCTTTCAGCATATCATTTATTTCATCACTTCCCAATGGTGAATAGCTATGTGAGCTGTCCTGGGAGAAGTCCTGGGTATCTTCCCATCCCCAAGAACAGCCTAGAACTATGAAGACTGCAAGTGTGACTGTAGATCTGAACACTGGACACCATGCAGAGACATCAGCCAGGGACTGGGTGGGTTCAACTCACAACCAGGCCATCACTCTCAGGTCTTATATTAGTTCAGCAGCCTCGCCACATGTCCACAGTAGAACTGGGGGCAGGGCGGTGTTGTGAAATGTAGTACTTGGCCACTCCTACATGACAGCTCTCTCTACCCTGAAGAATCACAGCAGTATCACATTTATATTTTCAGTAGTAACCAGATTAAAGCAATCTTAAAACAGTGTGTTTTCAGAGAAGCCTATTAGCCTGAAATTCTTTATTTAAGTTCTACATTTAATTCATCAAGAGATGGGAATATCAGAAAACCTGACTTGCTTCCTGAGAAATCTATATGCAGGTCAAGAAGCAACAGCTAGAACTGGACATGGAACAACAGACTGGTTCCAAAACCAGAAAGGAGTATGTCAAGGCTGTATATTGTCACCTTGCTCATTTAACTTATATGCAGAGTACATCATGAGAAATGCTGGACTGGATGAAGCACAAGCTAGAATCAAGATTGCCAGGAGAAATATCAATAACCTCAGATATATAGATGACACCACACTTATGGCAGAAAGTGAGGAAGAACTAAAGAGTCTCTTGATGAAAGGGAAAGAGGAGAGTGAAAAAGTTGGCTTAAAGCGCAACATTCAGAAAACGAAGATCACGGCATCTGGTCCCCTCACTTTATGAGAAATAGATGGGGAAACAGTGGCTGACTTTATTTTTGGGGGCTCCAAAATCACTGCAGATTGTGTTTGCAGCCATGAAGTTAAAAGACGTTTGCTCCTTGGAAGAAAAGCTATGACCAACCTACATAGCATATTAAAAAGCAGAAATATTGCTTTGCCAACAAAGGTCCGTCTAGTCAAGGCTATGGTTTTTCCAGTAGACATGTATGAATGTGAGAGTTGGACTATAAAAAAGGTGAGCAACGATGAATTAATACTTTTGAAGTGTGGTGTTGGAAAAGACTATTGAGAGTCCCTGGACAGCAAGGAGATTCAACCAGTCCATCCTAAAGGAAATCAGTCCTGAATGTTCATTGGAAGGACTGATGCTAAAGCTGAAATTCCAATACTTTGGCCACCTGATGGGAAGAATTGACTCATTGGAAAAGACCCTCATGCTGGGAAAGATTGAAGGTGGGAGGAAAAGAGGATGACAGAGCATGAGGTGGTTGGATGGCATCACTAACTCAATGGACATGAGTTTGAGTACACTCTGGGAGTTGGTGATAAACAGGAAAACCTGCTGCAGTCCATGGGGTCACAAAGAGTCAGACATGACTGAGAGACTGAACTGAACTGAACTTCCTTTAAGAATTCAATCATTTCAGATTGCTCCATCCACATCTTTGAAACATAAGTAGACAAACGTACTTGATCTTCCCATCTATATCCCTTCTTCTGGATCCCCTCTGCCTAGGTCTCCACTTTCTTGCCCTCTTGTCCCACGTGAACACAGGGTGTGGGTGAGCAACAATTTGCCATCCATCAATTAGAGAGAGATATGAGCTGATATAATTCACTCAGAAGGATAGATAATTGGACAGACAAGAAATGGTAATGTCCTGAAGAAAAAGTACGAAGGTATGGAAAGAATGGATTCAAAAGGATTTGATAACCGACTAGACATGGGAGAGAGCAAGGAGGAGTCTATATCTGCTTGAGAAATAAACAGATAAAGTAACCTAGGGAATGAGAGATGAAAAAGGGAGAGGTAGTTAGGTAGAGTTAGAGTTTTAACTGGCCCGTGAACACTTAGGCAGGTTAAGGAAAACTGTATTCCTTTTCTTCCAACAGCAAACTCCAACTTTGAATCTCACATCCAAGTCTGGTCACCAAGAACAGGTTAAAATAGGTTATGTGACATCTCAAGGAGAACATACAGGAATGTTCAGGATTGGGTTTTTTCCATGAGTTTGTGAAATAAAAATATCTCCTGCCATACCAATAAATAAGAAATGTCACAGCCATCAATGATTTCTGGTCTCCAGTTGTGAATGAGGGCTCCCAAAACTGATCCAGGGGGTGCTTCCACCCCCCATGGTGATTGCTGAGGAGTTGGGGGAAAGCAAGAAGCAGCCATCTGCCATTCCTTAAGGTGAACAAGGAAACAGGGTTGGCCCCAGATAGCTGAGCTGCATATGGAAGGAATGAATCCAGTGAGTCCAGAGGCTTGCATCTTCCCAGAAACAATGCTAAATTCCTTAACTTGGTACCTGATCTTTGATGTTCAGACTGCACCTCCCTTTGTTCCAAACTTGTATATAATCTGACTTCCCTTCCTGCCTGCTTGGAGCAGTTTTCTCTGAGCTACTGAGATGCTGTCTCCAGGGCTTAGAGTCCTAAGCATTCCCACCAAATAAAATAACTCTATCAGGTTCTGACTATATTTTCTGGTTGGCAAATTCATCTTGCTAGGAAGGAGAGTGTGAATGTGGACCAAGTTTAGGTGCTTTTTCTAAGTAAGAGTGACCTGGGGCATTTGTGATCCCAGGCAAAGTCTCATTGGCTTTTGAAGGAGATGAGAAAACAGGGCAGTGCACTCATCGTGTATTTCCTTTGAGGAAAATGGTGTTTGAGGACCAACCATCTAAAAGCATTTGACATGGAACTTGGTAATTATTAACAAGGCAAAAGAAAAAGTTAATTTAATCAGAATATTTCATTTTGAGCAATTTTCATGTAACACCATCACAGGTCAGCCTCTATTGAAATACAGGCAATTAGAATATCTGACGGAGAAGGCGATGGCACCCCACTCCAGTACTCTTGCCTGGAAAATCCCATGGACGGAGGAGCCTGCTAGGCTGCAGTCCATGGGGTCACGAAGAGTCGGACACGACTGAGTGACTTCACTTTCACTTTTCACTTTCATGCATTGGAGAAGGAAATGGCAACCCACTCCAGTGTTCTTGCCTGGAGAATCCCAGGGATGGGGGAGCCTGGTGGGCTGCCATCTGTGGGGTCACACAGAGTCGGGCACGACTGAAGTGACTTAACAGCAGCAGCAGAATATCTGAGGCATCATCTTTTATTTAATACAACATCACAGGAAAGCCACTGTGGATGTTCCTGGGACAGTGAGTTCAACATCATCATACCCAGGGTCCCCTTTCTCCCCCTGGAGTGGGCAGGGGCTCTGTTCTCCTTCCCCAGGATCAGCTTCCTCTCTAGAGACATTTAGAGAAGAGCCTGAAAGAGCAAAGAGGAGCATAATTAGAACTGAGACAAAGGAACTGGACAGTGTGTTGGAAGTTTGTTAAACAAGTGATGATGACAAAGCATCCCTGGGACCCAGGTGTGGACAGGAGGCTCAGACTATTTCACACCAGTTACAGTGAGGATGGATCCAGGCTGTCCTCTCAAATCCAGTCCATGTGGTGTCTGGGGCCTCAGTTCATATGGAAATTCTGCATCACAGGAGACCTGTGCTCACACAGGTGCTCTGGGAAGATCTGCTTCCAGGCTACACACTAGCAAGGAGATGCCCAGGAACAGTCAGAGCATAAAAACAAATTTAAATGTTCTCCTCTCACAGCTGACAGATGTGAAATCACAATGAGAGGGAGAGTGGACACAGGGAAAATCTGAGTTCCTCACTCATAAACCAACTCTGCTCTTAGTTATCTTGACGCATGTTCCCAAATGTCCCCAAAGAGCATCACGGGTGCATCCACAGATAGCCCCTCCCAGGGACCACAAAGGCCCTCAGATGGATAAATACTCTTTTCCAGAGAAAGAGTGTTTTCTCTTGACAACTGAAATATCTGGAGGAAATTAGACCTTAGCTGACCATCAGCTCCGAGTCAATGATCCACCAACATGGCTTAATGTTAAGGCCACCATATACCATAGACTTTGTACATGTCATTGCAACCTTATACACAGAGCTCATCTTAAATTATCAGATGACTCACAAATTTCAATATTACAATACATTTTTAAACTCTCTGTCTTTCACATTCAGGGCAGCACAGAGATGTTATCAAAACACTAGTGTATTTTTGGATTTGGTAAATATGCTCAATTAATCTATAAGCTATCTATTTCTTTTGACTACTTCACAATGCTTGTGGGATCTTAGTTCCTTGACCAGGGATTGAACCCAGGCCCTAGCAGTGAAAGTGCAGAGTCCTAACCACTGGATTACCAGAAAAGTCCCTAATCTATAAATTTTAATGTAGGTATATCACAAATAAAAGGAAAATTTTTGTTGCATTATAGGGACATAAATGCCAAAAGTAGAGTGATTCCTCACTCCCGAAGGAGTCTGACAGCATTAAAGGTGGCATATGGTTGAGAAGTGAAGTGTTACTCAGTTGTGTCTGACTCTTTGCAACACTATGAACCTAGCCCACCAGGCTCCTCTGTCCATTGGATTCTCCAGGCAAGAATACTGGAGTGAGTAGACATTCCCTTCTTCAGGGGCTCTTCCTGACCCTGTGATAAAACTCAGGTCTCCTGCATTGCCCTTAGATTCTTTACCATCTGAACCATTAGGGTGGCTCATCAAATGCATGAGATATCCATATTTTGAAACTGCAGAGAGGCTGGGCATTGAGGAGTTCAAATTCACATTTTTCAGGACAAAGACCGAAGATTTCAGGGGATCATCTAATCTCCCCACTCACCTGCCTGAGACCTCATCCCATCTTCCTTCTCTAGGGACACTTCCTCCTCACTCCTCTGAGAGTCATGTGGAGCCCTAGTGACTGATACCTCTTGACCATCATCATAATCCTCACCAAGGGCAACAGTCCTCTGATCTGGAGCTTCTGTGGGCAGAGCAGGGGTCAGATGAAACCACAGTTAGGGGGTTGGTCTGAGAAATACCTAAGATCCTTCTGACCCAGAGTTTCTGAGCTGCTAGAGGAACCAGTCACCCTTTGTTTTAAAAAATTTTTTTTCTCTAAGACCATGTTTCATTTTGATGTGTCCATAAACCAAAACATGATTTTACATATCTTAATATTTCCTGTTTGAAAATATATATTCCAAAGTAACTCTCCTACCATTGAGCATTACTAAAGTATTTTGACAAATTGTGCTTTACAGAAATTATTTTTAAAATCAGTGTGTGCCTGTTGTGATTCTGGACACAGAGAGCCCCACCCCAATGTGAGACATCACAGAACAGTCAGAGAAAGGGAAGGACGGACCCCATCTGGACACAAGGGATGCCTCTGGTCCATCAAATGAAGACTGTTCCCCTTGCATCTCGTCTCTATGAGGGAAACTCTCCTCCCCAAAGCCCAGATGAGGCAGGTCTACCTCTATTACCTGGAGCAGATGTGGAGTCATTGTTGTCCTCACCATCTGACAGGAGGCCTAAAGTGGAGACAAACATCACACAACACACAGAATGACCCTCCCCACACTCACGGGACCTGTGTTAAGGCTGGGAAGGGGCAGACCTGGATCCTGCAGTGTAGATGGGGGCTGGGGGCTCATGAGGCTCTGAGAGGCCACCCTGCCACCTTGGAGAGCTGCCTCTGTAAGCCTGGGGCACAAGTGGGGTCTGTGGACGCTGAGAAGATGTTCACAGCCCGTGGGAGGTGACAACCAGAGGTCCCAGGAGGGCAAGCAGAGACACCCACCTGGGCTGCCCAGAAGACGCTCCGTCTGAGTCACGAGGTAATCGAGCTCCTCATACACAGCTTCAGCAAGAGCATCTTCATAGCTGGATAAGGCTGAGATCCCCTAGCAGGTCAGAGATGCCGCCCCAGACACCCCGATCCAGCAGACCCACCTTCATCTCCTCTATGCTCACACAGAGGCTGCCTGGACCTCAGCATCATCTCTTACCCTATGCACTGTGTTGGCACCGTCTCCTCTCATCTGACCTGAATCCACAGCTCAGCCCTGACTCTTTCTGGTCTCACAAGAGAGGCCATGACATATGAGAGTTCACACCCCAGTCCTAAGAACCTCTGTATGTTCAGCCCTTAGAGCTCAGCACGGAGCACGTGGAGCTCTACAGACTCAAAACAGAGACTGGCCCAGGTTCCCCTCCTCACACCTGCCCCATCTCTTGCCTGCACACACTCTCCCTGGTCCCCAGTTCCCCCTGCAGCCCACCTCTGCACTCTGCTCTCCATCTGAGCAGCTGAGTCACCAGGATGATGAGGACCAGGAAGAGAAGAGATCCCAGGATGAGGCAGAGGACCCCAGGAAGGGAGAAGATGCCAGGGAGAGAATTTGAGGTTGGTCTGGCCCCTAAGGAAAGCAAAGCAACAGGGTGTGAAGAAGGTCCTGGGCATAGAGAAACCCCCTGTACCAGCATTTCTGGGGGCTCTGGATGATGGTATCCTAGCCTCAGACACAAATATACTAATAGTGAGAGGGCTCCTCCAGGTCTCATCCTGAGACAAGTCAACTCCACTCTGGCCAGTGTGGCCCCAAGGCAAAGCCAGGGATTGTCAGGGAGTTGCCCTGCCGAGACAGCCTGAGGACCCAGCTCATCCCTTTTCCTTGGGCATCAAACAGTCCTGAGACCCACACCTCACTGATGAGGAGCAACACTCAGGGGCAGTTAGGAGAATGGGAGAACTAGACTCTCTTGGATCCTGGGCTTGAGAAACATGTGGCCCTGGGAACCAAGGCAGGGGTGTTCCCCAACATAATTCCCCGGCTCCTTCCCAACAGCCAGGACTCCTTTGGCTCTTTCATCTCCTGAGTTGTCAGAGAGCCCACAGAACAGGTTACCAGAATCTGAGTATTCTCCCCTGCTCATGGATGGACCACAGAACCTGCTGTAGTCGGGGGCAATGTTGTCCTTGCACCTAAAGAGAAAAACAGGAGATTAGGTAAAGGGAATTGGCCAGATCACAGGGTAACCCATTTTTCCCTCCTGAGCCCTGAAATCACCACCTCAGTCTCCATGACATCAGTGTCCAGTCCTCCCAGCTTCGCTGTGCTAGATCAGAGCCCCAGCACCCAGACACTCCCTGAATACAAACTCCCCACCACCCCCGGTCCACCCCCTGTCCCTGTGCTGCCCCAGCTCATCCAGGGTGGACCCTGAGCCCCTCACTCACCATAGCACCTCACACCAGCATCCTTCTCGTGCTTGCAATCGCTCTGCCCCCAGGGTTCCACAGCACAGTCCCACAGGTAATATTCCCGGCCACCGCATCCCACCTTGTCCAGCCAGATGCTCCCATTTCCAGGGCCAAATGCCGCGGCCCTCATGGCTTCCAGGGCCTGGCCACAACCCAGCTGCTGACACACCACCTTGGCTTCTGCCAGGCTCCAGGAATCATCTCACATGGTGCCCCAGAAGCTACTGTGCCAGAATTCCACCCGCCCTGAGCACTTGCTGTCTCCTCCCCTGAGCCAGAGTTTCTCTCTGTCTGAAAAGGCAGCAGCCCCTCCTGTGACTGCCCTGGTGGGAGGGAGCCCCTGGAAGCCACAGGGGAGGGGGCTGACATACCTGTGCAGGGGGAAACAGTTGGACAGCTCTTGGGTCTTCTTCCTGCATACAAGGGGGAAACAGTGGATCAGGGACAGCTGGGGGTGGTCCTGTCCCCACATAAAATTATCTAAGGTCTGACTCAGTGCAAATGACATGTGAAAACACAGGCTCATTATTTCCTGGTCTGAGACATTCAGTGCATGTGATCATCAGCTGAAATAACTGTAACTGTTCATCATTTATTGGTCTCCACACCCCCACAACAAATACAAACACACACACAGAAACAGGCACATAGACATTTTGTAGACTCAATTTAAAATCATCACTTAGACTGGAAAGCATAAATCACTCTGACAACATCCTTCAGGGTTGAGACAGACACAGAAACCGACAGTAAGTCACCTGCACACGAGATATAGCTTCCTCCTTTGGAGAGCAGGAAATGTATTTCCAAGGGTTAGAAGGACACTGCCAGAGAGAGGTGTCAGTTTTCTGACACTGGATTCCATCTACCCACCGAGGGTCTGGAACCTTCTCTAAGAGCAACAAAAGTGTCGAGGGTTCCACTGTCCCCACAGCCAAGCTGTCTGCAGATCACGGACACAGTGATGTCATCTATGGGGTTACAGCAGACACTGCCCCAGGTCCCATTGGAGAAAACTTCCAGCCACCCAGCACACTGCTGGTCCTCGCTCACCATCCTGAGGGACAGAAACTCTAAGATTGAAAGAGAGGAGATAGGACACAGTGAGCACTAGGCTCAGGGCTCTGGGTCTTCCTCTCTCCCAGAAACTGTGACCATACATCCCTGACCCAACTGCGGAGACGCCCACTAGTTGACAAGACTATTAAGAGGGTAACAGGCAGGAAAGCTAGGGGTCTCCAAACGGAGGAAATAGCCTGCAAGTGTCAGACATTTTTATCTCCCTTAAGCATCAGGAGGAAACAAATTAGTGATATTTTTTCCTTCTCTATACAAATTTAAAAGGAGGTTTCTATTAAAATACTGTGTTGCCATAATGTCACCTGGTTTCGCCTGAAGTTATTCTCAAACCTAGAGATAACTAATGCATTTTTCTTATGTAAATGTTTGTCTTAGGCTTGAAGATGATACCACCCTTATGGCAGAAAGTGAAGAGGAACTAAAAAGCCTCTTGATGAAAGTGAAAGTGGAGACTGAAAAATTTGGCTTAAAATCAACATTCAGAAAACGAAGACCATGGCATCTGGTCCCATCACTTCATGGGAAATAGATGGGGAAACAGTGGAAACAGTGTCCAAATTTATTTTTCTGGGCTCCAAAATCACTGCAGATGGTGATTGCAGACATGAAATTAAAAGACACTTACTCCTTGGAAGGAAAGTTATGACTAACCTAGATAGCATATTCAAAAGCAGAGACATTACTTTGCCAACAAAGGTTCGTCTAGTCAAGGCTATGGTTTTTCCTGTGGTCATGTCTGGATGTGAGAGTTGGACTGTGAAGAAGGCTGAGTGCTGAAGAATTGATGCTTTTGAACTGCGGTGTTGGAGAAGACTCTTGAGAGTCCCTTGGACTGCAAGGAGATCCAACCGGTCCATTCTGAAGGAGATCAGCCCTGGGATTTCTTTGGAAGGAATGATGCTAAAGGTGAAACTCCAGTACTTTGGCCACCTCATGTGAAGAGTTGACACATTGGAAAAGACTCTGATGTTGGGAGGGATTGAGGGCAGGAGGAGAAGGGAACGACAGGGGATGAGATGGCTGGATGGCATCACTGACTCGATGGATGTGAGTCTGAGTGACCTCCGGGAGTTGGTGATGGACAGGGAGGCCTCTTGTGCTGGGATTCATGGTATCACAAAGAGTTGGACACGACTGAACAACTGAACTGAACTGATGCTAATATAATATGCATTTACCCCAAGCTCTGTCTTCAAGTTGGTTCTGCCTCTTGGCTCAGAACCTACTTGACAAATCAGTATGTTATACTCAGATATTGTTCCCCTAATCTATGTAAATGAAACTATTTTTATGGTGGTCTGCCCTTCTTCAAGATTTAAGTTAATCATTTTGTGTCCCAGGATAAACCATTTGTGCCAAGATTATCCCAAAATGCATCTTATGGGTGAGGGGCCTGGTGTCATTCTGAATTTTAAGACATTCCTTTCTTTCATTAACAGACTGCTAGTGACCAGTGTTCTTGCCTAGAGAATCCCAGGGGCGGGGGAGCCTGGTGAGCTTCCGTCTATGGGGTTGCACAGGGTTGGACATGACTGAAGCAACTTAGCAGCAGCAGCAGCAGCAGTGACTATGTAACATCCAGCTGAAGACTAGCAGGGGGCGGGGGTGGGGGTACTCTTCTGCCCGCTTCTGACGCCTATGTCAGAAGTTTTCTCTATCTGCTTTATACTTTAATAAAACTTTATTACACAGAAGCTCTGAGCAATCAAGCCTCGTCTCTGGCCCCAGATTGAACTCTTCTCCTCTGGGGGCCAAGAATCCTGGAGTCTTTGTGCGATTCAACAACAACCTTTCACTATCATTGCCTCACTTCTACCTGACTTTGTCCATTTGTGTCTGTCTTTGTATTTGTACCACGATGATGTAGTGGATGCAAACAAAGAAAGACCTTCCAGGGCACCTGTGGGATGGAGAACTGACACCTGCTTCCTGAAAAAAAAAAAAAAAAATACTCTAAAACAGTTTGTGGATGGAATGTGATTTGGGTATTTGGGGAGGGAAGCAAAATAATGGAGCCACAAATGCCCACATACCAATCTTTAGTACCTGTGAATATATACCTGACCTGGCAAAAGGAACTTTAGAGATGTAACAAACTTAAGAAACTTGGGATGTTTCAGATCAGATCAGATCAGATCAGTTACTCAGTCGTGTCCGACTCTTTGAGACCCCCATGAATCGCAGCACGCCAGGCCTCCCTGTCCATCACCAGCTCCTGGAGGTCACCCAGACTCACGTCCATTGAGTCAGTGATGCTATCCAGCCATCTCATCCTCTGTCGCCCCCTTCTCCTCCTGCCCCCAATCCCTCCCAGCATCAGAGTCTTTTCCAATGAGTCAACACTTTGCATAAGGTGGCCAAAGTACTGGAGTTTCAGCTTTAGCATCATTCCTTCCAAAGAAATCCCAGGGCTGATCTCCTTTGGAATGGACTGGTTGGAACTCCTTGCAGTCCAAGGGACTCTCAAGAGTCTTCTCCAACACCACAGTTCAAAAGCATCAATTCTTCAGCACTCAGCCTTCTTCACAGTCCAACTCTCACATCCAAACATGACCACAGGAAAAACCATAGCCTTGACTAGACGAACCTTTGTTGGCAAAGTAAGGTCTCTGCTTTTGAATATGCTATCTAGGTTAGTCATAACTTTCCTTCCAAGGAGTAAGCGTCTTTTAATTTCATGTCTGCAGTCACCATCTGCAGTGATTTTGGAGCCCAGAAAAATAAAGTCTGACACTGTTTCCACTGTTTCCCCATCTATTTCCCATGAAGGGACCAGATGCCATGATCTTCGTTTTCTGAATGTTGATTTTAAGCCAAATTTTTCAGTTTCCACTTTCACTTTCATCAAGAGGCTTTTTAGTTCCTCTCCACTTTCTGCCATAAGGGTGTTGTCATCTGCATATCTGAGGTGATTGATATTTCTCCCAGCAATCTTGATTCCAGCTTCTGCGTTTTCCAGCCCAGCACTTCTCATGATGTACTCTGCATAGAAGTTAAATAAGCAGGGTGACAGTATACAGCCTTGACATACTCCTTTTCCTATTTGGAACCAGTATGTTGTTCCATTTCTAATTCTAACTGTTGCTTCCTGACCTCCATACAGGTTTCTGAAGAGGTAGGTCAGGTGGTCTGGTATTCCCATCTCCTTCAGAATTTTCCACAGTTCATTGTGATCCACACAGTCAAAGGCTTTGGCACAGTCAATAAAGCAGAAATAGATGTTTTTTTCTAGAACTCTCTTGCTTTTTCCAAGATCCAGCGGATGTTGGCAATTTGATCTCTGGTTCCTCTGCCTTTTCTAAAACAAGCTTGAACATCTGGAATTTCATGGTTCACATACTGCTGAAGCCTGGCTTGGAGAATTTTGAGCATTACTTTACTAGTGTGTGAGATGAGCGTAATTGTGTGGTAGTTTGAGTATTCTTTGGCATTGCCTTTCTTTGGGACTACAAAGAAAACTGACCATTTCCAGTCCTGTGACCACTGCTGAGTTTTTCAAACTTGCTGGCATATTGAGTGCAGCACTTTCACAGCATCATCTTTCAGGGTTTGGAATAGCTCCACTGGAATTCCATCGCCTCCACTAGCTTTGTTCATAGTGATGCTTTCTAAGGCCCACTTGACTTCACATTCCAGGATGTCTGTCTCTAGGTGAGTGATCACACCATCGTGATTATCTTGGTCATGAAGATCTTTTTTGTACAGTTCTGTGTATTCTTGCCACCTCTTCCTAATATCTTCTGCTTCTGTTAGGTCCATACCATTTCTGTCCTTTATCGAGCCCATCTTTGCATGAAATGTTCCCTTGCTGCTGCTGCTACTGCTGCTAAGTCACTTCAGTCGTGTCCGACTCTGCGTGACCCCATAGACATCAGCCCACCAGGCTCTCCTGCCCCTGGGATTCTCCAGGCAAGAACACTGGAGTGGGTTGCCATTTCCTTCTCCAATGCATGAAAGCGAAAAAGTGAAAGTGAAGTTGCTCAGTCGTGTCCGACTCTTAGCGACCCCATGGACTGCAGCCCACCAGGCTCCTCCATCCATGGGATTTTCCAGGCAAGAGTACTGGAGTGGGGTGCCATTGCCTTCTCCCAATGTTCCCTTGGTATCTCTAATTTTCTTGAAGAGATCCCTAGTCTTTCTCATTCTGTTGTTTTCTTCTATTTCTTTGCATTGATCGCTGAAGAAGGCTTTCTTATCTCTCCTTGCTATTCTTTGGAACTCTGCATTCAGATGTTTATATCTTTCCTTTTCTCCTTTGCTTTTTGCTTCTCTTCTCTTCACAGCTATTTGTAAGGCCTCCCCAAACAGCCATTTTGCTTTTTTGTATTTCTTTTCCATGGGAATGGTCTTGGTCCCTGTCTCCTGTACAATGTCATGAACCTCATTCCATAGTTCATCAGGCACTCTATCTATCAGGTCTAGGCCCAAAATCTATTTCTCACTTCCACTATATAATCATAAGGGATTTGATTTAGGTTATACCTGAATGGTCTAGTGGTTTTCCCTACTTTCTTCAATTTCAGTCTGAATTTGGCAATAAGGAGTTCATGGTCTGAGCCACAGTCAGCTCCTGGTCTTGTTTTTGCTTCCTGTATAGGGCTTCTCCATCTTTGGTTGCAAAGAATATAATCGATCTGATTTCGGTGTTGACCATCTCATGATGTCCATGTATAGAGTCTTCTCTTGTGTTGTTGGAAGAGGGTGTTTGTTATGACTAGTGCATTTTCTTGGCAAAACTCTATTAGTCTTTGCCCTGCTTCATTCCGTATTCCAAGGCCAAATTTGCCTGTTACTCCAGGTGTTACTTGACTTCCTACTTTTGCATTCCAGTCCCCTATAATGAAAAGGACATCTTTTTTGGGTGTTAGTTCTAAAAGATCTTGTAGGTCTTCATAGAACCGTTCAACTTCAGCTTCTTCAGCGTTACTGGTTGGGGCACAGACTTGGATTACTGTGACATTGAATGGTTTGCCTTGGAAACAAACAGAGATCATTCTGTCATTTTTGAGATTGCATCCAAGTACTGCATTTCGGACTCTTTTGTTGACCATGATGGCCACTCGATTTCTTCTGAGGGATTCCTGCCCGCAGTAGTAGATATAGTGGTCTTCTGAGTTAAATTCACCCATTCCAGTCCATTTGAGTTCGCTGATTCCTAGAATGTTGACATTCACTCTTGCCATCTCCTGTTTGACCACTTTCAATTTGCCTTGATTCATGGACCTGACATTCCAGGTTCCTATGCAATATTGCTCTGTACAGGATCGGACCTTGCTTCTATCACTAGTCTCATCCACAGCTGGATATTCTTTTTGCTTTGCCTCCATCCCTTCATTCTTTCTGGAGTTATTTCTCCACTGATCTCTAGTAGCATATGGGGCCCCTACTGACCTGGGAAGTTTCTCTTTCAGTATCCTATCATTTTGCCTTTTCATACTGTTCATGGGGTTCTCAAGGCAAGAATACTGAAGTGGCTTGCTATTCCCTTCTCCAGTGGACCACATTCTGTCAGATCTCTCCTCATGATCCGCCCATCTTGGGTTGCCCCACGGGCATGGCTTAGTTTCATTGAGTTAGACAAGGCTGTGGTCCTAGTGTGATTAGATTGACTAGTTTTCTGTGAGTATGGTTTCAGTGTGTTTGCCTTCTGATGCCCTCTTATAATACCTACCATTTTACTTGGGTTTCTCTTATCTTGGACGTGGGGTATCTCTTCACAGCTGCTCCAGCAAAGCACAGCCATTGATCTTTACCTTGGATGAGGAGTCTCTCCTCACCGCCGCCCTTCTTGACCTTCAACGTGGGATAGCTCCTCTAGGCTCTCCTGCGCCCGCACAGCCACCGGTCCTTGTACTTGGGGTTGGTTTTCCCCCTGCGGTGGCTGCAGCGGGCACGTAAAGCACGGCTGAGAGGAGCCACCCCACGTCCAAGATCAGGGGCCAAATCCAGGAGGACCCCATGCCCGAAGGGTGGTGGCCAAGAGGAGTTACCCAACCTCCGAGGTCAGGGGCAGTGGCCGAGAGTACCAGACTGCTACAGTGCAGGAACGGCAGAGAGGAGTTACCCGCGTCCGAGGTCAGGGGTCGTGGCCGGGAGGAGATACCCCACACCCCCATGCCCGAGTCCAAGGGCGGCAGCCGGGGAGGAGCAACCCCAAGCCCGAGGCCAGGGGTGGTGGCCGGGAGGACCAACCTCAAGTCCAAGGAGAAACACCTGTACTAACATCTAAATCCCCAAGAACATAAAGAGATGCCAGGGTAGAGTAGATTGAAACTTTTAATTTATCGAAAGGAAAAAAACAAAAACAAAAAAAGTTGCCAATCTAAAATTCTACACTCAAAACCAGTCTCTCAAGGAATAAAGACCTAAAATGTGCCATTACCAAAATGCTGATGTAGGAGACAGCAGCCTCCATCCTCTTATAAAAAGACCAAAAGGTAGACAGTGATCAGTAATAAAAACGGCTCCAGAAAGATCTGGAGTACTCTAAGAAGTTTGACCATGCCAAGACACTGTCATTTTGATGCCATCATTCCATCCTTCAAACTTAAAGGTTGTTCTGTCACGCAAAGACACCGGGATTCTTGGCCCCCAGAGGAGAAGAATTCAATCCGAGGCCAGAGACGAGGCTTGATCACTCAGAGCTTTTGTGTAATAAAGTTTTATTAAAGTATAAAGGAGATAGAGAAAGCTTCTGACATAGGCGTCAGAAGGGGGTAGAAAGAGTACCCCCTTGCTAGTGTTAGCAATGAAGTTATATACTCTAAAGAATGTCTCAGGTTGTAAAGACCTAATTTACATGATTTCTCAGACAGGATCAGATCAGATCAGATCAGTCGCTCAGTCGTATCTGACTCTTTGTGACCCCATGAACCGCAGCACGCCGGGCCTCCCCTGTCCATCACCAGCTCCCGGAGGTCCCACCCAGACTCATATCCAAGAGCAGTGTCAGTGATGCCATCCAGCCATCTCATCCTCTGTCATCCCCTTCCCTCCTCCCCTCCTCCATCCCTCCCAGCATCAGAGTCTTCTCCAATGAGTCAACTCTTCGCATGAGGTGGGCCAAAATACTGGAGTTTCAGCTTTAGCATCATTCCTTCTAAAGAAATTCCAGGATTGATCTCCTTCAGAATGGACTGGTTGGATCTTCTTGCAGTCCAAGGGAACTCCCAAGTCTTCTCCAACACCACAGTTCAAAAGCATCAATTCTTCAGCGCTCAGCCTTCTTCACAGTCCAGCTCTCACATCCATACATGACCACAGGAAAGACCATAGCCTTGACTAGGCGAACACTAACTTGTTGGAAGTATGTCTCTGCTTTTGAATATGCTATCTAGGTTGGTCATTTACCACTACTTCCTCCCCTCCAAGGAGTCGCTTTAATCGTTCTTGACTGAGTCACTCATCTGCACTGATCTGCTTTGGTTTCGACAGAAAAACAAAGTCTGACAGGATGCATCCTGGAAAATACCAGGTCAACCCCCTAATTTACATTTTAAGATAGCACTGTCCTCAGGCCAGATACATTATCGTTGTATAATCCTAAGCAATGTGGAGAAAGAAAAATTGTTTGTCCTTTCTTCCTCCTTGAGAATTCCAGACCCCTCTCTCCTTGGGGACCCCTAGACTTCTTATCAATTTGCTAGGACATGACTCTCTCATTCCCCCCTTTTCTTTTAGGAGAATTATGTTGCCTAGGGAAAAGGGGCATCGTTCTCATTTTATAACTGCTTCCGAGCTGACAAGGGACGTTGTCCCTAAATTGGTGAGGCAACATATTCTCCTAATCCTCATATTGAGGATTTCTGATCCAGGGGCCCCAAATAGTAGTTGGAGGAAGCTATAGCAGTAGCAGGAGTTTGAGCAACCATTTGTAACTTAAAAGCTTTCATGCGGCTAGAAACAAATCCAGTTATACAATTACAGATGCAGGGAGCAAACAGCAAGAACAAAACAATCAGAATCAAAATTAAAAGTCACATTATGTCCATAGTTAAAGTGCAATGTGTTGCACCAGTCCGTTTTAGGGTTGGTAGATGTCAGATGAAGAAGAGGCATCGCATTTGATTGTTGTCGAAGGTATTCACAGACTTGGAGAAAGTCTTTTCCTTGAAGTGGGAATGTCCACCACGGGAAGCCTTTCACTAATGAAGAGGGAAGCGCTCCACAGACCCAGCAGTTAGACTGATTGTGGAATGCAGCATAGGAGTGAGCCCAGGACAGGAAGGCATTTTTTTTTGAGGATCAAATGGCAGACTCAGGGATTTCAGAGTCAGCAGAAGTAAGCTCACATAGATTATCAGGCCCATCCACTGCCCTTTGCTTAACTCTAGAGCTCAGGTCAGGGCCACAAGCTCCGCTAACTGAGCACTGGTTCCCTGGGGGAGAGATTTTGTTCCAAAACCTGTTCAGCAGTCACCACGGTGTAACCTGCTTTATGCTTTCCATCCCGAACAAAAGAACTGCCATCTGTAAATATTTCCATGTCAGGATTGTCTAATGGGGTATCCATTAGATCCTCCCCAACTGCACAGTTTAAAGTTAGGAATTGAGAACAATCGTGATCAGGTGTTTCATTTTCTTTTTCAGGAAGGAAAGTGGCACGATTTAAATTTCCACGAACTTTAAGCTTAGTTACTGGTCCTTCTAACAACAATGACTGATACTTAAGAAGCCTACTGTCTGTCATCCAAATATTAACCTTAGAATTTAAGATTCTACTCACATCATGAGAAGTCAGTACAGTAAGGTTTCATCCATTATTTATTTTTAAAGCTTCAGGCGCTAATAAAGCCACTGCCCCAATTACTCTTAGGCAGTGGGGCCCCTCACGTGAAACTATATCTAATTCCCTGCTTAGATAAGCAATAGGTTGCTGGTGAGGCCCTCGGGGTTGTGTCAAAACTCCCAATGCCACACTTTTTTTTTTTCAGTGACAAACTAATTAAATTCTGACCCTGTGGGCAAGCTCAGAGCTGGAGCTTGATGGAGAGCTGTCTGAAGAACCTTAAAAGCCTTTTGAGTTTCTGGAGACCAAACCAGTTTATCGGTTTGGGCCTGCTGAGTTTCAGCTATAAGTATATATAAAGGCCGGGCAAGTTCCCCATAACCCAGAATCCAAATGCGACAGTAACCTGTGATTCCCAAAAATCCTCTCAATTGTCTTAAAGTCATAGGTAGGGGATGATTTCGGAGAAGGCAATGGCAAGCCACTCCAGTACTCTTGCCTAGAAAATCCCATGGATGGAGGAGCCTGGTAGACTGCAGTCCATGGGGTGGCTACGAGTCGGACGTGACCGAGCAACTTCACTTTCACTTTTCACTTTCACACAATGGAGAAGGCAATGGCAACCCACTCCAGTGTTCTTGCCTGGAGAGTCCCAGGGACGGCGGAGCCTGGTGGGCTGCCGTCTATGGGGTCACACAGAGTCAGACACGACTGAAGCGACTTAGCAGTAGCAGCAGGGGGTGATTTAGTATAGGTTTAATTCTCTCAGGGCCTATGGCCCTAGTCCCTTCTGATATGATTAGGCCCAGATATCTAACGGATTGCCGACAAAGCTGAGCCTTTTTCTTGATGCCTTGTAACCACAGCCTGCCAGAAAGTTTAAGAAATCTTCTGAGGCCCGCAAACAAGCTTCCTCTATCTCAGCACAGAGCAAAATATGATCTACATATTGTAACACCACCGCTTCAGAGCTATTAAAGTTTTGTAGATCCCGTGACAAACTTTGTCCAAATAAGTGAGGACTGTCACAAAATCCCTGGGGCAAAACTGTCCAGGTTAACTGAGAAGCTGGCTGTGTAGGGTCTTCAAAGGCAAATAGAAATTGACTTTCCTCTGCCAAGGGCATTGAATAGAAGGCATCCTTTAAATCAATTACTGAGAAATATTTGGCCCATTCAGGAATTTCAGACAATAGAGTATAAGGATTAGGCACCACGGGGTGTAAAGGAACTACAGCCTCATTTATTATTTGTAAATCTTGAACTAGTCTCCATTTACCATCAGATTTTTTTATACCCAAAATAGGAGTGTTGCAAGGGCTGTTACAGGGAATTAATAGTCCCTGCTCCTTTAAATTTTCAATGATGGGTTTTAACTCTTCTTTAACTTCAGGTTTCAGTGGATACTGATTCTTATGTGGAAATATTTGTGGGTCTTTGAGCTTAACAACTACAGTAATAGCATTTTGTGCTCGACCCACAGATTTTCCATCAGCCCATACTCTAGGATTTACATTTTGTTCAACTAAAGGGAGAGATAAGGAGGGCTCCATACTCATGAAAACAGAGGCATGGACCTTGCTCAGTATATCTCTTCCCAAAAGGGGTGAGGGAGATTCTGGCACGATCAGAAACTCTTGTGAAAATAGCATAGAATCCCAGCTGCAAGATAAAGGATAACTGAAATAGTACCTTTTGGCTTGTCCAGACAGTCCTATTACGGAAGTGGATAGAGAAGAAAGTGGGACAGAGGCTTCAGTAAGCACAGAATAAGTTGCCCCAGTATCTAAAAGGAAATTGACAGATTGGCCCCCCACAATTATTAATACCTGGGGTTCCTCAGGTGTAATTAGGAGGGGAGCTTGTGTGGGGACCCCCAGGCACCTTCAGTCCTGATTGTCTTGAGAGTCCGACCCGGGAGATCTACGCCTCTGGGGGCAGTCTCTCTTCCAGTGTGGTCCTTCGCAGACCGGACATGGAGCTGGGGGCAGCTTAGATGCCTGAGGGCAATCCCGCTTGAGGTGTTCCTCCTTTCCACAGTGATAGCAAGCCCATGCCTTTTCACCTGGGCCCCTCTAGGCATTTTTCTCAGGCTGTTTAAGAGCGTTTTTCATAGCCATGGCTAAGGCTTCCGCCTTTTCCTTTCTCTTTTTTGCCTTTCTTTCTTTTCCTCATATTCTCTACCATAATAGACTGTCTGAGCCAGTTGTAACAGAGTATCTAATGACTTATTTGGTCCATACGCCCGTTTTAATAGCTTACGGCAGATATCTGGAGCCGACTGAGTGAGAAATCTATCTTTTAAGATCACTTTTCCCTCTTCACTTTCGGGATCAATCTCAGTGAATCTGCGAAGGCCTTCTCCCAGTCTAGGAATTTACCAGGAGCTTCCTTCTCCTGTTCTATGTCTGCCAGTTTGCCATAATTTAAAGGCTTAGAACGCGCCTGCCTAAGTCCTTCAAGAATACATGTAACAAAATGACTCTGATCCCAACTTCCTTTAGCTGTGTTGTAGTTCCAGTCTGGTTCTATAGTTGGGATCGCCTGATTCCCAGTGGGGAGGGCCACTATCTCGTTCTCCCTCTTCCCTCTTCATTACCAAGCCATTCATCTCCATAAGCAACCGCTTTTCCCAAAACTCGAGTCTTTGACTCGGCGTCAACGTTTGTTCCAAGATATACATCACATCCTTCCAAGTGAGATCATAAAGCAGAGTAACACCTTTAAAAGCTCTAATATAGTTTTCTGGGTCTTCTAAATAGTCTCCCAGATCCTCTTTGATTCTTTGTATTTCTTGATAAGAGAAAGGCTTATTAACTCTCGCAGACTGTTTATTTCTCCCAGTGGGTGTTTCATAAAGAGGCAACAGCTTATGTGGCTGTTCCTCAGTCTCTCTGGCTTCTCTGAGCATATGATCCCAGGGATAGATTGGAGAAACCTGTTTTTCTCTTTTTTTTTTTTGTCTCCTGTCCTCCATCTCATCTTTTACTTCGATGGTCTGAGTTTCTACTGAAACCAGAGTAGTCTGAGGTCGTCCTGAGACAGGAGGTGTTTGGACCTCCATGTCGGCAGTTTGAAACTCAGTTTGGATTTCTACTGAGACCAAAGCAACACTTCTGAGGGGCGTTCTCTGGCTTTCAGTTTTCTCAGCCTGGAGCCCCAGGTATGGGGGCAAAGTAAGAGGACAGGAGGGAGCTGAAGGTTTCATGCCCAAATGTATACCCTTAGGACATAAGTCTGGCATATTTCACAGAACAAAAAAGAGCAACACATAGACCACTTCTATCTATTTCCCTTGTACCCTACAGAACCGGTCTAATTGTAGAACAGTACAACAGAATGGGAAAGACTAAGGATCTATTCAAGAAAATCAGAGATACCAAAGGAACATTTCATGCAAAAATGGGCTCAATAAAGGACAGAAATGGTATGGACCTAACAGAAGCAGAAGATATTAAGAAGAGGTGGCAAGAATACACAGAAGAACTGTACAAAAAAGAGCTTCACGACCCAGATAATCATGATGGTGTGATCACTGACCTAGTGCCAGACATCCTGGAATGTGAAGTCAAGTGGGCCTTAGAAAGCATCACTACGAACAAAGCTAGTGGAGGTGATGGAATTCCAGTGGAGCTATTCCAAATCCTGACAGATGATGCTGTGAAAGTGCTGCACTCAATATGCCAGCAAATTTGGAAAACTCAGCAGTGGCCACAAGATTGGAAAAGGTCAGTTTTCATCCCAATCCCAAAGAAAGGCAATACCAAAGAGTGCTCAAACTACCGCACAATTGCCCTCATCTCACATGCTAGTAAAGTAATGCTCAAAATTCTCCAAGCCAGGCTTCAGCAATATGTGAACCGTGAACTTCCTGATGTTCAAGCTGGATTTAGAAAAGGCAGAGGAACCAGAGATCAAATTTCCAACATCTGCTGGATCATGGAAAAAGCAAGAGAGTTCCAGAAAAACATCTATTTCTGCTTTATTGACTATGCCAAAGCCTTTGACTGTGTAGATCACAATAAACTGTGGAAAATTCTGAGAGAGATGGGAATACCAGACCACCTGATCTGCCTCTTGAGAAATCTGTATGCAGGTCAGGAAGCAACAGTTAGAACTGGTCATGGAACAACAGACTGGTTCCAAATAGGAAAAGGAGTACGTCAAGGCTGTATATTGTCACTCTGTTTATTTAACTTATATGCAGAGTACATCATGAGAAATGCTGAACTGGAGGAAACACAAGCTGGAATCAAGATTGCCGCGGAGAAATATCAATCACCTCAGATATGCAGATGATACTACTCTTATGGCAGAAAGTGAAGAGGAACTAAAAAGCCTCTTGATGAAAGTGAAAGTGCAGAGTGAAAAGGTTGGCTTAAAGCTCAACATTCAGAAAACGAAGATCATGGCATCTGGTCCCATCACTACATGGGAAATAGATGGGGAAACAGTGTCAGACTTTATTTTTCTGGGCTCCAAAATCACTGCAGATGGTGACTGCAGCCATGAAATTAAAAGACGCTTACTCCTTGGAAGGAAAGTTATGACCAACCTAGATAGCATATTCAAAAGCAGAGACATCACTTTGCCAACAAAGGTTAGCCTAGTCAAGGTTATGGTCTTTCCTGTGGTCATGTATGGATGTGAGAGCTGGACTGTGAAGAAGGCTGAGCGCCGAAGAATTGATGCTTTTGAACTGTGGTGTTGGAGAAGACTCTTGAGAGTCCCTTGGACTGCAAGGAGATCCAACCGGTCCATTCTGAAGGAGATCAGCCCTGGGATTTCTTTGGAAGGAATGATGCTAAAGCTGAAACTCCAGTATTTTGGGCACCTCATGGGAAGAGTTGACTCATTGGAGAAGACTCTGATGCTGGGAGGGATTGAGGGCAGGAAGAGTAGGGGACGACAGAGGATGAGATGGCTGGATGGCATCACTGACTCAATGAATGTGAATCTGAGTGACCTCCGAGAGCTGGTGATGGATAGGGAGGCCTGGCGTGCTGCAGTTCATGGGGTTGCGAAGAGTCGGACACGACTGAGTAACTGATCTGATCTGATCTGATTATACTTTAGAGACCCTCCAACTGGCCACCGTTTGCCATCCTCCAATAGATACTGTGGCCATGCAGTATCACATAGGAAGACCAGGTGTGTCTTCTTTAAGCCCTGGGGATCAAATCTATCCTAGTTTTTCAGGATACAGTTCAAAGGAGAGAGGCTGGAATTGTTAGCTCCTATCTGTAAGAGAGAAAAAAGCGACCAGCACCATTTTTCTAATGGAGGTGTCCCTCCCTGCTCTAGATGGAGGTGTAGACAGACGTTACACCAAAAGCTTTTCCTTCCTGGTCAGACTTAGTCTGTCCCTTACCAACGCAGATGCAGTCCACGTCCCTCCCGGTTCTACCACCAAGATGGGGTGAGGATGTACTAGGGGTAGACTAGATAGCTTCCCTACTTGACGTCCAGCTCTTCACCTTTAACCTTGCTTGCCTCTGATGTCACCCGTGGTTAATCAGAGTAACCTTCCGGAATGCCTCCCAAGCTAAGACTACTGGGGAAAACATTCATCACTTGAATGCCTGTGCACGACCCTGAGTATTCCCTGACCACAATAAGACCGACACGAACATGAAACTGAGATATTCTTTCCAAGCATCACCACACCACACCAGTATAATAGCCTCCTCTGATCCAACATGAGCCAGCATTACCAAAGGAAAAAATCCCATTGCAGTCCCAATCTGAGTAACCTTTAACCTCAGAGATGTTTTGGGAGCTAGAGCTCCATCTAGCTTTCGAACTTTTAATTCCTAGCAAGGCTAGGCACTTTCTTGACTACCAATCCAAGTTTGGGACCTAAGCCACAGTACACAGTAACAGTATAGATCTCAAGTCCCTGAAGTCAAGTGGGCCTTAGAAAGCATCACTACGAACAAAGCTAGTGGAGGTGATGGAATTCCAGTGGAGCTATTCCAAATCCTGAAAGAGGATGCTGTGAAAGTGCTGCACTCAATATGCCAGCAAATTTGGAAAACTCAGCAGTGGCCACAAGATTGGAAAAGGTCAGTTTTCATCCCAATCCCAAAGAAAGGCAATGCCAAAGAATGCTCAAACTACCACACAATTGCCCTCATCTCACACGCTAGTAAAGTAATGCTCAAAATTCTAATTCCCAAGGAGTTATGAAATGGTCAAAGAGACCAAAAAGTTTGACCAAGAAAGGAGAGTTTGGTCCACATGCTTTGCCCATTTCTGGTCGGTTCCCGAAGGAGACCTTGGGTGCCTCTTGGCATTGGCAGGTCGGTATAATGCCTCGACAGGTTTCTGCCATGAGCCATATGGGATCACCGTGGAACCACAGAGTAGGGCTCCTTACTTGCTTCACTCAGGGCATGCCATTCATTCACACAAGCACACGGTAGAGTTAGTAAAGCACAGCAGAATATGTGTTCGCTAAGAGAACAAAGAACGAAAGCTCCAAGCATCCTTACCTTGTCCTGAAGGATCCCGGACAAGACCCCAAGATGAAAGGTTGTTGTTGAGTCATGTGAAGACACTGGGATTCTTGGCCCCCAGAGGAGAAGAATTCAATGCGGGGCCAGAGACAAGGCTTGATCACTCAGAGCTTTTGTGTAATAAAGTTTTATTAAAGTATAAAGGAGATAGAGAAAGTTTCTGACATAGGCATCAGAAGTGGGTAGAAAGAGTACCCCCTTGCTAGTGTTAGCAATGAATTTATATACTCTAAAGAACATCTCAGATTGTAAAGACCTAATTTACATTTTAAGATTTCTCAGGCAGGATGCATCCTGGAAAAGACCAGGTCTACCCCCCTAATGCTCAAAATTCTCCAAGCCAGGCTTCAGCAATATGTGAACTGTGAACTTCCTGATGTTCAAGCTGCTTTTTGAAAAGGCAGAGGAACTAGAGATGAAATTGCCAACATCCACTGGATCATTGAAAAAGCAAGAGAGTTCCAGAAAAACATCTATTTCTGCTTTATTGACTATGCCAAAGCCTTTGACTGTGTAGATCACAATAAACTGTGGAAAGTTCTGAAAGAGATGGGAATACCAGACCACCTGATCTGCCTCTTGAGAAATCTGTATGCAGGACAGGAAGCAACAGTTAGAACTGGTCATGGAACAACAGACTGGTTCCAAATAGGAAAAGGAGTACGTCAAGGCTGTATACTGTCACCATGTTTACTTAACTTATATGCAGAGTACATCATGAGAAATGCTGGACTGGAAGAAACACAAGTTGGAATCAAGATTGCTGGGAGAAATATCAATAACCTCAGATATGCAGATGACACCACCCTTATGGCAGAAAGTGGAGAGGAACTAAAAAGCCTCTTGATGAAAGTGAAAGTGCAGAGTGAAAAGGTTGGCTTAAAGCTCAACATTCAGAAAACGAAGATCATGGCATCCGGTTCCATCACTACATGGGAAATAGATGGGGAAACAGTGGAAACAGTGTCAGACTTTATTTTTCTGGGCTCCAAAATCACTGCAGATGGTGACTGCAGTCATGAAATTAAAAGACGCTTACTCCTTGGAAGGAAAGTTATGACCAACCTAGATAGCATATTCAAAAGCAGAGACATTACTTTGCCAACAAAGATTCGTCTAGTCAAGGTTATGGTCTTTCCTGTGGTCATGTCTGGATGTGAGAGCTGGACTGTGAAGAAGGCTGAGCGCCGAAGAATTGATGCTTTTGAACTGTGGTGTTGGAGAAGACTCTTCAGAGTCCCTTGGACTGCAAGGAGACCCAAGCAGTCCATTCTGAAGGAGATCAGCCCTGGGATTTCTTTGGAAGGAATGATGCTAAAGCTGAAACTCCAGTATTTTGGGCACCTCATGGGAAGAGTTGACTCATTGGAGAAGACTCTGATGCTGGGAGGGATTGAGGGCAGGAGGAGAAGGGGATGACAGAGGATGAGATGGCTGGATGGCCTCACTGACTCGATGGATGTGAGTCTGAGTGACCTCCGGGAGTTGGTGATGGACAGGGAGGCCTGGCGTGCTGCAGTTCATGGGGTCGCGAAGAGTCGGACACGACTGAGCGACTGATCTGATCTGACCCCCCTAATTTACATTTTAAGATAACACTGTCCTCAGGCCGTATACATTATCATTGTATAATCCTAAGGAATGTGGAGAAAGAAAAAAGTTTGTCCTTTCTTCCTCCTTGAAAATTCCAGACCCCTCTCTCCTTGGGGATCCCTAGACTCCTTATCAATCTGCCCAGGACATGACTCTCTCAAAACCAATATCACTCAGAGTTTCTCTCATCAGTAGAGTAAGAACAGGCTGAGTAACCAATGTCCCTAGCCTTTGGGGGCACCATATGAAAGTCCTGCTTCAGGTTAACTTCATTCAGACCTGAAAAGCTGAGCCAGAGCTTATAGAGATGGCTAGGCATAAGAAAGAAGAGCAAAGGACCAATAGCAACCACATGACAGGAAAAATCACAGTTCAAAGTGACCTGCTCTGCAGAGAGATGCAGCAGATTTTATCCCTGAAAGAATTAATAATAGCACAGATGATTGTTTCCAGTAGTCAGTCATGTATAGTTGTAAGAGTTGGACCATAAATAAGGCTGAGCACTGAAGAATGGATGCTTTCAAACTGTGGTGCTAGAGAAGACTCTTGAGAGTTCTTTGGACAGCAAGATTAAACCAGTCAATCCTAAAGGGAATCAACCCTGAATATTGATTAAAAGGACGGATGCTGAGGCTGAAGGTCCAATACTTTGGCCACCTGGTGCAAAGAGCTGACTCGTTGGAAAAGACCCTGATGCTGGGAAAGACTGAAGGACAAGGAGAAGAGCAGCACAGGTTCAGATGGTTAAATAGCATCACCAACTCAATGGACATGAGTTTGAGCAATGAGCCATTGTTGGTCTTAGTCTTTGCTGCCTTCCTAGGCCTTCCCACAACCTGAGCACCTGCAACCATCAACTCCCCAACAGAGGCACCTGCAACAGGCCCCTAAAGCCTAATGTGTGCACACCATTGGCTCTGGCCACAACCACTGTTGGTCATGATTTCTAGGAGTTGGAGTCAGAGGCACTGTTGAGGATACCAACAACCATTCCAGTGACAGCAAGCCCCCTGCAATACTTGCAAAACACCACACAGTTGTCAATGCTGTGGACATCAGCAGCCTGAGCCAAACGGATCTTATGTCCTCCCAGACCCAATGCCACCTTAGGTCTCTGCTTTTGGCACCCTACTGAACATTCCAGTGTTCCCCTACCCAGAGGTGAAAGCTTTACCTACTGAAATCATAATATAGATTCTTGTATAGATGACTGCTTTTTTAAATTTGCAGACATCTACAAGAGAATAAGACATCAAGAAGAATTGGGGAAGCAAAATCCCACCAAAGGAATACAGTAAACCTCCTGGGAAACTTGTTCTGGGATGGCGGAAGAATAGGATGGGGAGACCACTTTCTCCCCCACAAATTCATCAAAAGAACATTTAAACGTGGAGTAAATTCCACAAAACAACTTCTGAATGCCAGCAGAGGACATCAGGCACCCAGAAAAGCAGCCCATTGTCCTCAAAAGGAGATTTTTAATTTTTGCTTTTTGGTATTTGTTATCAATTTTGTACCTATTTCTTTTTTTATTAATTTTTGTGACTTTGGTGTTTTTTTTTTTTTTTTCCTCTCTCTCTCTTTCTTTTTCTTCTTCTTTTCTTTAATATTATATTTTTGAAATTCTAAACTCTACTCCAGATTTTTAAATTTTGCTTTTTGATATTTGTTATTTATTTTGTACCTATATTTTCTTTATAATTTTTGTGACTTTTTTCCCCTCTTTCTTTCTCTTCTTTTCTTTAACATTGTATTCCTGAAATTCCAAACTCCACTCTAGATTTTTAATTTTTGCTTTTTGGTCAGATCAGATCAGTCGCTCAGTCGTGTCCGACTCTTTGCGACCCCATGAACCGCAGCACGCCAGGCCTCCCTGTCCATCACCAGCTCCCGGAGGTCACTCAGACTCGCATCCATCGAGTCAGTGATGCCATCCAGCCATCTCATCCTCTGTCGTCCCCTTCTCCTCCTGCCCTCAATCCCTCCCAGCATCAGAGTCTTCTCCAATGAGTCAACTCTTCGCATGAGGTGGCCAAAATATTGGAGTTTCAGCTTTAGCATCATTCCTTCTAAAGAAATTCCAGGATTGATCTCCTTCAGAATGGACTGGTTGGATCTTCTTGCAGTCCAAGGGACTCTCAAGAGTCTTCTCCAACACCACAGTTCAAAAGCATCAATTCTTCGGCGCTCAGCCTTCTTCACAGTCCAACTCTCACATTCATACATGACCACAGGAAAGACCATAGCCTTGACTAGGCGAACCTTTGTTGGTAAAGTAATGTCTCTGCTTTTGAATATGCTATCTAGGTTGGTCATAACTTTCCTTCCAAGGAGCAAGCGTCTTTTAATTTCATGGCTGCAGTCACCATCTGCAGTGATTTTGGAGCCCAGAAAAACAAAGTCTGACACTGTTTCCACTGTTTCCCCATCTATTTCCCATGCAGTGATGGGACCAGATGCCATGATCTTCGTTTTCTGAATGTTGAGCTTTAAGCCAACCTTTTCACTCTCCACTTTCACTTTCATCAAGAGGCTTTTTAGCCCCTCCTCACTTTCTGCCATAAGAGTGGTGTCATCTGCATATCTGAGGTTATTGATATTTCTCCCGGCAATCTTGATTCCAACTTCTGTTTCTTCCAGTCCAGCATTTCTCATGATGTACTCTGCATATAAGTTATTTGTTACCAATTTTGTACCTTTAAGAACCCAATCTTCAGTACCCATTTTTACCTAGGAGTGAGATTTCTGGCTTGACTGCTCTCGCCCCCTCCGGATTCTCCTGTTTCTCCACCAGGTCGCCTGTGTCTCTTCCCCAACCCCTCTCTGTTCTACCCAACTCTAAATTTCTGTGTGTTCCAGATGGTGGAGAACACTTAGGGAACTGATTACTGGCTGGATCTGTCTCTCTCCTTTTCATTCCCCACTTTTATCCTCCTGGCCACCTCTGTCTCATTCCTCTCTTTTCTGTTCTCTGTATAACTCCATGAACATCTCTGAGTGGTCCAGTTGTGGAATGCACATAAGGAAGTGATTACTGGCTAGCCTGCTCTCTCCTCTATTGATGCCACCTTATCTCATTTGGGTCACCTCTAACTCCCTCCTCCCTCTTCTCTTCTCCATGTAACTTTGTGAATCTCTCTGGGTGTCCCTCACTGTGGAGAAACTTTTCATCTTTAACCTAGATGTTTTATCAATGGTGTTGTATAGAAGGAGAAGTTTTGAGACTACTGGAAAAATAAGACTGACAACCGGAAGCAGGAGGCTTAAGTCCAAACCCTGTCTCCAGGGAATTCCTGACTCCAGGGAACATTAATTGACAGGAGCTCATCAAATGCCTCCATCAGATCAGATCAGATCAGATCAGTCGCTCAGTCGTGTCCGACTCTTTGCGACCCCATGAACCGCAGCATGCCAGGCCTCCCTGTCCATCACAAGCTCCCGGAGGTCACTCAGACTCGCATCCATCGAGTCAGTGATGCCATCCAGCCATCTCATCCTCTGTCGTCCCCTTCTCCTCCTGCCCTCAATCCCTCCCAGCATCAGAGTCTTCTCCAATGAGTCAACTCTTCGCATGAGGTGGCCAGTGCCTCCATACCTACACTGAAACCAAGCACCACACAAAGGCCAACAAGTTCTAGAGCAAGACATAAAACACAAATTCTCCAGCAACACAGGAACACAGCCCAGAGCTCCAATATACAAGCTGCCCAGAGTTACTCCAAAACCATAGACATCTCATAACTCATTACTGGACACGTCATTGCACTCCAGAGAGAAGAAATCCAGCTCCTCCCACCAGAACACCGATATAAGCTTCCCTAACCACAGGAAAGACCATAGCCTTGACTAGGCGAACCTTTGTTGGCAAAGTAATGTCTCTGCTTTTGAATATGCGATTTAGGTTGGTCATAACTTTCTTTCCAAGGAGTAAGCGTCTTTTAATTTCATGGCTGCAGTTACCATCTGCAGTGATTTTGGAGCCCAGAAAAATAAATTCGGACACTGTTTCCACTGTTTCCCCATCTATTTCCCATGTAGTGATGGGATCAGATGCCATGATCTTCGTTATCTGAATGTTGAGCTTTAAGCCAACCTTTTCACTCTCCTCTTTCACTTTCATCAAGAGGCTTTTAAGTTCCTCTTCACTTTCTGCCATAAGGGTGGTATCATCTGCATATCTGAGGTTATTGATATTTCTCCCAGCAATCTTGATTCCAAATTGTGTTTCTTCCAGTTATGTATGGATGTGAGAGCTGGACTGTGAAGAAGGCTGAGCGCCAAAGAATTGATGCTTTTGAACTGTGGTGTTGGAGAAGACTCTTGAGAGTCCCTTGGACTGCAAGGAGATCCAACCAGTCCATTCTGAAGGAGATCAGCCCTGGGATTTCTTTGGAAGTAATGATGCTAAAGCTGAAACTCAAGTATTTTGGCCACCTCATGCGAAGAGTTGACTCATTGGAGAAGACTCTGATGCTGGGACTGATTGAGGGCAGGAGGAGAAGGGGACGACAGAGGATGAGATGGCTGGATGGCATCACTGACTTGATGGATGTGAGTCTGAGTGACCTCCAGGAGTTGATGATGGACAGGGAGGCCTGACGTGCTGCGATTCATGGGGGCACAAAGAGTCGGACACAACTGAGCGACTGATCTGATCTGATCTGAGCCAAGAAACTTTGACAAGCCACCTGTACAAACCCACCCACAGTGAGGAAACTCCACAATAAAGAGAACTCTGCAAACTGCCAGAATACAGAAAGGACATCCCAAACTCAGCAATATCAACAAGATGAAGAGACACAGGAATACCCAGCAGGCAAAGGAACAGGATAAATGCCCACCAAATCAAACAAAAGAGGAAGAGACAGGGAATCTACCTGATAAAGAATTCCGAATAATGATAATGAAAATGTTCCAAAATCTTGAAAGCAAAATGGAATCACAGATAAATAGCCTGAAGACGAGGATTGAGAAGATGCAAGAAAGATTTAACAAGGACCTAGAAGAAATAAAAAAGAGTCAATATTTAACGAATAATGCAATAAATGAGATCAAAACACTCTGGAGACAACAAATAGTAGAATAACAGAGGCAGAAGATAGGATTAGTGAATTAGAAGATAGAATGGTACAAATAAATGAATCAGAGAGGAAAAAAGAAAAACGAATTAAAAGAAATGAGGACAATCTCAGAGACCTCCAGGACAATATTAAATGCTACAACATTCGAATCATAGGAGTCCCAGAAGAAGAAGACAAAAAGAAAGACCATGAGAAAATACTTGAGGAGATAATAGTTGAAAACTTCCCTAAAATGGGGAAGGAAATAATCACCCAAGTCCAAAAAACCCAGAGAGTCCCAAACAGGATAAATCCAAGGTGAAACACTCCAAGACACATTTTAATCAAATTGACAAAGATCAAACACAAAGAACAAATATTAAAAGCAGCAAGGGAAAAACAACAAATAACACACAAGGGAATTCCCTTAAGGATAACAGCTGATCTTTAAATAGAAACTCTTCAGTCCAGGAGGGAATGGCAAGACCATACTTAAAGTGATGAAAGAAAATAACCTACAGCCCAGATTATTGTACCCAGAAAGGATCTCATTCAAATATGAAGGAGAAATCCAAAGCTTTACAGACAAAGAAAGCTGAGAGAATTCAGCACCACCAAACCAGCTCTCCAACAAATACTAAAGGATCTTCTCTAGACAGGAAACACAAAAAGGGTGGATAAACTCAAACCCAAAACAATAAAGTAAATGGCAACGAGATCATACTTATCAATAATTACCTTAAATGTAAATGGGTTGAATGCCCCAGCCAAAAGACAAAGACTGGCTGAATGGATACAAAAACAAGACCCCTATATTTGTTGTCTACAAAAAACCCAGCTCAAAACAGGGGACACATACAGACTAAAAGTGAAGGGCTGGAAAAGGATTTTCCATGCAAATAGGGACCAAAATAAAGCAGGAGTAGCAATACTCATATCAGATAAAATAGACTTTAAAACAACAGCTATGAAAAGAAACAAAGGTCAGTACATAATGATCAAAGGATCAATCCAAGAAGATATAACAATTATAAATATATATGCACCCAACATAGGAGCACCACAATATGTAAGACAAATGCTAACAAGTATGAAAGGGGAAATTAACAATAACACAATAATAGTGGTAAACTTTAATACCCCAGTCACACCTATGGATAGATCAACTAAACAGAAAATTAACAAGGAAACACAAACTTTAAAGATACAATAGGCCAATTAGACCTAGTTGATATCTATAGGACATTTCACCCCAAAACAATGAATTTCACTTTTTTCTCAAGTGCACACAGAACCTTCTCAAGGATAGATCACATCCTGGGCCATAAATCCAGCCTTGGTAAATTCAAAAAATTTAAAATTATTCCAAGCATCTTTTCTGACCACGATGCAGTAAGATTAGATCTCAATTACAGGAGAAAAACTATTAAAAATTCCAACATATGGAGGCTGAACAACACGCTGCTGAAAAACCAACAAATCACAGAAGAAATCAAAAAGAAATCAAAATTTGCATAGAAACGAATGAAAATGAAAACACAAGAACCCGAAACCTGTGGGACATTAAAAAGCAGTCCTAAGGGGAAAGTTCATAGCAATGTAGGCATACTTCAAGAAACAAGTCAAATAAACAACCTATCTCTACACTTAAAGCAACTAGAAAAGGAAGAAATGAAGAACCACAGGGTTAGTAGAAGAAGAGAAATCTTAAAAATTAGGGCAGAAATAAATGCAAAAGAATCAAAAGAGACCATAGCAAAAATCAACAAAGCAAAAAGCTGGTTCTTTGAAAGGATAAATAAAATTGACAAACCATTAGCCAGACTCATCAAGAAACAAAGGGAGAAAAATCAAATCAATAAAATTAGAAATGAAAATGGAGAGCTCACAACAGACAACACAGAAATACAAAGGATCATAAGAGACTACTATCAGCAATTATACGCCAATAAAATAGACAATGTGGAAGAAACAGACAAATTCTTAGAAAAGTACAACTTTTCAAAACAGGACCAGGAAGAAATAGAAAATCTTAACAGACTAATCACAAGCACGGAAATTGAAACTGTAACCAGAAATCTTCCAGCAAAAAAAAAGCCCAGGTCCAGATGGCTTCACAGCTGAATTCTACCAAAAATTTAGAGAAGAGCTAACACCTATCCTACTCAAACTCATCCAGAAAATTGCAGAGGAAGGCAAACTTCCAAACTCATTCTATAAGGCCACCATCACCCTAAACCCAAAACCTGACAAAGACGCCACAAAAAAAGAAAACTACAGGCCAATATCACTGATGAACATAGATGCAAAAATCTTTAACAAAATTCTAGCAATCAGAATCCAATAACACATTAAAAAGATCATACACCATGACCAAGTGGGCTTTATCCCAGGGATGCAAGGATTCTACAATATCTGCAAATCAATCAATGTAATACACCAAGAATACACAGAACTGTACAAAAAAGATCTTGAGGACCCAGATAATCATGATGGTGTTATCACTGACCTAGAGCCAGACATCCTGGAATGTGAAGTCAAGTGGGCCTTAGAAAGCATCACTACGAACAAAACTAGTGGAGGTGATGGAATTCCAGTTGAGCTATTCCAAATCCTGAAAGATGATGCTGTGAAAGTGTTTCACTCAATATGCCAGCAAATTTGGAAAACTCAGCAGTGGCCACAGGACTCAAAAACGTCAGTTTTCATTCCAATCCCAAAGAAAGGCAATGCCAAAGAATGCTCAAACTACTGCACAATTGCACTAATCTCACACAATGTGAACCGTGAACTTCCTGATGTTCAAGCTGGTTTTAGAAAAAGCAGAGGAATCAGAGATCAAATTGCCAACATCCGCTGCTGCTGCTGCTAAGTCGCTTCAGTCGTGTCCAACTCTGTGCGACCCCATAGACGGAAGCTCACCAGGCTCCCCTGTCCCTGGGATTCTCCAGGCAAGAACACTGGAGTGGGTTGCCATTTCCTTCTCCAATGCATGAAAGTGAAAAGTGAAAGTGAAGTCACTCAGTCGTGTCTGACTCTTAGCGACCCCATGGACTGGAGCCTACCAGGCTCCTCCATCCATGGGATTTTCCAGGCAAAAGTACTGGGGTGGGGTGCCATTGCCTTTCATTGAAAAAGCAAGAGAGTTCCAGAAAAACATCTATTTCTGCTTTATTGACTATGCCAAAGCCTTTGACTATGTAGATCACAATAAACTGGGGAAAATTCTGAAAGAGATGGGAATGCTAGACCACTTGATCTGCCTCTTGAGAAATTTGTATGCAGGTCAGGAAGCAACAGTTAGAACTGGACATGGAACAACAGACTGGTTCCAAATAGGAAAAGGAGTACGTCAAGGCTGTATATTGTCACTCTGTTTATTTAACTTCTATGCAGAGTACATCATGAGAAACGCTGGAGGGGAAGAAACACAAGCTGGAATCAAGATTGCTGGGAGAAATATCAATAACCTCAGATATGGAGATGACACCACCCTTATGGCAGAAAGTGAAGAGGAACTAAAAATGCCTCTTGATGAAAGTGAAAGTGGAGAGTGAAAAGGTTGGCTTAAAACTCAACATTCAGAAAATGAAAATCATAGCATTCGGTCCCATCACTTCATGGGAAATAGATGGGGAAATAGTGGAAACAGTGTCAGACTTTATTTTTCTGGTCTCCAAAATCACTACAGATGGTGACTGCAGCCATGAAATTAAAAGACGCTTACTCCTTGGAAGGAAATTTATGACCAACCTGCTGCTGCTGCTGCTGCTGCTGCTACTGCTAAGTCACTTCAGTCGTGTCCGACTCTGTGCAACCCCATAGACAGAAGCTCACCAGGCTCTCCCATCCCTGGGATTCTCCAGGCAAGAACACTGGAGTGGGTTGCCATTTCCTTCTCCAATGAATGAAAGTGAAAAGTGAAAGTGAAGTTGCTCAGTCGTGTCCGACTCTTAGCGACCCCATGGACTGGAGCCTACCAGGATCCTCTGCCATGGGATTTTCCAGGCAAAAGTACTGGGTAGGGTGCCATTTCCTTCCCCGGACCAACCTAGATAGCATATTCAAAAGCAGAGACATTACTTTGCCAGCAAAGGTTCGTCTAGTCAAGGCTATGGTTTTTCCTGTGGTCATGTATGGATGTGAGAGCTGGACTGTGAAGAAGGCTGAGTGCCGAAGAATTGATGCTTTTGAACTGTGGTGTTGGAGAAGACTCTTGAGAGTCCCTTGGACTGCAAGGAGACCCAAGCAGTCCATTCTGAAGGAGATCAGCCCTGGGATTTCTTTGTAAGGAATAATGCTGAAGCTGAAACTCCAGTATTTTGGCCACCTCATGCGAAGAGTTGACTCATTGGAGAAGACTCCGATGCTGGGAGGGATTGGGGGCAAGTGGAGAAGGGGACGACAGAGGATGATATGGCTGGATGGCCTCACTGACTCGATGGATGTGAGTCTGAGTGACCTCCGGGAGTTGGTGATGGACAGGGAGGCCTGGCGTGCTGCGATTCATGGGGTCGCAAAGAGTCGGACACAACTGAGCAACTGATCTGATCTGATCTGCACAAATTGAAAAATAAAATCCATATGATTATCTCAATAGATGCAGAGAAAGCCTTTGACAAAATTCAACATCCACTTATGATAAAAACTCTCCATAAAGCAGGAATAGAAGGAACATACCTCAACATTATAAAAGCTATATATGACAAACCCACAGCAAACATTATCCTCGATGGTGAAAAATTGAAAGCATTTCCCCTAAAGTCAGGAACAAGACAAGAGTGCCCACTCTCACCACTACTATTCAACAAAGTTTTGGAAGTTTTGGCCACAGCTATCAGAGCAGAAAAAGAAATAAAAGAATCCAAATTGGAAAAGAAGAAGTAAAAGTCTCACTGTTTGCAGATGACACGATCCTCTACATAGAAAATCCTAAAGATTCCACCAGAATTACTAGAACTAATCAATGAATATAGTAAAGTTGCAGGATATAAAATCAACACACAGAAATCCCTTGCATTCCTATACACTAATACTGAGAAAATAGAAAGAGAAATTAAGGTAATAATCCCATTGATCATTGCAGTGAAAAGAATAAAATACTTAGGGATGTATCTACCTAAAGAACTAAAGTCCTATATATAGAAAGTTATAAAACACTGGTGAAAGAAATCAAAAAGACACAAATAGATGGTGGAATATACCATGTTCATGGATTGGAATAATCAATATAGTGAAAATGAGTATACTACAGAAAGCAATCTATAGATTCAATGCAATCCTTATCAAACTATCAATGGTATTCTTCACAGAACTAGAACAAATAATTTCACAATTTGTATGGAAATACAAAAAACCTCAAATAGCCAAAGCAATCTTGAGAAAGAAGAATGGAACTGGAGGAATCAACCTGCCTGACTTCAGGCTCTACTACAAAGCCACAGTCATCAAGACAGTATGGTACTGGCACAAAGACAGAAATATAGATCAATGGAACAAATAGAAATCCCAGAGATAAAACCACATACCTATGGTCACCTTATCTTTGACAAAGGAGGCAAGAATATACAATGGATTAAAGACAATCTCTTTAACAAGTGGTGCTGGGAAAACTGGTCAATCACTTGTAAAAGAATGAAACTAGAACACTTTCCAATACTATACACAAAAATAAACTCAAAAAAAAATAAATAAACTCAAAATGTATTAAAGATCTAAATGTCAGATCAGAAACCATAAAACTCCTAGGGGAGAACATAGGCAAAACACTCTCTGACATACATCACAGCAGGATTCTCTATGACCCACTCCCAGAATATTGGAAATAAAAGCAAAAATAAACAAATGGGACCTAATTAAACTTAAAAACTTCTTCACAACAAAGGGAACTATAAGCAAGGTGAAAAGACAGCCTTCAGAATGGGAGAAAATAATAGGAAACGAAGCAACTGACAAACAACTAATCTCAAAAATATACAAGCAACTCCTACAGCTCAATTCCAGAAAAATAAATGACCCAATCAAAAAATGGTCCAAAGAACTAAATAGACATTTCTCCAAAGAAGACATACAGATGGCTAACAAGCACATGAAAAGATGCTCAACATCACTCATTATCAGAGAAATGCAAATCAAAACCACTATGAGGTACCATTTCACACCAGTCAAAATGGCTGTGATCCAAAAGACTACAAGCAATCAATGCTGGAGAGGGTGTGGAGAAAAGGGAACCCTCTTACACTGTTGGTGGTATGCAAACTAGTACAGCCACTATGGAGAACAGTGTGGAGATTCCTTAAAAAACTGGAAATAGAACTGCCTTATGACCCAGCAATTCCACTACTGGGCATACGCACTGAGGAAACCAGAATTGAAAGAGTTCAATTCAAGAGTTCATCAAAAAGATGAACCCCAATGTTCATCGCAGCACTGTTTATAATAGCCAGGACATGGAAGTAACCTAGATGTCCATCAGCAGATGAATGGATAATAAAGTTGTGGTACATATACACAATGGAGTATTACTCAGCCATTAAAAATAATACATTTGAATTAGTTCTAATGAGGTAGATGAAACTGGAGCCTATTATACAGAGTGAAGTAAGCCAGAAAGAAAAACACCAATACAGTGTACTAACACATATATATGGAATTTAGAAAGATGGTAACAATAACCCTGTATACGAGACAGCAAAAGAGACACTGATGTATAAAACAGTCTTGTGGACTCTGTGGGAGAGGGAGAGGGTGGGATGATTTGGGAGAATGGCATTGAAACATGAATAATATCATATATGAAACGAGTCATCAGTCCAGGTTCGATGAACGATACTGGATGCTTGAGGCTTGTGCACTGGGATGACTCAGAGGGATGGTATGGGGAGGGAGGAAGGACGAGAGTTCAGGATGGGGAACACATGTATACCTATGGCGGATTCATGTTGATATATGGCAAAACCAATACAATATTGTAAAGTTAAAAAATAAAATAAAAAGAAAAAAATATCAGGACTATTAAAAAAAAAAAAAAAAAAAAAAAAACTCCTGTAACTGGCTCAAAGTAATGGAGATCCGGGAATTGTCCGACAAAGAATTCAAAATAATACTTCAAAAGATGATCAGAGTGTTACAAGATAACTCAAATATTTAATGATACCAATAAAACAATGCAAATAAAAAAGAAGAACAATAAAGATATATAAAATATTTTTTAAAAAAAGAACTAACCAGATATTTTGAAACTGAATAATAAGTGAATGGGCTTCCCAGTTGGCACTAGTGGTAAAGAAGCCACCTGCAAATGCAGGAGATGTAAGAGACTCGGGTCCAAACCCTGGGTCCAGAAGATCCCCTGGAGGGGGCATGGCAACCCACTCCAGTGTTCTTGCCTGAAGAATCCCATGGACAGAAGAATCTACAGTCCATAGGGTCACAAAGAGTCAGACATGACTGAGGCAACTTAGCATCCACACAATATAATAAGTAATCTGAAAAATTCAATACAGAGATTCAACAACAGACTTGACCAAGTGAAAGAAAAAGAAAAAAGAATCAATGAGTTAGAAGAAAGATCAGTTGAAAGTGTCCATGTAGAGAAGAAGAAAGAGAATAAAAGGAATATAGAAAGCCAGTCAGAACTATGGACACCATAAAGAGGAACAATGTATGCAATGGAGTCAGGGTAGGAGAAGTGAAGGAGAATAGAATTAAGGGCTGAGGACTTCCTGGTGATGCAATGGATAAGAGTCCACCTGCCAGTGCAGGGGACATCAGTTCAATCCCTGGTCCAGGAAGATTCCACATGCCGCAGCGCAACTAAGCCAGTGTGCCACAACTACTGAAACCTGTGCACCTAGAGCCTGTGGTCTCCAGCAAGAGAAGCCACTGCAGTGAGAAGTCTGTGCACTGCAGCAAAGAGTAGCCCCTGCTTACCACAGCTAGAGAAAGCCCGTGTGCAGCAGGGAGACCTAGCACAGCCAAAAATAAATAATTAAAACAGAAAGGAGAAAACACAGGCTGAGAATTTCCCAAACCTAAGGAAAGATCTGGACATCTAAGATCAAGAAGCTAATAAATCACCCCAAAATTTCAATCCAAAGCAACCTTTTCTAAGACTCACAGAGTTAACTGTCCAAATGCAAAGACAAAGAATTCTAAAGGTCTAAAGAGAAGAAAAAATTCTGTCACCCAAGAGGACCCCCATAAGGAGACCAGTGGATTTGTCCAAGGAAACCCTGCAGACCATGAAGAAAGATTAACACACTCCACCCTCACTCAGTGGAAAGCAGCTCCAGGGAGGGACAGGAGAGGGCATGAGAGAAAGTGCTCCCTACAGAGTAACAGCAGATCTTGTGAGGGGAAAGGACTGTCCCAGGCCCCCAGCACATCAGGAAACATCACATGGACTGGGGCAGGGACTTGGGAACTTATACACCTGAGGCTGTGCTTCAAATGATCTCTACAGACAAAAGATCCCCTCTCCTGGCTGCAGGCTTCTCTGCTCCACAATGAACACCTGGTGGGAACAGGTGAGGCCAGCAAGCAGAGCCTCTCACAGAGCCCAGTGCTGGGCAGACTGGGCAACAAGCAGAGGGGAGCCCAGGGGATGGGGGAGAGGAGCCAGAGAGAGGCAGGCAGGTGCGCCATTATCTCTGATCTGGTCACATGCAGCGGCATGACACCCAGCCCTGTGGACACCCTGTGTGCTTCACAGACCAACGGACTCAGTCCCTGCTCAGCAGCCCCATTCCTGTCACACAGACAGGCTATACCGCCCCTTAAACACATGTGCACACACACACGCACACAGCCTCACACACACAACATCACACACACTCTCACACACTCCACAAACACACTCTTCACACCCTCATTCACACATTCTATTCACACACACACACAGCTTCACATACACACACCCTCACACATTCCTCACATACTCACAGACATACTCCTCATACCCTTACAAACACACACCCTCACATGCTCCTTACCTTCACACACACACACATACAGAGCCTACAGGAGCACAGACACAGGAAACACAGGGACCCAGCGGGAGTGCTCACACACCAGGCACATGGAGTGCGTGGGAACAGCCCAGAGTCCCAGCTGAGGTCAGTCGCTGGACCTTCCACACACTGGGAGCCACTGGGACTCCTAAAAGCTCCCTGAGAACAAGGGAGACAGTGGAGGGACTCAGGCTGACCCAGCTCAGTCTAGACCAAACCTCACTGCTCTGTAAAATCTGTCACTATGACCAGTGGACCCCCCACAGGAGACGGGCCAGTGTTCACAGTCAGCGTGGCTCTCTTTTGGTCAAAAATACTGAGATCGTGGCTCCACAGATCCAGACACCTTCCTTTCACCACAATGTCCACTCCCTGCTGTGGACCCAGGACAAAGGGGTAGCCCTTACCTTGACCACCCACCATGGTGCCGAGGAGGAAGACACAGAGTCCCCGCAGGGAGAGGTGTGTGCCCAGAGCCATCCTGACCCCACATCCTCAAGGTCACAGTCCCAGCTGCAGGATCAGCCTGTGAGGAGTGTCAGGGTGCTGACTGGGTCTATATAGACCACCCCTTAACACCTTCCCTCCTGAGAGCCAATAGCAACACCTTTCACCATTTCAGGCACTATTGGAGGCTGTGTCTGCCCCTTTCTGAACATTAATGAGCTTCTGAATCTTCCACATCTCCTTATATGAGCAACATGATCCTTTGACCTCCCGCTTCTGTTGTCCTGAGAGCCAGGTCCAATGACCGGGACTGGGATAGAAAAGGTGCACCAAAAACCATGAGTGCCCATCTCTCTCCTAATCACCCTGGTTGACATCTGCAGACTGTGAGATCTCACAGGGTCTGGGTGTGGGATCTGTTGACCCATGGAGAATATCTTTGGAGAATCAAGTATTGGTTTTCCCCAGCACTGAGCTCAGGGTGGAAGCAGAGACCTACAAGAAGTCTTGAAATACAATAATATTTATCAGGTCAGCAGAAAATGAGGGCCAGGAATACATGAATTCACAGGTGACTGTGGAGGCATGAAGTGAGACCCAGCAAGCTGGGGGGATGAGATTGCAGGCCTTTTCCCCCTTCTCAGAATGATCTGGAGATTGGGTCCTGGAGCACGTGCCTGCGTGCTCAGTCGTGTCTGACTCTGTGCAACCCCTGCACTGTAGCTCGCCAGCCTACTCTGTCCAACGGATTTCCCAGGCAAGAGTACTGGAGTGGGTGGCTATTTCCTTCTAAAGGGATCTTTCTGACTCAAGGATCAAAACCATGCCACCTATGTCTCCTGCATTGGCAGGCAGGTTCCCTATAGGGATGTTCAGACATGTTAAATCCCTGTCCCTTTATTGCATTTCATTTTATGTGAAGTATCTCTTTCAGCTAGTCACCAAAAAATGTTTATGGAGTAAAAAAGATTGCTATTAAAGGAAGCAAAGAGAGGAGGAATCATCATTCAACTCTAGTCTTCCAAAATTGTAGCAGGGATCTCTAGAAGAAGGCGTGGAGCTTCCCTGATGGCTCAGCAGTAAAGAATCTGCCCACAAAGCAGGAGATGTGGGTTTGATCCCTGGATCAGGAAGATCCCCTGGATAAGGAAATGGCAACCCACTCCAGTGTTCTTGCCTGGAGAATTCTGTGGACAGAAGGGTCTGGTGGTCCTTTCACTTTGAAAAGAGTCAGACACAACTAAGGAACTAAACAACAACAAGAAAATTATAGTTTAGAAAGACTAAAGTTTTCTAAACTTCACATTTTTCCCCCTCATAAGCAGAGAGTATGGTTTGATAAGATTCAGAATACATTTGTATTAAAACCATAACTAAAGATGATGCAAAATGTAATTTAAGGCAACAGATCCAGACAGAAGGGGAAATAGAAAGTCTTCTTCTACATGATAGCTGCATGTGATGGGGACAGAAGGGGCGAGTGCAGCAGAGAATAGAAGGGGTTCATGCTTCCTGGAACCATCAGTTGACCCCACCTCCTCAGTTTTGCATTTAAGAAGAAAGGTGGCGGCAAGAATGGAATCCCAGGTGGGTTGATGGGACAGATACAAGCAGAAGGGACTGATGTCCAGTATAGCCACTCATGCCTTGTTTTGTTTCCACTGATCAGAGAAGCTCTCAGATGCTTCCCAGAAAGTAATCCTGGGATGAGTATAGAACTGAGAAAGACCATAATGGATGCAAGACAGAGCTCTCCCATCAAAATTCAAGATCACTAATGTGCTGCCCCCATTCCTCATGCCCCCTCAGGCTCAAGATTCCCATGATGCAGCCCTGTGGTCCAAAGAACCCCAGACTGAGGCCCCCTCATCCTGACTCTTTCTTTTCAGCACAGACATGGAAGGAAGTATCAGTGACACACAGGCCCCAGGGTCCCCACCAGAGCTCAGAGACAGCTTCATGAGCCACACACACATGCCCACCTTAATGTCTCAGCCTGGCCAACACCCAGGGCAGCTGCTGGCCGTTTAACAGTCCTGCCACATCCCACACCAGAAGGATCCTCATCCTGGTCCGTAGACACAGCTTCTCTGTCCTGTAACACCCATCCTTCCTTCTTGAGACTCAGGAGAAAAGATAATTAAACACAAGCTTTCCTCCCTCTAAATATGTTAATATTTACCCATTATTTATACAAGATTCACTTCCTTGTCATCTGGTCCTCTCACTCTCAAGCCCAGTGACTGTACCTGAACCCCATCTCCTATATCTGGACCTTTAACACATTAATGATAAACCTGCTAAGTCACTTCAGTAGTGTCCGACTCTGTGCAACCCCAGACGGAAGCCCACCAGGCTCCCCTGTCTCTGGGATTCTCCAGGCAAGAATACTGGAGTGGGTTGCCATTTCCTTCTCCAATGCATGAAAGGGAAATATAAAAGTGAAGTCGCTCAGTCGTGTCCTACTCCCAGCGACCCCATGGACTGGAGCCTACCAGGATCCTCCGTCCATAGGATTATCCAGGCAAAAGTACTGGGGTGGGGTGCCACTGATAAAAACTGATTATAAATATCAAAACCAAAATTTAAAGTCAGAGGCTGGAGAAGGACCAAGATCTGCTCACTTAGAATTGATGCTCTACTTCCTCTGGGCCCAAAGTCATCATTCCTTACCCAGTTATGGACTCCACAGCATCACCAGAAACCACAGGACAGACACCTAGAACACAGGGCATGCTTTCTGGGGTCGAGTATCCCTCCCACAGGATGACACACAGATGCATTTAGTGAACCAGGTACACACAGTCTCACTCACCTTGGGATTGAGATCTCACAGGTAAGACACTGTTGAGGGTTCCAGACTCTGTTGTAGGGAAGGAAGGGCTGGAAAGGAGGGGCTAACTCAGGGCTGGCAGGCTGTCCCCAGGCAGCATCCTCTACCCCAGAGCTGGGGGTGCAGGGTCAACATGGACCAACTCACCCTCGGAAGAAGTTACTTCTTCTCTGACACATAAGAAAATCTCAGTGTCCAATCTCATTCAAGATTTGAGAAGGAAAGTTTTAGAGAGGACAATAACCCAGCTGTGTCCACAGTGAACTTGAGAGAGTGGAAGGCAGGGGTCAGGAGAACAGATTGGGGAACCAGACTACCTGGTCTTGACTCACTGTTTAGCTGCATGCCATGTGAGGACTTGAACAGGGTTCTTACACTCTCTGATTAGTAAAGGGAGGGTTGTGATCATGCCTAGATTACTGAGTTTTGGTGAGGATTAAGTGAGTTGGCATTAGCATGTGATATTACAACACTAGTTCACAGTAGAACATGTGCTGATGCTGATTTGCTCAGTCATGGCCGACTCTGCGACCCCATGGACTGTAGCCCACCAGCTTCCTCTGTCCATGGAATTTCCCAGACAATAACAGTAGTACATAGTAGTACTTGGAAGGAAGTACAAGGAAGGAAGTACAAGTAGTCCTTGGAAGGAAAGTTATGACCAACCTAGATAGTATATGCAAAAGCAGAGACATTACTTTGCCAACAAAGGTTCGCCTAGTCAAGGCTATGGTCTTTCCTGTGGTCATGTATGGATGTGAGAGCTGGACTGTGAAGAAGGCTGAGCACTGAAGAATTGATGCTTTTGAACTGTGGTGTTGGAGAAGACTCTTGAGAGTCCCTTGGACTGCAAGGAGATCCAACCAGTCCATTATAAAGGAGATCAGCCCTGGGATTTCTTTGGAAGGAATGATGCTAAAGCTGAAACTCCAGTATTTTGGCCACCTCATGCGAAGAGTTGACTCATTGGAGAAGACTCTGATGCTGGGAGGGATTGAGGGCAGGAGGAGAAGGGAACAACAGAGGATGAGATGGCTGGATGGCATCACAGACTCGATGGATGTGAGTCTGAGTGACCTCCGGGAGCTGGTGATGGACAGGGAGGCCTGGCGTGCTGCGATTCATGGGGTCACAAAGAGTTGGACACGACAGAGCGACTGATCTGATCTGATAGTAGTAGTATTATGTGCTACTGTTATCTTGCCTTCCTGATGACTCAGATGGTAAAGAATTTGCCTGCAATGCAGAAGATTATGAGTTCGAACCCTGGGTTAGGAAGATCCTCTGGAGAAGGAAATGACAACCCACTTCAAAATTCTTGCCTGGGAAATCCCATGGACAGAGGAGCCTGGAAGGGCTACTGTCCATGGAGTCGCAAAGAGTTAGTCATTACTGAGTGACTTACACACACACACACACACACATACACACACACAGTAGTAGTAAAGAAGCAGAGTTAGGGCATCTCCCCCCATCTCGTCGAAGGAATCCCAGGACTCTGGAACAGGAATTCAATTCTGTTACCTGGAGCCTTGGCTGTGGCTCTTGGAATTCTCTCAGAACTATAGGCTGTGATGGTGATTGGTGACAATCAGAGCTGTGAGTCTTCTACACATCACCCCTTCTCTCTGTGCCCCATGCAACTGCTCAAGAACCTCAATCTTACCATTGGAGAGCTTTTGTGAATTAAGTTGTTTACTTAATCATTTTACTTTATAAACTCAAATGTACTTGGCAAAACATTTTGCATCTAATTCCCCTTCATATCCCCAATGCCTGGCTAATTAAAAATCCTAAATGATGTCTTTTGTGTACCTGAACAAATGAATGTCAGCCTGATATTTTACACAAATCATTTCAATCAAAAAGAAATCTTTTGAGAAATAATTTAACTTGTTGTGAGGATGTAACAGCACAATGCAAGCTGCATCATTTGTTTTAATGATATTTCAATACTGTTAAATGGTATGAGCTATATATGGTTCACTTCCGCACTTTTCTGCAATGAATACAGTAAATTACAATAACTAGAAACAACCTCAGAGAAGGCAATGGCACCCCACTCCAGTACTCTTGCCTGGAAAATTCCATGGACGGAGGAGCCTGGCAAGCTGCAGTCCATGGGGGCGCGAAGAGTCGGACACGACTGAGCAACTTCCCTTTCACTTTTCACTTTCATGCATCGGAGAAGGAAATGGCAACCCACTCCAGTGTTCTTGCCTGGAGAATCCCAGGGACGGGGGAATCTGGTAGGCTTCCGTCTATGGGGTCGCACAGAGTCGGACACGACTGAAGCGACTTAGCAGCAGCAGCAGCAGAAACAACCTAGCCTCAGTACAAGAGCAGTGCTGAGACAGCCAGTTCTAAACACGTATAAATGCTGCAAATTTCTTTGTATATCTGAAGATTAAAGACGACAAACCACAGTGCACTGACAGGTGAAGACCATGAAGCCTCCTGTTCTGGTCTTAATCAGATACGGCCATGTGGTCAGGATGTTTACGTGTTTATCATTTGGCACTTTTTCAATTCAAACCACACACAACTATAACAGGAAGCAATTTTGTTATGAAAAATGTGAACAGCTTCTGTGTTGAATTAGAAGTGCAGAAGCAAAGAGCAGAAAAAATCTTGTTCTTTTACTTAGGCTAACTATTTGTCCTTATGGGTTATAAAGAAATACAACGTGTAGCATTATTATTCCCAAATCACCACGAGAATATGGTGGTTTCAGAGGTTCAGTAATCTCTTTGCTAGGAAAGTTAATAATTAAACCTTCTTGCTTGAGGAAAATTTCCTCAGGACCAATCAGAGTGACTAAAATACAAAATATATAGAGGCATACAACTCTAACGGAAAATTATTAACTGAGTTGTTATACCAAAGCATTGGAGACCTGCCTCACCATCTGTTTTCTTTGCATGGATGGGACCAAGGTTCACAAAGACTCATTTACCAAAGACCACTTCATCACCAGGGCATGAAGGAAAGTGAGGTTATGAGCTGGTGATGTCCAGCCCATCACCTCTGTTCAGCCCTTTACAGTCTGTAACCATCAAAAAGTGTGGTACTGAATTGGCCTCATTCACTCCTCCATAGTGCAACATCAGATAACCAGAGACAAGAGCAGATCAAAACTAAGAAATCAAAAACAAGCAGATTCTAAGTGGAGAGCATGCAGACCAAGGACCCTTCCCTACTGCTGTTGGAAACAAAGAAGCCCTCCCACCCCAGACACAATCTGTGGGAGGAGAGACAAGAAGGTGCCTCCTTAAATATAGAAAAGTCAGTCTGATCAGGGAGCTTGAATTAGAAATGACAAAACAATTATACAATTAACCCGAGCTAAGTTGAGGGACAAATTTTAAATAGGAGAGTCTGTGTTAATGTTACGGAACTTTCTTTCTTTTTTTTTTTTTTAATTAATTAATTTATTTATTATTATTATTTTTTTAATTTAATTTTATTTAACTTTACAATGTTGTATTGGTTTTGCCACATATCAAAATGAATCTAATCCACACAAACACCCCTTGCTAGTGCACAAGATGAAATCAGTGATAAAAATAGAGTATATTACATTTATGTATATTTGAATTCTAGAGGACACATTTTTAAGCCCACTACAGAAAGAAAACTCATAAATCTTCTCGTTTTTAAATGCACAGAGTTGTCACCTCTGTGAACTCTTTCTAATTTCTCCAGCTCAAAATTAACCACTGTGTCTATTTAATCTATAAAATCTTGCCCACTGTCTTTAAAGTGGGGGCTTCTTGAGAGCAAGTATTGTGTCTTACTCTTCAATATCTCTTTAAAGTCAAGTAAAGACACATAGAAAGAGCTTAACAAATAGTGGATAAATAAAGAAATTAATGCATGAACAAATGATGAAAATCACCCTGAGTTAATGATACTGAGCGGGAAAGGGATAGGGGAGACACAAATATGACTAATCCCACTCGGCACAGACTGAAGTGGAGTAAGGAGTCAGAGACACACCAGACAAAGGGACCAGATAGAAAATGCCTTCTTCAAATCTCACTCTGGGGAGGGTCCAATCACATTTAATTTCTGTACAAAGCTGTAGCTCAGAAACTTTACCAAGGGAAGAAAAAAACTGACACCATTGCTATCAAGGATGTGGCATAGACAATAATACTCATCAAATAGCTGTTTTTCTAGCTCCCAGTGACTCATTCTGGCCAATGAAACGTGGGTGGTGTCACATGTGTCTCTTCCAAGTGGAGACATGAAAACCCCATGTGACTCTCTAGTCTCTCTCTTTTCTGCCCCAGAAGTTGTATGTTCCAAATGGTGCACATGCGAGCTGATGGTGCCTCACTGACCATGGTACATGTGTAGGCTGGTAATGAATGTGTGTATGCATGTATGTGTTGCCTCTGAGATTTGGGGGTCAGTTGTTTCAGTAGCAGAACAGAGTCTATTCTGACAGATCCAAGGGGGAAGGAAGACGAAAAAAAGACAGACTCTGTCACATGAATCAGGTGCTTTCCTGGATCTCCTCTTCCTTCTGTGTCTTCATCCCAAGCTACTCCCTCAGGTGGTCTGCTTGCATCCTCTGTTGGGCCTGGTTGGTTCTCAATCACCATTTCTGAGTGACCAACAACTAGATCTAAGTCCTGTTTAAGAGCACCCACCCCTGGTGATCTCCTGTTCCCTTTACATCACTTTGTGCTGACAGTCAGGCTCAGTTTCCCATATTTGTCTCTTAGCATCTCGACCTTCATCCTTAAACAGCTCTCCTTTGCTCTGAGTTAGTCAGTTCATCATATTTTTACTTTCCACCAATCCTGTACTAATGAAAAGGCAGCATGTACTTTCTAAACCTCTTCAGATTCTTCTTGATTTCCTGAACAAATCTGATTCCTGGATGTAGTGCTTATGTAGTTAATTTATTTCTTCACCTTTGGGTAAGAAATAATTTTGCTGAATTTTTTCCCCCTCAACTGAAGAAAACGGCATATTCAAAGCCCATCTCCTTGTGACCATGTTATCGAAAGGTATGTGTGTGGGGTCTGGCTGCTCACTGCTTAAAAGCCAGTATACAGGGAAGGTTGGTGGAAAAGAAAGTTTGCTTTATTTCATATGCCAGCAACTGGTAGGAGCAGTGGCAGCCATCTGTTCAAAGGCCAACGTTCACCCCCATGACAAGCAGGTGGTGAGAGATTTATAGACAAAGTGGGAGGGGGGTTACATGCAGAAATAGTACAGTCATCTTCAAATTGTTCATGAGTGGTCTGACTAGTGTCATCTTGGTTACTTTCAATTCAGTTCAGTCGCTCAGTGATGTCCAACTCTTTGCTACCCAGTGGACTACAGCACACCAGGCTTCCCTGTCCATCACCAACTCCTGGAACTTGCTCAAACTCATGTCCATTGAATCGGTGATGCCATCCAAAACATCCATTGGTTGTTTTAGGTACAGATAATCTTTAGTGCCTGTGTGTACTTGTTCCCATGTCTTTGTGGTCAGTTCTCAGAATTGTGGATGCTCAAGTCCTGGGTACAGTGTGGTCATCATGTAGTTCACTGCTCCACCTGGTGTTTTGTGTCTATAAGACAGCTCACAGGACATGGCTCAGAATATCATCTATAACCCTTGAGAAAGAACTAAAGGTCCTTTACTGTGCTTAATGACTCCATTGTTATTGTTTAGTCTCCTCTGACTGTTTTCCTTTGTTTCCACATTTCTCAGTTCTCCAATTAAACATATTCTTTGACTAAAGTTTTCCACAGGCAAAAGGCAGGCAGAAGACACAGTGAGGGGGCAAGGATCATAGAGTCCTCTATGCTTCATTCACAGCCCTAGGGTCCCCTTGGGACTTGCAAGGGGATGGTGCAAGGAGAGGCTCTGAAGAACACGCTCCATTATTTCATGATTAACCCACCTCTGCTCAGAGCTGATGTAATCACCAACTGCAGAGCTATTGAGTTCTTGTGCGTAGTGATTCTTAAACCACTTAAACCTAAGGTTAGTGCCTCTGCGGTGGCACTCAGAGTTCAAAGCCTGAGTGATTGCTCAGACTCAAAGTCTATGAACTGAGGCTCTATTGCACATGGAGCTTTGGTGCAGCTGAGTCCTGCCCACAGACCAGCCTCAGAACACTGGAAAATACAGCAATGTGTTCCTCCTTTAACATCAAAGACTCTGTGAACAGATTTCTTTTCCTTGTCATCGAATGCTTCCCAATCTGGGCATGCTAACCAAGGCTCCTGCAGTCTGCAGGCATTGTCTGAGGCCTTGCCAGGGCCCAAGATTGGAATGAGGCCTGTGCCTGTGTATAAGCTCTATATTTCCCCTCTGTAACTTCATAGATGCTCAGCTAATATTTATTAAATGGCTGAATGGCACTGTACTAAATATTGAAGATAAATTTTCTTAAATATAAAGAAATGTTTCTGAGAACATCATTTAGCTAATATTTTTGTTTTAAAGGCAAATGTTTCTGGCAATCACAAGGCAAAATTTCATTTTTAAAAACAAGCAGCTATCACCAACAAACATGTCACAACGAATACTGCAAATCTCTATCTCTAAGGATACACAAGACAAACCACAAAGTACCTACTTGTGGCTTCTTAATAAGTCTTAATCAAACCCAACTGAGGAGACAGGATATTCATATGATTTATCATTGGCAGTTTTTCATTAAAACCACACAGCAATATCACAGGAAGAAAATTTGCGATTAAAAAAGTACAGCTGCACCATCGATATGACATAAGGAAGCAGATGAGGTGCCCAAAGACTTCTTTGGCTTAAAATAACAGACAGCTTAGTTAATCTTTCACTCTCTGAAGGAGCGTCCTCTTCGGCTGATCTTGAAAGATGATGTTGAGCCCAGGACAACTCAACTGTTCTGCACAACAGTTAGAGCTGTGAACTGATAAATTTAGATAATGTTGCTCTTTGAGTCCCTTCTTGTTACTTTTTGTGAATCTATTGTAGGTTTTTACATTTTTGTTGCCACATGGCTCACCTAAAATATGTTAGAGGGACAACAGTAAATACTACACTGATAACAAATTAATTCCAATGACATGCAAAAGCTCTACCTTTTATCCCCTTCTATGCATTTTGTTTTGGATGTCACAATTTACCTCTCTTTATATTGTATATCCACTAACAAAATAGTTTTCTCTATAGCTATTTTAATACTTTCTTTAGACTAAAGCTAACTGGTTAGCACACTACCATATTACAGTGTCAGAGTATGCTGAATTGGATTCCGTATTTACATTTACAAGTCTGTTTCATATTTTCACTTCTTTCATATAAAAATTAGCATCCTTAATTTAGTTTGAGGAACTCCCCTCAGCAATCATGTAAGACAAGCCTAATGTTGGTGAATCCCCTCAACTATTGTTTGTTTGGGAACGTCTTTATATAGTCTTCATTTATGAAAAACAACCTTTCTGAGAAATATATTATTGGTTGGTAGGCTTTTTTTATTTCTAAAGTTTGAATATATAATCCTTTCTCTCCTGGACAGTCAGGTTTCTACTAAAAAGTCCACTGATATTTTTAAAGGAATTTCTTTTTTGTGAGCATTTACTTTTCTCTTGCTGCTTATAAAATTTTCTCTTTTTCTTGATTACAAGCAATGTGTCTTGGGGACGATCATTTTGAATGAACTCTGAGGAGTGACCTATTAGCTACATGAACTTGGATGTCTAAATCTCATCAGATTTGTGACTTATCTGGTATTATTTCTTTAAGTACAATCTGTGTCCCTCTCTCCCTCTCTTCTCCTTCCGGGACTCCAATAATGTGCAGGTTGTTTCTGTGAATATTACCCCATATTTCACACAGGTCTTTCACACTTTTTCATTCCTGTTTTTCTTTGTTCCCTGGCTGGATAATCTCAATGGTCCTGCCTTCTAAGTTACAGAGTCTTCTGCTGTTGTTGATGCTCTAGGTAGCATTTTTCATTTTGTTGCATTTCATTCATTGTAGTCTTAAGCAACTGATCCAACAAGTCCATCCTAAAGGAAATCAGTCCTGAATATTCTTTGGAAGGACTGATGCTGAAGCTGAAAATCCAATATTTTGACAACTTGATGTGAAGAACTGACTCATTAGGAAAGACCCTAATGCTGCGAAAGACTGAGGGCAGGAGGAGAAGGGAACAACAGGGGATGAAACGGTTGGATGATGACACCATCGACTCAATGGACATGAGTTTGGGCAAGCACTAGGAGTTAGTGATGGAGAGGGAAGCCTGGCGTGCTGCAGTCCACAAGGTCACAAAGAGTCAGACACGACTGATCCACTGAACTGAACTGAATCTTAAGCAACTGAATCTCTGGTTCATTTTTCTGTTTTGTTCCTTCTGTTATTCTCTTTGCCTCACTGCAAAGCTTAAGGGATCTCAGTTCCCCTACTGGGACAGAATCCAAACAACAGCAGCAAATGCATCAAATCCTAACCACTAAACCATCAGCAAACTCCTTGTTTACTTCCTTTTTTATGATTTCTATCTCTGTTAAAAAAAAATCTGAATTTATTCTGTGAAGTAACACCCTAGCTCAACAATTACTGAGTCCTAGCTCAATAATTACTGAGCCTGAGCTCTAGGACCTGCAAATCACAAATAGGAGGCAATGCTGCAACCCCTGAAGCCTGGGTGCCTAGAACCTGTTCACAATAAGAGAAGCCCACGCATAGAGAAAACTGCTACCCACGAAAAGAGTAGTGCCTGCTTGCTGCATTTGGAGAAAGCCCATGTGAAGCAACAAAGACTCATGGAACCAAAATTTGAAAACAATAATAATGATGATGAGAAATTTTTTTAAATCTTATTTTCTTCATATATAGTCTTTCTGAATTTCATTGTTTATCTGTGTTTTCTTGGAGTTCACTAAGCTTCTTCGTGTGTGTGCCTTATTTCATCATATGTCATCTATTTCATCACTTCCCAAGTGAATAGCCATGTGAGCTGCCCTGGAAGAAGCCCTGGGCATCTTCCCATCCCCAAGCACAGCCTAGAACTATGAAGGCTGCAAGCATGAGTGTAGGTTGGGGCCCTAGAAACCATCCATAGTCATCAAGCAAGTAACTGTTTGGGTCCAGCTCACAACCAGGCCAGCACTCTCAGGTTTTACATGAGTTCAGCAGCTTCTCCACATGTCCACAATGGACTTGGCTGGGGTTGGGTTGGGGAGCAGGGGGTGTTGCGGGAGTAGTGCTGTGTAAATGTAATCTTTACTTTGTCACTTCTTCATGCCAGCTCTCTCTACACTGAGGAGTCACAGCAGGATCACAATTACATTTTCAGTTCAGTTCAGTCACTCAGTTGTGTCCCACTCTTTGTGACCCCATGAATCACAGCACGCCAGGCCTCCCTGTCCATCTCCAACTCCCAGAGTTCACCCAAACTCATGTCCATCAAGTCAGTGATATCATCAAGCCATCTCATCCTCTTTTGTCCCCTTCTCCTCCTGCCCTCAATCATTCCCAGCATCAGGGACTTTTCCAATGAGTCAACTCTTCGCATGAGGTGGCCAAAATATTGGAGTTTCAGCTTCAGCATCAGTCCCTCCAATGAACACTCAGGACTGATCTCCTTTAGGATGGACTAGGATCTCCTTGCAGTCCAAGGGACTCTTAAGAGTCTTCTCCAACCCCACAGTTCAAAAGCATCAATTCTTCAGCGCTCAGCTTTCTTCACAGTCCAACTCTCACATCCATACACGACCACTGGAAAAACCACAGCCTTGACTAGACAGAACTTGTTGGCAAAGTAATAGCTCTGCTTTTGAATATTCAATCTAGGTTGGTCATAACCTTCCTTCCAAGGAGTAAGCGTCTTTTAATTTCATGGCTGCAATCACCATCTGCAGTGATTTTGGAGCCCCCCAAAATAAAGTCTGACACTTTTTAAGCAATCTTGAAACAATCTTGAAACATCTGAAAAATAGATGTTTTCAAAGAAGCCCCTTGGTCTGAAATTCTTCCTCTAAGAGATCAGTCATGTCAGATGCCTCCATCCATATTTCTGAAACATAAATAGCCAAATGTTCCTGATCTTTCTATCTACATCCATTCTTCTGGACCCCTCTGCCTAGGTCTCCACTTTCTTGCCCTCTTGTCCAATCTGAATACAGGGTGTGGTTGAGCACCAGTTTGCCTTCCATCAACTTGAAGACATATATGAACTGATATAATTCACTTAGAAAGAGAGATCCTTGGAGAGAGAAGAAATAGCAGCATCCTAAAGAAATAGTAAGAAGATATGGAGAAGAAAGAATGGATTTATAAGGACTGGATAATCAAACAGACATGGAATACGAGCAAAGAGGTGTCTGTATACACTAGAGGAATAAATGAGAGGTGAAAAAGGAAGAGGTAGTTATGTACAGTTAGATTTTTAATTGGCCTGTGAATATTGAGGCAGGATAAGGAAAACTGTATTCATTCTCTTCTACCAGCCAACCTTCCACTTTGAAATTCACACCCAGTCTGGTGTTCAAGAACAAGATACAAACAGGTGATGTGACATCTCAGAGGTGTTTAGAACTGTTTTATTCTTTCCCCATGAGTTCATCTTGTTAGGAAGGAGTGTATGAATGTAGACCAAGTTTACATCCTTTTCTAAATAAGAGTGACCTGGAGCACTTGTGAGCATGCCCTTATTAGCCTCTAAGACAGGTGAGAAAGCAGGTCAGCTAACTCATCTTACATTTCCTTTGAGAAAGATGGCATTTGAGGACCAATCCTCTAAAAGCATTTGACATGGAGCTTGCTAAGTTAACAGCACAGCAAAAAGTTAATTTATTCAGAATATTTCATTTTGAGTAATTTTCATATGACACAATTACAGGTCAGCACTATTCTATTGAGATACAGGCAATTAGAATATCTGAGGCTTCACCTCATATTTAATACAGCATCACGAGAAAGTCACTGGGGATGTTCCCAGGGCACTGAGTTCAACATCATCGTACCCAGCATCCTCTTTCTTCCCCTGGAGCAGCCAGAGGCTCTCTTCTCCTTGCCCAGGATCAGCTGCCTCTCTGGAGAAGTTCAGATAATAGCCTGAAGTAGAAAAGAGAAGTTTGATTAGAACTGAGACACGAGGATGGGACAGAACCCTCTGGTGGAAGGGAGTCAAGCAAGTGCTTATGACAAAGCATCCCTGGGACCCAGGTGTGGGGAGGGAGGCTCAGGCTATTTCACATGAGTTCCAGTGAGGATGGACACCTTCTTCACAGTCCAGCTCTCACATCCATACATGACCACAGGAAAAACCATAGCCTTGACTAGGCGAACCTTTGTTGGCAAAGTAATGTCTCTGCTTTTCAATATGCTATCTAGCTGTCCTCTCAGATCCAGCTCATGTGGTCTCCTGGGCCTCAGTGCATGGGGAAATCCTGCATCATGGGCCTGTGCTCAGGAGCTCTGGGAGACCTGCTTCCAGGCAATACAATACCAAGGAGATGCCCAGCAACAATAAGAATCATAAAAAGGAATTTAAATGTTCTTTCACAAGTGATAGATGCAAATTCACAATAAGAGGGAGACTGGAAACAGGAAAAATCAGAATTCCTCACTCACAACTCAAGTCTGCTCTTAGTTGACTTGACTTCTGTCCCCAAATGTCCACAAATAGTATCACAGGTGAACCCACAGACATCTCCTCCCCAGAAACTATGCACGCCCTCAGATGGAGAAATACTCTTTGCAAGAGAATGAGGGTCTTCTTGCAGCTACTGAAATATCAGTTTATTGTGATCAGATCAGATCAGATCAGTTGCTCAGTCGTGTCCGACTCTTTGTGACCCCATGAATCGCAGCACGCCAGGCCTCCCTGTCCATCACCAGCTCCCGGAGGTCACTCAGACTCACATCCATCGAGTCTGTGATGCCATCCAGCCATCTCATCCTCTGTCGTCCCCTTCTCCTCCTGCCCCCAATCCCTCCCAGCATCAGAGTCTTCTCCAATGAGTCAACTCTTCGCATGAGGTGGCCAAAATACTGGAGTTTCAGTTTTAGCATCATTCCTTCCAAAGAAATCCCAGGGCTGATCTCCTTCAGAATGGACTGCTTGTGTCTCCTTGCAGTCCAAGGGACTCTCAAGAGTCTTCTCCAACACCACAGTTCAAAAGCATCAATTCTTTGGCACTCAGCCTTCTTCACAGTCCAGCTCTCACATCCATACATGACCACAGGAAAAACCATAGCCTTGACTAGGCGAACCTTTGTTGGCAAAGTAATGTCTCTGCTTTTCAATATGCTATCTAGGTTGGTCATAATTTTCCTTCCAAGGACTAAGCGTCTTTTAATTTCACGGCTGCAGTCACCATCTGCAGTGATTTTGGAGCCCAGCAAAAGAAAGTCTGACACTGTTTCCACTGTTTCCCCATGTATTTCCCAAGAAATGATGGGACCAGATGCCATGATCTTCGTTTTCTGAGTGTTGAGCTTTAAGCCAACCTTTTCACTCTCCACTTTCACTTTCATCAAGAGGCTTTTTAGTTCCTCTTCACTTTCTGCCATAAGGGTGGTGTCATCTGCATATCTGAGGTTATTGATATTTCTCCCGGCAATCTTGTTTCCAACTTGTGTTTCTTCCAGTCCAGTGTTTCTCATGATGTACTCTGCATATAAGTTAAATAAACAGGGTGACAATATACAGCCTTAATGTACTCCTTTTCCTATTTGGAACCAGTCTGTTGTTCCACGTCCAGTTCTAACTGTTGCTTCCTGACCCGCATACAGATTTCTCAAGAGGCAGATCAGGTGGTCTGGTATTCCCATCTCTTTCAGAATTGTCCACAGTTTATTGTGATCCACACAGTCAAAGGCTTTGGCATAGTCAATAAAGCAGAAATAGATGTTTTTCTGGAACTCTCTTGCTTTTTCAATGATCCAGCGGATGTTGGTAATTTGATCTCTGGTTCCTCTGCCTTTTCTAAAACCAGCTTGAACATCAGGAAGTTCACGGATCACATATTGCTGAAGCCTGGCTTGGAGAATTTTGAGCATTACTTTACTAGCGTGTGAGATGAGTGCAATTGTGCGATAGCTTTAGCATTCTTTGGCATTGCCTTTCTTTGGGATTGGGATGAAAACGGACCTTTTCCAATCCTGTGTCCACTGCTGAGTTTCTCTGGAACTCTCTTGCTTTTTTGATGATCCAGCGAATTTTGGCAATTTGATCTCTGGTTCCTCTGCCTTTTCTAAGTCCAGCTTGAACATCTAGAATTTCACAGTTCATGTCCTGTTGAAGCCTGGCTTGGAGAATTTTGAGCATTTCTTTGGTAACGTGTGAGGTGAGTGCAACTGTGTGGTAGTTTGAACATTCTTTGGCATTGCCTTTCTTTGGGATTGGAATGAAAACTGACCTTTTCCAGTCCTGTGGCCACTGCTAGTTTTTCAAAATTTGCTGGCATATTGAGTGCAGCACTTTCACAGCATCATCTTTCAGGATTTGAAAGAACTCAACTGGAATTCCATCACCTCCCCTAGCTTTGTTCAGAGTGATGCTTCCTAAGGCCCACCTGACTTCACATTCCAGGATATCTGACTCTAGGTGAGTGATCACACCATCGTGATTATCTGGGTCATGAAGATTTTTTTTTGTATAGTTATTCTGTGTCTTCTTGCCACCTCTTCTTAATATCTTCTGCTACTGTTAGGTCTATACCATTTCTGTCCTTTATTGTACCCATCTTTGCATGAAATATTCCCTTGGTATCTGTAATTTTCTTGACCAGATCTCTAGTCTTTCCCATTCCATCGTTTTCCTCTGTTTCTTTGCATTGATCAGTGAGGAAGGCTTTCTTATCTCTCCTTGCTATTCTTTGGAACTCTGTATTCAAATGAATATATCTTTCCTTTTCTCCTTTGCTTTCACTTCTCATCTTTTCTCAGCTATTTGTAAGGCCTCCTCAGACAACCATTTTGCCTTTTTGCATTTCTTTTTCTTTGGATGGTCTTGATCTATGCCTCCTATACAATGTAATGAACCTTCATCAATAATTCATCAGGCACTCTGCCTATCAGATGTAATCCCCTGAATCTATTCGTCACTTCTACTGTATAATCATAAGGAACTGGATTTAGGTCATACCTGAATGGTCTAGTGGGTTTCTCTACTTTCTTCAATAAAGTCTGAATTTGGCAGTAAGGAGTTCATGATCTGAGCCACAGTCAGCTCCCGGTCTTGTTTTTGCTGACAGTACAGAGCATCTCTATCTTTGGCTGCAAAGAATATAATTAATCGGACTTTGGTACTGACCATCTGATGATGTCCACATGTCGAGTCCTCTCTTGTGTTGTTGGAAGAGGGTGTTTGTTATGACCAATGTGTTGTCTTGGCAAAACTCTATTAGCCTTTGCCTTGCCTCATTTTGTACTCCAAGGCCAAATTTGGCTGTTATTCCAGGTAACTCTTGACTTCCTACTTTTGCATTCCAATCCCTTATAATCAAAAGGACATCTTCTGTAGGTGATAGTTCTAAAAGGTCATGTAGGTCTTCATAGAACAGCAACTTCAGCTTCTTCAGCATTACTGATTCAGCATAGACCTGGATTACTGTGATATTGAATGGTTTGCCTTCATGTATGCAATAATGCAGATATTATTAAAACACTTGTTCCATCTTTGAATTTGGTTCAGTTCAGTTCAGTCACTCAGTCATGCCTGACTCTCTGTGACCCCATGGACTGCAGCACACCAGGCTTCCCCATCCATCACCAACACCCAGAGCTTGCTCAAACTCATATCCATTGAGTTGGTGATGCCGTCCAACCATCTCATCCTCTGTCATCTCCTTCTCCTCCCGCCTTCAATCTTTCCCAGCATCAGGGTCTTTTCTAAAGAGTCAGTTCTTCGCATCAGGTGGCCAAGGTATTGGAGCTTCTACTTTAGCTCAGTCCTACCAATGAATATTCAAGATTGATTTTCTTTAAATTCTCTGGGTTGATCTCCTTGCCATCCAATGGTCTCTGAAGAGTCTTCTCCAACACTACAGTTTAAAAGCATCAAATCTTCAGCGCTTAGCTTTCTTTTACATATGCTCAATTAATCGATAAGTTTCTCTTTTGGCCATGACACAATGCTTGTGGGATCTTAGTTCCTTGACCACGGTTGAACCTAGGCCCTAGCAGTGAAAGTGCAGAATCCTAACCTCTGGACCACGAGGAAATTCCATAATCTATAAATCTTCATGCAAGTATATCACATCCAAAGTGATAAGTTTATGTCACATTATGGAGACATAAATGCCAAAAGCAGAGTGATTCCTCACTCCTTGCAAGGGGTCTGACCGCATTAAATATGGCATATGGTCAAGATGATGCTACCAAATATATGAGATTACCTGTATTTTGAATCTCTAGGGAGGGTGGGCATTGAGGACCACAAATTCACTCTTTTCAGATAGAAAGATTGCAGAAGATCAACTGACCCCACTCACCTGTCTGCGAGGACATCACCCCGTCCTCCTTCTCTGGGGGCACTTCCTCCTCGTTCCCCTGAGATGCAGAAGGAGATTCGGGCACTGGTACTTCTTCAGCATCATCGTAATTTTCATCAGGGACATCAGTCCTCTGATCTGGGGCTTCCAAGAGCAGACAAGGGAGTGGATGAAACCACAGTAAGTGGGTTGGTCTGGGGAATACCTAAGATACCTTTTGACCCAGAGTTTCTGAGTTTCCGAATAGAGGCACCAGTCACTCCTTGTTTCAAAAGACTTTTTTCTCTAAGACCATGTTTCATTTTGATGTGTCCATAAGCCAAAACACGATTTTACATATATCAATATTTTCTGGTGGAAAGTACATATCTCAAAGCAACTCTTCCACCACTGAGCATTGCTAAAGTACTTTGACAAATTGTGTTTTACAGATGTTATTTTAAAAAAAAAAAACATTGTGTGCCCATGGTGATTCTTGACACAGAGAGACAAGCCCCGACGTGAGACATCACAGAACAGCCAGAGAAGGAGAAGGACAAACCCCATCTGGACACAAGGGATGCCTCTGGTCCATCAAAGGAAAACCATTCCCCTTAAATCTCCTCTCTATGAGGGAAACTCTCTTCCCCAGAGCACAGCTGAGGCAGGTCCACCTCTATTTCCTGGAGCAGATCTGTAGTCACTGTTGTCCTCACCATCCCTGGTGTAATACGGCAGTTTAGTCAGTGAGAAATCTGATGGGAAACCTCATGTGGAGACAAACATCACACAACACACGGAATTTTTCCTCCCCACACCCACGGGACCTGTGTTAAGGCTGAGAAGGGACAGGCCTGGCTTCTGCAGTATAGGCAGAGGCTTGGAGGTCACAGGGCTCTGAGAGGCCATCCTGCCTCTTTGGAGGAGCCATCTCTGTGAGCCTGAGCCACACATGGGGTCTGAAGATGCTGAGAAGATGTGCACAGGCAGTCGGTGGTGACAACCAGAGATCTCAGGAGGGCAGACAGAGACACTCACCTGGGCTGCCCAGACCTTCCTTTTGTGTCAGAAGGTAATCGAGCTCCTCATACACAGCTTCAGCAAGATAATCTCCATAGCTAGATAAGGCTGAGAGATCACCCAGCAGGTCAGAGAAGCTTCCCCAGATACCCCGATCCAGCCAGCCCACCTTCATCTCCCTGGTGCTCACATGGGGCCTGCCAGGACCTCAGCATCATCTCCTACCCCATGCACTATGTCAGCACCTTCTCCCCTCATCTGACCCTGATTGCAGCTCAGTGCCAACTCTATCTGGTCTCACAGGAGAGGCCATGACTTATGAGAGTTCACATTCCAGTCTTAAGAACCTCTGTCTACTCCGCCCTTAGAGGTCAGCACGGAGCACATGGAGTCCGCAACTCAGAACAGTACCTGGCCCAGGTTCCCCTCCTCACACCTGCCCCATCTCCTGCCTCCACACACTCTCCCTGGTCCCCAGTTCTCCCTGCAGCCCACCTCTGCGCTCTGCTCTCCATCTGAGCAGCTGAGTCACCAGGATGACAAGGACCAGGAGGAGAAGGGTCCCCAGGATAAGGCAGAGGATCCCAGGCAGGGAGAAGATGCCAGGGAGAGAATTTGACGTTGTTCTGGTCCCTAAGGAGAACAGGAAAAAGGGCTGGAGATAGTCTTGGGCACAGAGAAATCTCTGTGTCAGCATTTTAAGGAGCTCCGGACAGTGGCTTCTCAGCCTCAGACAGTGTCAGGGCTCGCTTGGGTCTCGCTGAGACAAGTCAACTCCACCCTGACCAGTGTGGGCCCGAGGCAGAGATGGGGATTGTCAGGGAGCTGCCCTGCCAAGACAGCCTCTGGGGACCCAGCTCATCCCCTCTCCTTGGGCTTCAGGAGACAGAGCATCAAACAGTCCAGGGCCTTGCACCTCTCTGATGAGGATCAACACTCAAGGGCAGGTGGGAGATCCTTAGATTCTACAACATGGAAACCAGACTTCCTTGGACCCCGGGCATGAGAACATTTGACCCTGGACATCAAGGCAAGGGATTTCCCCAGTATAATGCCCTGGCTCCTCCCGAACAGCCACAGCTCCTCAGACTCTTTCTTCTTCTGAGTTGTCAGAGAGCCCACAGAACAGGTCCCCAGTATTTGAGTATTCTTTCCTGCCTGTGGATGGATCACAGTACCTGCTGTAGTTGTGGGCACTGTTGTCCTTACACCTAAAGAGAAAAACAGTAGAGTAGGGAAGAAGAATTGGTCAGAACACACGGCAAACCTTTTCCCTCCTGAACCTGAAATCAGACCTCAGTCTCCACAACATCAGTGTCCAGTCCTCCCAGGTCCCTCATCCTAGATCAGAGCCCCAGCACCCGGGATGTCTGAACATAAACTCCCCACCATGCCCGGCCCACCCCAGTGCCCCTGCGCTTCCCCAGCTCACCCAGGGTGGACCCCAAGCCCCTCACTCACCAGAGCACCTCACACCAGCATCCTCCTCGTGCTTGCAGTCACTCTGCCCCCAGGCCTCCGCAGCACAGTCCCACAGGGAGGACTCCCGGACCCCGCACTGCACCTCATCCAGCCAGATGCTCCCATTTCCAGGGCCAAATGTCGCGGCCCACACGGCTTCTAGGGCCTGGCCACAGCCCAGCTGCTGACACACCACCTCGGCCTCTGCCAGGCTCCAGGAGTCATCGCACACGGTGCCCCAGGAGCCGCTGTGCCAGACCTCCACCTGCCCTGAGCACTTGCTGTCTCCTCCCCTGAGCCGGAGCTTCTCTCTGTCTGAAAAGGCAGCAGCCCCTCCTGTGACTCCCCTGGTGGGAGGAAGGAGCCCCTGGGAGCCACAGGGGACAGGGCAGGCTGACGTACCTGTGCAGGGGGCGGCAGTTGGACAGCTCTTGGGTCTTCTTCCTGCACACAACAGGGAAACAGTGAATCAGGAGCAGCTGAGGGTGTTCCTGTCCCCACATAAGATTATCTAAGGTCCATGGCTCAGTACAAATGACATGTGAAAACACAGGCTCATTATCTCCTGGGCTGAAACATTCACTGCATCTGATCACCAGTGGAAATTACTTTAAATATTTACTTGTTTATCAGTCTTCACACCCCACAGCAAATATAAACAGACATCTACGAATGTATACACACTCCTCTGAATGAAAGTTCCATTAGAAGAAGGACCTTGTATATCTTATATGTGCCATGTTTCTGCTATTAGGAGAGTGCCTGCACATTGTATGCACTCATTCAACAAATATCTATGGAAAACCATTTCTAAATACCTAGATAGGGGCTTGATACATATTTATTAAATGAATGAATAGACAAAATTCAGTGAAATAAAATTTCTTTTTTTAAATTCATACTAATCAGTGAAATAGGAGAAGGCAATGGCATCCCACTCCAGTACTCTTGCTTGGAAAATCCCATGGATGGAGGTGCCTGGTAGGCTGCAGTCCATGGGGTCGCTAGGAGTTGGACACGACTGAGCGACTTCACTTTCACCTTTCACTTTCATGCATTGGAGAAGGAAATGGCAACCCACTCCGATGTTCTTGCCTGGAGAATCCCAGGGATGGTGGAGCCTGGTGGGCTGCCCTCTGTGGGGTCACATAGAGTTGGACACAACTGAAGCGACTTAGCAGCAGCAGTGCATAGATATGGGAGAAGGCAATGGCACCCTACTCCAGTACTCTTGCCTGGGAAATCCCTTGGATGAAGGAGCCTGGTAGGCTGCAGTCCATGGGGTCGCTAAGAGTCAGACATGACTGAGCGACTTCATTTTCACTTTTCACTTTCATGAATTGGAGGAGGAAATGGCAATTCACTCCAGTGTTCTTGCCTGGAGAACCCAGGGATGGCGGGGCCTGGTGGGCTGCCATCTATGGAGTCACACAGAGTCAGACATGACTGAAGCGACTTAGCAGCAGCAATCAGTGAAATAGTAAACCAAATATAAATTAATGGTAACAGTCTATGATAATAGTTCATATTAAAAATAATAAGTGCACAGAGTCAATTTATATTCAAAATCTCATGTACATAATTTTAATGGAAAATTATTAGATAGATTATAAACTACTCTTACCTACTATTCAGTGTGACAAGTGGGCAAGTGAAGACTAGTGTTGTAAAAGGAAACTCTCTTTTCTAAATTTATTTTTAATTGGAAGATAATTGCTCCACAATGTACTGTTGGTTATGTGTGTGTGTGTGTTAGTCGCTCAGTCATGTCCAACTCTTTGTGACCCTATGGACTGCAGCCCACCAGGCTCCTCTGTCCATAGGATTTTCCAGACAAACATACTGGAGTGGATTGCTATTCACTTCACTGGACCCTCTCTACCCAGGGATCAAACCCAGGTCTCCTGCACTGCAGGCAGTTTCTTTGCTGTCTGAGCCACCAGAAAAGCTCATAGTGTTGCTTAGGAATCTCTTAAAAAGGAAGTATACAGGAAAGACTTAGTAGAATTCTGAGAAGATATATGGACACATATATGTACACACTGAGTAAGCCAGAAATTTTTGCAATAGTTAAAAAAAGCCTACTGAGAACAATTTGTATTGAGAAGATGCAGAAATAATAAACAAAAGACTGAAAATATATATAAAAGAATTGAAGCTGAAATATAAATTCAAAAAAAACAGAAGGGTAAATAGTACCTGTCATAAAGTATCAATATTTATATATTCTTTCCAGATCATCCTATCAAAACTCCTACCCACTCTGTGCAGAGAACCTCTGAGAAAATGATGGCAGGACCTCTGTGAGCGGGTTGCTCATTTTCATGGTCAAAGACTTTACCACCTCTCAATTCACAGGGTTTAATTTTAGGAAAAACATCATCAATAAAAGGTCTCATAGTTTAATGCCTCTTTGGCCTTCAAATGAAAAAGACAAAGAGATGAGCAAAGAGAGACAAGGAAGAGAGTGAGCCTCTGCTTTTGAAGTATCTGATCCCACATTCTCTTAGCTCTGAGTTTCAGGCAACATCCAGCATACCATTCAAGGTGTACCTGAATGGGGTGTGTGTGTTTGTGTATGTAGAGGGAGAGGGAAAGAAAAAGAGAAACAGAGAGAGAAATGTTGAAGGAATAAGATGCTATGGTTTAACTATTTGTCGCCTTCATCAACATTTATTTATTTCATTCAAAATTTACTGCTGAAATCTCAGTTCCCAATGTAACAGTATTTAGTGGTGGAGCCTTCTCCAACTCTTCCAAAAACAGAAGAAAAGAACACTTCCAAATTCATTTATGAAGCCAACATCAGTCTGATACCAAAGCCAGATAAGGACACCTTGAGAAAAGAAAATTACGGGCTAATACTCTGATAAATACAGGCGCAAAAATTGTCAACAAAATATTAGAAAACTGAATTTGACAATACACTACAAGAATCATACACCATGATCAAGTGATATTTGTTCCAAGGATACAAGGATAGTTCAACTTTCACAAAGTAATCAATGTGATACACCAAATAAACAAAATGAAGGTAAAAATCATATCCTCAAAGGAAGCAGAAAAAGTGTTTGACAAATTCAAAATCCACTTACAGTAAAAACTCTTTTACAAAGTAGGTATAGAAAAGAATTGCATCTCAACATAATTAAGGCCATATGAAAAGTACACAGCTAACATCATACTTGACTATAAAAAAACAGAAACTTTTCCTCTGAAATTAGACACAAGACAAACATGTCTACTCTCATCACTTTTATTCAACTTAGTTTTGGTAGTCCTATCCAGATCCATCAGGCAATAAAAAGAAAATCAAGATATCCAAATCTGAAAGGAAGAGGCAAAAGTGACACTATTTGCAGATTGAAAAGTGAAAGTGTTAGTCGCTCAGTCATGTCTGACTCTTCACAACCCCAAGGACTGCAGCCTGCCAGACTCCTCTGTCCATTGGGATTCTCCAGGCAAGAATACTGGAGTGGGTTGCCATTCTCTCCTCCAGGGGATCTTCCTGACCCAGGGACTGAACCCGGGTCTCTTGCATTGCAGACAGATTCTTTACCATCAGAGTCATGAGGAAAGAACCCCCCTTACATGATATTATATGTAGAAAGCACTAAAGACTTCAGCAAAAATATGAGAACTAATACACTCAGTAAAGTTGTAGACAAAAAATCTGTATACAAAAATCATATGCATTTCTTTACACTAACAACAAATTGCTATAAGAGAAACTGAGAAAAGAATTCTACTTATTTGCATGAAAATGAATAAAATATCTAGGAATAAATTTAACCAAGGAGGTGAAAGACCTGTACACTGAAAACTATAAACACATCGATGAAAGATACTGAAGATGACTCAAATAAATGAAAAGATATTCTGTGCTCATGGATTGGAAGATCTACTATTATTAATATGCCATACTACCCAAAGCATCTACAGATTCACTGCAATCCTTATCAAAATTCCAATGGAAATTTTCACAGATACAGAAGAAACAATCCTAAAATTTGCATGGAACCACAAAAGACGCTCAGTACCAAAACAATCTTGAGAAAAAAAAACAAAGCTAGAGGTGTTGTACTTCCTGATTTCAAACTATATTACAAAGCTATATTAATCAAAACAGTATGTCATTGGTACAGAACAGAGAGTCCATAAATAAACCTACATTTCTATGGTCAGTTAATTTTTGACAAAGAAGCCAAGAATATACAGTGGTAAAAGGAGAGTTTTTTCAGGAAATGACATTGGGAAAACTGGACAGCCACAGGCAAAAAATGAAACTGGACCACTATCTTACACCATTCAAAAAAATTAATTCAAAATAGATTATAGACTTGATCACAAGTCCTGAAGCCATAAAATTTCTACAGGAAAAAACAGAAAATAAAATCCTTAACACCAGTCTTTGTGATGATTTTTTGGATCTGACACCAAAAGCAAAGGGAACAAGAGTAAAAACAAGCAGTTGTGATGACATAAGGCTAAAAAGCTTCTGCCCAATTAAGGAAACCATCAACAAAGTGAAAAAGCAACCTATGGAATTGGAGAAATATTTGCATATTATATTTATGATAAATATTATTATCCAAAATACACAAGGAACTCATACAGCTAAGTAGTAAAAACCAAACAATCTGACTTTTTTAAAATGGGCAGAGAACCTGAATAGATATTTTTTAAAGAATACATACAACTTGCCAATAGGTACATGAAAATGTGCTCAACACTATTAATCATCAGAAAATACAAATCAAAACCACAATGAGGTATGACCTCATATCCTCTAGAAAGGCTTTTATCAAAAAGAAGAAAGAACAGGAGTTGAGGAGAATGTGGAGACAGGAAAGCTTTTTCACAGTTAGAGGGAATGTAAGTTGATGCAGCCCCTATGGAAACAGTATTGAGGTGCATCACCAATACAATATTGTAAAGTTATATAAAATAAAATTAAATTTAAAAAATAAAAATAAAAAAAGGAATGTTCAAATCAAAACTCAAAAAAATTTAAAATAGAACTGCCATATGATTTAGCAATTTCATTTTGGAGTATTTATCTAAAGGAAAAAACAAAACTAACTTGAAAACCCAATATTCACTGCAACAACGTATGTTCAGTTGCTAGCTTGTGTCTGACTCTTTGCAACCCCATGAACTGAAGCATGCCAAGCTCCTCTGTCCTTCACTAACTCCCAAAGTTTGCTCAAATTCATGTCCACTGAACTGGTGATGCTATCTAACTATCTCATCGTCTGTGGCCCCCTTCTTCTTTTGCCTTCAATCTTTCCCAGCATCAGGGTCTTTCTCAATGAGTCAGCTCTTCTCATCAGGTGGCCAAAGTATTGGAGCTTCAGCATCAGTCCTTCCAATGAATATTCAGTGTTGATTTCCTCTAAGATTGATTGGTTTGATCTCCTTGCTGCCCAAAGGACTCTCAATTCAATTGTGGCATCCAAGTACCACAGTTCAAAAGAATAAGCTCTTTTTAGATTCTTCTATAACCCGACTCTCACGTCCAGATTTGACTACTGGAAAAAATATAGCTTTGACCATATGGACCTTTGTCAGCAAAGTAATGTCTCTGCTTTTTAATACTCTGTCTAGGTTTGTCACGGAGGAGCAAGCCTCTTTTAATCTCATGGCTGCAGTCACCATCAGCAGTGACTTGGGAGTCCAAGAAAAGAAAATCTGTCACTGTTTCCACTTTCTCCCCTTTTATTTGCCATGAAGTGCTGATGATCTTAGGTTTTAGAATGTTGAGCTGTAACCCAGCTTTTTCACTCTCCTCTTTCACTCTCAATGAGAGGCTCTTTAGTTCCTCTTTGCTTTCTGCCATTAGAGTGGTATCATCTGCATATCTGAGGTTGTTGATATTTCTCACAGCAATCTTTATTCCAGCTTGTGATTCATCCAGCATTTCCTATGATGTTCTCTGCATATAAGTTAAATAAACAGGGTGACAATATACAGCCTTGACGAACTCTTCCCAATTTGGAACCAGTCGGTTGTTTCGTGTCCAATTCCAATTGCTGCCTTTTGATCTGCATACAGGTTTCTCAGGAGGCAGGTAAGGTGCTCTGGTATTCTCATCTCTTTAAGAATTTTCCACATTCATTGTGATCCACATGGTCAAAGGCTTTATGTAGTCAATGAAGCAGATGTTTTTCTGGAATTTTCTGGCTTACTCTATGATCCAACAAATGTTGGCAATTTAATCTCTGGTTTCTCTGCCTTTTCTAAACCCAGCTTGTACATCTCGGAAGTTCTCAGTTCACTTACTGCTGAAGCCTAGCTTGAAAGACTTTGAGCATAACCTTGCTAGCATGTGAAATGAGCACAATTGTGAGGTAGTTTGACCATTCATTGGCATTGCCCTTCTTTGAGATTGAAATGAAAACTGACCTTCTCCAGTCCTGTGGCCACCGATGAACTTTCCAAATTTGCTGACATATTGACTGCAGCACTTTAACAGTATTACCTTTTAGTATTTTATAACAATATATATGAGTCAAACAATGTAAGTCTTCACTGATCAATGGATAAATAAAATGTAGTATAGACTTATGCTATGCTATGTATGCTAAGTCACTTCAGTCATGTCCGACTCTGTGTGACCCCATAGACGGTAGCCCACCAGGCTTCCCTGTCCCTGGGATTCTCCATGCAAGAACACTGGAGTGGGTTGCCATTTCCTTCTCCAATGCATGAAAGTGAAAAGAGAAAGTGAAGTCACTCAGTCATGTCCAACACTTAGCGACCCCATGAACTGCAGCCTACCAGGCTCCTCCATCCAAGGGATTTTCCAGGCAAGAGTACTGGAGTGGAGTGCCATTGCCTTCTCCAGTATAGACTTATATCCACCCATAAAAAAGAAGAAAATCTTGCCAATTTCAACAACATGGATGGACCTTGAGGGCAATACACTAAGTGAAACAAATCAGACAGAGAAAGAAAAATACCATATAATCTCATTTATATGTATCATATTAAAACAAAAAGCAAGTTCAGACATGCTGAGTAGTTGGTGGCTGCCAGAGGTGGGGGATTTGGTGTGGGCAAAGGTAATCAAAAGGTATAAATTTGAATTACAAAATTAATAGGTGAAGAGATATAACATACAGCATGGTGAATACTGTATTATCTATTTGAAAGAGGGCAAGAAAATACATCTTAAACTTTCTCATCATGTAAGAAAAAATTTTAACTATATATATGGATCTATATGGAGAAGGCAATAGCAACCCACTCCAGTACTCTTGCCTGAATATTCCCATGGACAGAGGGGCCTGCTAGGCTGCAGTCCATGGGATCACTGAGGGTTGGACACGACTGAGCGACTTCACTTTTACTTTTCACTTTCACGAATTGGAGAAGGAAATGGCAACTCACTCCAGTGTTCTTGGCTGGAGAATCCCAGGGACGGAGAGCCTTGTGGGCTGCTGTCTATGGGGTCACACAGAGTCAGACACGACTGAAGTGACTTAGCAGTGGCAGCATGGATCTATATATATGGATCCATATATATAGATATAACTTGACTTATTGTCGTGATCATTTATCAATACACACAAACATATAAGCATTATGTTCTACACAGCAAAAAATATAATGCTGTATCAATTATATCAATTAAAAATTTTTAATAAGGCAAGTTTAGAACATGTAGATTAAATTAGCTCCATCCAAACTTCATTTTATAAACTCAACTTAAACCCATCACTTAGATTTTAAAATATCAAATCTCACTAACAACATCCTATAGGGTTGGGACAGACACAAAAACAGACATGAGTCACCTGCACATGAGATGTAGGCTTCCTCCTTTGGAGAGCATGAACTGTATTTCCAAGGGCCAGAAGGACACTGCCAGAGAGAGGTATCCGTTTTCCGACACTGAATTAAATCTACCCACCGGGGTCTAGAACCTTCCCTGAGACCAACAGAGATGTTGAGACTTCCACTGTCCCCACAGCCAAGCTGTCTGCAGATGATGGACATGGTGACATCATCCATGGGGCTGCGGCAGACACTGCCCCAGGTCCCATTGTAGAAAACTTCCAGCCACCCAGCACACTGCTGGTCCTCGCTCACCATCCTGAGGGCCAGGAACTCTAAGGTCGAAAGAGAGGAGACAAGACACAGTGAGCACCTCACTCAGTGCTCTGGGTCTTCCTCTCTCCCCAAAATTGTGAACATTCATCTGTGACCCAGCTGAGGAAGCAAATCCATTAGATGACCAGAGTGAAACTTGTCTCCTTTTCACCTGACTTTGTCCATTTGTGTCTGTCTTTCTAAATATTTCTACCACCATGATGCAGAAATATGAACTGAGAGGAAGACCAACCTGGACACCTGCAGGGAGAGGGAGCTGACTCCTGCTTCCTGATAAAACATCTAAAAGAGTGAATGAAAGGGATGTGATGTGGACAGTGTGGAGGCAGATGAAATAATGGACCCACAGATGTCTACATGGAACATGTGTCTATGTTTCCTTATCTGGCAAAAGGGACTTTACATATGTGATTAAGGTATGGTCCTTGGGATGGTAAGAGTAACCTGAAGTACGGTAGATTAACCACCTGAGCACGGTCTAATCACATTCTTAGACTCACTATCCTTTAAAGTGGAATCCTTTTCCTCGTTCTGGTTAGAAAGAGATGTGAATATGGATAATGGTTAGAGAGGTGGAGTGTTGCTGGTCTGATGATGAACAGAATGGGGTTATGAGCGAAGGAAGGCAGGCGGTTTCTAGAAGCTTGAAAAGACAGGAAACAGATTCTTTCCCAGAGGCTCAGAAGTGATGTGGCCCTGCTGAAAATTTTATCACAATCCAGTGAGATCCCTGCTGGACATCTAAGCTACAGAAGTGTAAGGAAATAAATATGTTGTTTTAAACCATTAACAATGTAGTAATTTGTTATAGAACAAACAAGAACTAGTACAGTGGCTTTAAGACTTCTCTACTATATGTACCAGGAGGGTGAGCCCTGATTTCAAGAAAAACTGTGAGAAAAGGCTCTGCCAGGAAACACTATTGAGAAAAAAGGACCAGAATCTCAGCTGCTGCAGCAGACAGTGAAAGCACCTCGTCTTCACCTCTGTTGGAAACACAGGCTTCATGGGAGGAAGCCTCCTTCTCTGGTCCTTTCAGCATCTCTCCCTCAGGGTCAGATCCCCGTCTTCCTGGGCCCCACCCCTGCCCCAAACTGTGGACAGTGTGCAGAACAGACCTGAGCAGATGACCCCAGCGTCCTCCTTGTGTCTGCAGTCGTGCCGCCCCCATCCCCGGGAAGGGCACGTCCACACCTAGGACTCATTTCCAGCGCAGTTCAGGTCGTCCAGCCAGATGGGCCCTGACCCTGCCCCAAAGTGAGCAGACCCCGTGGCATTAAGGGCTTCTCCACAGCCCAGCTGCCTGCACACCACGCGGGCATCGTCCAGGTCCCAGCCATCATCACAGATGGTGCCCCAGGAGCCCTGGTCAAGGATCTCCACTCTCCCGGCGCAGGGCCCGCCCCCGTCCACCAGGCGGAGCTGTCTGCTGTCTGCTGAGGAGAGAGAAATGGGACAATGCAGCGTTGACCTGGAGAAAGAGAAGGGTTTTCTGCCCTGTGGCACCCTCACCTGAGCAGTAGGGGGCGCCCTCCTCTGAGGTCGCAGATTCTGCTGGTTGAGACACAAAGTGGTCGCACTGGGGCAGCAACTGGGTATGGTTTCCTGAAGAAAGAACGATCATTAGAGGATTGGGAGGGTTAAAGAACAGGAAAGTCAGTTAAATTAAATAATTTTTAGAAGGGGAGGGAAGTTTGGGGGAAAATGGATACATGTATGTGTATGGCTGAGTCCCTGGCTGTTCACCTGGAATTATAACAACTTTGTTAATCGGCTATGCTATGCTATGCTATGCTAAGTCATTTCAGTCATGTCCGACTCTGTGTGACCCCACAGACGGCAGCCCACCAGGCCTCCCCATCCCTGGGATTCTCCAGGCAAGAACACTGGAGTGGGTTGCCATTTCCTTCTCCATTGTGTGAAAGTGAAAAGAGAAAGTGAAGTCGCTCAGTCATGTCCGACTCTTAGCGACCCCATGGACTGCAGCCTACCATGCTATACTCCAATGCAAAGTAAAAAGTTCAAAAAAAAAAAAAAAAAAATGATCTAATGATGGAGCTGAGATGAAAGCTGGAACATAGTGGTAAAGTTACCATAATCTCCGTGTCCCCTTTCTCCATGAAGAGCCCTGGTCCTGACAATGGCACGATTCCTGTTTTAAGCCAAGCTTTGCCCTAAGAATGAGTTAAACATGTTGTTCTATCCTTCAGTTCAGTTCAGTTCAGTCGCTCAGTCATGTCCGACTCTTTGCAACCCCGTGAATTGCAGCAAGCCAGGCCTCCCAGTCCATCACCAACTCCCGGAGTTCACTCAAACTCACGGCCATTGAGTCGATGATGCATCCAGCCATCTCATCCTCTGTCGTCCCCTTCTCCTCCTGCTCCCAATCCCTCCCAGCATTGGAGTCTTTTCCAATGAGTCAACTCTTCGCATGAGGTGGCCAAAGTATTGGAGTTTCAGCTTTACCATAAGGCCTTCCAAAGAACACCCAGGACTGATCTCCTTTAGAATGGACTGGTTGGATCTCCTTGCAGTCCAAGGGACTCTCAAGAGTCTTCTCCAACACCACAATTCAAAAGCATCAATTCTTTGGCACTCAGCTTTCTTCACAGTCCAACTCTCACACCCATACATGACTACTGGAAAAACCATAGCCTTGCCTAGACGGACATTTGTTGGCAAAGTAATGTCTCTGCTTTTGAATATGCTATCTAGGTTGGTCATAACCCTCCTTCCAAGGAGTAAGTGTCTTTTAATTTCATGGCTGCAATCACCATCTGCCGTGGTGATTTATTTTTTGGATCCCCAAAAAATAAAGTCTGACACTGTTTCCACTGTTTCCCCATCTGTTTCCCATGAAGTGATGGGATCAGATGCGATGATCTTAGTTTTCTGAATGTTGAGCTTAATCTACCCCTAAATAGAAGAAGTAAAACAAAAGCCTTTCTGAAGGAGTTGTACAATTATTCATCTACAATGTTTGTGATTTTAAAAATACTTATATAAAAAGAGATCTCATGGAAAACCAGAGCAAAAAGAAACATTAAAAAATTTCCCAGGGTATTTGGCTCTTAAAGTTACCTGACAAAGAATTTATTTTATTTAATTTATTAATTTTGAGTATAATTGCTTTACAATGTTGTGGTAGCTTCTGCTGTACAGCAAATTTAGTAAGTTATGCATATACATATGGGCTTCTGAGGTGACTCAGTGGTAAAGAATCTGCCTGCCAAACAGGAGACTGGGGTTCCGTCCCTAGGTTGGGAAGAGCCTTTGGAGATAAAAATGGCAATCCACTCCACTATTCTCGCCTGAGAAATCCTATGGACAAAGGAGCATGGCAGTCCATGACGTCACAAAAGAGTCAGACACAGCTCAGTGACTAAAGAACAACAACTCTATCTATCTATCTATTTATATCTATTTATTTATTTATATGCATACACACACACACACACACACACACATCCCCTCTTTCTTGGATTTACTTCCTATTTAGGTCACCACAGAACACAGAGTAGAGTTCCCTGTGCTATAAAAAGTTATCTATTTATTATTATATATACACTGAAACCATACTCACAGAAAACTAGTCAATCTAATCACACCAGGACCACAGCCTTGTCTAACTCAGTGAAATGAAGCCATGCCTGTGGGGCAACCCAGGATGGGCGGGTCATGGTGGAGAGATCTGACATGGTGTGGTCCGCTGGAGAAGGGAATGGCAAACCACTTCAGTATTCTTGCCTTGAGAACCCCATGAACAGTATGAAAAGGCAAAATGATAGGATACTGAAAGAGAAACTCCCCAGGTCAGTAGGCGCCCAATATGCTACTGGAGATCAGTGGAGAAATAACTCCAGAAAGAATGAAGGGATGGAACCAAAGCAGAAAGAATACCCAGCTGTAGATGTGTCTGGTGATAGAAGATGAATGGATGGCCATCCATCACTGACTCGATGGATGTGAGTCTGAGTGACCTCCGAGAGCTGGTGATGGACAGGGAGGCCTGGTGTGCTGCAGTTCATGGGGTTGCAAAGAGTCGGACACGACTGAGCGACTGATCTGATTATTATATATCTATTTATGTGCGCATGCATGCTAAGACACCTCGGTAGTGTCTGACTCTGTCAGTAGTGTCTGACTCTCTCAGTAGTGTCTGACTTCGGATTGTAGCCCATCAGGCTCCATGTCTATGAGATTCTCCAAGCAATATCTATTTTGTACTTAGTATCAGTAGTGTAGGGCTTCTGAGTCTGGTGGCTCAGACAGTAAAGAATCCGCTTGTAATGTGGGACACCTGGCTTTGATCCTTGGGTTGGAATGTCCCCTGCAGGAGGGCATGGCAACCCACAGTAGTTGTACCAATTTACATACTCATATGTAGGAGGATTCCCTTTTCTGCACATCCTCTACAGCATTTATTTGCGGATTTTTTTTAATGATGGACATTCTAACTGGTGTGAAGTTATTACCTGCCTGTAGTTTTGACTTGCATCTCTCTAATATTTAGTGATGTTGTATTTGTTAGCCATCTGTATGTCTGGAAAAAAATGTCTATTTAGGGCTTTTCCCCATCTTTTCATTGGATTGTTTGGTTTGTTGATATTGAGTTGTTTGTGCATTTTGAAGATTAATCCCTTGTTAATTACTTCATTTGCAAATATTTTCTCCCATTCTGAGAGTTGTCTTTTTGTTCTGTTTATGGTTTCCTTTGATATGTCAAAGCTTTTAAGTTTAATTAGGTCCTATTTTATTGTTGTTTTTATTTTCTTTAGGAGGTTGATCAAAAAAGAACTTGTTGCAGCTTATGTCAAAGAATGTTCTGCCTATGTTTTCCTCTAAGCGTTTTATAGTCTGACAGAATTTAAATAGCCATGATTAAAGTACACAAAGAATTAATCAACATGATGTGTATCTTGGCAGAGAAATGATAACAAAAACAAATGAAAATTCTACAGCTGAAATTAAGAACTAGAGAATGAGTGTATCAGCACATTAGATCAACATAAAGTAGAAATAGTAAAATGGAAAATCAGAGGATAAATATCCCTCTATTCAGAAATGCTGGTCCTATGGTAAGTGCCTGGTTAATAATGCTATATAACAAAATTTCACTTCAAACTTAGTAGTTGAAGGAATTTGTTTTTTTAATTTTGCTCATGATTTCCCTGGTCAGTAATTTGGGAAAGACTCAACTTGGCAGTTCTATCTTTGGGGTTTCTCATGTGATTGCATTTAGATGTCATCTGGGACTGACATCTCTAAAGGTTTGACTGAACTGTGGTTATGTAAGGAAACTCCCAGAAGTATTTTTGTTGTTGTTAGGAGGGAGCAATAAAGGAGCATCATGTCTGCAACTTAATCCAGAAAGATTTCACATACTCAGGGAAAAACAGGGCAGGAGGGGAACAAATAAGGAGAGAAAGGGAAAGCTAGAGCAAGAGAGAGAGAGAAAAGAAAGAAAGGATTAAAGCAAAATACTAATCTAACATTTGGGGAATCCAGGTAAAGTTCGGAGAGAATTCATTCCTAGAAAACCTTCACTAAAAGAAATACTAATAACATCAAACCCATAAAATGCCTAGGAGAAAACCTAGTTAAAGATGTGCAAAACATCTGAGAGAGATTCAAGACCTAACTGAATGAAAGGATATATTTTGTCAGTGAATTGGGAAACTCAATGTTGTCAAAGTCAGTCATTCTCAAATTTATATACAGATAAAATCTAACCTCAGTCAAATTCCCTTGTGCTTTTGTTTGTCTGAAACATGACAAGCTGATTCAAAATTTATGTTGCTGTTGTTCAGTCACTTAGTCGTGTCTGACTCTTTGTGACCCCAAGGACTGCAACACACCAGGCTTCCCTGTCCATCACCAACTCCTGGAGCTTGGTCAAACTCATGGCCTTTGAGTCAGTGATGCCATCCAACCATCTCATCCTGTCATCTGTCATCCCCTTCTCCTCCTGCCTTCAGTCTTTCCTAGTATCAGGGTCTTTTCTAGTGAGTCAGCTCTTCACATCAGGTGGCCAAAGTATTGGAGCTTCAGCTCAAAAATGTATATAAAATACAAAAACCAAGACTGACCAAAGCAGTTGGCAAGAAAAGCAACAACATAACTTCTTTAAATTTAAGTTACCCAGACTTACCATGTGTGCTTAGTCAATCAGTCATATCCAGCTCTTTGTGACCCAATAGACTACAGCCCGCCAGGTTCCTCTGTCCATGGGGATTCTCCGGGCAAGAATACTGGAGTGGGTTGTCATGCCCTTCTCCAGGGGATCTTCCCAACCCAGGGATCAAACCCAGGTTTCCCGCCTTGCAGGCAGATTCTTTACTCTCTGAGACACCAGGGAAGGTTCAAGGCTTACTATAAAATGACAATAATTAAGAAAATGTGGTACAGGTGCAAGGAGAGACAAAGGATACAGTGGAACAGAATAAAGAGTACAAAAAAATGTATTCAGACGTATGTGCCCTTTTGCTTATCACAAAGGTGGCACTGCAGTGGGGGATAGTCTTTTCAGAAAAAGATTTTGAGTCAACTGGATGACGATATGAAAACAAGATACTTGATCCTTATCCTATACAGATGTCAATCCTGGAAGCAATGTACAATTATATGCCAAAAAAAAAAAAAAGTAGTTACACTTCTGTGAGATGCTCTCAGAGAACATTTTTGTAATTTTGGAGTAGACAAAGTACATTTAAAAAGAATATAAGGAGTTCTAGGGACTGGATCAATGGACTAGCTCAAAACTGAGACAGAAGTACATCAAGGCTGTATACTGTCACTCTGCTTGTTTAACTTATATGCAGAGTACATCATACAAAATGTTCGGCTGGATGAAACACAAACTGGAGTCAAGATTTCTGGGAGAAATATCAATAACCTCAGATATGCAGATGACCCTACCTTTATAGCAGAAAGTGAGGAGAAATTAAAGAGCCTATTTTTTATTTATTTTTTAACTTTTTAATTATTATTATTATTTTTTACTTTACAGTGTTGTATTGGTTTTGCCATACATCATGAAACTGAAAGAGGAGAGTGAAAATGTTGGTTTAAAACTCAACATTCGAAAAACTAATATCATGGCATCTGGTCCCATCATTTTATGGAAAGAAAATGGGGAAACAGGGACAGACTTTATTTTCTTGGGCTCCAAAATCACTGCAGATATGTCTACAGCAATGAAATTAAAAGATGTTTGATGCTTGGAAGAAAAGCTATGACCAACCTAGTCAACATATTAAAAAGCAGAGACATTACTGGCAAAGGCCCATCTAGTCAAAGCTATGATTTTTCCAGTAATCATGTATGAATGTGAGAGTTAGACCATAAAGAAAGCTGAATACTGAATAATTGATTCTTTTGAACTGTGGTGTTGGAGAAGACTCTTGACAGTCCCTTGCATGGCAAGGAGGTCCAATCAGTCAATCCTACAGGAAATCAGTCCTGAATATTCATTGGAAAAACTGATGCTAAAGCTGAAGTTCCAATACTTTGGCCACGTGATGGGAAGAACTGACTCATTGGAAAAGACCCTGAAGCTGAGAAAGACTGAAGGCAGGAGGAGAAGGGACGACAGAGAATCAGGTTACTGGATGGTTTCACCAACTCAATGGATATGAGCTTGAGCAAACCCAGGAGACGGTGAAAGACAGGAAAGCTTGGCATGCTGCAGTCCATGGGGTTGCAAAGAGTCAGATATGACTGAGCGATTGAACTGAACTGACTGACTGAAAGAGCATTACATGTACAGAAAAAAGTTGATAAGCCAAACCTAAGATGAGGAACTTGGCTCATTGAAGTACAGCATACCATTAAGAAAATAAAAATATAAGACCAAGAATTAAACACAAAAAAATCATAATAAATACTTTTGTCAAAAGTCATGATCATGGTAATTTGCACCATTGTATTTGTAATAGTCAAGAACGGGAAATAAACTCAAATCTCTGCCATTAGTTGAATGGTTCAATGCGTGGTCATGTGAACATTCAAAGGAATGCTCTATAATAATAAAAATGAATGAAATGTTGCCATAAACAACATCATGAGTGAATCTCAAACACAGTTTGGAGTCAAAGAAATGAGACACAAAAGAAAACATACTGTATGATTTTATATAAAGTTCAAAAACTGAGAAAACGTTCTATGGCAGTCCAAGTCTTAGGTAAATAGTCTTCCCTGGAGAGGAGGAGGACACAGCTATTGGGAGGCAATAGTGATTCTGTGGTGCTGTGAATGTTCTCTTTGTAGATCTAGGTTGGAGAACATGACATAGGTATACACTTATTGTTTGTACTTTGTCCTCTATTATTATCCTTAAATAATAATGTTTCATAAAAAATATTATTCACCTAGGTGTTTCTTTCCCTGACATAGCACTTCTTAGCATTTCTTAGCACTTCTTTCCCCTGAAAAAAATGAGTGAACAATGAGAATGCTATGGAGCAGGACCTTAAAGAGCCTTCTCAGGACAGACCATCCTCATGTCCTCCACCTGCCTCTGTTTGTTAAAAAACCTAGCTAAAGAATAAATTTGATCACATAAATGAAAAAAATCAGAAAAAAAGGAAAACAGTCAAATAATACAAAATAGTACTAGTTTAGCTCTAAACAAATTCAAGGATCTTTAATTCCTTCTTATGGGCTATAGATAACATTCTGAGCTATATCTTTTGAGCTATTTTGCAGATATTGAAATCCCAAACAGGTGGTAGCAATAAATTACATGATGATCAAACTAGTGGGGAGCCAGTTTCTTCTCCAGGGGATCTTCCCAATCCAGGGATCAAACCCAAGTCTCTTGCATTTCAGGCAGGTTTTTTACCATCTGAGCCAACAGGGAAGTTCATAATATTCATCTTACACAATTCCAAGATTGGCCTCAAGGAAATGGAAACAAACCAACACTAGAACTGATGATTAACTGTAATTCAAACAATAAAGGTGACACTGACCAGACCTATTTCAAGATGATTGTCAGAACTAGCTGTGCTATTCTGCAGGTAACCTGCCCCCTACTTCCACCTGTGCACTCCTGATTAGCAAGGAGGAGCTGGTTCTTTGGTACATTAGTCCTCTATATCCCCATAACAGCTGGTTTCCTCAATAAAGCCATCTTTAATTTTACCCCACACTTGTCTCTCAGTGTTGGATTCTTGAGTAATGAGCAGCTGAAACTCAAGTTCAGTAACAAGATTAAACATTTCATTAAAGAATATCTTTCTTTTTAAGCCTGTTTTCCCTTACTCTCTGCTCTGAGGACATTTCACTCCAGGAGCACCTTAAGTATAGTAGCCCTTCCCTGCCTTACCTGAGCAGATCACAGAGGCCGTGTTGCCATGGGAACAGTCAGGAACACCCAGGGTAGTCACAGGGCATTTCCACAGGAAGGACTCAGTCCCTGAGCAGTGAAATCGGGCTTTCCAGAGTTGATCACTTCCTTCTGATCCATTTGGGGTGGAGATGGCGACTCCACAACCCAGTTGACGACAGACAACATTAGCATTGGCCAGACTCCAGTGGGAGGCACAGAGCGCTCTCCATTGTCCAGAGATGTTCATCTCCACCTGCCCCTCACACTTAGAGGAGCCGTTTTTCATGAGCCGGACATCTGTGTACACTGATAGAAACAGACAGGATTTCAGAAAAATCGTATTTCTTTTTTAGCTTGAAGTGAGTGTACACAGAGGTTAAATCCTGACGTACATCTCACCTGAACAGCTCCACTGTGGTCACAAGTGCCCCCTGGACAGGGCACTCTGGGACAGAACTGGAGCTCAGGCTCCTCCCCCTCACACCTGAACTCTTCAGCCCAGACCCGAGCATTGGACTCTCTGAAGGGCACATGTCCCAGGACAGACACAGCCTTGCCACACCCCAGCTCTGCACAGATGACCTGGGCAGTGGGTAGTGTGAAGTTTCCATCAGATACTGGGGTCCAGGCTTCTCCAGAATGCACTTCTACTTGCCCTGAGCAGGGTCCATCCCCTCCAGCCAGATGCAAAAATCCTAAGAGAAACAAAGAACAAACCCAGTGACTGTTCATGAATCTGGCTTGACAATTGGAAACAACACCTCACAGGCAATGGTGGGAAAGCTTTTTCCAGCAGTGGAATAAGAGGGGATAAGAAGAGAGAATTTGACTGTCATTGTCAAATTGCATTTTCACAAGCAAGTTTCTGAAGAGATATCCAGAAGGATTGCAGGGTCAGTTTGGAATGGCTGAATCCCGAAAATATATATTGGTTAGGAATGTTAATTCTTATCTGAGGGCCTGGAAACTACAAAGGCCCAAAGAAACTGCACAGTAGTAGACATTCAAACTTGAGTGCATAGCTGAACTAACTGAGAGTGAAATAAGATCAAGGGATTCGAAAGGTTAGAGGCCTAAGACCCAGAGAAGTTTAGAAGGTCATTCTGAAATTTCTGGGGCTAGAATTTTGGGCACTTTTCTCTGAGCCAATATTCAAGTCACTGGGAATGGGAACATCATATGGGCTGGATCTGAGTTGCAGGCATTAGGTCACAATTAGGTAACCTAATTGTGAAAGAAGTTGTTCACAGATAAGTTTGGAAATGATGAAAGCTCAGAGAGTCATAGGAGAGGGAGGGAATGATCCTAGCCATCTTTCTTAAAAACCTAGGATTCATGAACACACCTGAGAGAAAGTGAACTCTCAGTGGGATTATGCAAGACAACTGAGTTAGTTGATTACTTCATCCTAGACATGAGATTCTTAGCAAATGTGAAGGAGTGATGACAATTTAATGTGTTCTAACCCGATCTATATGCCTACTGCATATTCCTTTCCTATTTGGATTTCAGAGATAAGAAGCCAGCAAGCTACGAAAAAGGAGAGTAAGAGGAAGATAGCAGAGAGCAAGCAAGCCATATATATTTTAGAGATTTCAAAATTACAAAAGCCTCAATAGTGATGAAACATAGATTTGGAAACCAAATACTTGTTCGACAAGATTTTAACACCTTTTATCCCCTTGGCTGCTCCCATTTGCCACCTAACACTGCTATCCCTTCCCAATTCCCCCAATGCAGAAAAGAAGAAATGAGCTTAAGAGCTACAAATAGATGGAAAGGACACTCCAAAAGGGAAGAACTTTTGTAGGAAGTGAGGTGGGGTGTCCTTTTCATTATAGGGGACTGGAATGCAAAAGTAGGAAGTCAAGAAACACCTGGAGTAACAGGCAAATTTGGCCTTGGAACACGGAATGAAGCAGGGCAAAGACTAACAGAGTTTTGCCAAGAAAATGCATTGGTCATAGCAAATACCCTCTTCCAACAACACAAGAGAAGACTCTATACATGGACATCACCAGATGGTCAACACCGAAATCAGATCGATTATATTCTTTTCAGCCAAAGATGGAGAAGCTCTATCCAATCAGCAAAAACAAGACCAGGAGCTGACTGTGGCTCAGACCATGAACTCCTTATTGCCAAATTCAGACTTAAATTGAAGAAAGTAGGGAAGACTACTAGACCATTCAGGTATGACCTAAATCAAATCCCTTATGATTATACAGTGGAAGTGAGAAATAGATTTAAGGGCCTAGATCTGATAGATAGAGTGCCTGATGAACTATGGAATGAGGTTCGTGACATTGTACAGGAGACAGGGATCAAGACCATCCCCATGGAAAAGAAATGCAAAAAAGCAAAATGGCTGTTTGGGGAGGCCTTGCAAATAGCTGCAAAAAGAAGAGAAGTGAAAAGCAAAGGAGAAAAGGAAAGATATAAACATCTGAATGCAGAGTTCCAAAGAATAGCAAGAAGAGATAAGAAAGCCTTCTTCAGCGATCAATGCAAAGAAATAGAGGAAAACAGCAGAATGGGAAAGACTAAGGATCTATTCAAGAAAATCAGAGATACCAAAGGAACATTTCATGCAAAGATGGGCTCGATAAAGGACAGAAATGGTGTGGACCTAACGGAAGCAGAAGATATTAAAAAGAGGTGGCAAGAATACACAGAAGAACTGTACAAAAAAGAGCTTCATGACCCAGATAATCATGATGGTGTGATCACTGACCTAGAGCCAGACATCCTGGAATGTGAAGTCAAGTGGGCCTTAGAAAGCATCACTAGGAACAAAGCTAGTGGAGGTGACAGAATTCCAGTGGAGCTGTTCCGAATCCTGAATGATGATGCAGTGAAAGTGCTGCACTCAATATGCCAGCAAATTTGGAAAACTCAGCAGTGGCCACAAGATTGGAAAAGGTCAGTTTTCATCCCAATCCCAAAGAAAGGAAATGCCAAAGAGTGCTCAAACTACCGCACAATTGCACTCATCTCACACGCTAGTAAAGTAATGCTCAAAATTCTCCAAGCCAGGCTTCAGCAATATGTGAACCGTGAACTTCCTGATGTTCAAGCTGGATTTAGAAAAGGCAGAGGAACCAGAGATCAAATTGCCAACATCCGCTGGATCATGGAAAAAGCAAGAGAGTTCCAGAAAAACATCTATTTCTGCTTTATTGACTATGCCAAAGCCTTTGACTGTGTAGATCACAATAAACTGTGGAAAATTCTGAAAGAGATGGGAATACCAGACCACCTGATCTGCCTCTTGAGAAATCTGTATGCAGGTCAGGAAGCAACAGTTAGAACTGGTCATGGAACAACAGACTGGTTCCAAACAGGAAAAGGAGTACGTCAAGGCTGCATATTGTCACCATGTTTATTTAACTTATATGCAGAGTACATCATGAGAAATGCTGGACTGGAGGAAACACAAGCTGGAATCAAGATTGCTGGGAGAAATATCAATAACCTCAGATATGCAGATGACACCACCCTTATGGCAGAAAGTGAAGAGGAACTAAAAAGCCTCTTGATGAAAGTGAAAGTGGAGAGTGTAAAGGTTGGCTTAAAGCTCAACATTCAGAAAACGAAGATTATGGCATCTGGTCCCATCACTACATGGGAAATAGATGGAGAAACAGTGGAAACAGTGTCAGACTTTATTTTTCTGGGCTCCAAAATCACTGCAGATGGTGACTGCAGCCATGAAATTAAAAGACACTTACTCCTTGGAAGGAAGGTTATGGCCAACCTAGATAGCATATTCAAAAGCAGAGACATCACTTTGCCAACAAAGGTTCGCCTAGTCAAGGCTATGGTCTTTCCTGTGGTCATGTCTGGATGTGAGAGCTGGACTGTGAAGAAGGCTGAGCGCCGAAGAATTGATGCTTTTGAACTGTGGTGTTGGAGAAGACTCTTGAGAGTCCCTTGGACTGCAAGGAGATCCAACCGGTCCATTCTGAAGGAGATCAGCCCTGGGATTTCTTTGGAAGGAATGATGCTAAAGCTGAAACTCCAGTATTTTGGCCACCTCATGCGAAGAGTTGACTCATTGGAGAAGACTCTGATGCTGGGAGGGATTGAGGGCAGGAGGAGAAGGGGACGACAGAGGATGAGATGGCTGGATGGCATCACTGAGTCGATGGATGTGAGTCTGGGTGACCTCCGAGAGCTGGTGATGGACAGGGAGGCCTGGCGTGCTGCGGTTCATGGGGTCACGAAGAGTCGGACACGACTGAGCGACTGATCTGATCTGAGGTGGGGTGAGTGGTAGGTTAAATGGGAAGTGGATAGAGTATGAGAGAGACACCAAAGAAAAGACACATGATCATGATTTCATCCTTCAGGGACCATATTTGGACAGAGAAAAGGTAATCCAATGGGGGGAAAAAAAAAACAAACCCTGCAAACCATAAAGAACAATTTTTAAAATAATTTGCCTGGTTTCTGAGTGTGCTCATGGTTATGTACATAGTGGTGGAATTTGTCCTGGTAAAGGACTCTGATTGCATAAGTATGTGAACTTTGAAATCTCAGAAAGAATGAGGTAACAGAATAAAAATCTGGTATAGAGAGCAGGAGAGAATAAAAAAGACACCACAGAAATTAAAGATTTGAAGGATTAGCTTGACCACTGACATAAGAATAAATGATGAGGAAGAGGATGATCTGCTTGCCTTTTTTTATTATTTATCCACTTCCATCTCCCCAGAGAGGCCCAGGTTAGGACCCCTAGCCTCCTCTGGCTGGGAGTTTGGTCACGGGCTACACATTCTAATTAAAGCATTTTTATTTAACTGGTTGTTTTTGTTGCTCAGTCACTCAGTCGTGTCTGACTCTTTGTGACCCCATGGACTGCAGCACTCCAGGCTTCCCTGTCTTCACTATCTCTCTGAGTTTACTCAAACTCATGTCCATTGAGTCAGTGATGCCATCCAACCATCTCATCCTCTGTTGTCCCCTTCTCTCTGGTCTTCAGTCTTTCCCAGCCTTGGGGTCTTTTCCAATGAGTCCTTTCTTCTTATTATGGGGCCAAAGTATGGGAGCTTCAGCTTCAGCATACATCCTTCCAGTGAGTTATTCAGGGTTGATTTCCTTTAGGATTGACTGATTTGATCTCCTTGCTGTCCAAGGGACTCTCCAAAGTCTTCTCCAGCACCACAGTTAAAAAGCATCAATTCTTCAGCACTCAGCCTTCTTTATGATCCAACTCTCAGGTCCATATGTAACTACTGGAAAAAAAAATAGCTTTGACTATGTGGACATTTGTCACAAAGTAATGTCTCTGCTTTTAGTATGCTGTCCAGGTTTGTCATAGCTTTTCTTCCAAGGAGCAAGCGTCTTTTAATTTCATGGCTGCAGTCACAGTCTGCAGTGAATTTTGGAGCCCAAGAAAATAAGTCTGTTGCTGTCTCCATTTTTTCCTCATCTCTTTGCCATGAAGTGATGGGACTGGATGCCATGATATTAGTTTTTTGAATGTGGAGTTTCAAGCCAGCTTTTTCACTCTTCTCTTCCCCTTTCATCAAGAGGCTCTCCTCTATTCCTCTTAACTTTCTGCTATTAGGGTGATGTCATCTACATATATCAGGTTATTGATATTGTTATATTCATTCTATGAGATTAAAAATTTAGAAAGAACAAGAAAAAAGTATTTCTTGTGTTCTGATTTATATACCCTGATACATGTGAAATATTCATATATATGCTGAATACTCAATAAAGTCTTATACATATCAGAATAGAGATTCTGAGATATAGTTTATCTTTTTCATTTTCTACTTGATTTTAAAATTTACATGGAAGAATAAGTGTGTGATAATTCCAAGAAAATTATTAAATAGAAGGCTGACGTGAGTAAAGCTATTAAATATAGTAAAGACATATCTTGTCTAGTCTCTTGCTGTGTACACATCCTGTGTCCTTAGACACACGTAGCATCCTTCACACCACACCTGGCCCCTCAGTGCTGCTCAGAGAACTTCACAGTTATCTTCATCAGCTCCCATTGCCATTCAGCTTCCTCCCAGTTACTATAAAACCTTTTCAACCTTCTTCAAAAATTATATTTGTCCACTTACTCCAAATAAGTCCACAAATGCAATTCTCTTACATCATTCAAGCCATTAAATATAAATTATATAATCTCTTAACATAAAACACAGAAATTCAAGTTTTATTACCTCCACCTTTGACTTTTCAGTGCATGTCTAAGTGTTCCTCCAAAGTTTGCATTTATACAGAGATTTTAAAGGAAAAATTGGAGAGAGATTTTTCTAGTAACAATGGAAGAATATATGACTCAGAACATTTCATCAACAATTCTCTACCATCAAAGAACTATAAACATTTATGTCTAAATTTGCAAAGGAAACTTGAAATCTGGCACAAATCCATAAGAATCTCTGATCTGTTAAATGATAACTCCTGTAGGGATAACCTCTATACATGTAAATGATATATTCCTATAGAAGGAGTAGCCTCCACTCATACTAACCTAGTGCAAAATAATGTCTCACACTATTTGTTTGTTCGTTTTAATTTTATTTTATTTAACTTTACAATATTGTATTGGTTTTGCCATATATCAAAATGAATCTGCCACAGGTATACATGTGTTCCCCATCCTGAACCCTCCTCCCTCCCCATACCATCCCCCTCCACCCAGGAAAGTATATCCTTATTTTTTGTCCCTCCCTCTCATAGCCTTCCTGTGCAAAGGGAGTGTGTATGTGGCTATTAGCAGAAGTTTCAGTTTTACAAAAAGTGAATTATGAAAAAAAAATTATGAGGATTTATTTTAACTGAGAGAATAAATAAAGCTATTTTAGTGTCAGGTGAGGCCACTGGAGAAGAAGAGAATAGCAGAGACTTGTAAGAGGAAAGTATATGAAGCTCATTGCTCTCAGCTACAGGGCTCTCACGGAGGATGGGTAGTTTTCTCAGCCCTCTCTAGCCCACCTGTCCCCTATTGTTCCTCTGATCAGACACCAGCTTTCGTGAAACTTTCCATTCTCTCAGCTGGTGGGCAATGAAATGACCATACCTGAGCAGATGACTCCTGCATCCCGGCTATGATCGCAGTAGTGCTTCCCCCAGCCCCGGGAAGGGCACCTCCACACGTGGGACTCGTTTCCTGTGCACTTCACGTTGTCCAGCCAAATGGGCCCTGATCCCGCCCCAAAGGAAGAAGAGACAGTGGCATCGAGGGCTTGTCCACAGCCCAGCTGTCTGCACACCACGAGGGCATCGTTCAGGTCCCAGCTGTAATCACAGATGGTGCCCCAGGAGCCCTGGTTAAGGATCTCCACTCTCCCGGCGCAGTGACCGCCCCCGTCCATCAGGCGGAGCTGTCTGCTACCTGAGGAGAGAGAAATGGGACACAGGGCGTTGACCTGGAGGCTGAGAAGGGTCTTCTGTCCTGTGGGACCTTCACCTGAGCAGTAGGAGGCGCTCTCGTCTGAGGCTGCTGACCCTGCTGGTTCTGATATAGAGTCTTTGCACTCGTTCAGAAGGAAATGGCAACCCACTCCAGTACTCTTGCCTGGACAATCCCATGGACAGAGGAGCCTGGTAGGCTGCAGTCCATGGGGTCGCTAAGAGTCAGACATGACTGAAGCAACTTAGCAGCAGCAACAGCAACATTGCCCTGGGGCAGCAGCTGGGTCTGGTTTCTTATAGCAGTGGCAAGAGAATTAATAAGGCTGAAAAGTAGGAGGAAAGGTTAAAAAAAAAAAAAAAATGGAGGTAAAGAAAGGTTAAATAATGTCTATCAGTGCTGCACTTTAAGTAAATAATGAAGTAGAGAATTAATCCTAAAATTTTCCACTTCCAGGGAGAATGGAGTTCACAGCAGGCCAATGTGTCTTGCTGGATCTTTTTGGATACAACTTTAAAAGCTGGAAAATAGTTTTTAAGAAACAGTAAATGTATTCAACATTTCTTAACACAACATGGACTAAATATGCTAAAATTCTTTTTTTTTTTTTTTTTTTACTTTACAATATTGTATTGGTTTTGCCATATATCAAAATGAATCTGCCACAGGTATACATGTGTTCCCCATCCTGAACCCTCCTCCCTCCTCCCTCCCCATACCATCCCTCTGGGTCATCCCAGTGCACCAGCCCCAAGCATCCAGTATCGTGCATAGAACCTGGACTGGTGACTCGTTTCATATATGATATTATACATGTTTCATTGCCATTCTCCCAAATCATCCCATCCTCTCCCTCTCCCACAGAGTCCAAAAGACTGTTCTATACATCAGTTTCTCTTTTGCTGTCTCGTATACAGGGTTATTGTTACCATCTTTCTAAATTCCATATATATGCGTTAGTATACTGTATTGGTGTTTTTCTTTCTGGCTTACTTCATTCTGTATAATAGGCTCCAGTTTCATCCACCTCATTAGAACTGACTCAAATGCATTCTTTTTAATGGCTGAGAATTAGTCCATTGTGTATATGTACCAATTCTAAAGAGTGGAGATTATTTCAATGTTAGTCCAGGATCTATAGCTTCTTTTTCTCTGTGGGAATTTGCCAATTCATTGCATAATTTAATGATTCAGAATCTGGACTTGAACCAGCAGAGGACTACTGTTGTGACAGGAAGCCAGCATAATTTGGGAGTTACCTGGTGCTGGAGAGACAAAATTAGAGTCTTGAGAGCCTCTCTCACACAGCAGGTTTTCTCCTCAAATATTTGCCCAGTATATAAGCTGTGAAGGGCAGGAAGCTAGAGAACTATATAAAAAGACTTGGAAAGCAGAGTCTTTTTCATTATTTTGGGTACTTAGCTCCCAAAGAATCTAGGCTCTGAACTGAAATCTCTGAAGGCCCATGTCACAGGGACAGAGAAATCAGAGGTGGACTGAGTGCTACCAAAGCTGCAGCCCACACTGTTACAGCTCAGTTTTAGGTTATATTTAGATGTTTGAGTGAGACACACCCCCTCCCCCTACCTGCCTAGGAAAACAAAGGGTAAATCCTTTCAGGTGCTAGAAAATGTATCAGGAGTATCTTACTTTTTCATATATAATTTGTAGCATTCAATAAAAAATGACATGATATTTGACAAGCTAGGATAACATGACAAATGACCAAAGTGAAAAAAGATAAGAGAATGCAGAGACACCTATGATAGAAATGCTAGAGTTAGCAGATAAGGATTTTAACTACAATCAATGCATTTAGGGGAAAAGAGAGAAGAAGAGAATAAACAGGTAAAAAGATGAAAAAATAACAAATAGTCATAAATAAATAAAAATATCTAAGGAAATATTGCCAACCTAAAATAAAATATCTAGGTTTAAAAAGTGAATGAATAAGTTAAAAGAACTTTATGTAGAACTTAGAATATAGTGATTTAGAGGAGTCCTAAAGATGAGAGATGAGAAAAAGAAGAAAGAGAAGGAGGAGAGGGAAGAGAGATATATAGAGAGACAGAACTGCAGAAGTAATATCTGAAGAGATAACAATAGAAAACTTTTTTAAAAAAATAAATGAAGGAGTATTAAAACCCCCACTCCTAGTAAAGCTGCTGAAAGTCAAAAGGAAAAAGGAAAATATGGAATAATAACAGATTTATTTAATACTAAAGGAGGGAAAAAAGGAGACAAAGAGGAACATAAAGCAGGTGGATCAATTAAAAACAAATGGCAGATACAAACACATCAATATCAGTAATTGCATTTATAGTAAATGGATTAAGATAAAACAAAATTGACACAAATGTTACTTGCAAAATGCCTACCTTATATTATGAAAGCAAAGAATGGTTGAAAGTAAAATGATAGAAAAAATGTACTAACTGTAACAAAACTGGAGTAGCTATATCCATGTCCCAGAAAGTAGACTTTAAGCAAAGATCCACTAATTGAATTAAGGAGGGAATTTTCATGATTATAATGAGATGCACCCTTAATAAAGATATTTTAGACAACAAAATTCAAGAAAGGTAACAGAACATAATTTTGAAACATACTTGACAGAGTGAAAAGAAGAAATACACAAAATCACAATCAAAATGGGGGATTATTACTGTATCTTTTTCAATAGCATGCACACCAAACATACAAAAAACAAAGAAGAATACAGTAGATGTACAACAACATAATCAGCACATTTAATTATGTAACACAGAGAGCAAAGCACCCAACAATGCAAGAGTTCACATTACTGTAAATGCACCAGGAACTTCTATCAAAATGACCATATACTAGGACAAAATCTTTCACTTTTGAATTTATACACAATATTTACTCTGGCCACAGTGGAATAAAATTAAGAACTAGAAGAAAATATTTATAGCCACCTCCATTTAGGGAAATTCAGCAAGATCCTTCCAAAAACCACCTGAGTCTGGGAATAAGTTTAAAACTTACAAAATACTGTGAAATAATGATAATAAACACAAAATAATAGTATGATAAATTTTTCTAATGAAACTCAAGTAGTGCCTAAGGGAAATTTATACCCTCGATTTAGAGAAGAGGAAAGACTGAAAGTGAAAAAAAGTAAGCTTCCAATTAAGAAACTAGATGAGAAAGTCAAGAATGTAGAATTTTGGGGTTAATTTAAAAAGGAACAAAAATTAATGGAAAAGAAGGTAAGCATAAGGTAGAAAATATAGAAGAAAACCCTTTAAACGTGGATCATTGAAAATTGAGGAACACTGAGCAATAGTAATGCAGAGCAGAGAGAAAATGAAGCTGACAATACGAAGAATGAAAAGGGACATCAGTATAAATCATGCAGATATTTTGGTCATAGTTTTTGTGCTGGTGTTTGTTTGTGTTTTGGCTGTGCTGTTGCTCATGGGATCATGGTTCCCAGGTCAGGGATTGAACCTGGACCCATGACAGTGAAAGCCCAGATATTTAACCCCTGGATTACATAGCTTTATTAGTACAATTTATACATTTAATGTGGATAAGTACACATAAAGTGTCAATTTCTCCACAGCCTTGCCAACAATAAGTGTCTTAAAAAAAAAAAAAAAAGTCATTCTGACATGTGTGAGATGATATCTCTTTGCGGTTTTATTTTACATTTCCCTGATGATTGACAATGTCAAGCATTTTTTTATATACCTATTGCCATTTGTATGTCTTCTTTAGAGGAATGTCTATTCAAGCCCTTGTCCAATTTTTTAATTGAGTTATTAGGTTTTAAGGTTGTTGGTTTTTTGTGTTTTTTTTTTTCTCTTAAGTTATAGGAGTTCCTTATTATTTTTGGAAATTAATACCTTATATAATTTGTGCTAGCTTGCTTTTTCACTCTGTTGATCTTTCATTTGATTTGTAGAAGCTTTTTAGTTTGATATTGGAGAAGGCAATGGCACCCCATTCCAGTACTGTTGCCTGGAAAATCCCATGGATGGAGTAGCCTGCTAGGCTGCAGTTCATGGAGTCGCTAAGAGTTGTACACAACTGAGCGACTTCACTTTCACTTTTCACTTTCCTGCATTGGAGAAGGAAATGGCAACCCACTCCAGTGTTCTTGCCTGGAGAATCCCAGGGATGGCGAAGCCTGGTGGGCAGCCGTCTATGGGGTCGCACAGAGTCGGACACGACTGAAGCTACTTAACATTTAGTTTGATATATTCCCACTTGTCTCTTTTTGCTTTATTGGCTGTACTTTTGATGTCATATCCATGAACTCATGAAACAGTGTGCTTTTATTTTGTGATGAAGCTAAGATATCACATATCTAAAATGTAGTTCCTATCTGGTGATGATGTTTCACCATCACACATAGTAAAATAAATTCAGATAAATAAATAAATTTTAAATTAGGTTTTGAATATGCTTTAGTGGAACTATTAAATTGTTTGCAGAAAATAAAACTTGATTCAATGTTATTTTGAGATGAAGAATGGCATTTGAAACATTGCACTAAAGGCAGAAGTCAAAAAAGTAAAACATTGCAGATTTGATCATATAACCCATCCATACACATACACAACCTTAAAAATATATGGAAAATATGGGGAAAATCTTACAAAAATATTTAAGAGAAACATTAATTTATGTTTACTTATAAAGAGTTCCTATACATACTCACAGAAAACTAGTCAATCTAATCACTAGGACCATAGCCTTGTCTAACTCAATGAAACTAAGCCATGCCCATGGGGCAACCCAAGATGAGCGGGTCATGGAGGAGAGATCTGACAGGATGTGGTCCACTGGAGAAGGGAATGGCAAACCACTTCAGTATTCTTGCCTCGAGAACCCCATGAACAGTAGGAAAAGGCAAAATGATAGGATACTGAAAGAGAAACTCTCCAGGTCAGTAGGTGCCCAAGATGCTACTGGAGATCAGTGGAGAAATAACTCCAGAAAGAATGAAGAGATGGAGCTAAAGCAAAAAGAATACCCAGCTGTGGATGAGACTGGTGATAGAAGCAAGGTCCCATGCTGAAAAGAGCAATATTGCATAGGAACCTGGAATGTCAGGTCCATGAATCAAGGCAAATTGGAAGTGGTCAAACAAGAGATGGCCAGAGTGAATGTCGACATTCTAGAAATCAGTGAGCTCAAATGGACTGGAATGGGTGAATTTAATTCAGATGACCATTATATCTATTACTGTGGGCAGGAATCCCTCAGAAGAAATGGAGTGGCCATCATGGTCAACAAGAGTCTGAAATGCAGTACTTGGATGCAATCTCAAAAATGACAGAATGATCTCTGTTCATTTCCAAGGCAAACCATTCAATGTCACAGTAATCCAAGTCTATGCCCCAACCAGTGACGCTGAAGAAGCTGAAGTTGACCGCTTCTATGAAGACCTACAAGACCTTTTAGAACTAACACCAAAAAAAGATGTCCTTTTCATTATAGGGGACTGGAATGCAAAAGTAGGAAGTCAAAAAACACCTGGAGTGACGGGCAAAATTGGCCTTGGAATGTGGAATGAAGCAGGGCAAAGACTAATAGAGTTTTGCCAAGAAAATGCACTAGTCATAACAAACACCCTCTTCCAACAACACAAGAGAAGACTCTATACATGGACATCACCAGATGGTCAACACCGAAATCAGATAGATTATACTCTTTGCAGTCAAAGATGGAGAAGCTCTATTCAGTCAGCAAAAACAAGACCAGGAGCTGACTGTGGCTCAGATCGTGAACTCCTTATTGCCAAATTCAGACTTAAATTGAAGAAAGTAGGGAAAATCACTAGACCATTCAGGTATGACCTAAATCAAATCCCTTATGATTTTAGAGTGGAAGTGAGAAATAGATTTAAGGGCCTAGATCTGATAGATAGAGTGCCTGATGAACTATGGAATGAGGTTCGTGACATTGTACAGGAGACAGGGATCAAGACCATCCCCACGGAAAAGAAATGCAAAAAAGCAAAATGGCTGTCTGGGGAGGCCTTACAAATAGCTGTGAAAAGAAGAGAAGCAAAGCGCAAATTAGAAAAGGAAAGATATAAACATCTGAATGCAGAGTTCCAAAGAATAGCAAGGAGAGATAAGAAAGCCTTCTTCAGTGATCAATGCAAAGAAATAGAGGAAAACAACAGAATGGGAAAGACTAGGGATCTCTTCAAGAAAATCAGAGATACCAAAGGAACATTTCAAGCAAAGATGGGTTCAATAAAGGACAGAAATGGTATGGACCTAACAGAAGCAGAAGACATTAAGAAGAGGTGGCAAGAATACACTGAAAAACTGTATAAAAAGATCTTCACGACCCAGATATTCACGATGGTGTGATCACTGACCTAGGGCCAGACATCCTCGAATGTGAAGTCAAGTGGGCCTTAAAAAGCATCACTACGAACAAAGCTAGTGGAGGTGATGGAATTCCAGTTGAGCTATTCCCAAACCTGAAAGATGATGCTGTGAAAGTGCTACACTCAATATGCCAGCAAATTTGGAAACCTCAGCAGTGGCCACAGGACTGGAAAAGGTCAGTTTTCCTTCCAATCCCAAAGAAAGGCAATGCCAAAGAATGCTCAAACTACCGCAATATTGCACTCATCTCACACGCTAGTAAAGTAATGCTCAAAATTCTCCAAGCCAGGCTTCAGCAATATGTGAACCGTGAATTTCCAGCTGTTCAAGCTGGTTTTAGAAAAGGCAGAGGAATCAGAGGTCAAATTGCCAACATCTGCTGGATCATGGAAAAAGCAAGAGAGTTCCAGGAAAGCATTTATTTCTGCTTTGTTGACTATGCCAAAGCCTTTGACTGTGTGGATCACAATAAACTGTGGACAATTCTGAAAGAGATGGGAATACCAGACCACCTCATCTGCCTCTTGAGAAATCTGTATGCAGGTCAGGAAGCAACAGTTAGAACTGGACATGTAACAACAGACTGGTTCCAAATAGGAAAAGGAGTATGTCAAAGCTGTATATTGTCACCCTGTTTAGTTAACTTATATGCAGAGTACATCATGAGAAACACTGGACTGGAAGAAACACAAGTTGGAATCAAGATTGCCGGGAGAAATATCAATAACCTCAGCTATGCAGATGACATCACCCTTATGGCAGAAAGTGAAGAGGAGCTAAAAAGCCTCTTGATGAAAGTGAAAGTGGAGAGTGAAAAAGTTGGCTTAAAGCTCAACATTCAGAAAACAAAGATCATGGCATCCGGGCCCATCACTTCATGGGAAATAGATGGGTAAACCGTGGAAACAGTGTCAGACTTTATTTTTCTGGGTTCCAAAATCACTACAGATGGTGACTGCAGCCATGAAATTAAAAGACGCTTACTCCTTGGAAGGAAAGTTATGACCAACCTAGATAGCATATTGAAAAGCAGAGACATTACTTTGCCAACAAAGGTTCGTCTAGTCAAGGCTATGGTTTTTCCTGTGGTCATGTATGGATGTGAGAGCTGGTCTGTGAAGAAGGCTGAGCACTGAAGAATTGATGCTTTTAAACTGTGGTGTTGGAGAAGACTCTTGAGAGTCCCTTGGACTGCAAGGCGATCCAAGCAGTCCATTCTGAAGGAGATCAGCCCTGGGATTTCTTGGAAGGATTGATGCTAAAACTGAAACTCCAGTACTTTGGCCACCTCATATGAAGAGTTGACTCATTGGAGAAGACTCTGATGCTGGGAGGGATTGGGGGCAAGAGGAGAAGGGGACGACAGAGGATGAGATGGCTGGATGGCATCACTGACTCGATGGATGTGAGTCTCAGTGAAATCCGGGAGTTGGTGATGGACAGGGAGGTCTGGCATGCTGCGATTCATGGGGTCTCAAAGAGTCAGACATGACTGAGCGACTGATCTGATCTGATCTGATGAATAAATAAGAAATTTTAGAACAGTCTAGAGAAAAATATTGTCATGAAAGATATCTTAAGACAGTAATATATGAGAGAAGATAATATTTTTGTATAAACTGTTTGTGAAAGTCACTCAGTCATGTCCAGTTCTTTGCAACCCCATGGAGTATAGAGTCCATGGAATTCTCCAGTTGAGAATACTGGAGTGGATAGCCATTCCCTTCTCCAGGGAGTCTTCCCAAGCCAGGGATCAAACCCAGGTCTCCCACATTTCAGGCAGATTCTTTAACAGATGAGTCACAAGGGAAGCCCAAGAATACTGTAGTGAGTAGCTTATCCTTCTCCAGCGGCTTTTCCAAACTCAGGAATCAAAGCAGGGTCTCCTGAGTGGCAGGCGGATTCTTTACCAGTTGATCTAACAGGGAAGCACTTATGTGGATAAAAAACCATGATGCTATGAAGAAAATAATACTCTCTTTTAAAATTAAGCATTTATTTGGTTGCAGCATGCAAATTCTTACTTGTGGGATCATAAGAGAAAAAAATTGTAACTGCATGTGGTGATGGATATTACTGTATGTGTGGTGATTTACCAATATGTACAAATACATAAACACTATGTTTTACACTTAGAGCTAATATAATGTTATGAGAATTATGTCTCAATTAAAAATTTCAACAAACAAGGTTGGAATATGTGGATTAAATTAGTTTCATTCTTACCTCATTTAAGCTTCTCTGGTGGCTCAGACAGTAAAGAATCTGACTGCAGTGTAGGAGACCTGATTTTCATACCAGGGTCAGGATGATCCCTTGGAGAAGGGAATGGTAACCCATTCCAGCATTCTTGCCTGGAGAATCCCATGGACAGAGGAGCCTGGCAGTCTACAGTCCATGCAGTCACAAAGAGCACAACTGAGCAACTAACATTTCACTTTATATCATTTTGTGGACCCAAATTAAACTCATCACTTAGATTTTTAAATATCAAATCTCACTGCATCCTACAGGGATTATGACAGACACACAGAAATAGTAAGTCACCTGCACACGAGATATAGGCTTCCTCCTTTGGAGAGCATGAAGTGTAATTCCAAGGGTCAGAAGGACACTGCCAGAGAGAGGTGTCAGTTTTCCGACAGCGGATTCCATCCACCCACTGAGGTCTAGAAACTTCCCTGAGACCAACAGAAGAGTTGAGGGTTCCGCTGTCCCCACAGCCAAGCTGTCTGCAGATCACGGACACAGTGATGTCTTGCATGGGGCTGTGGCAGACACTGCCCCAGGTCCCGTTGTAGAAAACTTCCAGCCACTCAGCACACTGCTGGTCCTCGCTCACCATCCTGAGGGCCAGGAACTCTGAGATTGAAAGAGGAGGAGACAGGACACAGTGAAAACTTTGCTGGATGTTCTAGATTTTCCTTTCTTCTAGAAATGGTGAACATTCATCTCTGATCTTGTTCAAGAGATACCCACTAGATTACAAGACTGACATCACCTCCCTTTTAACTGACTTTGTCCATTTATGTCTGTCTTTCTATTTCTACCACAATGGTGTAGTGGATATGAACTGAGAAGAAGACCAAACTTCATGGATGCTAGTCAGAGAGGCGCAGCTGAATCCTGCTTCCTGACGAAATCTTTAAAGAGTATGTCAAAGGTATGTGATGTGGATATTAAGGAGATAGGGATAATAATTAATCCAAAAATGTAAATGTCCACATCCCAATCTTTGCAACCTGTGAATGTGTTACCGTACCTGACAAGAGGGATTTACAGATGTGATTAAGCTAAGGACCTCGGGATGGTGAGATGATGTGTTAACAATATGAGCCCAGTCTGATCACACCCTTAGACTCACTATTCTTAAACGTGGAATACTTTTTTAGCTCTGGCTAGAAAGAGCGATGTGATTCTGGATAATGGTTGAAGGCCCGCAGCATTGCTGGTCTGATAATGGATGAAGGGTGCTGTGAAGGAAGGAATGTAGGTGGTTTCAAGAAGTTTGAAAAGGCAAGAAACAGATTCTCCCCTAGAGCCACAAAAGTGATGCAGCCCTGCTGAAGCCTTGATCCCAGCCCAGTGAGATCCCTGCTGGACATCTAAGCTAGAGAAGAGTAAGGAAATAAATATATGCTGTTTTAAACCACTAATGGGTAAATTGTTAGGGAAGCAAACAGAAACTAGTACCGTGGGTTCAAATTTTTTGTATGAAACTGGAGAGAGAGCCCTGCTTTCAAGAAAAACTATAAGAAACAGCTCTGCCAGGAAACACTGCTGAGAAGAAAGGACTAGAATCTTAGCTGCTGCCCAAGGAGGTGAAAGCACCTCTTTTTCACTTCTGCTGCAAAAACAGGCTTCATGGGAAGAAGCCTCCTTCTCTAGTCCTTTCAGCATCTCTCCCTCAGCGCTCAGACCCCTGTCCTCCAGGGCCCCACCCCTCCTCCAGCCTGTGGACAGTGTGCAGCACAGACCTGTGCAGATGACTCCCGCGTCCTGCTTGTGTCTGCAGTTGTGCCGCCCCCTGCCCCGGGAAGGGCACCTCCACACGCGGGACTCCTTTCCTGTGCAGTTCAGGTTGTCCAGCCAGATGGGCCCTGATCCTGCCCCGAAGTGAGCAGACGCCGTGGCATTGAGGGCTTCTCCACAGCCCAGCTGCCTGCACACCACGTGGGCATCGTCCAGGTCCCAGCCGTCATCACAGATGGTGCCCCAGGAGCCCTGGTCAAGGATCTCCACTCTCCCAGCGCAAGGACCGGCTCCGCCCACCACGCGGAGCTGTCTGCTCTCTGAGGAGAGAGAAATGGAACAATGGGGCCGTGACCCCAAGGGTTGAGGATCTTCTGTCCTGTGGGACCCTTACCTGAGCAGTAGGGGGCGCTCTCCACTGAGGCCTCAGAGCCTGCTGGTTCTGCCATAGAGTCGTTGCACTGGGGCAGCACCTGGGTCTGGTTTCCTGAAGAAACAACAATGATCAGAAGTCTGGAAGGGTTGAAGAACAAGAAACTGAATTAAGGAAAATAATGACCTACTGATGGAGCCTAAGATGAAGGCTGTGACCCAGCAATAAAGTTATCATACTCTTAGTGTTCACCTTCTCCCTGGAGAGTTCTGCTTCTGACAGTCCCACAATTCCTGTTTTAACCCAAGTGTTGCTGTAAGAATGAGTTAAGTAAATTGTATCCCTAAATTTATCCCTGTGCTGTGCTTAGTTGCTCAGTCATGTCCAACTGTTTCTAACCCCTTGGAATGTAGCCCACCAGTATCCTCTGCCCATAGGATTTTTCAGGCAAGAATATTGGAGTGGGTTGCCAAGCCCTCCTCCAGGGGATCTTCCCAACCTAGGGATGAAACCCAGGTCTCCCGCACTGCAGGCAGATTTTTTACCATCTGAGCCACCAGGGAAGCCCAAATCTATCCCTAAGTAAAAGCAAAATAAAATTCTTTCTGAAGGATTTCTACAAGTTTTTCAATGTGTATCTTTAAAACAAACACTTATTTAAAATAGATGTCATGAAAAATGGAAAGGAAAAAGGAGACATTAGAAAAAATTTCCCAGAGTTTTCAGCTGCTAGAGTTACCTGATGAGAATATATATATAGCCATGGTGGAAGTGCTTATGGAATTAATTAACAAAATGTGTATCTTTGCAGAGAAATGATAACAAAAACCAAATACTTCTAGAGCTGAAAAAGTTGTTAGCTGTAATTAAGAACTAAAGAAGAAGTGTAGCCAGACATTAGCTCAGCATAAAGTAGAAACATCAAAATGCAAAATCAGAGGATATTCTTCAATTAATTCAGGTCACATAGTAAGAGTTCTGGTTATATTGTTGCATGGCAGTTTTTCCAAAAAACTTGGTTCACTTTGGTTTAGTCCCTCAGTCATGTCCAACTCTTTGTGACCCAATTAACTGCAGCTTGCCAGGCTTCCCTGTTCATCACCAACTTCTGGAACTTGCTCAAACTCATGTCCATCAAGTCCGTGATGCCATCCAACTATCTCATCCTCTGTCATCCCCTTTTCCTCCTGCCCTCATTCTTTCCCAGCATCAGGGGCTTTTCCAATGAGTCAGCTCTTCTCATCAGGTGGCCAAAGTATTGAAGATTCAGCTTCAGTACCAGTTCTTTCAATGAATATTCAGGACTAATTTCCATTAGGATCCACTAGTTTGATCTCCTTGCAGTCCAGGAGACTCTAAAGAGTCTTCTCCAACACCACAGTTCAAAAGCATCAATTCTTCATTGCTCAACTTTCTTTATGGTCCAACTCTCACATCCATACATAACTACTGGAAAAATCATGCTTTGACTAGATGGACCTTTGTCAGCAAAGTAATGTCTCTGCTTTTTAATATGCTGTCTAGGTTGGTCATAGCTTTTCTTCCAAGGAGCAAGCATCATTTAACTTCATGGCTGCAGTCACCATCTGCAGTGATTTTGGAGCCCCCAAAAATAGTCTGTCACTGTTTCCATTATTTCCACATCTATTTGCCATGAAATAATGGGACTGGATACCATGATCTTTGTTTTTTTAATGTTGAGTTTTAAGCCAGCGTTTTCACTCTGCTCTTTCACTTTCATCAAGAGGCTCTTCAGTTCCTATTCGCTTTCTGCCATAAGGGTCGTGTCATCAGCATATCCGAGATTATTGATATTTCTCCTGACAATCTTGATGTCAGCTTGTGCTTCATCCAGCCCAGCATTTCACGTGATGTACTCTGCATATAAGTTAAAAAACAGGGTGAATATATACAGTCTTGACGTACTCCTTTCCCAATTTGGAAACAGTCTGTTGTTCCATGTCCAGTTCTAACTGTTGCTTCTTGACCTGCACACAGATTTATCAAGTGGCAGGTAGGTGGTCTAGTATTTCCATTTATTTAACAATTTTCACACATTGTTGTGATCCACAAAGTCAAAGGCTTTGTCATAGTCAATAAAGCAGAAGTAGAGGTTTTTCTGGAACTCTCTTGCTTTTTCTGTGATCCAACAGATATTGGCAATTTGATCAATATGAAAAGGCAAAACTTAGTAGCTGAAGAAAAAAAATATGCACTTAATTTTGGGTCATTAATCAGAAAAAGCCTCAGTTTGGCCATCTTTCAGTGGGGTCTTTCAGTGCTGCAATTAGATGTCACCTGGAGCTGAAGTCATTTAAAGACTTGCCTGAACTCTGGTTCTGTAAGGAAATTCCCAGAAACGTTCTAAGGATAAAGGAACATCATGTCTTCAACTGAATTCAGAAAGAATTTACATATTCAGGAAGAAATGGGGCAGAAGGGGAACAGAGAATGAAGGACACACACAGATTAAAGCAAAATATTGTTATTAACATTTAGAAGCCCACATAAAGTTCATAAAGGAATTTTTATATTGTTTTCCCAACATTTTTATGTCTCAACATACATCAAAATTGAAAGAATTAAAAGATGAAAACAAGTCAAAGAGAATTCATTGCCAGGACACTTTCACAAAAATACTCATAACATCAAAAATAAAATACCTAGGAGAAATCCTAGTAGAAGATGGGCAAAACCTCTGAAATTCAGGATCTAACCGAATGGAGGGATGTATTATGTTAATGATTTGGAAAACTCAACATTGTCAATGTCAATCATCCTCAAATTTCTATGTCTACTCTCAAATTTTTAAATCTAATCTCAATGATACCTTTAAGCTTTTCTTTTGGTTAAAATGACAAGCTGATTTCTAAATTCATACAAAATACAAGCAACCAAGAATGAACAGCACAGTTGGTAAGAAAAGCAACAATATTAGAGAAGTTAATATAAAGTAATTCTTGTAAATTAAAATTATTCAGACTAACTACAAAGTTTGAAATTCAGGGAGATAGTGAAGGACAGGGAAGCCTGTTATGCTGTAGTCCATGGGGGTCACAACGAGTAAGACATGACTTAGCAATTGAACAACAACAACTACAAAGTTATGATAATTAAGAATATGCAGTATCGGTGCAAGGATAGACAAATGATAACATGGAACAGAATAGAGTCTCAAATAAGACAGACATAATTGCCCTTCTGCTTATGACAAAGGCAGCACTGCAGTGGGGAAGAGTCTTTTCAGAAAAAGATTCTGAGTCAACTGGATATCTATATGAAACCTGACCCTTATCTTACATAGATATTAATCCCAGAAGGAATGCGCAATAATATGCAAGAGAAATATAGTAAAATTTCCATAAGATACTCTTAGGGAATGTTTTTAAGATCTTTGAGTAGGCAAAAAAAATTTTAAGGATATAAGAAGCATTAAATGTACAGAAAAATGTTGGTAAGTTATATTTACATAAGATTAAGAAATGAGTTCATCAAAGGACACCATTTGATTAAGAAAATGAAAATAAAAGACCAAAGGTTGAACATGGAAAATAAGTAACACATATTTGCATCCAAAGACATTGTCATGGTAAGTTATAATATCATATTTGTAATAGTCAAGAACTGGAAATAACTCAGATTTATACTGTCAGTAGAATGGATTAGCACATGGCCATGTGATCATTCAAAACATACTCTACTCCTCTGTCCATGGGATTTTCCAGGCAGGAGTACTAGAGTGGGGAGACATTGCCTTCTCTGAATAAAAAATTATTAATAATAAAGTGCTACAATATACAACATCATGTGTGAATCCCAAACATAATTTTGAGTATATGAAATTAAATACAAAAGATGAAACATATGGCATCATTTTATATAAAGTTCAAACATTCATAAAACTCTCTATGTTAGTAGAAGTTTGGTAAGCAATTTTCCCTGTAGAAGAGAGGGGATGACAATGACTATGGTGCTGGGGACATTCTCTTTGTTGCTCTGGGTTGGGGTTCATACTGAGGTCTATACTTACGGCTCCTGCGTTGTTTTCTATGATTATATGTAAGTAAAAATGTTGTTTAAAAATATATTATTCCCCTTCACACTTCTTGCCCTGAACTGAAAAATGAATGAACAATGAGAAGATCCATATTTCACCACAAAATCTTTGACTTTGAAGCCCATTTAACCTCACTCTCTACTCTTGGAGACATTTAACTCCAGGAGCATCCTGAGTTCCAGTAGCCCTTCCTTGTCTCTTACCTGAGCAGATCACAGAGGCTGTGTTGCTATGTGAACAGTCAGGACCACCCAGGGCAGTCACAGGACAACTCCACAGGAAGGACTCTGCCCCTGAGCAGTGAAATCGAGCTGTTAGGATCTGATCACCTCCTTCCACCAAGTGTGGTCCTCCGGGGGTGGAGATGGCAACTCCACAGCTGAGCTGACGACAGACAACATTGGCATTGGTCAGACTCCAGTGGGAGGCACAGAGCGCTCTCCATCGTCCAGAAATGTTCATCTCCACCTGCCCCTCACACTGAGAGGAGCCGTTTGTCATGAGCCGGACTTCTGAGTATGCTGGTAGAAGAAGACAGAGTTTCAGCAAAATCACATGACTTTCTCACCTGAATAGGGTGTTTACAGATGTGAAACGCCTGACCTGCATCTCACCTGAACAGACAACCTGAGCAGCTCCACTGTGGTGACAAGAGCCGCCTGGACAAGGCACTCTGGGGCAGACTGAGAGCTCAGGCTCCTCCCCCTCACACCTGAACTCTTCAGCCCAGACCTGGCCATCAGACTCTCTGAAGAGCTTATGTCCCAGGACAGACACAGCCTTGCCACACCCCAGCTCTGCACAGATGACCTGGGCAGTGGGAAATGTGAAGTTCCCATCAGACACTGGGATCCAAGCTTCTCCAGAATGCACTTCTACTCGCCCTGAGCAGGGTCCATCCCCTCCAGCCAGACGCACAAATCCTAAGAGGAAACAACAAAACTAGTGTTCATGGTACTGACTTGAATCTGCACATTACAGGCAGTGGAGTGTAAGTTTTTCGTTTTAGAAGTGGAGCATGTAGAGAGTCTTTGACAGTTAGTGTCATAATTGAATTTTCATGAGCAGGTTTCTAAAGAGAAATCCAGGAGGATTGCAAGGTCAGTTTGGAATGGTTGAATCCCAAGAACAGACACTTTGAGACTGGTTAAAAATGTGAATTCTTTGGTCTAGGAGCCTGGAAACTACAGAGCCCAATTCAGATCATTGGAATGGCTAAATACTGGAAACACATCTTTTAGCATTGGTTGGAGAAGTGAATTTCTCATTTAGCAGCCAAGGACCTATATACACATCCAAGGACACTGTATAATATTCCGGCACTTAAACTTCAACATAGAGATATGAAGACCAGAAGCCACCCAGAGAGATGTGGGCTATGAGATTAGAGACCTAGCATCCAGACAAGCTTAGAAACTTCCATGGGACTGTGGGGCTAATATTCTGACCAGTTTTCTCTCCCAGAAGCTAGTCCTCAAGTGACTTAGATTAAGGAAAGTCCTGAGGCTGGATCGATGAGGGCATGCCAACCTGTAGATGGGTGACAGCCCCAGAGAAGAAATATGGACACTATCACTAATTCACATTTATGGCATCACATCTTGTCTTTCTGATACTTTTTGATGCCAAAAAATTCCATGAATTCCTTCAGTGACCTCAGTGGGAAGGAAAATGAATTAAGAAAACTCAGAGAGTCATAGAGAGAGAGTCCCAGCCATCTCTCTTGAAATCCTAGGATTTGTCAAAGAATCTGGCGGAGAGTGTGCTCTCAGTGGGAGTTTACCAGACAGCTGAGTTTCCACATCATCTCCTATTAAAGGTTCTTCTTCTCAAAGAGGACTCATAGGAAATGATAAGGGCTGATAAGAATTGATTTTAATACTATCATTGTACTAATTCCAACCACAGAAAAATAGGCATTCTTCTCAAGCACACATGGAATAGTCTCCAGGCTAGGTTACAAATAAGCCTTAACAAATTCAAAAATATTAAAATAATTCCAAGTATCTTACATGACCATAATGGAATGGAACTAAAATTCAATAATGATCAGAAAACAGGAATTCATGAATCTATAAAAATTAAAACACACACTCATATTTTAATTGTTTTCCTATTTCTATAAAGAATGCTATTTAGATAGGAATTGCATTAAATCTATAGATCACTTTGAGAAGTACAGGCATTTTAACAATACTAATTCTTTCAGGCCAGAAACACAGAATGACTTTCCATTGATCATATTGTCTTTAATTTCTTTCATGAATGTTTACAATTCTAAAAGAAGATGGCATGTTGCCAAAAATAAGGAGGAAGAAGAAGGAGAAGGGGGAAGAAATGAGCAAAGAAGCCATAATTTGGAGAATTCCAAGTTGAAAAAGCCTCAATATGGATAAATATGCAAATATTTGTGGGAAACACTCCTTGAATAGGTTGTTAGCATACTACATCACCCTCTGCTCCTCTCATCTACCACCTAAACTGCTATCTTTTCTCATTTTTCCCATTTCAGACAAGCAAACACCATTTTAAAAGATACAGATGGATGGAAAAGAAAATCAGAAAGGGTAGCTACTGCTGAAGAGGTAGGATGTAGCTGGGGTACATGGTAGGCAAGGTGGGATCAAAGAAGTTTTGAAACTAAAGAAGGAAAAGCAAAATAAAAGTTCATCATTTGATCATCAAGGGAACACATTTTGAACTGAATGAAGATAACCCAATGAAAAAAATTTATTTGATTCATCAAGTACAATTCCCTGATTTCTGGGTGTGTTCTGATTATTTACTTCTGAAGTTCTTCCTGGTAAAGGACTGCTTAGTGATTCCCAACATCCAACCAAAAAATTATTAGAATTTCCAAAAGAGAGAAATGTAACCCATAACACATTTTTTAAAAACAATCATTTAAAGCAGCTTCAGAAATTACAGAAATGATTGAATTGGCTGAAGAGGTCCTTAAACCCCTAATATCAATATGCTTAATGAAGCATAAAAATAAACAGGGAGAAAAACTAGGAAAAATAAACAAATGAGACTTCTGAAACTTAAAAATATAGTATTGGAATGAACATTTGGATTAATTACACAAGAGACTAGACATTGCAAAATAAAAGAACTGGGAAGTAAAACACAGCAGTAGAAACTATCTAAACTGAACCAAAGAGAATAAAAAGGCAGAAAATATGAATAGAAACTCAATGGCATGTAGGATAATATAAAAATATATAAAATATGTGTATTTGGAGATTCAGAATAAGGGATGTGCTGAAAATATTAAGAAAAGATAAATGACATTTTCCCAAAGTTATTGAAAATTGTAAACCCACTGATCCAAAAAATTAAACAAACCCCAGACAAGATAGTGAAACCATTCTCAGAAAACTTGACAATGTAATTACTGAAATTCATTGATAAACAAACAAACAAAATATGTTAAGAGCAGCCAGGGAAATTTGACACATTATATACAATGAACAAAAGGATAAGTATTATTTACTGACTTTTTGTTGGAGGCAATGAATGTCAGATGACAATGTAAAAACATATGTAAAGTATTGGGATTGGGCATTTGTTACCCTTAAATTGAATCAGCTATGAAAATACTTTTCAAAACTGAATGAAAATTAAAATGATTTCAGGTAAATGAGAGATGATAGAATTGGAGGCCACCAGACACACACTACACAAAACTGTCTCAGAAAGTTCTTCAAGCTAAAAGAAGATGACAGCAGATGAAAACAGGGATCTTCTCAAAGCTATAGAGACTGCTAAATGTTGATTCTCTATTAGAAGATTTAAGGCAAAAATATTAGCAACAAACTATAAGATTCATAATAAATTTATGAGTAGAATGTATGACAATGATAGCAACAAAGACAGGAACAGGAAAATGGAAGAAAAGTATAGTGACTGACATTGCATGTTGTGACACAATATCATTTCAAGGTGAAATGTAATTGAAGATTAATAATTCAACGTTGGGCTTTCCCGGTGGTTCAGTGGTGAAGACTCCACCTGAAAATGCAGGAGACATGGGTTCAATCTGTGGTCTAGGAAAATCCCACATACCACAGAGCAACTAGCCTGTGCACCACAACTAGTGAGCCTGTACTCTAGAGCCCAGGGGCCACAACTACTGAAGCTTGTGCACCATAGAGCCTGTGCACTACAGCAAGAGAGGCCACCACAATGAGAAACTCATGCCTGCAACTAGAGAGTAGCCTTTGATCTCCACACCTAGAGAAAAGTCCATGCAGCAATGAAGACCCAGCCAGCAAAAAATAAAAATTACTTTAAAAATTTTTTAAAATTAAACATTATCATCACCTAAAAATCTGATACGATTAATAAACCAATACAGTATTTAAATTAAAATGATAAAATATACTCGAAGATTAAAATAAGAACAAAGATATAACATATAGTAGCTACTGCTGCTACTACTGCTAAGTCACTTCAGTTGTGACCGATTCTGTGCGACCCCATAGATGGCAGCCCACCAGGCTCCCCAGTCCCTGAAATTCTCAAGGGAAGAACACTGGAGTGGGTTGCCATTTCCTTGTCCAATACATAAAAGTAAAAAGTGAAAGTGAATTTATTCAGTCGTGTTTGACTCTTAGTGACCCCATGGACTGCAGCCTACCAGGCTCCTCCGTCCATGGGATTTTCCAGGCAAGAGTACAGGAATGGATTGTCATTGCCTTCTCTAACAATAGCAGGCAAGTACACTTAAACCCAATTATATCACTAATTACATTAAATGTAAATAGTTTAAGTACTCCAAATAAAAAACAAGATAATCAGACCAGATAAAATAAGACAAAACAGTATACTATCTACAAACTTATATGTGTGTAAATATAAACACAGGAATATATTAAAGAGGTAAAAATTAAATACCATGCAAACACAAATCATAGAAAACTGTATATAATATTTAAATTAATATCATACAAAGTCAGACTATAAGACACATAATTCACTTAGAGAAAAAGAAACATTTTATGATAAAATACAAAAGAAATTATATAGTATTGAAACTGGTGGGTTAAAAATAAAGTGATGCTTAGAAGAAAATTTAGAACCTTGACGCTTCCTTGATGATTACATTAGAATAAAAATAGAGACAGAAAGAAATGATCCAAGACTCCACCTCAAGAATCTATGAAAGCAACCACAATCATAACTGAAAAAGAGGAATGAAAACTGAGCAAAGAAATCAACTAAGAAGAAAGCAAATACACGATCAAGAAAATCAACACAGTCCATTAGTGATTCTTTTAAAAAGAACATTAACACTGATAATCTTCTAGCAAACCAATTAAGAAAAAAAGAGGGAACACATTAACAGCATCAGTAACGAAAGGAGGACTATCATTGCAGATCTTCCCAACATGTAAAGATATGAGATATGAATCAGTGTTACTAATTTGAAATTTTTTTTGTAAAATGGGCCAAGTCCTTAAAAACACATTACTTGTGATACATAACTCACCAAAATCTGATACAAAAGAGAAAAATATGAGTAAATTTATTTGTTAAAAAAACAGAATCCATATTATAAAAATTTTCCACTAAGAAAACTGCCAGCTACAAATGCTAGCACTTCCACAGAGCTCAGAAATGATTCCCACAACAGGATAAAGGAAGAGAGGGAGGGAAGGAATGAGGGCAGCAAGGAAGTGTAACACAGAGGCTGTAGTGAATGTACGAATTGACCTATATCTTTCCAACCCTCCCCTCCTGCAATCCTTGCATCTTCATCTCCTCACCATTTTGCACTTCAGTACTGTAGTCCCTGGTGGCTCAGAAGATAATCAAGACTCTGCCTGCAATGTGGGAGACCCAGATTTGATCCCTGGAAGAGGAAGATCCCCTAGAGAAAGAAATGGCCACCCACTCCAGTATTCATGCCTGGAGAATACTATGGTCCATGGGGTCACAAAGAGTAGGACAGGACTGAAGGAACTTGGAGCACTTGCACCACAGTCCTTCACAATGTGTGTTCCCTCCCAGATCTTCCACCTGAACCCCTCCTGAAATAACCCTCCTTGTTATTTCAAACAAGCTTCTCTACTCTCCTAAACACGGTACTTCACTTCCAGCAATCCACTACTGAAGCTGAAATTTCTCTTCCATACCTGACTCCGAAGGTTGAGCAGAAGAAACTCCGAGAGTTTTGATTAAGATAATGAAAACACATGCTATTCTAATCTTATTACTGCTATATCAACACCACTTTGATTTATCTTCACATCATTAAAATATGTCTGAAAATACAGAAAAAAAAACAGACCAGGAGGAGGAAACTAATGACAAAAAGAGAAATAGAAGGAACACGGAACCATTCATAAAAATGTGAGAGTCTAAGTTAGAGCAATGATAGTAGGGTGTACAAACCACAATCAGGGTTTAAATATTAAGTTCAGTTCAGTTCAGTTCAGTCACTCAGTTATGTCCGACTCTTTGCGATCCCATGAATTGCAGCACAGCAGGCCTCCCAGTCCATCACTAACTCCCAGAGTTCACTCAAACTCATGTCCATCAAGTCGGTGATGCCATCCAGCCATCTCATCCTCTGTCGTCCCCTTCTCCTCCTGCCCCCAATCCCTCCCAACATCAGAGTCTTTTCCAATGAGTCAACTCTTTGCATGAGGTGGCCAAAGTACTGAAGTTTCAGCTTTAGCATCATTCCTTCCAAAGAAATCCCAGGGCTGATCTCCTTCAGAATGGACTGGTTGGATCTCCTTGCAGTCCAAGGGACTCTCAAGAGTCTTTTCCAACACCACAGTTCAAAAGCATCAATTCTTCGGCGCTCAGCCTTCTTCACAGTCCAACTCTCACATCCATACATGACCACTGGAAAAACCATAGCCTTGACTAGACAGACCTTTGTTAAATATCACAGCACATCCAATTCTCTACTTCTAAGTATATCTTAAATGGAATTAATAACAAAACATCAGTTTTCTTAGGATAACATTTGAAGTTCTAATTTCACATAAAGTTTCAACATCACACACTCCGTTTTCACTCAGATGCTCATTTATCAAAATATGGTAGAGACACCTGTATTATTTCCACAAATTTATCATCAGTTGGAACCATGATTATGACATTGTGACAATGAGGAAGGTCACTTGAGATGCCAGAAACAGGTTTGTTTAAAACAAAAGTTTCTAACTAAAATTCAAATTCACCTTGAAAATAATTATTTTTAATAAGAATGATTAAGAGAATGGAAGAAAATATTTTGAAGAGATGAATAGATTTATGACATAAGTGCTGTAGTGGTTTCACAAATGCATACTTATCAAGCAGTTTTGTATGTCAGACATACCTCAATAAAGTACTTTTTTTTAACCAATACAATATTGTAAAGTTAAATAAAGTACTTTTTAAAAAGGAAAAGAATTGTTTCCTTAAGGGCATCAACTAGAATCATCAAAGATCTGCTGAAGGTGAGATTAGAAAAGATCACTTTTCCAATGATCTTCCTGTACATAAAGACCCAACAGCTGATTGGTTGTGGCTGTTAAGGACCTACTGCAGATGTCTTCAGGGCTCCTCTGTCCCACCATCCCATTAGATGGGGCGATACTACCCTAAGACCAGCCTTCTACCTTAAGGAATTCACTGTGATAACTGACAATATCTTCCTCCAGTCCAGTTGTTCTGATGTGATTAATAACCTGGACATTCAATCTGCAATTGTGATAACAACTAGAAGCATCTCTGTCAAATACTGTGAGCACCCATTCACACCCTGGTTTCACTTCTTTCCTGCATCCACCTTGGCATAGGTCTAACACACTTAGATAGCACTGAGTATTTCTTAGGAGTTACATCAGGTCCTCATAGCTTCAATTCACTTCAGTTCAGTTCAGTTCCTCAGTCATGTCTGACTCTTTGCAACACCATGGACTGCAGCATGCCAGGCCTCCCTGTCCATCACCAACTCCCGGGGTTTACTCTATCTCATGTTTATTCAGTCGGTGATGCCATCCAACTACTTCATCCTCTGTAATCCCTTTCTCCTCCCACCTTCAATCTTTCCCAGCATCATGGTCTTTTCCAATGAGTAGGTTCTTTGCCTGAGGTAGCCAAAGTACTGGAGTTTCAGCTTCAGCATCAGTCCTTCCAAAGAACACCCAGGGCTGATCTTTAGAATAGACTGGTTGGATCTCCTTGCAGTTCAAGGGACTCTCAAGAGTCTTCTCCAACACCACAATTCAAAAGCATCAATTCTTGAGCACTCAGCTTTCTTTATAGTCTAACTCTCACATCGATACAGGACTACTGGAAAAACCATAGCTTTGACTAGACCGGTCTTTGTTGGCAAAGAAATGTCTCTGCTTTTTAATATTCTGTCTAGGCTGGTCATAGCTTTTCTTCCAAGGAGCAATCGTATTTTAATTTCATGGCTGCAATCACCATCTGTAGTAATTTTGGAGTAAAAAAAAAAAAAAAAAAAAAAAGTCTGTCACGATTTCTACTGTTTCCCCATCTATTTGCCAGGAAGTTATGGGACCAGGTGCTATGATCTTAGTTTCTGAATGTTGAGTTTTAAGCCAACATTTTCACTCTCTTCTTTCACTATCAAGAGGCTCTTTAGTTCTTTGCTTTCGACCATAAGTGTGATGTAACCTGCATCTAAGGTTATTGATATTTCTCCTGGCAATCTTGATTCCAACTTGTGCTTCATCCAGTCCAACATTTCTTATGACGTAATCTACATATAAGTTAAATAAGCAGGGTGGCAATATACAGCTTGACATACTCCTTCCCCGATTTGGAACCAGTCTTTTGTTCCATGTCCAGTTCTAACTGTTGCTTCTTGACTTACATACAGATTTATCAGGATGCAGGTCAGATGGTCTGGTATTCCCATCTCTTAAAGAATTTTCTAGTTTGTTATGATCCACTCAGTTATGACTTTGGCATAGTCAATAAAGTAGAAGTAGATATTTTCTGGAACTCTCTTGCATTTTCAGTGATTGAATGGATGTTGGCAATTTGATCTCTGTTTTCTCTGTCTTTTCTAAATCCAGCTTGAACATCTGGAAGTTCACAGTTCATGGACCACAGCCTTGTCTAACTCAATGAAACTATCAGCCATGCCATGTAGGGCCACCCAAGACAGATAGGTCTTAATGGAGCGTTCTGACAAGACATGGTCCTCTGGAGAAGGAAAGGCAAACCACTTCAATATTCTTGCCTTGAGAACCCCACGAACTCTTAGCTTCACTGCCTCTTATACATGATGTGCTTCAGCTACTGTGTTGTAAATTTCAAGACTTCATTTTCCTGCTCCAACATCCCTGCAAATGTGGTGCGAGTTCCCCACTGGATTCATCAGGTACACCAGTGTGATGAGGTTTTCCCTGCCACAAGTCCCACTTCTGGTCTTCTCTGACTGTGACCTAGGGACATTTAAATGCACCACTGAATTTCTTTCACACCTTTTCCTTGTGTAACTGCACCATGACTTCGGGTATGGTCACTTGTCCATGGGTCTTCACATGCCCTTTTTGGGTCACCATTTCTTGGTTGAGCCTGTTCTATTGGCACATCACCCACATACCAACCTGAGGGACTGTGGTGATTCTGACTTTTAGGACCAATGAGGATAATACACCTTGTTGTCTCCAACTCTCCTATGACACCCCCCCCCCATCAATGTAGCCACACCCTACTGACCATTATGTCAAAGAATACAGAACAATTACCATGCTGAGACTGTGTCACAGAGGTTGAATCCAGAAGCTAATCTGTATGAAACTTTTGACCTCATCTCTGCCTCCTGTGACACATCACAAAGACCCTTCACCCAAGTATGTTCTAAAGACTGTATCCATAATCTCAAATCATTCTGGTAATAAGACAGAGGCTTTTCCTGCTAGAGATCCCCACACAAATCAGACAGGACTTACCTGAGCAGACTACTCCAGCATCCCAATCATGGGAATGGCTATCATTACGATCAGATAAGATCAGATCAGTCGCTCAGTCGTGTCCGACTCTTTGCGACCCCATGAACCGCAGCATGCCAGGCCTCCCTGTCCATCACCAGCTCCCGGAGGTCACTCAGACTCGCATCCATCAAGTCAGTGATGCCATCCAGCCATCTCATCCTCTGTCGTCCCCTTCTCCTCCTGCCCTCAATCCCTCCCAGCATCAGAGTCTTCTCCAATGAGTCAACTCTTCGCATGAGGTGGCCAAAATACTGGAGTTTCAGCTTTAGCATCATTCCTTCTAAAGAAATTCCAGGGCTGATCTCCTTCAGAATGGACTGGTTGGATCTTCTTGCAGTCCAAGGGACTCTCAAGAGTCTTCTCCAACACCACAGTTCAAAAGCATCAATTCTTCGGCATTCAGCCTTCCTCACAGTCCAGCTCTCACATCCATACATGACCACAGGAAAGACCATAGCCTTGACTAGGCGAACCTTTGTTGGTAAAGTAATGTCTCTGCTTTTGAATATGCTATCTAGGTGGGTCATAACTTTCCTTCCAAGGAGTAAGCGTCTCTTAATTTCATGGCTGCAGTCACCATCTGCAGTGATTTTGGAGCCCAGAAAAACAAAGTCTGACACTGTTTTCACTGTTTCCCCATCTATTTCCCATGCAGTGATGGGACCAGATGCCATGATCTTTGTTTTCTGAATGTTGAGCTTTAAGCCAACCTTTTCACTCTCCACTTTCACTTTCATCAAGAGGCTTTTTAGCCCCTCTTCACTTTCTGCCATATGTACAGAGATAGCCGGCTGCAGACTGTTCCCCTCCGGTGACAGGCAGCCAGAGCCGGAGGGGGGCAATCGCAGCCCCAGAGAAACATTATCTACAAAACTGTAAGCAGGCTTCTTTGCTAACTAAGACTTCTTGGGGCTCTGGTCGGTCAACATTTGCCTGAGAAGATGTGCCGGTTGTACACCTAGAAAACCGAGCGGCGGAGGCAATGAGTCGCAGAAGCTGCACCTGCTAAACACCTTATAACCTGCGCTGCTGGAACCTGCGAAGGACACAAAACGCAGGCCCAACCGAATCTAGGCATTTGAGGACTACCCAAGTGCCTGAACTTGAGCAGCTTAGACCTGGGAGGGGCAAGCAGCCTAGAGCCGGCTGCAGATGGTTCCCTAGAGCCTGAGCAGAGTGAGCAGGGAGGCTACACGCCCAGTGAGCAGGGGCAGGCCCAGTGTGGCTGAGGAACTGCGAGCACATGCCAGTGTTATTTATTTGCAGCGTCCCTCCTTCCCCACAGGGGGACTGAACAAGTGAGCCTAAAAAAAAAAAAAAAAATGGTGTCCACCACCGCCCTCTTTGTATCAGGGCAGAAATCAGACACTGAAAAGACCAGCAAACAGAAGAAGCTATAACAGAGGGAACTGCCGTGGAAGCAACAGGCAATAAACTAAAACCCCGTGGTTAGTACCAACTACAGAGGAAGGGGTCTATAGATCTTGAGAAATTTAAGCCAGAACAAGGAACTAGCCGAAAATGAACTGAACCCACAATACCCACAAGAATATCAGAGAAAGTCCTATATATATTTTTACTATTTTTACGATCATTCTTTCTTTCTTTTCTTTTTAATTAAAAAAAAATTTTTAAATCCTCTATTACTCCTTTAATTTTCACTTTTATAACCTACTATTACTTTGTAAAAACAAATAAATAAAAGACTCTTTAAAAAAAAAAACAAACTTCATATATATATATATTTTATAACTTTTGTGACCTTTTTTTTTCTTTTCTTTAACATTGTATTTTGAAACTCGAAACTCTACTCTAGATTTTTAACTTTTGCTTATTGGTATTTGGTATCAATTTGTACCTATATTTTCTTTATAACTTTTGTGACTCTTTTTTTTTTTTCTTTTCTTTTTCTCTCTTTCTTTTCTTTCTTCTTTTCTTTAACATTGTATTTTTGAAACTCCAAACTCTACTCTAGAATTTTAATTTTTGCTTTTAGGCATTTGTTACCAATTTTGTACCTTTAAAAACCTAATCTTCAGTACCCAATTTTTACTAGGGAGCGAGATTACTGGCTTGACTGTTCTCTCCACCTCCAGACTCTTCTTTTTCTCCACCAGGTCGCCTGCGTCTCCTCCCTAACCCCTCTCTACTCTACCCAACTCTGTGAATTTCTGTGTGTTCCAGACAGTGGAGAACACTTACGGAATTGATTACTGACTGGATCTGTCTCTCTCCTTTTCATTCCCTCCTTTTACCCTCCTGACCACCTCTGTCTCCTTCCTCCCTCTTCTCTTCTCTGTATAATTCCGTGAACATCACTGAGTGGTCCAGTTGTGGAGTGCACATAAGGAAGTGTTTACTGGTTAGCCTGCTCTCTCCTCTATTGATTCGACCACATCTCATTCGGGTCACCTCTAACTCCCTCCTCTCTCTTCTCTTCCCCATGTAACTCTGTGAACTTCACTGGGTGATCCTCACGGTGGAGAAATTTTTCATCTTTAACCTAGATGTTTTATCAGTGGTGCTGTATAGAAGGAGAAGTTTTGAGACTACTGTAAAAATAAGACCGATAACTGAAAGCAGGAGGCTTGAGTCCAAACCCTGACTCCAGGGAACATTAATTGACAGGAGCTCATCAAATGCTTCCATACCTACACTGAAACCAAGCACCACACAAGGGCCAACAAGTTCCATGGCAAGACATACCAAGCAAATTCTCCAGCAACACAGGAACACAGCCCTGAGCTCCAATATACAGGCTACCCCAAGTCACCCCAAAATCATAGACATCTCATAACTCATTACTGGACACTTCATTGCACTCCACAGAGAAGAAATCCAGCTCCAACTACCAGAACACTGACACAAGCTTCCGTAACCAAGAAACCTTGACAAGTCACCTGTACAAATCCACACACAGTGAGGAAATGCCACAATAAAGAGAACTCCACAAACTGCCAGAATACAGTAAGGACAACCCAAACTCAGCAATTTAAACAAGATGAAGAGACAGAAGAATTCCCAGCAGGTAAAGAAACAGGATAAATGCCCACCAAACCAAACAAAAGAGGAAGAAATAGCAAATCTACCTGATAAAGAATTCTGAATAATGATAGTGAAATTAATCCAAAATCTGGAAATCAAAATGGAATCACAGATAAATAGCCTGGAGAAAAGCATTGAGAAGATGCAAGAAAGGTTTAACAAGGACCTAGAAAAAATAAAAAAAGAGTCAGTATATAATGAATAATGCAATAAATGAGATCCAAAATACTCTGGAGGCAACAAATAGTAGAATAACAGAGGTAGAATATAGGATTAGTGAATTAGAAGATAGAATGGTAGAAATAAATGAATCAGAGGAGAAAAAAGAAAAACGAATTAAAAGAAATGAGGACAATCTCAGAGACCTCCAGGACAATATTAAACGTTACAACATTCGAATCATAGGAGTCCCAGAAGAAGAAGACAAAAAGAAAGGCCATGAGAAAATACTAGAGGAGATAATAGTTGAAAACTTCCCTAAAATGGGGAAGGAAATAATCACTCAAGTCCAAGAAACCAAGAGAGTCCCAAATAGGATAAACCCAAGGCGAAACACCCTAAGACACATATTAATCAAATTAACAAAGATCAAACACAAAGAACAAATATTAAAAGCAGTAAGGGAAAAACAACAAATAACACACAAGGGAATTCCCATAAGGATAACAGCTGATCTTTCAATAGAAACTCTCCAAGCCAGGAGGGAATGGTAAGACACACTTAAAGTGATGAAAGAAAATAACCTACAGCCCAGATAATTGTATCCAGCAAGGATCTCATTCAAATATGAAGGAGGAATCAAAAGCTTTATAAACAAGCAAAAGCTGAGAGAATTCAGCACCACCAAACCAGCTCTCCAACAAATACTAAAGGACATTCTCTAGACAAGAAACACAAAAAGGGTGTATGAATTCGAACCCAAAACAATAAAGTAAATGGCAATGGGATCATATTTATCAATAATTACCTTAAAAGTAAATGGGTTGAATGTCCCAACCAAAAGACAGAGACTGGCCGAATGGATACAAAAACAAAACCCCTACATATGTTGTCTACAAGAGACCCACCTCAAAACAGGGGACACATACAGACTGAAGGTGAAGGGCTGGAAAAAGATTTTCCATGCAAATAGGGACCAAAAGAAAGCAGGAGTAACAATACTCATATCAGATAAAATAGACTTTAAAACAAAGGCTGTGAAAAGAGACAAAGAAGGTCACTATGTAATCATCAAAGGATCAATCCAAGAAGAAGATATAACATTTATAAATATATATGCATCCAACGTAGGAGCACCGCAATATGTAAGACAAATACTAAAAAGTATGAAAGGAGAAATTAACAATAACACAATAATAGTGGGAGACTTTAATGCCCCACTCACACCAATGGATAGATCAACTAAACAGAAAATTAACAAGGAAACACAAACTTTAAAGGATACAATAGACCAGTTAGACCTAATTGATATCTACAGGACATTTCATCCCAAAACAATAAATTCCACTTTTTTCTCAAGCGTACTTGGAACCTTCTCCAGGATAGATCACATCTTGGGCCATAAATCTAGCCTTGGTAAGTTCAGAAAAATTGAAATCATTCCAAGCATCTTTTCTGGCCACAATGCAGTAAGATTAGATCTCAATAACAGGAGAAAAACTATTAAAAATTCCAACATATGGAGGCTGAACAACACGCTGCTGAATAACCAATAAATCACAGAAGAAATCAAAAAAGAAATCAAAATCTGTATAGAAATGAATGAAAATGAAAACACAAAAACCCAAAACCTGTGAGACACTGTAAAAGCAGTCCTAAGGGGAAAGTTCATAGCAATACAGGCATACCTCAAGAAACAAGGAAAAAGTCAAATAAATAACCTAACTCTACACCTAAAGCAACTAGCAAAGGAAGAAATGAAGAAACCCAAGGTTAGTAGAAGGAAAGAAATCTTAAAAATTAGGGCAGAAATAAATGCAAAAGAGACCATAGCAAAAATCAACAAAGCCAAAAGCTGGTTCTTTGAAAGGGTAAATAAAATCGACAAACCATTAGCCAGACTCATCAAGAAACAAAGGGAGAAAAATCATATCAATAAAATGAGAAATGAAAATGGAGAGATCACAACAGACAACACAGAAATACAAAGGATCGTAAGAGACTACTATCAGCAATTATATGGCAACAAAATGGACAACATAGAAGAAATGGACAAATTCCTAGAAAAGTACAATTTTCCAGAACTGAATCAGGAAGAAATAGAAAATCTTAACAGACCCATCACAAGCACAGAAATTGAAACTGTAATCAGAAATCTTCCAGCAAACAAAACCCCAGGTCCAGATGGCTTAACAGCTGAATTCTACCAAAAATTTAGAGAAGAGCTAACACCTATCCTACTCAAACTCTTCCAGAAAATTTCAGAGGAAGGTAAACTTCCAAACTCATTCTATGAGGCCACCATCACCCTAATACCAAAACCGGACAAAGATGCCACAAAAAAAGAAAATGACAAGCCAATATCACTGATGAACATCGATGCAAAAATTCTTAACAAAATTCTAGCAATCAGAATCCAAGAATACATTAAAAAGATCATACACCATGACCAAGTGGGCTTTATCCCAGGAATGCAAGGATTCTTCAATATCCGCAAATCAATCAAGGTAATACATATTAACAAATTGAAAAATAAAAATTGTATGATTATATCAATAGATGCAGAGAAAGTCTTTGACAAAGTTCAACATCCATTTATGATACAAACTCTCCAGAAAGCAGGAATAGAAGGAACATACCTCAACATAATAAAAGCTATATATGAAAAACTCACAGCAAACATTATCCTCAATGAAAAATTGAAAGCATTTCCTCTAAAGTCAGGAACAAGACAAGGATGCCCACTTTCACCATTACTATTCAACATAGTTTTGGAAGTTTTGGCCACAGCAATCAGAGCAGAAAAAGAAATAAAAGGAATCCAAATTGGAAAAGAAGAAGTAAAACTCTCACTGTTTGCAGATGACATGATCTTCTACATAGAAAACCCTAAAGACTCCACCAGAAAATTACTAGAACTAATCAATGAATATAGTAAAGTTGCAGGATATAAAATCAACATACAGAAATCCCTAGCATTCCTGTACACTAATAATGAGAAAATAGAAAGAGAAATAAAGAAAACAATTCCATTCACCATTGCAACAAAAAGAATAAAATACTTAGGAATGTATCTACCTAAAGAAACTAAAGACCTATATATAGAAAACTATAAAACACTGGTGAAAGAAATCAAAGAGGACACTAATAGATGGAGAAATAAACCATGTTCATGGACTGGCAAAATCAATATAGTGAAAATGAGTATACTACCCAAAACAATTTATAGATTCAATGCAATCCCCATCAAGCTACCAGTGGTATTCTTTACAGAGCTAGAACAAATTTCTCAATTTGTATGGAAATACAAAAAACCTTGAATAGCCAAAGCTATCTTGAGAAAGAAGAATGGAACTGGAGGAATCAACCTGTCTGACTTCAGGCTCTACTACAAAGCCACAGTCATCAAGACAGTAGGATACTGGCACAAAGGCAGAAATTTAGATCAATGGAACAAAATAGAAAGCCCAGAGATAAATCCACGCACATATGGACACCTTATCTTTGACAAAGGAGGCAAGAATATACAATGGATTAAAGACAATCTCTTTAACAAGTGGTGCTGGGAAAACTGGTCAACCACTTGTAAAAGAATGAAACTTGAGCACTTTCTAACACCATACACAAAAATAAACTCAAAATGGATTAAAGATCTAAATGTCAGACCAGAAACCATGAAACTCCTAGAGGAAAACAGGCAAAACACTCTCTGACATGCATCACAGCAGGATCCTCTATGACCCACCTCCCAGAATATTGTAAATAAAATAAAAAATAAACAAATGGGACCTAATTAAATTTAAAAGCTTCTGCACAACAAAAGAAACTATAAGCAAGGTGAAAAGACAGCCTTCAGAATGGGAGAAAACAATAGCAAATGAAGCAACAGACAAACAACTAATCTCAAAAATATACAAGCAACTCCTACAGCTCAATTCCAGAAAAATAAATGACCCAATCAAAAAATGGGCCAAAGAACTAAATAGACATTTCTCCAAAGAAGACATACAGATGGCTAACAAACACATGAAAAGATGCTCAACATCACTCATTATCAGAGAAATGCAAATCAAAACCGCTATGAGGTACCATTTCACGCCAGTCAGAATGGCTGTGATCCAAAAGTCTACAAGCAATAAATGCTGGAGAGGGTGTGGAGAAAAGGGAACCGTCTTACACTGTTGGTGGGAATGCAAACTAGTACAGCCACTTTGGAAAACAGTATGGAGATTCCTCAAAAAACTGGAAATAGAACTGCCTTATGATCCAGCAATCCCACTGCTGGGCATACACACTGAGAAAACCAGAATTGAAAGAGACACGTGTACCCCAATGTTCATAGCAGCACTGTTTACAATAGCCAGGACTTGGAAGCAACCTAGATGTCCATCCACAGATGAATGGATAAGAAAGCTGTGGTACATATACACAATGGAGTATTAGCCATTAAAAAGAATACATTTGAATCAGTTCTAATGAGGTGGATGGAACTGGAGCCTATTATACAGAGTGAAGTAAGCCAGAAAGAAAAACACCAATACAGTATACTAACGCATATATATGGAATTCAGAAAGATGGTAACAATAACCCTGTATACGAGACAGCAGAGGAGACACTGATGTATAGAACAATCTTTTGGACTCTGGGAGAGGGAGAGGGTGAGATGATTTGGGAGAATGGCATTGAAATATCTATAATATCATGTTTGAAACGAGTCACCAGTCCAGATTCGATGCCTGATACCGGATGCCTGGGGCTGGTGCACTGGGACGACCCAGAGGGATGGTATGGGGAGGGTCGAGGGAGGAGGGTTCAGGATGGGGAACACATGTATACCTGTGGCGGATTCATTTTGATGTATGACAAAACCAATACAATACTGTAAAGTTAAGTAAAATAAAATTAAAAAAAAAAAAAAAAAAAGAATCCACTTGCCAATGTAGGGGACATTGGTTCAATCCCTGGTCCAGGAAGATTCCACATGCCACAGAGAAACTAAGCCAGTGTGCCACAGCTGCTGAAACGTGTGCACCTAGAGCCTGTGGTCTCCAGCAAGAGAAGCCACCGCAGTGAGAAGCCTGTGCACTGCAGGAAAGAGTGGCCCCTGCCTACCACAGCTAGAGAAAGCCCGCATGCAGCAAGACCTAGCACAGCCAAAAATAAATGATTATAAAAAAGAAAGACGGGCTATGAATTTCCCAACCTGGGGAAAGATCTGGACACCTAAGTTCAAGGAGCTAATAAGTCATCCAAAAATTTCAATCCAAAACAACCTTCTCCAAGACTCACAGAGTAAACTGTTCAAATGCAAAGAGAAAGAGAGAATTCTAAAAGTCTAAAGAGAAGAAAAAAATGCTGTCACCCAAGAGAACTCCCATAAGGAGATCAGCATATTTGTCCAAAGAAACCTTGCAGAGCACGATAGAAGGATTGGTAACATATTCCACCCTCACTCAGTGGAAAGCAGCCCCCAGGGAGGGAGGGACAGGAGAGGGCATGAGAGAAAGTGCTCCCTACAGAGTCACAGCAGATCCTGGGAGGGGAAAGTACTGACCCAGACCCCCAGCACATCAGGAAAGAGTCACAGGGACCGAGGCAGGGACTTGGGAACTTATACACATGGTTTGATCTTTACAGAGGGATAAGTCGTTCACTGGAAGGACTGATGTGGAAGCTGAAACTCCAATACTTTGGCCACCTGATGTGAAGAGCTGAAAGTGAAGTCGCTCAGTCGTGTCCGACTCTTAGCGACCCCATAGATGGCAGCCCACCAGGCTCCTCCATCCATGGGATTTTCCAGACAACAGTACTGGAGTGGGTCGCCATTGCCTTCTCCAGAAAAACAGCTGCTGCTGCTGCTAAGTCGCTTCAGTCGCGTCTGACTCTGTGCGACCCCATAGATGGCAGCCCACCAGGCTCTCTCATCCCTGGGATTCTCCAGGCAAGAACACTGGAGTGGGTTGCCATTTCCTTCTCCAATGCATGAAAGTGAAAAGTGAAAGGGAAGTCACTCAGTTGTGTCCAACCCTCAGCGACCCCATGGACTGCAGCCTTCTAGGCTCCTCCATCCATGGGATTTTACAGGCAAAAGTACTGGAGTGGGGTGCCATTGCCTTGTGAAGAGCTAACACATCTGAAAGACCCCGACGTTGGGAAAGAGAGAAGGTCGGAGGAGAAGGGGACAACAGAAGATGAGATGGTTGGATGGCATCACCGACTCAATGGACATGAGTTTGGGTAGACTTCTGGAGTTGGTGATGGACAGGAAGGCCTGGCGTGCTGCAATACATGGGATCGCAGAGTCAGACACCAGTGAGCAACTGAACTGAACTGAACTGAACAGACAAGAGGTCCCCTCTCCTGGATGCGGGCTTCTCTGCTCCCTAATGGACACCTGGTGGGAACTGGTGAGGCCAGCAGGCAGAGCCTCTCACAGAGCCCAGTGCTAGGCAGACATGGCAACAAGCAGAGGGGAGCCTGAGAGATGGAGGAGAGGAGCCAGAGAGAGGCAGGCAGGTGTACAATTATCTCTGATCCAGTTACATACAGCGGCCATGACACCCAGCCCTGTGGACACCCCATGTGCTTCACAGACCAACGGACTCACTCCCTGCTCAGCAGCTCTGTTCCTCTCACACAGACAGGCTCCACCTCCCCTCACACACACACACATGCTCACACACACGCTCACACACTCCCCCCCGACACACAGCCTCACACACCCTCACACACTCCTCAAAAACTCCTCACTCACCCTCACTCACCCACACTCACCCACACATACTCCTCATACACCTTAATACTTGCACAATCCTCACACACTCCACAAACACATACACTCTTCACACCCACATACACCTTCACAATACACACCCTCACACACACACACACACTCTTCATAACCTCACACACACATACCTTCACACACTCCTCACTTGCACACATACACATACACAATCACAGAGCCTACAGGAGCGAAGACACAGGAAACACAGAGACCCAGGGGCAGTGCTCACACACCAGGCATGTGGAGCATGTTGTAACAGCCCAGAGTCCCAACTGAGCTCAGTCACTGGAACTTCCACACACTGGGAGCCACTGGGACTCCTAGATGCTCCCTGAAAACAAGGGAGACCATGGAGGGGACTTAGGCAGACTCAGCTCGGTCCAGACAAAACCTCACGGCTCTGTAAAATCTGCTGCTATGACCAGTGGATGCCCAACCCCCGCTCCCCCCATAAGAAAGGAACCAGTATTCACATCAGCATGGTTCTTTTTTGGTCAGAAACACTGAGGCCAGGTTCCACAAGTACAGACATCTTTCCCTTCATCAAGGTATCCACTCGCCTGCCGTGAACCAGGAGAGAGGGGCAGCTCCTACCTTGACCACCCACCACGGTGCCGAGGAGGAGCACACAGAGTCCCCGCAGGGAGAGGTGTCTGCCCAGAGCCATCCTGACACCTGGTCCTCAAGGTCACAGTCCCAGCTGCAGGATCAGCCTGTAAGGAGGCGTCAGGGTGCCGACCGGGGTCTATATAGACCACCCCTTACACTCTCCCTCCTGGGAGCCAATAGCGACACCTTTCACCATTTCAGGCACTATCAGAAGCTGCATCTGCCACTTTCTGAAGCTCAGACACCAATGAGCTTCTGAATCTTCAACATCTCCTTATATGAGCAACATGGTCCTTTGACCTCCTGCTTCTGTAGTCCTGACAGCTGGATCCCACCACTGGGACTGGGGTAGAAACGGTTCATCAAAAATCATGAGTGCCTTTCTCTCCCCTGATCACCCTGGTCAATATCTGCAGATGGTGAGATCTCACAGGGTCTGGGTGTGGGATCTGTTGACCCATGGAGAATAACTTTTGTAGAATCAAGTATTGATCTTCCCCGGCACTGAGCTCAGGGTGGAAGCAGAGACCTACAAGAAGTCTTGAAATAAAAGAGTATTTATCAGGTCAGCAGAAAATGAGGACCAGGAGTACGGAATTCACAGGTGACTGTAAAGGCATGAAGTGAGACCCATCAAGTTGGGCAGATGAGATTGCAGGGTTTTCCCCCTTTTCAGAATGATCTGGAGACTGGATCCTGGATCATGTGCCTGTATGCTCAGTTGTGTCTAACTCTTTGCAACCCATGGACTGTAGTTCACCAGCCCCCTCTGTCCAGTGGATTTCCCATGCAAGAATACTGGAGGGGGTTGCCATTTCCTTCTAAAGGGATCTTTCTGACTCAAGGATCAAATCTTCTTCTCCTGCGTTGGCAGGTGGATTCCCTATAGGAACATTCAGACGTGTTAAATCCCTTTCCCTTTATTGCATTTCATTTTATGTGAAGTATCTCTTTTAGCTAGTCACTAAATGATGCTGACAGAGAGGAGGAGATTGCTATTAAAGGAAACAAAGAGAAAGTAGGAGTCGTCATTCAACTCTAGCCCACCAAAATAGGAGCAGGGATCTCTAGAAGAAAACATGGGGCTTCACTGATGGCTCAGTAGTAAAGAATCCGCCCACAAAGCAAGAGACGTGGATTCGTTCCCTGGGTCAGGAAGATCCCCGGAGAAGGAAATGGCAACCCACTCCAGTATTCTTGCCTGGAGAATTCCGCGGACAGAATGGCCTGGCCAGCTACAGTCCATCGTGTCGAAATGAGTTGGGCATGACTAAGTGACTAAACAACACAAACAAGAAGAAAACTATACTTTAGAAAGACTAAAGTTTTCTAAACTTCACATGTACCCCCTTTATATGCTGAGAGTATGGTTTGAAAAGATTCAGAATACATTTGTATTATAAAACCATAACTAAAGAAGACGAAAAATATAATTTAAGGGAACAGCTCTAGAGAGATGGGGAAATAGAAAGTCTGCCACATGATAGCTGCAGGCAGGGGGAAAAGAAGGGGTGAGTGAGGCAGAGAAGAGAAAGGGGTTCATGCTGCCTGAAACCACCAGTGAACCCACTTCCTCTGTTCTGCATTTAAGAGGAAAGGTGGCGGCGAGAATGGAATCCCAGGTGGGTCTCGGGGACAGATCCAAGCAGAAGGGATGATGTCCAGTGTAGCCATTGCTGCCTTGTTCTGTTTCCACTCATCAGAGAAGCTCCCAGATGCTCCCCCAGAAGGTACCGCAGGGATGAATAGAGAGACTGAGAAGGGCCATAAGTGATGCAAGATAGAGTTCCCCCATCGAAATTCAAGGTCACTAATGTGCTGCCCCTTTTCCTCATGCCCCCTCAGGCTCAAGATTCCCATGATGCAGCCCTGTGGTCCACACAAGCCCACCCTGAGGCCCCCTCACCCTGACTCCGTCTTTTCAGCACAGACGTGGAAGGAAGCATCTGTGACACACAGGCCCCAGAGTCCCCACCGGAGCTCAGAGACAGCTTCAAGAGCCACCCACCGCCCGCCTTAAGGTCTCAGTAGGGCCAACACTGAGGGCAGTTGCAGGTTAGTCCACAGCCCTGCCACATCCCCCACCAGAGGGACCCCTCATCCCAGTCAGCAGACACAACTTCTCTGTGCCGCCATGCCTGTTCTTCCTACTTGAGATGGGAGAAAAGGCAGTTGAACACATGCTTTTAATCCTCTAAATATGCTAATATTTACCCATTATTTATTTAAGTATCACTTGCTTCTCATCTGGTCCTCTCACTCTCAAGCCCCATGACTGTACGTGACCCCGTCTCCTATATCTGGACCTTTAACACATTAATGATAAAAACTTATTATAAATATCAAAACCAAAATTTACACTCAGTTGCTGAAGTAAGACCAGGATCTGCTCAGTCACTTAGAATTGATGCTCAACTCCCTCTGGGCCCAGAGTCATCATTCCTTACCCAGTTGTGGAGTCCACACCATCACCAAAAACCACCAGCCAGACACCGAGAACACAGGATATGCTTCCTGGGGTCCAGTCATCCCTCCCACTGAGTGACACAGGGATGCATTTACTGAACCAGGTACACATGGTCTCAACTTGGGATGGAGATCTCACAGGTAAGATACTGTTAGCAGCTCCAGACCCTTTAGAAAGGGATGGGCTATAAGGAGCAGCAAACTCAGGGCTGGCAGCCTGTCCCCACAGCACCGTCTACCCCGGAGCTGGGGGTTCAGGGTCAACATGGACCAACTCACCCTTGTATGAAGCTACATCTTTCTGACGCATAAAGAAATCTCAGTATCCAATCTCATCAAAGATTTGAAGGAGGAAAGTTTTAGGGAGGACACTAACGCAACTGTGTCCACAGTGAACATGCGAGAGTGCAGTACAGGGGTCAGGAAAACAGGCTCAGGAGCCAGACTCCCTGGTCTTAACTCACAGTTTAGCCACATGCCAAGTGCAAGCCTTGAACAGGGTTCTTACACTCTTTGATTAGTAAAAGAAGGATTATGATCCTACCGAGATGACTGATTTTTGTGAGAATTAAGTGAGTTGGCATTAGTATGTGATATTACAACACTAGTTTACAGTAGTACATGTGCTGATGCTGATGTGCTCAGTCGTGGCCAACACCTTGCGAACCCATGCCAGGTTCCTCTGTCCGTGGAACTTTCCAAGCAATAGCAGTAGTGCATAGTAGTAGTATTATGTACTACTGTTAACTTGCTTTCCTGATGGCTCAGATGATAAAGAATCTGCCTGCAATGCAGGAGATCTGAGTTCAATCCCTGGGTCAGGAAGATTCTCTGGAGAAGGAAATGACAACCCACTTTGGTATTCTTTCCTGGGAAATCCCATGGACAGAGGAGCCTGGAGGGGCTACAGTCCATGGAGTCGCAATGAGTTGATCACAGCTGAGCGACTAACATGCACACATACATACACACATAGTAGTAGTAGTAGTAGAGAAGCAGTGTTAGGGCATCTCCCACCATCTCATCCCAGGAATCCCAGGACTCTAGAACAGGAATTTAATTCTGTTACCTGGAGCCTTGACTGAGGCTGTCAGAACTCCTCCAGGAACCCCATGCTGTGATGGTCATTGCTGACAATCAGAGTTGTGAGTCTTCCACACATCACTCCTTCTCTCTGTGCCCCATGTAACTGCTCAAGAACCTCGACCTTACCATTGGTGAGCTTTTGTGAATTAAGTTGTTTACTTAATCATTTTACTTTATAAACTTGAATGTACTTGGTAAAACATTTTGTGTCTAATCCACCTCCATATCCCCAATGCTTGGCTAACTAAAAATCGTATGATGTCTCTTGTATACCTGAATGAATGAATGTCAGCCCGGTATTTTACACAAATCATTTCACTCAAAAAGAAATCTTTTGAGAAATAATTTAACTTGTTGTGAGGATGTAACAGCACAATGCAAGCTGCATCATTTGTTTTAATGATATTTCAATACTGTTAAATGGTATGAGCTATATATGGTTCACTTCAACACCTTTATGCAATGAATGCAGTATATTTCAATAACTAGAAACAACCTAGCCCCAGTACAAGAGCAGTGCTGAGACAGCCAGTTCTAAACATGTATAAACGCTGCAAATTTCTTTGTATATCTGAAGATAAAGAAGACAAGCCACAGAACACTGACAGGTGAAGACCATGAAGTCTCCTGTTCTGGTCTTAATTAGATATGGCCAAGTAGTCAGGATGTTTATGTATTTATCATTTAGCATATTTTCAATTCAAACCATGCACAACTGTAACAGGAAGAAATTTTGTTATAAAAAATTTAAACATCTTCCATGTTGAATTAGAAGTACAGAAGTAAAGAACAGAAAGAATCTTGTTCTTTTACTTAGGCTAACTATTTGCCCTTATGGATTCTAAAGCAATATAATATGTAGCATTATTTTTTTAATTAAATTTTATTTTGCTTAACTTTACAATATTGTATTGCTTTTGCCATACATCAAGATGGATCCCCCACAAGTATACATGTGTTCCCCATCCTGAACCCTCCTCCCTCCTCTCTCCCATACCATCCCTCTGGGTCATCCCAGTGCACCAGCCCCAGGCATCTGTTATCAGGCATCGTACCTGGACTGGCGACTTGTTTCAGATATGATATTACACATATTTCAATGCTATTCTCCCAAATGATCCCACCCTCTCCCGTTCCCAGAGTCCAAAAGTCTGTTCTATACATCAGTGTCTCTTTTGATGTCTCGTAAACAGGGTTATTGTTACCATCTTTCTAAATTCCATATATATGCGTTAGTATACTGTATTTGTGCTTTTCTTTCTGGCTTACTTCACTCTGTATAATAGGCTCCAGTTCCATTCACCTCATTAGAACTGATTCAAATGTATTCTTTTTAATGGCTGAGTAATACTCCATTGTGTATATGTACCACAGCTTTCTTATCCATTCATCTGTGGATGGACATCTAGGTTGCTTCCAAGTCCTGGCTATTGTAAACAGTGCTGCTATGAACATTGGGGTACAAGTGTCTCTTTCAATTCTGGTTTTCTCAGTGTGTATGCCCAGCAGTGGGATTGCTGGATCATAAGGCAGTTCTATTCCCAGTTTTTTGAGGAATCTCCATACTGTTTTCCAAAGTGGCTGTACTAGTTTGCATTCCCACCAACAATGTAAGACGGTTCCCTTTTCTCCACACCCTCTCCAGCATTTATTGCTTGTGGACTTTTGAATCACAGCCATTCTGACTGGTGTGAAATGGTACCTCATAGTTGTTTTGATTTGCATTTCTCTGATAATGAGTGATGTTGAGCATCTTTTCATGTGTTTGTTAGCCATCTGTATGTCTTCTTTGGAGAAATGTCTATTTAGTTCTTTGGCCCATTTTTTGATTGGGTCATTTATTTTTCTGGAATTGAGCTGTAGGAGTTGCTTGTATATTTTTGAGATTAGTTGTTTGTCTGTTGCTTCATTTGTTATTATTTTCTCCCATTCTGAAGGCTGTCTTTTCACCTTGCTTATAGTTTCCTTTGTTGTGCAGAAGCTTTTAAGTTTAATTAGGTCCCATTTATTTTTTATTTTATTTACAATATTCTGGGAGGTGGGTCATAGAGGATCCTACTGTGATGTAAGTCAGAGAGTGTTTTGCTTATGTTTTCCTCTAGGAGTTTTATGGTTTCTGGTCTTACATTTAGATTTTAATCCATTTTGAGTTTATTTTTGTACAATATGGTACTGGCACAAAGACAGAAATATAGATCAATGGAACAAAATAGAAAGCCCAGAGATAAATCCACGCACATATGGGCACCTTATCTTTGACAAAGGAGGCAAGAATATACAATGGATTAAAGACAATCTCTTTAACAAGTGGTGCTGGGAAAACTGATCAAACACTTGTAAAAGAATGAAACTAGAACACTTTCTAATATGTAGCCTTATTATTCCCAAATCACCATGAGAAAATGGTGGTCAGAGGTTCAGTAATCTCTTTGCTAGGCAAGTTAATAATTAAACCTGCTTGTTTGAGGAAAATTTCCTCAGGACCAATCAGACAGACTAAAATACAAAATATTTTTAAATTAAAAAAGAGGTATACAACTCTAAAGGAAAATTATTAAGTGAGTTGTTACACCAAAACGTTGGAGACCCCCTTCACCATCTGTGTTTGTTGCATGGATAGGACAAAGGTTAGTAAAGACTCCTTTACCAAAGACCACTTCATCACAAGAGCATGAAGGAAAGAGCAAGGTCATGAGCTGGCTGAGGTCCAGCCCATCATCTCTGTTCAGCCCTTTACAGTCTATAACTGGAAACATCGAACAAAGAGTGTGGCACTGAATTGGCCTCATTCACTCCTCCATAGTGCAACATCAGATACCCAGAGACAAGAGCAGATCAAAGCTAAGAAATCACAGACAAGCAGATTCTAAGTGGAGAGCATGCAGACAAAGGGTCTTCCCTGCTGCTGTTGGAAACAAAGAAGCCCTCCCACCCCAGACACCATTTGTGGAAGGAGAGACAAGAAGATGTCTCCTGAAAGAAAGGAAAACCAGTCTCAGCAGGGAGCTTGAACTAGAAATGACAAGACAGTTATTACCATGAACCTGAGCTAACTTGAGGGATAAATTTTAAATGGAAGAGTCTGTGTTAACTTTATGGAACTTTCAGTCCACACAAACATCCCTTGCTAATGCACAAGATGAAATCATGATAAAAATAGAGAATATTACATTTATGTATATTTCAATTCTAGAGGACACACTTTTAAGCCCATTACAGAAAGAAAATTCATAAATCTTCTCTTTATTTAAAAAAGCACAGAGTTGTCACATCTGTGAAGTCTTTCTAATTCCTCCAGCTCAAAATTACTGCTGTGTTTATTTAATCTCTTGAAACTTACTCACTGTCTCTAAAGTGGGGGCTTCTTGAAAGGAAGTATTGTGTCTTACTCTTCAATATCTTTTTAAAGTCAAGTAAAGACACATAGAGAGAGCTTAACAAATAGTGGATAAATAAAGAAATGAATGCATAAGCAAATGCTGAAAATCACCCTGCAGTTAGTGATACTGAGTGGGGAGGGTGGTGGGGGCAGGGGAGACACGAATCTGACTACTCCCACTCAGCACAGACAGAAATGGAGTAAGGAGCCAGAGACACACCAGACGAAGGAGCCAGATACAGAAGGCCGTCTTCAAATCCCATTCTGGGGACGGTCTAATGACATTTAATTTCTGCACAAAATTGTACCTCAGAAACTTCACCAAGGCAAGAAAAAAAAAAAATCTGACAGCATGGCTACCAAGGATGTGGCATCAACAGTAATATTCATCAAATAGCTGTTTTTCTATCTCCCAGTGACTCATTCTGGCCAATGAAACGTGGGTGTTGTCACTTGTGTCACTTCTGAGTAGAGGCATGAAAACGCCATGCGACTCTCTCGTTTCTCTCTTTCGTGCCCCAGATCTGTGTGTTCCACATGGTACACATGTAAGCTAGTGGAGCCTCACTGACCACAGTACGTTTGCAGGTTGGTAATAAATGTGTGTATGCATGTGTGTGTTCCTTCTGAGATTTGGGAGTCAGTTGTTCCAGCATCAGAACAGAGCCTATTATGAAGACTTGAAAGGAAGCCAAAATCTGTCACACGAAGCAGGTACTTTTCTGGGTCTCCTCTTCCTTCTGTGTCTTCATCCCAAGCTGCTCCCTCAGGTCTCAACTTGATTCCTCTTTGGAGCTTGGTTGATTCCTAGTCACCATCACTGACTGACCAACAACTAGATCCAAACTTCTGTTTAAGAGCATCCACACCTGGTGCAGCTCCTCTTCCCTTTACATCAGTCTGTGCTGACAGTTGTGCTTCCATTTCCCCACTTTTGTCTCTGAGCATCTTGACCTTCATCCTTAAACAGCTCTCCTTTGCTCTGAGTTAGTCAGTTCATCATCCTTGATCTTATCTTTACATTCCACCAATCCTGTACTAATGAAAAAGCAGCATGTATTTTCCAAACCTCTTCTGTTTCCTCTTGATTTCCAGAACAAATCTGATTCCTGGATTTAGTTCTCCATGTAGTTAATTAAATTCTTCACCTTTGGGTAAGAAATAATTTTGCCGAATTTTTTTTCCTTCAACTGAAGAAAATGGCACATACAAAACTTGTCTCCTTGTGACCATGTAACTGAAAAGTACGTGTGAGGGGTCTGGCTGCTAACTGCTCAAAAGCCAGTATACAGGCCAAGTTTGGTGGAAAGCAAAGTTTGTTTTATTTCAGATGCCAGCAACTGGCGGGAAGGGTGCTGGGCATCTGTACAAGGGCCGACTCTGCCCACCGCATGACAAGAAGAGGGTGAGAGTTTCTATAGACAGAGCTGGGGTGGGGGGGGAGGTTATATGCAGAAACGGCACAGTCATCTCTAACAGTCATCTTCAAATTGGTCATTAGTGGTCTTATTAGCATCATCTTGGTTGTCTTCAGTTCATTTCTGTCGCTCAGTCGAGTCCGAATCTTTTCAACCCCATGGACTACAGCACGCCAGGCTTTCCTGTCCATCACCAACTCCCAGAGCTTGCTCATACTCATGTCCATCAAGTTGGTGATGCCATCAAAAACATCCACTGGTTGTTTTAGGTACAGTTAATCTTTAGTGCTTGTGTGTGTACTTGTTCCCATGTCTTTGTGGTCAGTTCTCAGAACTGTGGATGCTCAAGTCCTGGGTACATTGTGGTCATCACGTAGTTCACTGCTCCGCCTGGTGTTTTTTATCTATAAGACAGCCCACAGGACATGGCTCAGAATATCATCTATATAACCCTTGAGGAAGAACTAAAGGTCCTTGACTGTGCTTAATGACTACATTATTATTATTTAGTCTCCTCTGACTGTTTTCCTTTGTTTCCACATTTCTCGCTTCTCCAATTAAACATATTCTTTGACTAAAGTTTTCAACAGGCAAAAGGCAGGCAGAAGACACGGTGAGGGGGCAAGGATCATAGAGTCCTCTCTGCTTCAACCACAGCCCTAGGGCCCCTCGGCACTTAGAAGGGGCTGAAGCAAGGACAGGCTCTGGAGAACACACTTCATTAACTTCATGATTAACTCACCTCTGCTCAGAGCTGATGTAATTACCAACTGCAGAGCTATTGAGTTCTTGTGGGTGGTGATTCTTAAACCACTGCAACCTAAGGTTAGTGCCTCTGGGGTGGCACTCAGAGTTCAAAGCCTGAGTGATTGCTCAGACTCAAAGTCTATGAACTGAGGCTCTATTGCACATGGAGCTTTGGTGCAGCTGAGTCCTGCTCACAGACCAGCCTCAGAACACTGGAAAATACAGCAATGTGTTCCTTCTTTAACATCAAAGACGCTGTGAACAGATTTCTTTTCCTTGTCATTGAATGCTTCCCAATCTGGGCATGCTAACTAAGGCTCCTGCAGTCTGCAGGCATTGTCTGAGGCCTGCCAGGGCCCAGGATTGGAGTGAGGCCTGTGCCTGTGTTTAAGCTCTATATTTCCCCTCTCTATAACTTCATATATGTTCAGCTAATATTTATTGAATGGCTGAATGGCACTGTACTAAATATTGAAGATAAATTGTCTTAAATATAAAGAAATGTTTCTGAGAACATCATTCAGCTAATATTTTTGTTTTAAAGGCAAATGTTTCTGGCAATTACCAAGGCAAAATTTGATTTTCAAAAACAAGCAGCTATCACCAACAAATATGTCACAACGAACACTGCAAATCTCTATCTCTAAGGATACACAAGACAAACCACAAAGTACCTACATGTGGCTTCTTAATAAGTCTTAATCAAACCCAATTGAGGAGACAGGATATTCATATGATTTATCATTGGCCGTTTTTTCATTAAAACCACACAGCAATATCACAGGAAGAAAATATGCGATTAAAAAGTACAGCTGCACCATCGATATGACATAAGGAAGGAGCTGAGGTGCCAAAAGACTTCTTTGGCTTAAAATAACAGACAGCTTAGTTAGTCTTTCACTCTTCGAAGGAGCGTCCTGTTTGGCTGATCTTGAAAGATGTTGTGGAGACCAGGACAACTCAACTGTTTTGCACAACAGTTAGAACTGTGAACTGATAAATTTGGATAATGTTGCTCTTTGAGTCCCTTCTTGTTACTTTTTGTAATTCTACTGTATATTTTTACATTTTTGTTGCCACATGGCTCACATAAAACATCTTAGAGAGACAACAGTCAATACTACACTGATAACAAATTAATTCCAATGACATGCAAAAGCTCTACCTTTTTATCCCCTTCTACACATTTGTTTTGGATGTCACAATTTACCTCTCTCTATATTGTATATCCACTAACAAAATAGTTTTCTCTATAGCTATTTTAATACTTTCTTTAGACTAAAGCTAACTGATTAGCACACTACCATATTACAGTGTCAGAGTATGCTGAATTGGATTCAATATTTACATTTGCAAGTCTGTTACATATTTTCACTTCTTTCATATAAAAATTAGTATCCTGCATTGAGTTTGAGTAACTCCCCTCAGCAATCTTGTAAGACAAGCCTAATGTTGGTGAATTCCCTCAACTGTTGTTTGTTTGGGGAAGTCTTTATATCATCTTCATTTATGAAAAACAACCTTTCTGAGGTAAGTATTCTTGGGTGGTAGGCTTTTATATATATATATGTTTGAATATATTATCTTCTCTCTCCTGGACAGTCAGGTTTCTACTAAAAAGTCCACTGATATTTTTAAGGGAATTTCTCTTCTGTGAGTATTTACTTTTCTCTTGCTGCTTATAAAATTCCCTCTTTTTCTTGATTACAAGCAATATGTCTTGGGGATGATCATTTTGAATGAACTCTGAGGAGTGATCTATTAGCTACATGAACCTGGATGTCTAAATCTCATCAGATTTGGGGCTTATGTGGTATTATTTCTTTAAGTACAATCTGTGTTTCTTTCTCCCTCTCTTCTCCTTTCTGGACTCCAATAACGTGCAAGTTGTTTCTGTGAATGTTACCCCACCGTTCACACAGGTTCTTTCACTCTTTTTCATTCCTCTTTTTCTTTGTCCTTTGGCTGGGTAATCTCAATGGTCCTGCCTTCTAAGTTACAGAGTCTTCTGCTGTTGTTGATGCTCTAAGTAGCATTTTTCATTTTGTTGCATTTCATTCATTGTAGTCTTAAGCAACTGATCCAACAAGTCCATCCTAAAGGAAATCAGTCCTGAATATTCATTGGAAGGACTGATGCTGAAGCTGAAACTTCAATATTTTGACAACCTGATGTGAAGAACTGACTCATTAGGAAAGACGCTAATGTCTTGAAAGACTGGGGCCAGGAGGAGAAGGGAACAACAGGGGATGAAACGGTTGGATGATGGCATCACTGACTCAATGAGCATGAGTTTGGGCAAGCTCTAGGAGTTGATGATGGACAGGGAAGCCTGGCATGCTGCAGTCCATGAGGTCGCAGAGTCAGACACGACTGAACCGCTGAACTGAACTGAATCTTAAGCAACTGAATCTCTGGTTCATTTTTCTGTTTTGTTCCTTCTATTATTCTCTTTGTCTCGCTGCAAAGCTTAAGGGATCTGTTCCCCTACTGGGATTGAATCCAGACAACAGCAGCAAATGCATCAAATCCTAACCACTAAACCATCAGCAAACTCTCTGTTTACTTCCTTTTTTATGAGTTCTATCTCTGTTAAAAAAAAATTTGAATTTATTCTGTGAAGTAACACCCTAGCTCAACAATTACTGAGCCCTAGCTCAATAATTTCTGAGCCTGAGCTCTGGGACCTGCAAATCACAAATAGGAGGTGATGCTGCAACCCCTGAAGCCCGGGTGCCTAGAAGCTGTTCACAATAAGAGAAGCCCACGCACAGAGAAACCTGCTGCCCACAAAGAAGAGAAGTGCCTGCTTGCTGCATTTAGAGAAGGCCCATGTGAAACAACAAAGACTCATGCAACCAAAAATTGAAAACAACAATAATGATGATGAGAAATTTTTTTAATCTTATTTTCTTCTTATATTGCCTTCCTGAATTTAATTGTTTCTCTGTGTTTTCTTGCAGTTCACTGAGCTTCTTCATGTGTGTGCCTTATTTCATCATATTTCATCTATTTCATCACTTCCCAAGTAAATAGCCATGTGAGCTGCCCTGGAAGAAGCCCTGGGCATCTTCCCATCTCCAAGCACAGCCTAGAACAATGAAGACTGCAAGTCTGAGTGTAGGTTGGAGCCCTAGAAATCATCCAGAGTCATCAACCAAGTAACTGGGTGGGTCCAGCTCACAATCAGGCCAGCACTCTCAGGTTTTACATCAGTTCAGCAGCCTCTCCACATGTCCACAATGGAATTGGCCAGGGGGTGGGAGTGGGGGGCAGGGAGGGTTGCAGGGGTAGTGCTGTGTAAACGTAAACTTTACTTTGTCACTTATTCATGACAGCTCTCTCTACACTGAGGAGTCACAGCAGGATAGCAATTACATTTTCAGTTCAGCTAAGTTCAGACAATCAGTTGTGTCCCACTCTTTGCGATCCCATGAATCACAGCATGCCAGGCCTCCCTGTCCATCACCAACTCCCAGAGTTTGCCCAAACTCGTGTCCATCAAGTCAGTGATGTCATCCAGCCATCTCATCCTCTGTCCTCCCCTTCTCCTCCTGCCCCCAATCATTCCCAGCATCAGGGTCTTTTCCAATGAGTCAACTCTTCACATGAGGTGGCCAAAATATTGGAGTCTCAGCTTCAGCATCAGTGCCTCCAATAAACACCCAGGACTGATCTCTTTTAGGATGGAGTGGTTGGATCTCCTTGCAGTCCAAGGGACTTTCAACAGTCTTCTCCAACACCACAGTTCAAAAGCATCAATTCTTCAGCGCTCAGCTTTCTTCACAGTCCAACTCTCACATCCATACCTGAGCACTGGAAAAACCATAGCCTTTACTAGACAGACCTTTGTTGGCAAAGTAATATCTCTGCTTTTGAATATGCTATCTAGGTTTGTCATAACTTTCCTTACAAGGAATAAGCATCTTTTAATTGCATGGCTGCAATCACCATCTGCAGTGATTTTGGAGCCAAAAAAATAAAATAAAATAAAGTCTGACACTGTTTGAGCAATCTTGAAACAATCTTGAAACTTCTGAAAAATAGATGTTTTCAAAGAAGCCCCTTGGTCTGAAATTCTTCCTCTAAGAGATCAGTCATGTCAGATGCCTCCATCCATATCTCTGAAACATAAATAGCCAAATGTTCCTGATCTTTCTATCTACATCCATTCTTCTGGATCCCCTCTGCCTAGATGTCCACTTTCTTGCCATCTTGTCCCATCTGAATACAGGGTGTGGGTGAGCTCAATTTGCCTTCCATCAACTTTAAGATATGTATGAACTGATATAATTCACTTAGAAGGAGAGATCCTTGGAGAGAGAAGAAATAGCAGCATCCCAAAGAAATAGTAGGAAGAGATGGAGAAGAAAGAATGGATTTATAAGGATTGGATAATCAAACAGATATGGGATACGATCAAAGAGGTGTCTGTATCCACTAAAGGAATGAACAAGAGATGAAAAAGAAAGAGGTAGTTATGTACAGTTAGATTTTTAATTGGCCTGTGAATATTGAGGCAGGATAAGGAAAGCTGTGTCCATTTTCTCCCACCAGCCAACCTTCCACTTTGAAACTCACACCCAGTCTGGTGTCCAAGAACAAGTTACAAACTGGTGATGTGACATCTCAGAGGTGTTTAGAACTGTTTTGGCTTTTTTTTTTTCCCATGAGTTCATCTTGTTAGCAAGGAGTGTGTGAATGTAGACCAAGTTTACACCCTTTTCTAAATAAGAGTGACCAGAAGCACTTGTGATCATGCCCTCATTAGCCTCTAAGAGAAAGCAGGTCAGCTCACTCATCTTGCATTTCCTTTGAGAAAGATGGCATTTGAGGACCAATCCTCTATAAGCATTTGACATGGAGCTTGCTAAATTAACAGCACAGCAAAAAGTTAATTTATTCAGAATATTTCATTTTGAGCAATTTTCATATGACACAATTACAGGTCAGCACTACTCTATTGAAGTACAGGCAATTAGAATATCTGAGGCTTCATCTCATTTAATACAGCATCACGAGAAAGTCACTGGGGATGTTCTCAGGGCACTGAGTTCAACATCATCGTACCCAGCATCCTCTTTCTTCCCCTGGAGCAGCCAGAGGCTTTCTTCTCCTTGCCCAGGATCAGCTGCCTCTCTGGAGAAGTTCAGACATGAGCCTGAAGTAGAAAAGAGAAGTTTGATTAGAACTGAGACTCAAGGATGGGACAGAACCCTCTAGTGGAAGGGAGTCGAGCAAGTGCTTATGACAAAGCATCCCTGGGACCCAGGTGTGGGGAGGGAGGCTCAGGCTATTTCACATGAGTTCCAGTGAGGATGGATCCCAGCCGTCCTCAGATCCAGTTCATGTGGTCTACTGGGCCTCAGTGCATGGGGAAATCTTGCATCATAGGAGACCTGTGCTCAGGACCTCTGGGAGACCTGCTTCCAGGCAACACAATACCAAGGAAATGCCCAGAAATGGTAAGAATCATAAAAAGGAATTTAAATATTCTCCTTTCACAGGTGATAGATGCAAATTCACAGTAAGGAGACTGGAAACAGGAAAAATCTGAATTCCTCACTCACAACCCAAGTCTGCTCTTAGTTGACTTGACTCCTGTTCCCAAATGTCCACAAATATTATCACAGGTGCACCCACAGATATCTCTTCCCCAGAAACTACACAGGCCCTCAGATGGAGAAATGCTCTTTTCTAGAGAATGAGTGTCTTCTCACAGCTACTGAAATATCAGTTTATTGTGGTACACAGTCAAAGGCTTTGGCAAAGTTAATAACGCAGAAACAGATGTTTCTCTGGAACTCTCTTGCTTTTTCGATGATCCAGCAAATTTTGGCAATTTGATCTCTGGTTCCTTTGCCATTTATAAGTCCAGCTTGAACATCTAGAATTTCACAATTCATGTCCTGTTGAAGCCTGGCTTTGAGAAATTTGAGCATTACTTTGCTAGCATGTGAGATGAGTGCAATTGTGTGGTAGTTTGAACATTCTTTGGCATTGCCTTTCTTTGGGATTGGAATGAAAACTGACCTTTTCCAGTCCTGTGGCCACTGCTGAGTTTTCCAAATTTGCTGGCATATTGAGTGCAGCACTTTCACAGCATCATCTTTCAGGATTTGGAATAGCTCAACTGGAATTCCATCACCTCCACTAGCTTTGTTCATAGTGATGCTTCCTAAGGCCCACTTGATTTCACATTTCAGGATATCTGGCTCTAGGTGAGTGATCACACCATCATGATTATCTGAGTCATGAAGATTTTTTTGGTACAGTTCTTCTGTGTATTCTTGCCACCTCTTCTTAATATCTTCTGCTTCTGTTAGTTCCATAATATTTCTGTCCTTTACTGTACCCATATTTGCATAAAATATTCCCTTGGTATCTGTAATTTTCTTACCAGATCTCTAGTCTTTCCCATTCCATTGTTTTCCTCTGTTTCTTTGCATTGATCAGTGAGGAAGGCTTTCTTATCTCTCCTTGCTATTCTTTGGAGCTCTGTATAAAAATGGATATATCTTTCCTTTTCTCCTTTGCTTTCACTTCTTGTATTTTCTCAGCTATTTGTAAGGCCTTCTCAGAAAACCATTTTGCCTTTTTGCATTTCTTTTTTTGGGGGATGGTCTTGATCCCTGCCTCCTGTACAATGTCACAAAACTCTGTCCATAATTCATGAGGCACTCTGCCTATCAGACGTAATCCCATAAATCTATTTGTCACTTCTTCTGTATAATCATAAGGAATTTGCTTTAGGTCATACCTGAATGGTCTAGTGGGTTTCTCTACTTTCTTCAATTTAAGTCTGAATTTGGCAGTAAGGAGTTCGTGATCTGAGCCACAGTTAGCTCCCAGTCTTGTTTTTGCTGACAGTATAGAGCATTTCATCTTTGGCTGCAAAGAATATAATTAATCAGATTTCAGTACTGACCATCTGATGATGTCCACGTGTAGAGTCCTCTCTTACGTTGTTGGAAGAGGGTGTTTGTTACGACCAGCACGTTCTCTTGGCAAAACTCTATTAGCCTTTGCCTTGCCTCATTTTGTACTCCAAGGGCAAATTTGGCTGTTACTCCAGGTATCTCTTGACTTCCTACTTTTGCATTCCAGTCCCTTATAATCAAAAGGACATCTTCTGTAGATGATAGCTCTAAAAGGTCATGTAGGTCTACATAGAACAGCAATTTCAGCTTCTTCAGCATTACTGATTCGGAATAGATCTGGATTACTGTGATATTGAATGGTTTGCCTTCATGTGACAGTGCAAAGATATTACTAAAACACTTGTTCCACCTTTGAATTTAGTTCAGTTCAGTTCAGTCACTCAGTCATGCCTGACTCTCTGTGACCCCATGGACTGCAGCACACCAGGCTTCCCTATCACCAACACCCAGAGCTTGCTCAAACTCATATCCATCGAGTTGGTGATGCCGTCCAACCATCTCATCCTCTGTCATCTCCTTCTCCTCCCGCCTTCAATCTTTCCCAGCATCAGGGTCTTTTCTAAAGAGTCAGTTCTTCGCATCAGGTGGCCAAGGTATTGGAGCTTCTATTTTAGCTCAGTCCTACCAATGAATATTCAAGATTCATTTCCTTTAAATTGACTGGGTTGATCTCCTTGCCATCCAAGGGTTTCTGAAGAGTCTTCTCCAACACTAGAGTTCAAAAGCATCAAATCTTCAGCGCTTAGCTTTCTTTTAAATACATTGAATTAATCGATAAGTTTCTCCTTCGGCCATGACACAATGCTTGCAGGATCTTAGTTCCTTGACCAGGGTTGAACTAGCCCCTAGCAGTGAAAGTGCAGAATCCTAACCTCTGGACCATCAGGAAATTCCGTAATCTATAAATCTTCATTCAGATCAGATCAGATCAGATCAGTCGCTCAGTCATGTCTGACTCTTTGCGACCCCATGAACCGCAGCACGCCAGGCCTCCCTGTCCATCACCAGCTCCCGGAGGTCACTCAGACTCGCATCCATCGAGTCAGTGATGCCATCCAGCCATCTCATCCTCTGTCGTCCCCTTCTCCTCCTGCCCTCAATTCCTCCCAGCATCAGAGTCTTCTCCAATGAGTCAACTCTTCGCATGAGGTGGCCAAAATGCTGGAGTTTCAGCTTTAGCATCATTCCTTCCAAAGAAATTCCAGGATTGATCTCCTTCAGAATGGACTGGTTGGATCTCCTTGCAGTCCAAGGGACTCTCAAGAGTCTTCTCCAATACCACAGTTCAAAAGCATCAATTCTTCGGCGCTCAGCCTTCTTCACAGTCCAGCTCTCACATCCATACATGACCACAGGAAAGACCATAGCCTTGACTAGGCGAACCTTTGTTGGTAAAGTAATGTCTCTGCTTTTGAATATGCTATCTAGGTTGGTCATAACTTTCCTATCACATATAAAGTGATAAGTTTATGTCACATTATGGAGACAAAAACGCCAAATGCAGAGTGATTGCTCACTCCTTGCAAGGAGTCTGACAGCATTAAATATGGCATATGGTCAAGATGATGCTACCAAATATATGAGATTACCTGTATTTTGAATGTCTAAGGAGGCTGGGCATTGAGGAGCACAAATTCACTCTTTTCAGACAGAAAGATTGCAGATCAACTGACCCCACTCACCTGTCTGAGAGGACCTCACCCCATTCTCCTTCTCTGAGGACACCTCCTCGTTCCCCTGAGAGGCAGAAGGAGTTCCAGGCACTGGTACTTCTTCAGCATCATCGTAATTTTCATCAGGGACATCAGTCCTCTGATCTGGGGGTTCCAAGAGCAGACAAAGGAGTGGATAAAACCGCAGTAAATGGGTTGGTCTGGGGAATACCTAAGACATCTTCTGACCCAGAATTTCCTGTTTCTGAATAGAGGCACCAGTCACTCCTTGTTTCAAAAGACTTTTTTCTCTAAGACCTTGTTTCATTTTGATGTGTCCATAAGCCAAAATACGATTTTACATATCTCAATATTTTCTGGTGGAAACTACATATCTCAAAGCAACTCTTCCACCATTGAGCATTGCTAAAGTACTTTGACAAATTGTGCTTTACAGATGTTATTTTTTAAAAAACATTGTGTGCCTGTGGTGATTCTGGACACAGAGAGACCAGCCCTAATGTGAGACATCACAGAACAGCCAGAGAAGAAGAAGGACAAACCCCATCTGGACACAAGGGATGCCTCTGGTCCATCAAAGGAAAACCATTCCCCTTAAATCTCCTCTATATGACGGAGACTCTCCTCCCCAGAGCCCAGCCAAGGCAGGTCCACCTCTATTTCCTGGAGCAGACCTGTCGTCACTGCTGTCCTCACCATCCCTGGTGTAATACGGCAGTTTGCTATGCTATGCTAAGTCACTTCAGTCGTGTCCGACTCCGTGCGACCCCATAGACGGCAGCCCACCAGGCTCCCCCATCCCTGGGATTCTCCAGGCAAGAACACTGGAGTGGGTTGCCACCTCCTTCTCCAATGCATGAAAGTGAAAAGAGAAAGTGAAGTCGCTCAGTCATGTATGACTCCCAGCGACCCCATGGACTGCAGTCTACCAGGCCCCTCCATCCGTGGGATTTTCCAGGCAAGAGTACTGGAGTGGGGTGCCATTGTCTTCTCCGTAATACGGCAGTTTAGTCAGTGAGAAATCTGACGGGAAGCCTCATGTGGAGACAAACATCACACAACACACAGCATGACCCTCCCCACACCCACGGGACCTGTGTTAAGGCTGAGAAGGGACAGGCCTGGCTTCTGCAGTGTAGACAGAGGCTGGGAGGTCATGGGGCTCTGAGAAGCCATCTTGCCTCTTTGGAGGAGCTGTCTTTGTGAGCCTGGGGCACATATGGGGTCTGCAGATGCTGAGATGTGCACAGTCAGTGGGTGGTGACAACCAGAGATACCAGGAGGGCAGACAGAGACACTCACCTGGGCTACCCAGACCTTCCTTCTGTGTCAGAAGGTAATCGAGCTCCTCATACACAGCTTCAGCAAGAGCATCTTCATAGCTGGATAAAGCTGAGAGATCACCCAGCAGGTCAGAGAAGCTTCCCCAGATACCCCAATCCAGCAAGCCCACCTCCATCTCCCTGGTGCTCACATGGGGGCTGCCAGGACCTCAGCATCGTCTCCTACCCCATGCATCATGTCAGCACCTTCTCCCCTCATCTGACCCTGATTACAGCTCAGTGCCAACTCTGTCTGGTCTCACAGGAGAGGCCATGATTTATGAGAGTTCACATCCCAGTCCTAAGAACCTCTGTCTACTCAGCCCTTAGAGCTCAGCACGGAGCACATGGAGTCTGCAACTCAGAACAGTACCTGGCCCAGGTTTCCCTCCTCACAGCTGCCGCATATCCTTCCTCCACACACTCTCCCTGGTCCCCAGTTGCCCCTGCAGCCCACCTCTGCGCTCTGCTCTCCATCTGAGTAGCTGAGTCACCAAGATGAAGAGGACCAGGAAGAGAAGGGCCCCCAGGATGAGGCAGAGGATCCCAGGCAGGGAGAAGATGCCAGGGAGAGAATTTGACGTTGTTCTGGTCCCTAAGGAGAACAGGAAAAAAGGCTGGAGATAGGCTTGGGCACAGAGAACTCTCCTGTGTCAGGATTTTCAGGAGCTCCAGACAATGGCGTCTCAGCCTCGACAGTGTCAGGACTCCCCCGGGTCTCGTCCTGAGACAAGTCAACTCCACTATGGCCAGTGTGGCCCCGAGGCAGAGATGGGGATTGTCAGGGAGCTGCCCTGCTGAGACAGCATCTGAGGACCCAGCTCATCCCCTCTCCTTGGGCTTCAGGAGACAGAGCATCAAACAGTCCAGGCACATGCACCTCACAGATGAGGAGCAACACTCAAGGGCAGGTGGGAGTTCCTTAGATTCTACAACATGGAAACCAGACTTCCTTGGACCCCGGGTATGAGAATATTTGACCCTTGACATCAAGGCAGGGGATTTCCCCAGTGTAGGGCCCTGGCTGCTCCCCATCAGCCACGGCTCCTCAGACTCTTTCCTCTTCTGAGTTGTCAAAGAGCCCACAGAACAGGTCCCCAGTATTGAGTATTCTTCCTTGCCCATGGATGGATCACAGTACCTGCTGTAGTCGTGGGCACTGTTGTCCTTACACCTAAAGAGAAAAACAGTAGTGTGGGAAAGAAGAATTGGTCAGAACGCAGGGCAAACATTTTCCCTCCTGAGCCTGAAATCACCCCTCAGTCTCCACAATATCAGTGTCCAATCCTCCCACCTCCCTCATCCTAGATCAGAGCCCCAGGATCTGGACACTGTCTGAATATAAACTCCCACCACGCCCGGTCCAGCCCAGTGCCCCTGCACTGCCCCAGCTCACCCAGGGTGGACCCCGAGCCCCTCACTCACCAGAGCACCTCACACCAGCATCCTCCTCGTGCTTGCAGTCGCTCTGCCCCCAGGGCTCCGCAGCACAGTCCCACAGGGAGGACTCCCGGCCCCTGCACCGCACCTCGTCCAGCCAGATGCTCCCATTTCCAGGGCCAAATATCACGGCCTGCACAGCTTCCAGGGCCTGGCCACAGCCCAGCTGCTGACACACCACCTCGGCCTCTGCCAGGCTCCAGGCATCATCATACACGGTGCCCCAGGAGCCGCTGTGCCAGACCTCCACCCGCCCTGAGCACTTGGTGTCTCCTCCCCTGAGCCGGAGCTTCTCTGTCTGAAAAAGCAGCAGGCCCTCCTGTGACTGCCCTGGTGGGAGGAAGGAGCCCCTGGGAGCCACAGGGGAGGTCGTGGGTTGACATACCTGTGCAGGGGGCGGCAGTTGGACAGCTCTTGAGTCTTCTTCCTGCAAACAACAGGGAAACAGTGGATCAGGAATAGCTGGGGGAGGTCTTGTCCCCAAACATGAGTAACTAAGGATTTTTTGTCACAGTCAAATGACAAGAGACCACAAAAGCTTCACCATCTACTTGGCTTAGAGGTTCACTGCATGTTATCAGCGGCTGAAACTACTTTATCTAATTAGTTGTTTGCCAGAACAACAGCAAACGAACAGACACAGAGACAAATACAAACATACACTAACATTTTGTAAACTCAACCAAAACCCATCAGTTAGATTTGAAACTATGAAATCATACTAACGACATCCTACATGGTTGGCAGTGACACAGAAACAGAGAAGTAAGTCACCTGCACAGGAGATGTAGGCTTCCTCCTTTGGAGAGCATGAGTTGTAATTCCAAGGGTCAGAAGGACACTGCCAGAGAGAGGTGTCAGTTCTCTGACACTGGATTCCATCTATCCAGTGGGGTCTAGAGCCTTCCCTGAGACCAACAGAGGTGTTGAGACTTCCGCTGTCCCCACAGCCAAGCTGACTGCAGATGATGGACACAGTGACATCATCCATGGGGCTGCGGCAGACACTGCCCCAGGTCCCATTGTAGAAAACTTCCAGCCACCCAGCACACTGCTGGTCCTTGCTCACCATCCTGAGGGCCAAGAACTCTGAGATTGAAAGGGAGGAGACAGGACACAGTGAGCACGCCACTCAGTGCTCTGAGTTTTCCTCTCCCCCAGAAATAGTGACCATACACTCCTGACCCAGCGGAGGAGTTGCCCACTGGGTGACAAGAGTTACCTCCCTTTCACCTGATTTTGTCCATTAATGTCTGTATACCTATTTCTACCACAACAATGTAGATATGAACAGAGAGGAAGACCAAACTGGGCAGCTGCAGTGATGGGAGCTGAATCCTGATTCCTGACAAAACTTCTAAAAGAACAGAAAGTGATGTGGACAGTGAGGTGGTTGACAGAATAATGGACCCCCAGAGATGTCCACAGCCTAATTCCCGAACGTGTGACAGTTACCTTACATTTCAAAAGAGATTTTACAGACGTGATTAATAAGGACCTTGGGATGGAGACATAAAGCTCAAATATTGTGAATTAACCTTGTGAGCCCAGTCTTACACATCTTTTAAACCCGCTATGCCGAGAAATGCATCATCTTTCCCAGCTCCAATCAGAGGGAAATGTGAGTGAAGGATAATGGTTGGAAAGGCACTGTTGTCTGAAGAAGAATAAAGAAGGCTTTGAGCCAAGAAATGAGGCCACATGGGAAGCCAGAAAAAGCTGGGGAAAGAGTTCTGCCCAGAGACTCCAGGAAGAACACAGCCCTGTGGACACTGGGGTGTTGGCCCACGGAGACTCTCTTCAGACTCCTAGCATACAGAACTGTAAAGGAAAAATCTGAGTTTTCACTATTCCAGGCTCCTCTGTCCATGGGATTCTCAGGTAAGAATACTGGAATGGGTTGCCATGCCCTCCTCCAGGGGATCTTCCTAACCCAGGGACTGAACCCGCATCTTTTACATCTCCTGCAGTGGCAGACAGGTTCTTTACCATTAGCACAACCTGGGAAGCCTAGGCTTTCCAGGTGTTACTCCCACAGATAACTGCAGAGAGAGCCCTGCTTTCAAGTGTGAACTGTAAGAAACAGCTCTGTCAGGAAACACTACTGAGAATAAAGGACCAGAACCTCAGCCGCTGCAGGAGGAAGTGAAAGCACCCGGTCTTCATGTCTGCTGGAAAGACAGGCTCCATGGGAGGAAGCCTCCTTCTCTGGTCCTTTCAGCATCTCTCCATCAGGGCTCCGACCCCTGTCCTCCAGGGCCCCATCCCTCCCCTGCCTGTGGACAGTGTGCAGCACAGACCTGAGCAGATGACCCCTGCGTCCTCCTTGTGTCTGCAGTCGTGCTGCCCCCAGCCCCGGGAAGGGCACCTCCACACGTGGGACTCCTTTCCTGTGCAGTTCAGGTTGTCCAACCAGATGGGCCCTGATCCTGCCCCGAAGTAAGCAGACCCCGTGGCATTGAGGGCTTCTCCACAGCCCAGCTGCCTGCACACCACACGGGCATCGTCCAGATCCCAGCCATCATCACAGATGGTGCCCCAGGAACCCTGGTCAAGGATCTCCACTCTCCCAGCGCAGGGACCACCACCGTCCACCAGGCGGAGCTGTCTTCTGTCTGAGGAGAGAGAAATGGGACGATGAGGTGGTGACCTCAGGGGTTGAGAAGGGTCTTCTGTCCTGTGGGACTCTCACCTAAGCAGTAGGGGGCGCTCTCCTCTGAGGCCACAGAGCCTGCTGGTTCTGCCATAGAGTCGCTGCACTGGGGGAGCACCTGAGTCTGGTTTCCTGCAGAAACAGCAATGATCAGGGGTCTGGTTGGGTTGAAGAACAGGAAACTGAATTAAACTAAATAATAACCTAGTGATGGCATTTGACACGAAACCTGTAACAGCAGTTATTATAGAGTTCAGTTTCTCCATGGAGAGGTCTGCTTCTGACAGTGCCACAATTTTTGTTTAAGCCAAGCTTTACATTGAGAACGAGTTAAATAGTGGGTTCAATACCTAAATCTATATTAATATAGAAGAAACAAAACAAAATCTTTTTATGAAAGATTTCTAAAAGTTTTCATCTTCCATGTCTGTCACTAACAGAAGGGGGGAAAAAAACTCATATAAAAGACATCAAATGGAAAACCAAAAGGAAAAAGAAGACATTCCCAAAAATTTCCCCAAATATTCAACTATTAGAGTTACCTGACAGAGAATTTAAATAGCCCTAATTAAAGTGCTCTTAAGATTAATTGACAAGATGTTTTTCTTGGCAGAGAAATTTTAACAAAAAAGAAATAAAAGTTCTAGAGCTAAGAAACTTAATATTTGAATTTAAGAACTAAAGAATGAATGTATATGCACGTTAGATCAGCATAAGGCAGTTATTAAAACAGAAGATCAGAGGACAAATATTCTATTAGGTTGGTGCAAACATCACTGCGGTTTCAGACCACAAATTTTAAATCATTATAATTAGGCTCAGACATATCTTTATTACTCAAAATAGGAACCATTACAATCAACACATTTTTGCCAATGAGAAATTAGTTTGTTTTTTCCTGTAGTGTAAAACTGTGCTTTAGAATTTGATGAACTCTTGGAAAGCATTTTCTGCCTCCTGTTGGCTGTGGAAGCATTTTCTCTGCAAAAAGTTGTCGAGATGCTTGAAGATATGGTATTCAGTTGACGGGAGGTCAGGTGAATATGGAAGATGAGGCAAAACTTTGTAGCCCAACTAGTTAAACTTCTGAAGCGTTGGTTGTGTGATGTGTGGCCAGGCATTGCCATGGAGAAGAATTGGCACCTTTCTGTTGACCAATGCCGACTGCAGGTGTTGCAGTTTTTAGTGCATCTCAGTGATTTGCTGAGCATACTTCCCAGATGTAATGGTTTCGCTGGGATTCAGAAAGCTGTAGTGGATCAGACTGGCAGCAAGTTTGGCCCTGGGAAGTGCTTTGCAGCTTCAGATGTAATGGTTTCGCTGGGATTCAGAAAGCTGTAGTGGATCAGACTGGCAGCAAGTTTGGCCCTGGGAAGTGCTTTGCAGCTTCTTCTCAATCCCACCACTGAGCTGGTCGTCGGCAGTTGTCATATAAAATCCACGTTTCGTCACAGGTCACAATTCAGTTGAAAAATGGTTCATTGTTGTTGTGTAAAATAAGAGAAGATGATGCTTCAAAATGACAAGTTTTTTGATTTGTGCTCAGCTCATGAGGCACCCACTTATCAAGTTTTTTCCCCTTTCGGCATTTGCTTCAAATGACAAACGACTGTAGAAAGGTCAGCATTCAGTTCTTAGGCAATTTCTCATGTGATTGTAAGAGAATCAGCTTTGACGATTGCTCTAATTGGTTGTTGTCAACTTCCAATGGCAGGCCATTGCACTCCTCATCTTCAAGGTTCTCATCTCCTTTGCAAAACTTCATATAAAAGTTATTTATTTATTTTTGGCTTTGCAGGGTCTTTGCTGCTGCTCAGGCTTTTCTCTAATTGTGGCGAGGGGGACTAGTCTTTGTTACAGTGCTCAGGCTTCTCACTATGGTGATTGTTATGTTGTGGAGAACAAGCTGTAGGGCTTCTGGGCTTCAGTAGTTGTGGTTCCCAGGCTCTAGAGCACAGGCTCAATAGTTGTGGTGCCCAGGCTTAGCTGCTCTGCAGCATGTAGCGTCTTCCTGGACTAAGGATTGAACCCATGTCTCCCACATTGGCAGGCGGATTCTCTACCACAGAGCCACCAGGAAAGCCTTGCAAATGTTCTTGAACAACCACTGCACTATATGTTCATTAGAAGTTCCTGGACCAAATGCATTGTTGATGTTGCAAGTTGTCTCTGCTGCTTTATGACCCATTTTGAACTTGAATAAGAAAATCACTTGAAATTGCTTTGTGTCTAACATCATGTCTATAATCTAAAATACATATGAAATAAGCAGCAAGTAATAAACCATTAGCAAAATAAAAAGCAAGAAATACACATTAAATGATGTGTAACATAACCACATTTATTTACGAATACAGTCCAAGATCAAATGGCAAATTTCAACAATGCAAGACCACAGTTACTTTTGCACCAACATAACTGCAGGTCATATGGTAAGTGTCCTGGTTATAATGCTGTGTAACAAATTTCCCCCAAAAATTTAGCCACTGAAAGAAAAAATATATACTTCATTTTGCTTAAGACTTTCTGAGTCAGCAACTTGGGAAAAACTCAACAGTTCTGTCTTGGCGTCTTTCAGTGCTTGCACTTAGATATTATCTGGGGCTGCAATCAGCTGAGAACTGGATTGAACCTGTGGTTACATAAGGAAATTCCTCATAGTATTTTAGTGGTAAAGGGACATCATGACAGTAACCTAACCCAGAAAGACTTTATATGTTCAGAGAGAAATGAGACAGAATGAACCAAAAACTAGCATTGAGGGATTCCAGTTAAAGGTCATCTGGAAATGTTTATATTATTCTAACATTTCAATAAGTCTCAAATTACACCAAAATTAAAAAAAAAATGTTAAAAGGTGAAAACAAGTCAGAGATCATTTATTCCTAGGACATCTTCCATAAAATAAATACTAATAACATAAAAAAAAATAAAATGCTTAGGAAAAATATAGAAGAAGGTGGACAAAACTTTTGAGAGAAATTCAAGACCTAGCTGAATGGAGGGATATATTATGTCAATGGCTTCCCAGATGGCTCAGTAGTAAAGAATCCGCCTGCCAGTGCAGAAGTGGGTTCAATATCTGGGTCAGTAAGAAGCGCTGGAGGAGGGCATGGCAACCCACTCCAGTATTCTTGCCTGGGAAATCCCATGGACAAAGGAGCCTGGCAGACTGCAGTCCGTGGGGCACAAAACAGTTTGATGTAACTTTGTGACTAAACAACAATAAAAATTATGTCAATGAATTGAGAGATTCAAAATTGTCAAAGTCAGTCATTCTCAAATTTCTGTGTAGATTAAATCTAATCTTAATCAAAATACCCTTATGCTAATTTTTTAGGGAGTGTGAAAAATAACAAACAGATTCCAAAATTTAGAAAATATACAGAACACCACGAATGACCAACACAGTAGGTAAGAAAAGGAACAAAGTTAAAGGAGTTAATATGAAGGAACCCCTGTAAATTAAAATTATCTAGACTTATTATAAAGTTATAGTAATTAAGAAAATGCAGTATTGGTGCAAAGATAGACAAATGATACAGTGGAACAGAATAGAGTCTTTAAAAGGACTCAGACATATGTGCTCTTCTGCTTAAGATAAAGGTAGTATTGCAGTGAGGAAAAAGTCTTTTCAGAAAAAGATTCTGAGTGAATTGGATGTCCATGTGAAACACAACTTATCTTACACAGATATCAATCCCAGAAGGAACGTACAGTTACATGCAAGAGAAAAAGTAACTTTTGTAAGATACTCTAAGAGAATATTTTCATGATCTTGGAGTTCGGAAAGTTCTTTTTAAAGGGATGTAAGAAGTATTAAATATACAGGGAAAAGTTGGTAAGTTATATTAATATTTCCTTCAAATTAAAAACTTGCTTCATCAAAGGATCCTGTACCATTTAGAAAAAGAAAAGACCAAATGTTAAACACACAAAATAAGTAACATATATTTGTGCCCCAAGTCATTGTCATGCTACATTCTAGCATCATATTTATAATAGTCAACAGCAGAAAACAACTCAAATCTCTACCATCAGTTGAATGGATCAATGGCCATGTTATCAATGAAAGCAATATTCTACAGTAATAAAAATGAATAAAGTACTGCTGTAAACAACATCATGAGTGAATCCTAAACATAATGTTGAGTCAAAGAAGTCACACACAAAAGAAAATACACTGCATGATTTTATGTAAAGTTCAAAAACTGATAAAACACTCTGTGGTAGTAGAAGTTAGATAAGCAGCTTTCCCTGGAGAGAAGGTAGGCCAGTTATTGGAGACAACAGTGACTCTTGGGACTGGGAATGTTCTCTTTGCTGCTCTGGGTACATGACTGAAGTCTACACGTATTGCTTATACACTGTCTTCTATGATCATATGTCAATAACAATGTTGCTTTAAAATATATTATTCCCCTTGGCACTTCTTGCCCTAATCTGAAAAATTAGTGAACAATGAGAAGCACCATATTTCATCATGAAATATCTTCCAAAGCCAGTTTTCCCTCTCTGCTCTTCGGGACATTTCACTCCAGGAGCATCCTAAGTACCAATAGCCCTTCCCTCTCTCTTACCTGAGCAGATCACAGTGGCTGTGTTGCCATGGGAACAGTCAGGACCACCCAAGGCAGTCACAGGGCAACTCCACAGGAAAGACTCTGCCCCCGAGCAGTGAAATCGGACTGTTGAGATCTGGTCACCTCTCTCCACCAAGTGTGGTCCTCTGGGGGTGGAGATGGCAATTCCACAGCCGAGCTGATGACAGACAACATTGGCATTGGCCAGACTCCAGTGGGAGGCACAGAGCGCTCTCCATTGTCCAGAAATCTTCATCTCCACCTGCCCCTCACATTGAGAGGAGCCATTTGTCATGAGTCGGACTTCTGAGTATGCTGGTAGAAGAAGACAGAAATTCAGAAAAATCTCATGATTTCTCACCTGAACAGAGTGTGCAGAGAGGTTAGTTCTGACCTGCATCTCACCTGAACAAACAACCTGAGCAGCTCCACTGTAGTGACAAGTGCCCCCTGGACAGGGCACTCTGGGGCACCACCAGAGCTTATGTTCCTCCCCCTCACACCTGAACTCTTCAGCCCAGACCTGGCCATCAGACTCTCTGAAGAGTTCGTGTCCCAGAACAGACACAGCCTCACCGCACCCTAGCTCTGCACAGATGACCTGGGCAGTGGGGAGTGTGAAGTTTCCATCAGACACTGGGATCCAGTCTTCTCCAGGACGTACTTCTACTCGTCCTGAGCAGGGTCCATTGTCTCCAACCAGACGCACAAATTCTAAGCAAACAACAACAAGAAATCCAGTGAGTGCCCATAGTCCTGGTTTGGCAATTGGAAACAATGTCACAGGCAATAAGGTGAAAATTGTTCTTTTCCAGGAGTGGTGCCTGGAAACAGAATTGGACAGTTATTCTCAGAATTTCATGAGCAAGTATTTTCAAGACCAAGTTTCTGAAAAGAAACCCTGAAGGATTTTCAGGGTCAGTTTGAAATGGCTGACTTCCAAAAACATGCATTTTGAGGTTAATTAGGAATGTGAATTCCTCATCTAGAGGCCTGGAAACTACAGAGTCCAAGTATACTGCTCTGTAGTGGGCACCAGGCTCAGGTTCAGAGCTGTACTAACCCAGAGTGAAGTAGATCCATGGCCCTCGAGAGGTTAGAGGACTAAGAGCCACACAAGGTTAGAGGGCCATCCTGAGATTTCTGGGGCCAGAATATTGGCCAGTTTTCTCTCAGGAACCAACACATAAGTCTCTGATGATAAGGAAAATCATGCAGGCTGGATCTGTGAGTGCTCGCTGACAGTAGACAGACTTCTAGCTTAACAGGAGGAAAGCTAGACATTATAACAAGATTTCACACATGTTTCTTATAATTTTTCACGGTGAAAAATTCCAAGAATTTCTTAGGTGACCTGATTTTGGAAAGTTGTCCAGAGATCAGTTTGGATAGGAAGAAAGCTCAGAGTCATAGGAGAAGGGGCTGGTCATAGCCATCATTCTTGAAAGCTTAGAATTTATCAAAGAACCTGGGAGAGAGTGAGTTCTCAGTGGGAGCATGCAAAACAGCTGAGGTTTTTAATTACTTCATACTAGATATGTGAACTTTAGGAAATGCTAAAGAGTGAAGATGAGTTAAAGTATTTTATTTTTTTTTTATTTTTTTCTGATTTTTTAAATTAAATTTTATTTTGCTTAACTTTACAATATTGTATTACTTTTGCCATACATCAAGATGGATCCGCCACAAATATACATGTGTTCTCCATCCTGAACCCTCCTCCCTCCTCCCTCCCCATACCATCCCTCTGGGTCATCCCAGTGCATCAGCCCCAGGCATCCAGTATCAGGCACTGTACCTGGACTGGCGACTCGTTTCAGATATGATATTATACATATTTCAATGCTATTCTCCCAAATCATCCCAACCTCTCCCGTTCCCAGAGTCCAAAAGTCTGTTCTATACATCAGTGTCTCTTTTATTTTAATCTTGTCTATATGCTGTTTGTTCCTTTCCTATTTGGGTTCTTGAGAAATAGCTACTATGCTGTAAAGAAAGAGTAAGAGGAAGAGAGCAGAGGGCAAATAGTGAAGTGAAGTGCAAGTCACTCAGTCGTGTTTGACTCTCTGCGACTCCATGGACTATACAGTCCATGGAATTCTCCAGGCCAGAATACTGGAGTGGGTAGCTTTTCCCTTTTCCAGGGGATCTTCCCAACCCAGGGATCGAACCCAGGGCTCCCACATTTCAGGCAGATTCTTTACCAACTGAGCTACAAGGGAAGCCCAAGAATACTGGAGTGGATAGCCTAGCCCTTCTCCAGTGGATCTTCCCAATCCAGAGGTCTAACTGGGGTCTCCTGCACTGGAGGTGGATTCTTTGCCAACTGAGCTATGAGGGAAGCCCATAGAGCAAATAAGCCATACATAATTTAGAAATTTTCAAATTGCAAAAGCCTCAATATGGATGAAAGATAGAATATTTGGGGGAAATATTTGTCCAACAAGTTTTTGATACATTTTATCCCCTGTGCTCCTCCCATCAACCACTTCACCCTGCCACTTTCCCCATTTCTCCCACTGCAGACAAGAGAAAACAATCTTAAGAACCACAAATGTGTGGAAAGGAAATTCTGAAGGGGAAGAACTTCTGTAGGAGTGGAGTGCGGTAGGGTGTGTGGTAGGTTAAATGGGGAGTGAATGAGTATGAAACAGAGAGAGACCAAAGAAAAAACTTATGATCATGGTTTCAACTTCAGGGACCATATTTTGGGTACAGGAAGGTAATCCAAATAAAAAGAAACCCGCAACATAAAGCACTTTCTTTAACACACTTGTCTGGTTTCAAAGTATGTTCATGATAATTTATGTACATGGTGAAATTCTTTCTGGTAAAGGATTCTGATTATATAAATATGTGAACTTTGAAGGTTCAGAAAGAATATTCTAACAAAATAAAAATCTACTACAGAAAAATAGGAAAGAACAGAAAAGACCTAAAAGAAATTAAAGATTGAAGGATCAGCTTGACCACTTATACAATGGTGAGAGAGAAGATGGTCTACTTGCCTTTATTTTTCACTTTCATCTCCCCAGAGAGACACAGGTTAGAACTCCTAGTCTGGTCTGGTTGGGAGTTTGCTCGTAGGCAACACATTCTAATTAAAGCATTTTCAGTCAACACTTTTTAGTTGCTATATTAGCCCCATAAGATTACAGATTAGGCAGAACACGAAAGAAATATTTGTTATATGCTGTTTTAGGTACCCTGATATATGTTAAATGCTCGAATATACACTGAATAATCAAAAAACTCTTATATGCATAAGGATGGATTCTTCTGAGACAAGAGTTTTTTTGTTTTCTATTTGATTTTAAAATTTTTGTGGGAGATTATGTATGTGAAAACTGCGAGAAAGTTTGTGGAATAGAAGGCTAATGTCAGTGGATAAGGATATTGCTATGCTATGCTATGCTAAGTCACTTCAGTCGTGTCCGACTCTGTGTGACCCCATAGACGGCAGCCCACCAGGCTTCCCCGTCCCTGGGATTCTCCAGGCAAGAACACTGGAGTGGGTTGCCATTTCCTTCTCCAATGCATGAAAGTGAAAAGAGAAAGTGAAATCGCTCAGTCATATCTGACTCTTGCGACCCCATGGACTGCAGCCGACCAGGCTCCTCCGTCCGTGGGATTTTCCAAGCAAGAGTACTGGAGTGGGGTGCCATTGTCTTCTCCAGGATAAGGATATTAAATATAATAAAAATATATCCTTCTCTGATCCCTTGCTGTACAGACATCCTGCTTCCTTAGGCACACACAGCATCCTCCACACCACTCCTGGACCATCAGTGCTGCTCAGAACACCCCACATGTGCCTTTTTCAATTCCTATTACAGTCCCTCTCCCTCCCAGCTGCTATAATTCTCTTCTACCTTCTTCAAAATTACATCTGTCCCCTTACTCCTATTCATATCAAACAAATCCCCAAATTCAATTCTCTTAAATCATTGAAGTCATCAGGTATAAACTATATAATTTCTTACCATAAAACACAGAAATTGTATTGCTTCCACTTTTGACTTGTCAGTGTATGGCTAAGTGTTCTTCCAAAGTTTTGGCCTATCAGATCAGATCGGATCAGATCAGTTGCTCAGTTGTGTCCGACTCTTTGCGACCCCATGAACTGCAGCACGCCAGGCCTCCCTGTCCATCACCAACTCCCGGAGGTCACTCAGACTCACATCCATCGAGTCAGTGATGCCATCCAGCCATCTCATCCTCTGTCGTCCCCTTCTCCTCCTGCCCCCAATCCCTCCCAGCATCAGAGTCTTCTCCAATTAGTCAACTCTTCGCATGAGGTGGCCTATACAGATGTCTTAAAAGAAAAAATGGGCAGAGAATCTCTGGTAGTAACAATCAAAGGAGAATCTATGACTCAGAGCACTTCATTCAAAGTTCTCTGGTCTTACCTACAAAAGCCTATGAATATTTGCATCTAAAATTTCAAAAAAGACGCAATTTGGCACAAATCCATCAATTCCTGTCTGACCTGTTCCATGACATCCTCTCTGTGCCGCCACTCCTACTAACCTAGTGTAAAATAATATCTCACCCTGTACGTACAGAAACAACTCCAGCCACGAAGCTCTGTAGCCCTCCCTTCCCATAGGCTAATTGTACAAAGGATTCTTGTGGTGATTTGCAAATGTCTCATGTGATTGATCTTCATCTTCATTATGAAGATCAGTTTTCATTGGAATAGTTTAATCTACTATGTCAGTAAGATCACTGGAGAAGAAATAGCAGAGACTTACAGCAGGAAAGTAAATGAAGCACATCACCCACAGAAGCATTGTGCATTCAGGGAAGATGGGTCTGTCTCAGTCCTCTCTAGCCCATTTATATCCTATTGCCCCAGTGATCAGACACCAGCTTTCATGGAACTTTTCATTCTGCCATCACAAGGCAATACACTGACCATACCTGAGCAGATGACTCCTGCATCGTCCTCATGACTGCAGTTGTGCACTCCCCAGCCCTGGGAAGGGCACTTCCACACATGGGATTCCTTTCCTCTGCAGTCCAATGTGTTCAGGAAGATGCGCCCTGATCCTGCCCCAAAATGAGCAGACCCCATGGCATTGAGGGCATCTCCACAGCCCAGCTGCCTGCACACCACGCGGGCATCGTCCAAGTCCCAGCCGTTATCACAGATGGTGCCCCAGGAGCCCTGGTCAAAAATCTCCACTCTCCCGGCACAGGGACCTCCTCCGTCAACCAGGCGGAGCTGTCTGCTGTCTAAGGAGAGAGAAATGGGACAATGGGGATTGACAAGGGGGATAAAGGTCTTCTGTCCTGTGGGAGCTTCACCTGAGCAGTAGAGGGCGCTCTCCTCTGAGGCTTCAGAGTCCCGTGGTTCTGACAGGAAGTCTTTGCACTGGGGCAGCACCTGAGTCTGGTTTCTTACAGCAGTGATAAGAGAATAATAACATTGAAAATGGGCAAAAACAGGAAATATTACACAACTGAGTAGAGTGAGACAGAAATGTTAACCTCTGATTTGTAGAGTTCTGCACAGCATCTGAGAATGACTTACAAGAAATGTTAGTCTCTCTAGCCGGAGCAGTTGAATGAGTTCAGAGTCACAGGTATGGGCTAGCTGCTGAATCAGATCAGATCAGATCAGTCGCTCAGTCGTGTCCGACTCTGCGACCCCATGAACTGCAGCACGCCAGGCCTCCCTGTACATCACCAACAACCGGAGGTCACTCAGACTCACATCCATTGAGTCAGTGATGCCATCCAGCCATCTCATCCTCTGTCATCCCCTTCTGCTCCTGCCGCCAATCCCTCCCAGCATCAGAGTCTTCTCCAATGAGTTAACTCTTCGCATGAGGTGGCCAAAATACTGGAGTTTCAGCTTTAGCATCATTCCTTCCAAAGAAATTCCAGGGCTGATCTCCTTCAGAATGAACTGGCTGGATCTCCTTGCAGTCCAAGGGACTCTCAAGAGACTTCTCCAACACCACAGTTCAAAAGCATCAATTCCTCGGTGCTCAGCCATCCTCACAGTCCAGCTCTCACAACCATACATGACCACAGGAAAGACCATAGCCTTGACTAGGCGATTCTTTGTTGGCAAAGTAATGTCTCTGCTTTTGAATATGCTATCTAGGTTGGTCATAACTTTCCTTCCAAGGAGTAAGCGTCTTTTAATTTCATGGCTACAGTCACCATCTGCCGTGATTTTGGAGCCCAGAAAAATAAAGTCTGACACTGTTTACACTGTTTCCCCATCTATTTCCCATGCAGTGACGGGACCAGATGCCATGATCTTTATTTTCTGAATGTTGAGCTTTAAGCCAACTATTTCACTCTCCTCTTTCACTTTCTTCAAGAGGCTTTTTAGCTCCTCTTCACTTTCTGCCATAAGGGTGGTGTCATCTGCATATCTGAGGTTATTGATATTTCTCCCAGCAATCTTGATTCCAACTTGTGTTTCTTCCAGTCCAGCATTTCTCATGATATACTCTGCATATAAGTTAAATAAACAGGGTGACAATATACAGCCTTGACGAACTCCTTTTCCTATTTGGAACCAGTCTTTTGGTCCATGACCAATTCTAAACGTTGTTTCCTGACCTGCATGCAAATTTCCCAAGAGGCAGGTCAGGTGGTCTGGTATTCCCATCTCTTTCAGAATTGTCCACAGTTAATTGCGATCTACACAGTCAAAGGCTTTGGCATAGTCAATAAAGTAGAAATAGATGTTTTTCTGGAACTCTCTTGCTTTTTCGATGATCCAGCGGATGTTGGCAATTTGATCTCTGGTTCCTCTGTCTTTTCTAAAACCAGCTTGAACATCAGGAAGTTCACGGTTCACACATTGCTGAAGCCTGGCTGCGAGAATTTTGAGCATTACTTTACTAGCGTGTGAGATGAGTGCAATTGTGCAGTAGTTTGAGCATTCTTTGGCATTGCCTTTCTTTGGGATTGGAATGAAAACTGACCTTTTCCAGTCCTGTGGCCACTGCTGAGTTTTCCAAATTTGCTGGCATATTGAGTGCAGCACTTTCACAGCATCATCAGTCAGGATTTGGAATAGCTCCACTGGAATTCCATCACCTCCACTAGCTTTGTTCGTAGTGATGCTTTCTAAGGCCCACTTGACTTCACATTCCAGGATGTCTGGCTCTAGGTCAGTGATCACACCATCGTGAATATCTGGGTCGTGAAGATCTTTTTTGTACAGTTCTTCTGTGTATTCTTGCCACCTCTTCTTAATATCTTCTGCTTCTGTTAGGTCCATACCATTTCTGTCCTTTATTGAGCCCATATTTGCATAAAATGTTCCTTTAGCATCTCTGATTTTCTTGAAGAGATCCCTAGTCTTTCCCATTCTGCTCTTTTCCTCTATTTCTTTGCACTGATGGCTGAAGAAGGCTTTCTTATCTCTTCTTGCTATTCTTTGGAACTCTGCATTCAAATGTTTATATCTTTCCGTTTCTCCTTTGCTTTTCACTTCTCTTCTTTTCATAGCTATTTGTAAGGCCTCCCCAGACAGCCATTTTGCTTTTTTGCATTTCTTTTCCATGGGGATGGTCTTGATCCCTGTCTCCTGTACAATGTCACGAACCTCATTCCATAGTTCATCAGGCACTTTATCTATCAGATCTAGGCCCTTAAATCTATTTCTCACTTCCATTGTATAATCATAAGGGATTTGATTTAGGTCATACCTGAATGGTCTAGTAGTCTTCCCTACTTTCTTCAATTTAAGTCTGAATTTGGCAATAAGGAGTTCATGGTCTGAGCCACAGTCAGCTCCTGGTCTTGTTTTTGCTGATTGTATAGAGCTTCTCCATCTTTGGCTGCAAAGAATATAATCGATCTGATTTCGGTGTTGACCATCTGGTGATGTCCATGTATAGAGTCTTCTCTTGTGTTGTTGGAAGAGGGTATTTGCTATGACCAGTGCATTTTCTTGGCAAAACTCTATTAGTCTTTGCCCTGCTTCATTCTGTATTCCAAGGCCAAATTTGCCTGTTACTCCAGGTGTTTCTTGACTTCCTACTTTTGCATTCCAGTCCCCTATAATGAAAAGAACATCTTTTTTGGGTGTTAGTTCTAAAAGGTCTTGTAGGTCTTCATAGAACTGTTCAACTTCAGCTTCTTCGGCGTTACTGGTTGGGGCATAGACTTGGATTACTGTGACGTTGAATGTTTGCCTTGGAAACGAACAGAGATCATTCTGTCGTTTTTGAGATTCCTTATAAACCACGCACACATTGGTGCCCTTGACCTGAGAGTTAAAGGGATTAGATTAAAGGAAATGGAGTCAGGAACCGGCCTCATCAGAAGCCTCAGGTATCAGCCATGAATCCTCTATTGTTAGAATTATTCTCCTTGGTATAGTCATGCAGAATTGAAAAACAAATGGATCTTGAGATGTCTTGGTTTGCCCTAGAATATTTCACTGTTGACTCTAAGCTTCAGACTCCAGATCTGGATACTTTGTTTTAAGAAAATGTGATCTCTTTGAGTGGATTGGGCAACCTTGCATGAGAAATGTCTCAGGTGATATTGACTGACGTTGACCAGATTCCACTGGGAATGTTGGAATGCTGCTTCTTCTCTCAAGTAAATATTATCTTTTCTTGCACTTTGTGTCAGGAATCGCTATTATTCAAAGTTGGGGTTTATTTGTTCTCCAGGGGGGAAATATTATGCATTTCTAACTTTACCATAGAGCATAAATAGGTTAAATTCTTGCTGTGAAAGCACTTGAACAAACAATACTGACAGACTCACTGCGTTGTTCTTCTTTAATATATAAAAAGCAATGTAAAGAAAGTTTAAATGGTGTCAATTCAGTGTTGCACTTTAAGTGAATGATGAAGTAGAGAATAAAATTTAGAATTTTGTACTTTCATGAAGAAGAATTCCAATTGAGGGGTTCGCAGAAGGCCAACGGTCTACTGGACACAACTTTAAATGCTATAAAATGTTGGGGAAAAAATGAAGATATTAGACATTTGTGCACACAATATGAACTAAACATGCTAAAATTCTAAAGAGTGGAGATCATTTCATTGTTAACCAAGGATATGAAGCTTCTCTTTCTCTATGGGAATTTCCCAATTTGTTGCCTGGGTTAATGCATCAAAGAGGGACAGAGAATCCTGCATGATTTGGGGGTTGCCTGGTGTTGCAGTGACAAAATTGGAGACTTGAGAGCCTCTCTCATATAGCAGATTTTCTCCTCATATATCTGCCCAGTAAACACGCTGTCAATGGCCAGAACTGTGTCAAACACCTTGGAAACAGAGTGGATATTCCCTCATCCTCCTGATTGCTGAGCTACCAAAACATTCAGGTTTTCAATTATAAACTCTAAAGGCCCATAACACAGGGGCATAGAAATAAGAGGTAGACCGAGTGCTACAAATACTGCAACCCAGACCTGTTACAGCTCAACTCTAGCTAGTATTCAGATAGCTGAGTGGTCTGAACCCCTTCTCCCACTTGCTTAACAAAACAAAATATGAATCCTTTCAGGTGTTAGAAAATGTATCTGGGATATCTTATATTCTTATGCATCATTTATCTCATTCAGTTAAAAAGTGCATGGCATGTAAAGAGATGGAGGACATGACAAATTTAAACATTTAAAAAAGGAAGGTAAGAGAAGGCAGAGACACACATGCTAGATATGCTGGAGTTAGCAGATAAGGATTTTAACTATGAACAATGTGTTTAGGGAAAAGGGGAAAGGAAAGAATCAATAGGTGAAAAATTTAAAAAGTTAACAAATAATTGTAACTATAAGAAAATCAAAGGAACAGTTGCCAACTGAAAATAAAATATCTAGAAATGAGAACTGAATGAATAGTTTTAAAAGAATTTTAGACAGAACTGAACACAGAATTAGTGTCTTAGAGGAGTCCTAGAGTTGAGAGATGAGGAGTAGGAAAAAGAGAAGGAGGAGAAGGAAAAAGAGGGGGAATAGGGGGAGAAGAGAAACAGAGACAGTGCAGCAGAAGTAATATTTGAAGATATAATAATTGAGAATTTTTTAAAATGGATAGAAGGCTATGAAAACCTCCACATCTAGTAAAGCTGCAGAAAATCAAAGGAAAATCTGGAATAAATTTGTACAATACCAAAGACAGAAAAAAAGGAGAGAACAAGGAACGTAAAGTACATGGGTCAATTAAAAGGAAATGGTAGATACTAACCCAAGAGTATCAGTAATTAGATTTGCAATTTAATTGCAATGCATTAGATACTTCAAATTAAAGGCCCTCTACTAACTGTACTCTTATAGTTACAATTATTTGTTAACTGTTGATGGTCAACACTGAAATCAGATTGATTATATTCTTTGAAGCCAAAGATGGAGAAGCTCTATACAGTCAACAAAAACAAGACCAGGAGCTGACTGTGGCTCAGACCATGAACTCCTTATTGCCAAATTCAGACTTAAATTGAAGAAAGTAGGGAAAACCACTAGACCATTCAGATATGATCTAAATCAAATCCCTTATGACTATACAGTGGAAGTGAGAAATAGATTTAAGGGACTAGATCTGATAGAGTGCCTGAGGAACTATGGACGAAGGTTCGTGACATTGTACAGGAGACAGGAATCAAGACAATCCCCATGGAAAAGAAATGCAAAAAGCAAAATGGCTGTCTGAGGAGGCCTCACAGATAGCTGTTAAAAGAAGTGAAGTGAAAAGCAAAGGAGAAACGGAACGATATAAGCATCTGAATGCAGAGTTCCAAAGAATAGCAAGAAGAGATAAGAAAGCCTTCCTCAGTGATCAATGCAAAGAAATAGAGGAAAACAACAGAATGGGAAAGACTAGAGATGTCTTCAAGAAAATTAGATACCAAGGGAACATTTTCATGCAAAGATGGGCTCGATAAAGGACAGAAATGGTATGGACCTAGCAGAGGCAGAAGATATTAATAAGACGTGGCAAGAATACACAGAACTGTAAAAAAAGATCTTCACGAACAAGATAATCACGATGGTATGATCACTGACCTAGAGCCAGACATCCTGGAATGTGAAGTCAAGTGGGCCTTAGAAAGCATCACTATGAACAAAGCTAGTGGAGGTGATGGAATTCCAGTGGAGCTATTCCAAATCCTGACTGATGATGCTGTGAAAGTGCTACACTCTATATGCCAGCAAATTTGGAAACCTCAGCAGTGGCCACAGGACTGGAAAAGGTCAGTTTTCATCCCAATCCCAAAGAAAGGCAATGCCAAAGAATGCTCAAACTACTGCACAATTGCACTCATCTCACACGCTAGTAATGTAATGCTCAAAATTCTCGCAGCCAGGCTTCAGCAATGTGTGAACCGTGAACTTCCTGATGTTCAAGCTGGTTTTAGAAAAGGCAGGGGAACCAGAGATCAAATTGCCAACATCCGCTGGATCATCGAGAAAGCAAGAGAGTTCCAGAAAAACATCTATTTCTGCTTTATTGACTATGCCAAAGCCTTTGACTGTGTAGATCACAATAAACTGTGGAAAATTGTGAAAGAGATGGGACTACCAGACCACCTGATCTGCCTTTTGAGAAACCTATATGCAGATCAGGAAGCAACAGTTAGAACTGAACATGGGACAACAGACTGGTTCCAAATAGGAAAAGGAGTACGTCAAGGCTATATATTGTCACCCTGCTTATTTAACTTATAGGCAGAATACATTATGAGAAAATCTGGGCTGGAAGAAGCACAAGATGGAATCAAGATTGCCATGAAAAATATCAATAACCTCAGATATGCAGATGACATCACCCTTGTGACCGAAAGTGAAGAGGAACTCAAAAACCTCTTGATGAAAGTGAAAGAGGAGAGTGAAAAAGTTGGCTTAAAGCTCAACATTCAGAAAACGAAGATCATGGCATCTGGTCCCATCACTTCATGGGAAATAAATGGGGAAACAGTGGAAACAGTCTCAGACTTTATTTTGGGGGGCTCCAAAATCACTACAGATGGTGACTGCAGCCATGAAATTAAAAGACGCTTACTCCTTGGAAGGAAAGTTATGACCAACCTAGATAGCATATTCAAAAGCAGAAACATTACTTTGCCAACCAAGGTTTGTCTAGTCAAGGCTATGGTTTTTCCTGTAGTCATGTATGGATGTGAGAGGTGGACTGTGAAGAAGGCTGAGTGCTGAAGAATTGATGCTTTTGAACTGTGGTGTTGGAGAAGATTCTTGAGAGTCCCTTGGACTGCAAGGAGATCCAACCAGTCCATTCTGAAGGAGATCAGCCCTGGAATTTCTTTGGAAGGAATGATGCTAAAGCTGAAACTCCAGTACTTTGGCCACCTCATGTGAAGAGTTGACTAATTGGAAAAGACTCTGATGCTGGGAGGGATTGGGGGCAGGAGGAGAAGGGGACGACAGAGGATGAGATGGCTGGATGGCATCACTGACTCAATGGACCTGAGTCTCAGTGAACTCCAGGAGTTGGTGATGGACAGGGAGGCCTGGTGTGGTGCGATTCATGGGGTCACAGAGAGTCAGACACGACTTAGCTACTGAACTGAACTGAACTGAACTAACTGATAAACCAACAAAATTCATGTAAATGCTACCTGCAAGATATTCACATTGTATATGAGAGCAAAGAAAGGTCAAAAGTGAAATGATGGGGGAAAATGTATATATTATGTGAATACTAGGTTTCCCAGGTGGTGCTAGTTGTAAAGAACCTGCCTGCCAGTGTAGGAGACATAAGAGACGTGGGTTCAATCCCTAGGTCAGGAAGATCACCTGGAGGAGAGCATGGCAACCCACTCCAGTATTCTTGCCTGGAGAATCCTATGGACAGAGGAGCCTGGCTGGCTACAGTCCTTAGCAAAGAGTTGGACATGACTGAAACGACTTAGCAAGCCTGCACACATGTGAATACTATCTATAAGAAAGCTGCAGTAGCTATAGCAAGGTCACAGAAAGCAGATTTTAAGGGAGGATGTGCTAATTTAGTTAAAGAGGATATTTTCATGATTATTCAGTGGTACGCCCTGAATAAAGATATTACAGATATCAGAATCCGGTGAAGATATCAAAACATAGCTTTGAAATACAGAATAATTCTTGATAGAGAGAAAAGAAGAAATAGACAAAATAACAATCAACCTGGGGAAACTTTAACAAATCTTTTTCAATACCATGCAGACCAGGCATACAAAAAATAAGGAAGACTATAGTAGATGTAAAACACCACAATCAACACATTTAGCTAAATAACATATAAAGACCAATGCACCCAATAATGAAAGAATTCACATTATTGTAAATGCATTAGGAACAGTTATCAAAAATGACCATATGGTAGGACAAAAACCTTCAGATAATTGAATTTATACAGAGTATTTACTCTGACCACAGTGTAATTAAATTAAGAATTAATAAGAAAATATGGTTAGCCATCTTTATTTGGAGAAATTAAGCAACACCCTTCTGAAACAGTACCTGGGTCTGGGAATAAATTTAAACATTAGAAAATATTGTGAAATATAGCAAAGATATGATATAGCTAAATTCTTCTAATGCAACTAAAGTAGTGCTTAAGGAAAATTTATACCTTAGATTTAGAAAATAAGAAAGGCTGAAAATGAAAAACATGTAAGCTTTTATTTAAGAAACTAGGAGAAGAGAAAATAAAGCCTAAAGGATACAGAAGTTGGGATTAACAAAGAAAAGAAGAAAAATTAATTTTAAAAAAGAATGTAAGCATGGTGGTAGTGATGGTGATTTAGTCCCTAAGTCAAGTCCTACTCTTTCGACTCCATGGACTCTGGCCCTCCAGGCTCCTCTGTCCATGGGATTTTACACAAGAATATTGGAGTGGGCTGCCGTTTCCTTCTGCACGGGATCTTCTTAACCCAGAGATTGAACCCGTGTCTCCTACATTGCAGGTGGTCTCCTGCATTGCAAGCAAATTCTTTACTGCTGAGCCACCAGGGAAGCCCAAGGTAAGCATGATAGAGAAAACAGAGGAAAAGCTTTCAAACATGGCTCCTTGAAAATCAATAACCACCGAGCAATACTAAACAAGAACAAAGAGAAAATGAAGTTAACAGTACCAAGAATGAAGAAACATCACTATAAATCATACAAATTTTTTGGTCATAGTTTTATTGAGATTAAATTTATATATCTAATGTGGATAAATACTCAGAAGATTTTCAATTTCTCCACAACCTTGCCAACACTTATTTTACTTTTTAAGCATAGCCATTTTGAGAGGTGTGAGATGATATCTCTTATGGTTTTGATTTACATTTCTCTGATGACTAATAATGTTGAGCATATTTTCCTATACCTATCGGCTATTTCTATATCTTCTTTGGAGTAATGTCCATTCAAGTCTCTGGCTAATTTTTAATTGGGTTATTATGTTTTTTTTTTCCTGTTGTTTTGCTCTTGAGTTGTAGGATTTCCTTATATATTTTGCAAATTGTCTATTTTTGCCTGTTCTTTTGGTGTCATATCCATGAAATCATGAAATAATGTATATTTATTTGGTGAGGAACTAAATTATCAGGTATCTAAAATGTAATTTGTATCCATTGATGATATTACAACATCACATACAGTAAAATAAATTCAGATTCAGTATGGTTATACATATTCTTTACTCAAATTATAAAATTATTTGAAGAAAATGAAATGATTAAAAGCTATATTGAGATGAAGAATGGCATCTGAAACACTACATTAAAGGCAGAATTCATAAACATAAAGCATAGTATATTTGATCATATAACCACATCACATACACAACCGTAAAGACTTATGAAAAAAAATGGGGTAAATACTTTCAGTAGTATTTAAGAAAAGCAGTAAGTGGTGTTAATTTTTAGAGAGTTCCTATAAATAAATGAAATTTTAAACATTCTAGAGAAAAAATATAAAGGATGATGGAAGATATCTTAAAGATATCTGAAACATCTTTAAGTATTTACTTGTTTATCATATCCACATTCCACAACAAATACACACACTTATATACCCCTGAATGAAAGTTCCACTAGAGCAAGGACCTTGCATATCTTATTTATGCCATGTTTCTGCTATTAGGATCGTGATTGCACATTCACCGTCCAACAAGAATTTGCATGGAGAAGCTTTTCTAAATACCATGATGGGGCTTGATAAATACTTATTGAATGAATACGTAGATGAATAAAATTCAGTGAAATAGAATTTCTTTAAATTCATGGTAATCAGCAAAATAGTACAGCAAATATAAATTAATGGTAATGTTTTCTGATAATAAATGGTGCATATAAAATAATTAATACATAAGCACAGAATTAATTTATATTCAAATTTCCACTTATACAATTTTTAAAAACTTTTTCTTAAATTTATTTTTGTCTGCACTGGGTCTTGGTGCTGCACGTGGGCTTTCTCTAGTCATGGTGCACAGGCTTAGTTTTTCCATGGCATATCAAATCTTCCTGGTGTGTGCACATGTGTGTGCTGTTTCTTCAGTCATGTCCAACTCTTGTGACCCAATGGATTGTAGCCTGTGAGGCTCACCTGTTCATGGGATTCTCCAGGCATGAATAGTGGAGTGAGTTCCCATGCCCTCCTCCACAGGATCTTCCAGACCCAGGGATCAAACCTGCACCTCTTATAGCTTCTGCACTGGCAGGCAGGTCTTTACTACTTCCTGGATGGGAGATCAGATTCATGTCCTCTGCATTGACAGGTGGATTTTAACCACTGGACCACCAAGGAAGCCCCACTTCTACAATTTTCAATGGACATTTATTAAATCAATTCTAAGCTACTGTTATGTGTTATTCAGTATGACATTGGTCAAGCAAAGATTGCTGTAAAGAGAGAAAACTCTTTAAAAAGGGAATATACAGAAAAAGTCAGGAAAGAAAAAAACCAAATAGCTACCTAGTAAGGCAGAAATGTGTGCAGTAGACTCAAATAAATTTTCTAAGAAAGATTTGTATTTAGAGAAAGTAAAATTAACCAAAAAAAGACACAAAAGAATTGTTAGTGAAACAAATCACATAAGTTCAAAAAACACAGGAAAATGGAAGTGTAAATGGTTCTTGTCATAAAATATGAGAACTTGTGTATTCTCTCCACATCATCCTACCAAACTTTCTACCCACTTCATGCAGAGAACCTCTGAAAAAATGATGGCAGAGCCTCTGTGAGGTGACTGCTAACTTTCAGGGTCAGAGATTTCACCACAACCCATTTTATGATGTTTATTGTCAAAAAAATATCATAAATAAAAGCCCAATAGTTTAACACTACTTTGGCCTTTGAATGAAAAGACAAAGATATGAAGAAACAGATGCAAGGAAAGGGACAAATCTCTGCTTTTGAAATATCTATCTCATTTAGTTTAATCTATCCCATTCTCTCATTTGTAGATTTCAGGCAATGCCAAACATATTATTCAAGGTATAACTGAATGGGGTGTGTGTAGAAGGTGGGGAACAAAAGAGAGAGAAATGTTGAAGGAAGTAATGTGCTATGGTTTGACTATTTGTCACCCCACCAATATTTTTTTTTTTTTTTGAAATTCCAATTCCCAGTGTAATGGTATGAGGCACTGGAGCCTTCTCAAACTCTTCCAAAAAGGATGAAAGGAACACTTACAAAGCCATTTTATGAGGCCAAGATTATCCTGATACAAAAACCAGACAAGGATACCACAAGAAAAGAAAATACTGGCTAATATCCCAACTCAGAGGTTAAAGCATCTGCCTGGAATGCAGGAGACCTGGGTTCGATCCCTGGGTCAGAAAGATGCCCTGGAAAAGGAAATGGCAACCCGCTCCAGTACTCTTGCCTGGAGAATCCCATGCAGGGAGGAGCCTGGTAGGCTACAATCCATGGGGTTGCAAAGAGTCAGACATGACTGAGCGACTTCACTTTTTTTCAATATCCCAAATAAATATAGATGCAAAAATCCTCAACAAAAGATTAGAAAACCAAATTCAACAATACATGAAGAGAATACTGGAAAATCCACTCCAGTATTCTTGCCTGGGAAATCTAAGACAGAGGAGCATAGCTAGCTATAGTCCATTGGATCACAAAGTATCAGACATAACTTAGTGACTAAACAACAACAATAATAACAACACCAAGACCAACAAGGATGCAAGGATGGTTCAATATTCACAAATTAATCAATGTGATACACCAAATAAGATAAAGGCAAAAATCATACCCTTTCAACAGATGAAGAACAAATATTTGACAAAATTCAACAGTCATTTATGATACAAAAGATGTTTACAAAGTAAATATAAAAGGATTATACCTCAACAAAATAAATATCATATGACAAACCTTCAGCAAACATTCTACTCAACTGTAAAAAGCTGAAAGCTTTTCTCCTGTGATCAAACACAAGGCAAAAATGCATACTCTCATCACTTTTATTCAACATAGTCTTGGTAGTTCTAGTCAGAATCATCAAGCAAGCAAAAGAAAATAAGAACACACAAATCTGAAAGGAAGAGTCAATACTGAGACACTATTGAAAACTTTAAGACATTGTGAAATATATTAAAGAAGGCACAAATAAATTGAAATATATTCTGTGCTCATGGATTGGAAGACCTAATATTGTTAAAATGATCACACTACATAAAGCAACCTACAGATTCACTACCATCCTTATCCAAATTTCAATGAAAATTTTCACAAATATGGAAAAAAGAATTCTGAAATTTGTGTGGAACCACAAAAGAGAGTAAATAGCCAAAGAAATCTTGAGAAAGAATGACAGAAGTGTCATGCTTCCTGATTTCAAACTATATTACAAAGCTGTATTAGTCAAACAGTATGGTATTGCTATAAAAAATGGACACAAAAATCATTGGAACAGAATGGAGATCCCAGAAATAAACCCAAATATATGTGGTCAATCAATTTATGACAAAAAAGTAGAGATTATAGCATCGGTGTCTCTTCAAAAATGGTGTGGTGAAAGCTGGACGGTTACATGCAAAAGAATGAAACTGAAAAACTCTTACACCATTCACAAAAATTAACTCAAAATGGATTAAAGACTTGATCACAAGTCCTGAAGCCATAAAAATCCTACAAGAGGGGCTTCCCTTGTGGCTGTGGTAAAGAATCCACCCACCAATACAGGAGACTCAAGTGTGATCCTTGATCCAGGAAGATCCCAGATGCCATGGAGCAACTCAGCCCATTCACCACAACTGCTGAGCCCGTGCTTTAGAGCCTGGGAACAGCAACTATTGAGCCCATGTGCCACAACTACTGAAGCTCGGTGCCCTCCAGCCTGTTCTCCTCAACAAAAAAAGCCATTGTGATAAGAAGCCTGTGCAATGCAATGAAGAGTAGCCCCTGCTCACTGCAATTAGAGAAAAGCCCGTGCAGCAACAAAGACCCAGCACAGCCAAAAATAAATAAAATTTAAAAATTATTTTAAAAATCCTAGAAGAAAAATTAGGATGAAAAGGTCCTGACATCAATCATCATGAGGATATTTTGGGTTTGATGCCAAAAGCAAAAGCAACAAGAGCAAAAATAAGCATTGAAACTACATAAAACTAAAATACTTCTGCACAACAAAGGGAAAAGGTCACAAAATGAAAAGGTAATTTATGGAGTTGGAGAAAATATTTGCAAATTACATTTCTGAGAAGGGTTAATATCCAAAATACTTAAAGAATTCATACATCTCAATAGCAAAAGCAAACCAACAAACAATCTGATTAAAAAACAGGCAGAAGACCTGAATAGACTTTTTTTTTTTTTTCAAAAGAAGACATAAAGAGGGCCAACAGGTACATGAAAAGGCGCACAATGTTATGTCATCACAAAAATGCAAATCAAACTATAATGGGTTAGTATCTCACATCTGTTAGAATGGCTTTTATCCAAAAGACAAGAAATAACAGGAGTTGGTGAAAACGCAGAGAGAAGGCAAACCTGTGTACAGTTGGGTGGGGTGGGGAGGGAGGAATGTAAGTGGATGCAGCCCCTATGGAGAACAGTATTGAGGTTCTCCAAAAATTAAAAATAAAACTGTCATATGGTTCATCAATTTCACTTCAGGGTATTTATCCAAAGGAAACAAAATACCAACTTGAAAAAACTGTGCAACCAAATATTCATTGCAGCATTATTTACAATAGCCAAACAACGTAAGTCTTCACTGATGGATAAATGGTGATATGTATGTATGTCCAGCCAACAAAAAGAAGAAAATCCTGCCATGTGTAGCAACATGGATGAACCTTGAGGGCATTATGCTAAGTGAAATAAATACCATATGATCTAATTTATATGTGGAATCTTAAATACAAAAAAAGGGGGTTCGGAGATGCAGAGAACAGTTTGGTGGTTGCCAGAGGTGGATTGATGTGGGCAAAACAAGTGGAGGTAGTCAAAAGGTACAAACTTGCAGTTCTAAAGTGAAATCCATGAAGATGTAATGTACAGCATGGTGACTACAATGAATCTGTATTATATACTTGAAAGTTGGTAAGAAACATTCTCCTCATAATCAAAAAATTTTAATGATACATGGTGATGGATATCACTAGACTTATTGTGGCGATCATTTACCAATATACAGAAATATATAAGCTTTACATTTAACACCTGAAACTAATACAATGTTATGTGAATTATATCAAAATTAAAACTCTAAATAACAAGGTTGAAATGTGGATTAAATTAGCTCCATCCTAACGTCATTTTGTGGACCCAACTTAAACTCATCACTTAGATATTTTAAAATATAAAATCTCACTACTGACATCCTACAGGGTTGGGACATACACAGAGAAACAGACAGCAAGTCACCTGCACATGAGATATAGGCTTCCTCCTTGGGAGAGCAGGAAGTGTAATTCCAAGGGTCAGAAGGACACTGCCAGGGAGAGGTATCAGTGTTCCGGCACTGGATTCCATCTACCCACTGAGGTCTAGAACCTTCTCTGAGACCAACAATAGAGTTGAGGGTTCCACTCTCCCCACAGCCAAGCTGTCTGCAGATCACAGACACAGTGATGCCTTCCATGGAGTTGCGGCAGACACTGCCCCAGGTCCCGTTGTAGAAAACTTCCAGCCACCCAGCACACTGCTGGTCCTCACTCACCATCCTGAGGGCCAGGAACTCTAAGGTTGAAAGGGGAGGAGACAGGACACAGTGAGCATTCCCCTCAGTGCTCTGGATTTTCCTCTTTCCCAGAAACCGTGAACACTCACCCCTGACCCAGCTGAGGAGATACTCACTAGGTGACAAGACTGAAATCTGTCTCCCTTTTACTTGACTTTGTCCATTAATGTCTGTCTTTCTATTTCTACAACAATGATGTAGTGAATACGAACAGAGAGAAAGACCAATATAGGCACCTGCAGGGAAGGGCCCTGAGCCTTGTTTCCTGATAAAACCTGTAAAAGAGTATGTGAAAGGAATGTGGGTAGTGGAGAAAGAGGGAGAACAGTGAACCCACAAATGTCTATGTTCCAGTCTTTCAATCCTGTGAATGTTGCCTTATATTTCAAAAGGGATTTTACAGACATTATTAAGACAAGAAACTTAGGAGCTTGGGATGGTGAAACTAACCTACAATATTATGAATTAACCATAGAAATCCAATCTGCTGCTGCTGCTAAGTCACTTCAGTCGTGTCCGATTCTGTGCGACCCCATAGACGGAAGCTCACCAGGCTCCCCTGTCCCTGGGATTCTCCAGGCAAGAACACTGGAGTGGGTTGCCATTTCCTTCTCCAATACATGAAAGTGAAAAGTCAAAGTGAAGTCGCTCAGTTGTGTCCAACTCTTAGCGACCCCACGGACTGGAGCCTACCAGGCTCCTCCATCCATGGGATTTTCCAGGCAAAAGTACTGGGGTGGGGTGCCATTGCTTTCCCCGAAAATCCAATCTAATTATCCCTAAAATTGGAATACTCTTCCTGAGTGTGGTTAGAGGAAGATGAGACACTGAGGAATGGTCAGGGGAGGGAATGTTGTCTGAAGAAGATGGGCTGCAAGCCAAGGAATGAGGCTACATAGGAACCAGAAAAGACTGGCAAAGGAGTTTTCCCCAGGGTCTCCAGGAAGAACTCAGCCCTTTGGACACTGGGATGTTGGTCTATGGAGACCCTTGTCAGACTCCTAGGGTATAGAACTGAACAGAGTAAATCTGTGCTTTCATTACGTCAACAGGATCACCAGACTGTACTACCACAGGGAACTGAAGGAGAGCCCTGCTTGCATGTGGAAACCATAAGAAATGGCTCTACCAGGAAGCCCTGCTGAGAACAAAGGACCAGATTCTCAGCCGCTGCAGAAGGAGGTGAAAGCACTTAGTCTTCACGTCTGCTGGAAACACAGGCCCCATGGGAGGAAGCCTTCTTCTCTGGTCCTTTCAGCATCTATCCCTCAGGGCTCAGACTCCCGTCCTCCAGGGCCCCAGCCCTCCCCCTGCCTGCGGACAGTGTGAAGCCCAGACCTGAGCAGATGACCCCCGCGTCCTGCTTGTGTCTGCAGTCGTGCCGCCCCCAGCCCCGGGAAGGGCACTTCCACAAGTGAGACTCCTTTCCTGTGCAGTTCAGGTCGTCGAGCCAGATAGGTCCTGATCCTGCCCCGAAGTGAGCATATGTCGTGGCATTGAGGGCTTGTCCACAGCCCAGCTGCCTGCACACCACGTGGGCATCGTCCAGGTCCCAGCCATCATCACAGATGGTGCCCCAAGAACCCTGGTCAAGAATCTCCACTCTCCCGGCGCAGTGACCACCCCCGTCTACCAGGCGGAGCTGTCTGCTGTCTGAGGAGAGAGAAATGGGACAATCGGGCGTTGACCCCGGCCGGGGTAGGGGGTTTGGGGACGGCGGATGAAAAGCGTCTTCTGTCCTGTAGGACCCTCACCTGAGCAGGAGGGGGCGCTGTCCTCTGAGGCTGCCGAGCCTGTTGGTTCAGAGAGGGAGTCGCTGCACTGGGGCAGCACCTGAGTCTGGTTTCCTGCAGAAATAGCAATGATTAGAGGGACATGAGTTAAAGCAAACTCCGGGAGATACTGAAGGATAGAGAAGCCTGGCCTGCTGCAGTCCAGGGAATCGAAAAGAATTGGACACGACTGAGCGACTGAACAGCAGCACATAATCTTTGCTGTTACATTCACTGAGAAGTGAGGTCTGTGCCTCCTTCCCTTGAAGTTCTGCTGACCTTCGTGAATTCCTAGTAAGTAATAATGCTGCTGCTAAGTCACTTCAGTCGTGTCTGACGGCAGCCCACCAGGCTCCTCTGTCCCTGGGATTCTCCAGGCAAGAATACTGGAGTGGGCTGCCATTTCCTTCTCCAATGCATGCATGCATGCCAAGCCGTCCCAGTTATGCCCGACTCTGTAGTAACAGAAGGGAGTTAAGGTAAAGTTGCTTGACTTTCAGCACTAGGTCTGAAAATGCATGCAGCCTCCTGTGAAATCACTGAGGACTTTTGCTTTAGGGCAAGTCTGCCCTGTTGAGACTCTCATCTTGCAGAGACAGTCATGAACCATCTTGTATCCCCAGCCCAGTTGTGTCCTCTGATGATGTCAGCCCCAGCTAATACTGGGCTACAACCTGATGAGACTCCAAGACAATACAAATCAGAGCACTTCCCAAATCCCTTCCCAAACTCCAGGAAATCGTGAGCAAAAGTAAAAAGGGGTTTTAAGATGGTAAGTTTTGTTGGAAATTTGGTTATGCAGCAATAGTAACCAAACACTTATAATTACCACACTACTAAGTATTTACTGAAGACAAATGAAGTGTTTGTTTTCAGAACAACTTGAATATGCATATGCATAGCATCTTTATCCATAATGGCCCAAATTTGGGATGCCACCTAAAACACATGGCATTGCTTTTGGAACAAAGTAACAGGCAGAAGCTAGAAGGGGTGAAGGAGGTTATTAGCAGAAGCCTGATGGCCTTGGGCAATGCTGTCAATGAGGATTGAAAGGAAGTGAGGAAATACAATTGGGGCTGAAGGAAAAATATATGTTGATATTTATGCAAAATAAAATGGTTGCTATAAGTGACTAGATTTTGAAGTACTTTGTTACTGGACAACAGTAACCAGAAATACCTATTTTCAGTCTCAGTAACTATAGAGCAAAACAAGCAAAGCCAGTCACTAAATATTTAGAACATTTGAGTGGGGTGATTTAACAAACATACCTCTCAAAACTAGAGAATACACCTTATTCTAAGCACTTAGAGGTCATTTTCCAAGGCTGATCATATATTATACCAAAAGTGAGATTCAAAAATTTTTCAAAGGGTAAAATAAATAAAATATTTTTTTTTACTAAAGTGGAATTAAACTAAAATCAAAACACAAATAGTAAAATCTCCTGTTATTTGTTTAGTAGCTAAGTCATGCCTGACTCTTTTGCTGCCTCGAGGGCTGTAGCCCATCAGTCTCCTCTATTCATGGGATTTCCCAGGCAAGAATACTGGTGTGGGTTGCCATTTCCTTCTCCAAAACCTTCTGTAGTGAGGTATAATTTTCATGCATTAAAATACACATATTTTGAGAATGTTTTCATAAGTTTGACAATTGCCTGTGCCAGCATAACCATTACCACAGTTAAAATTCAGAATATATAGGATTATTCTCAAAGTTCCTATGTGCCTCTTGCAACCAATAAAATCCCCAGAAACCCAGATCCAGGCAAATACTGATCTGCCTTTTATCATAATAGATTAGTTGTATTTTTTGAGAATTTAATAAAATCATACAATATGTAATCCCTTTTAGATGGCTTCTTTCATTTAGCATGCTTTGAGATTTTCTGTGTAGTTGGATTTATGAATAGCTTATTCTTTCTATTGTTAAAGTCTTATATTGTATGACTATGCCAAAGAAATTTTTCCTTTCTTTTTTTAAAGAAAATTAGAGTGGCTTGTACTTTTTTACTCTTTTAAATAAACGTGTCTGACTTTTCTGCCTAAATTTTTTGTGGACATATCTTTTCATTCCTCTTGGGTAACAGAAATTTTGGGTAAAATAGAGTTGCTAAGAGTTGTTTTCTCTTACTTTATCATCAGCAATGTATAAAGGTTCTAGTGGGTCAATAACCTTCTCCAAACTTGGAATTGTCAGTCTCCTTAATTGTAGCCAGTCTAATTTGTGAATTTATATCTCATACTTTAATTTGAATTTCTTTAATAGCTAATTATATTTGGTATCTTTTCATTTACTTATTGGCCATTTGTATATCATCAATGGGAAAGTATCTTTCCTAATATCTTGCCCATGTTTACACTGGATAGTTCTTTACTTATATTTCTGTTATAAATTTTTCACTTATTCTTGTTACAAGTCCTTTGTTAGATATCAGTTCAGTTCAGTCGCTCAGTCATGTCTGATTCTTTGTGACCCCATGAGTTGCAGCACGCCAGGCCTTCCAGTCCATCACCAACTCCCAGAGTTCACTCAAACTCACATCCATCAAGTCGGCGATGCCATCCAGCCATCTCATCCTCTGTCTCCCCTTCTCCTCCTGCCCCCAATCCCTCCCAGCATCAGAGTCTTCTCCAATGAGTCAACTCTTCGCATGAGGTGGCCAAAATACTGGAATTTCAGCTTTAGCATCATTCCCTCCAAAGAAATCCCAGGGCTGATCTCCTTCTGAACGGACTGGTTGGATCTTCTTGCAGTCCAAGGGACTCTCAAGAGTCTTCTCCAACACCACAGTTCAAAAGCATCAATTCTTTGGTGCTCAGCTTTCTTCACAGTCCACCTCTCACATCCATACATGACGACTGGAAAAACCATAGCCTTGACTAGACAAACCTTGGTTGGCAAAGTAATGTCTCTGCTTTTGAATATGCTATCTAGGTTGGTCATAACTTTCCTTTGAAGGAGTAAGCGTCTTTTAATTTCATGGCTGCAGTCACCATCTGCAGTGATGTTGGAGCCCCCCAAAATAAAGTCTGATACTGTTTCCACTGTTCCCCATCTATTTCCCATGAAGTTATGGGACCAGATGCCATGATCTTCATTTTCTGAATGTTGAGCTTTAAGCCAACTTTTTCACTCTCCTCTTTCACTTTGATTAAGAGGCTTTTTAGTTCCTCGTCACTATGTATTGCAATTAATTTCTCCCTATCAGTTGAATGCCACTTTTATTTTCTTAATTTTTTTTCAAAAAGGAAAAAGTTTTAGTTTTAATGAAAATCACATCTCATTTTTTAATGGTTAATGTCTTATCTAACTTAGGAAATGTTTGCCTACTCCACAATCATAATAATTTTTCTTATGTTTTCTTCTACCAGTTTTATAATTAAATTTTATATGGGAAAGACCATTTATTTGAGCTACCCTGATGGATTGGGGTTTTTCTTCAGGGTGAGGATGGGGAGAACGGTGCTTATGATGTAAAATAAGGATCATGGTCAATCTCCCCCCGCCCCCCCCCCCAAGAAGATATTCAATTAGCAGATCACTTTTTGAACAGAATATATTTTCCCCTTTGAAATATCTCTATGCCTTTGTACTGTTTCAACACATACATGAGTTTGGGTCTGTTACTAAACTTCATTGTGTTCTGTTGATCTATTTAGCTATTCTTATTCAATAGTCATATTGCTGTGGATATGCAGTAGGAAACTTGAAGTTAGTGTACTTCTTTTTGGCCCTTCTTTTCCAAAATTGTTTTGTCCATTCCACTTCTTTCACATTTAAATAAATATTTAGAATTTGCTTGTAAATTCTACAAAAATATTTCTTGGCTTTTTATTAGATTTATTTTGTATACAAAGTGAAGAGAATTGACAGCCTATTAAATTTTCTAATCCATGAAAATGGTATACTTTTTTATTTTTTAAGATGCTCTGTGACTTTCAATGTAATGCCTTTAGCTATTTTAAGTTTCTTCCTACATATTTAATAGTTTTCATACTATAATAAATGGAAATTTCCCAATTTCCCTCTAGACTTTGCTAGTATAAAGAAGTACCACTTATGTTTGGTTTATGCTTCATTGGTCATTAGTGAAGACTGTGTACATGAATGAACTATATGTTAGTCATCAATCTACAACCCTAAGCAATGTGAACTAGCTGGTCCTGCATGTGACCAGCAGAGTTTCAAATTTTAGACAGCATGCTAAATAATCATTTAGTTATTTCACTTTATTCAATATTTTTCTGCTACTTTTATTATTCTTTGTCTTTGGTTTTTACAGTTTAATTATGTTTCTGAGAAAAGGTCTTTTGCATTAGGATTATAAGGTTATCTAATTAGTTTTATCAGCTTGAATTTTCAAGCCTCTCCCCAAGCTAGAAAAATTCACAGCTATTATTCATTTAAATACAATTTCTCCCACCCTCTCCCTCTCTTCTCCTAGACATTTTTTATGTTAGCATAGACCCATAAATCACATAAGATAGATTCTCCCCTTTTTACTCATTTTTAACCACTGATTCTATCTTTAATTTGATCTACTCTGTTGTAAATGCTTTTTGCTGCATTTTCCCCCATTTCATTTATTAAAATCTTCAGAACCAGAATTTCTGTTTGGTTCTTTTTATAACTTCTCTTTATTAAACTTCTTATTTTTTCATCTATTATTTCCCTTATTTCATTGAATTGCCTTTCTGTCTTTTCTTACAGCTCATTCAGTTTCCTCAAAACAGCTGTGTTGGGTTCTTTATAAGCTAGATTGCAAAGATCCATGTCATTGACATGTGTCTTTGTCAGTTTTGAAAATTTACTGTTACTCTTTGGTAATGACTACTTTCTTTAATTCTTCAAGTTCCTTGAAATTTTGCTTTGCTGCTTTTGCCTTAGATGTAGCAGACACCACATTAAATTTCTACTGATTACCTTCAGGTGGTATATACTCTTCTCTGACCTTACATAGATTCACTCTACATTTCTTGCTTCATCTTATAGAAAATACCTTAAGCTTTTATGTCTTCTTTGGTCCTTAAAACTCAGCAGGCTGCTGAAAACCCCTCTTCTGTTTTGCAGAGGTAACCACAGCAGGTAAGCCTGTGGTTACCTCCCGGCCCACAGACCCTAGTCTGTTTCTTGAGATCACTCCACTTACTGGAGTTTGATTTCATCTCCACACTTGGAAACACGCAAAAGCAGCTGTCAGAAGGGCGGCAGTAAAGATGATTTACTAAAGATTTAAATCTTTAGTACCTACTTGGGACTTGGAGTACCTACAGGCCCAGGGAGAGAGATCTTTTGGTGACATTCTCCTAGAGGCAGGAATTGCATCCCTTTTACACTCCAAAATCACTGCAGATGGTGACTGCAGCCATGAAATTAAATGAAATTAAAAGACGCTTACTCCTTGGAAGGAAAGTTATGACCAACCTAGATAGCATATTCAAAAGCAGAGATATTACTTTACCAACTAAGGTTTGCCTAGTCAAGGCTATGGTCTTTCCTGTGGTCATGTATGGATGTGAGAGCAGGACTGTGAAGAAGGCTGAGGGCCGAAGAATTGATGCTTTTGAACTGTGGTGTTGGAGAAGACTCTTGAGAGTCCCTTGGACTGCAAGAAGATCCAACCAGTCCATTCGGAAGGAGATCAATCCTGGAATTTCTTTGGAAGGAATGATGCTAAAGCTGAAACTCCAGTATTTTGGCCACCTCATGCGAAGAGTTGACTCATTGGAGAAGACTCTGATGCTGGGAAGGATTGAGGGCAGGAGGAGAAGGGGACGACAGAGGATGAGATGGCTGGATGGCATCACTGACTTCATGGATGTGAGTCTGAGTGACCTCTGGGAGCTGGTGATGGACAGGGAGGCCTGGCGTGCTGCGGTTCATGGGGTCGCGAAGAGTTGGACACGACTGAGCGACTGATCTGATCTATACTCTTTGACATTCTTAATGATTGTTCATATTTCCTCTCTCACCTCAGTCATGGAGGTTCAGCCCTAGAACTTTGGGTGCTGCCGGAGAGAAATTGGTTTCCCCATCAATACCAAGTGGGCATTAGCTCATTGCTTTCCTTTTCACCCATGAGAGAGGCCCCACCAGCTAGTTCAAATTTATGCTGTGTCACCTTGGGGTAAGGAGCAGCACTGGCAAAATCCTTTAATCCTCCCAGCACTGGCAAAATCCTTTAATCCTCCCCAATAATTCAAACTTACCTTTTTTGGCTTCAACAGAGTAATGAACTCTCCCTTCAGGAATCTTGGACTTCTAACAATTTCTATAAGTATCTGACCAAATGAGCACTCACCATGTTTCTCCATGTTTTCCCTGACCATGGCCCATGGGGCTGGACAGCTTCACTAGCTCCTGCTGGCTCCGGTCTGTACCAATGTCTACCCACCTATTACTGGATGCCCAGGTGAGTGACCATCTTCCTGGTCCTTTGATATAAGTTATGGGATCCCACAACTTTCACAGAGGCACTTTTAATCATGGATGTATGGCTAATTAGTTGTTAAAAAGAGAAGCAAATAGGAAGGAAGCAAACCACCATGATGCTGACACCACTCGCTCTTTGCCAAGACTTAACACAATTAGCTGAAGTAGAGAAATTCTTTTAATAGTTCCATTTGAAATGATATATGGATAAATAGAAAATCTGAATAATTCTGATTTATTAAAAACACTGAATTTGTAGTTAAACCTTTCTACTATAACTTCAAAACAAAACAATTTAAAGTTCAGATGTATTTCCAGAGGGATGGTATGGGGAGGGAGGAGGGAGGAGCGTTCAGGATGGGGAACACATGTATACCTGTGGCAGATTCATTTTGATATATTGCAAAACCAATACAATATTGTAAAGTTAAATAAAATAAAATTTAAAAAAAATTAAATGAAATTAACATCAGTTTATCTTTTAAATAAAAATCAAATGGCAAATGAAAAAAAAAAGTTAATAATGTGTGAAATTGAAATTTCCTGAATTTGAATGATGTCTTAAGAAATAAATGCTGAGGTTATCAGGTAAAGGAATCTTATGGGTATAGAAATTCTCACATGGTTCAGTGGGGGAAAATCCCTGACTGAGGTATACCCTTTTTGTTTATATATTGTTCACTATGATTATACTTAAATAGCTATGTTTACTTAAAATATGTATTCTCCTTTATGCTTCTTGCCCTGATCTGAAACATGAATGAATAATGACAAAACCTATATTTTGTCATGAAATATCTAACGTTTGAAGTCAGTTTTCCCTCCCTCCCTGCCCTTGGAGACGTATCACTCCAGGAGCATCCTGAGTACCAATAGCCCTTCCCTCTCTCTTACCTGAGCAGATCACAGAGGCTGTGTTGCCATGAGAACAGTCAGAACCACCCAGGGCAGTCACAGGGCAACTCCACAGGAAAGACTCAGCCCCCAAACAGTGAAATCGGACTGTTGAGATCTGGTCATCTCTGCCCACCAAGTGTGGTCCTCTGGGGGTGGAGATGGCGACTCCACAGCCAAGCCGACGACAGACAACATTGGCATTGGCCAGACTCCAGTGAGAGGCACAGAGCGCTTTCCATTGTCCAGAAATGTTCATCTCCACCTGCCCCTCACACTGAGAGGAGCCGTTTGTCATGAGCCGGATTTCTGAGTATGCTGGTAGAAGAAGACAGGATTTCAGCAAAATCTCATGATTTTACTACCCCAACAAGAGTGCGGGGAGGTTAGTCCTGATCTACATCTCACCTGAACAGGCAACCTGAGCAGCTCCACTGTGGTGACACATGCCCCCTGGACAGGGCACTCTGGGGCAGACCCAGAGCTCAGGCTCCTCCCCCCACACCTGAACTCCTCAGCCCAGACCTGGCCATCAGACTCACTGAAGGGCATGTGTTTCAGGATAGATGCAGCTTTGCCGCATCCCAGCTGTGCACAGATGACCTGGGCAGTGGGGAGTGTGAAGTTCCCATCAGATACTGGGATCCAGGCTTTTCCAGAAAGTACTTCTACATGCCCTGAGCAGGGTCTATCCCCTCCAAACAGACGCACAGATCCTAAGATAAAAATAACAACAAACACAGTGAGGGTTCATTTTCCTTGCTTGCAAATTGAAGATAATATGTCACAGGCAATGGTGTGAAAACTTTCTAGGAGTTGAGCACAAACTGAGAATTTAACAGTTAGTGTCAGAGTTGCATTTTCATGACCAAATTTCTAAAGAGAAACCCAGAAACAGGGTCAATTTGAAATGACTGGATCCCAGCAAGGTATACTTTGAGGTTGGTTAGAAATGTGAATTCCTTATCTGAGGTCCAGGAAACTACAGGGACCAAGACAGATCATCTGACTGGCTGAATGCCAAGTACATATATTTTATTTAGGTTGGAGAAGTTTCTCATTTAGGAGCCTGGGATCTACACAGCCCAAGAAAATAATGTGTAGTGTGTGGCACTCAAACTTGAGTATAGGGACATGAAGAGCAGAACCAAATCAGAGCAAAATGGCTATGAGAGTGAAGTTAGAAAGCTTTTCTGAGACTTTCTGCTACTAGTCTAATCAGATTTTTCCCCCATGAGCCACTCCTCAAGTGGCTTGGTGTAGAGAAAATCATATAGGCTGAGTCCATTAGTGCATGCCAACTTGTAGGCAGATAATGGCTCAAGAGAAGAAATACTGACATAACAACTAATCCACTTTTAAAGTAAGAAATTTTATTTTTCTGATAATTTTTGATGACAAAATATTCCAAGAATTTCTTAGATGACCTAAATGGGGAAAAAGATGAGTCTGTTCTGTTAAGTAAGCTCAGAAAGTCACAGGAGAGAGAAGGGATGGTCTTAGACATTTCTCTTGAAAACGTGGTATTTGTCAACAAACCTGGGAGAGAATGAGTTCTGAATGGAAATTTATAAAACAGTGAGTTTGCCAAAGAGTTCCTACTACAGACTTTTTTTCTGAAACAGAAATCATAAAACCATAAGGAGTGATATTAATTGATTTTAATTCCATCATCATGCTAATTCTGTATTCATATCTGACATCAGTGAGTTGACCAAAAAGGAAGTTCCCCAACCCTCATTCTCCCACAGAAACAGTGTGCCCCCAGCAACATGCCTGCCAACTTCAGACAGAACTGACTCAGAAACTGCTCCCTAATGTGGCACCAACCCTGCACCAGCATGGTCCTGGGCAGTCCTGTCTTCCCAGACATCTAGAAAGAGACACACCATTTGGCATCCTTGACAACAGAATTATCAACTGTGGACATGAGTGTGAGTGCAGATTCTAGTGCACCTTCAAACCTAGGCTCAGTCTCACTTTACCACACTAGGGAGGCAATCCTGCCCACCTCAGCACCCAGAGGAAGCAACACTCATCCATGAACCTGCGAACAGGGTTACTTACCAGAGACACAACAGCAACCCCAGAAGCAGCCACATACCTTGACTTCAGCTTTGCTGAACAACAAGACCAGAGGCAGTCTTATCAGTTCAAGGACAAGGTAGTAGATCCTTATTTGTTGAAATCAGATTTTAACAAATCTTTATTTGTTGAAATTCTGGAAGAACTATTTGCTCCTTCAAATGCACACTCACCAATGCAAGACTACACAGATCATGAAGAGTATGCAAAATAAGATGCCACTTAAGGAAACCAATAAAAGTCCAGCAACCTACCATGAACAAATGAAGATTTATGAACTGTTTGACAAAAAAATTCAAAATAATTGGTTCAAACTCAATGGCTACAACAAAACAGAAACAGACAACAGAACACCATCAGGAAAAGTACATGAACAAATGGCAAAGTTTAATTAAAAAATAGATAACACAGTGCTCACTTCAACAACACATATACTGAAAAACAGAAAGCACAAAAGGAAACCAGACAGAATTGCTGAAACTCAAGAATACAATAACTGAACTGAAAAATTCAACAGAGTGCTTCAGGCAAACTATTGTCCAAAACAAAGAATCAGCAAACTTAAGGGCAGGTTATTCCAAATTATCTTGTTAGAGGAACAAATCAAGTACTAATGGGAGACTTGGACCATAAAGAAGGCTGAACACCAAAGAACTGATGCTTTTGAATTGTGGTTCTGGAGAAGACTCTTGTGAGTCCCTTGGACATTCAAGAGATCAAACCAGTCAATCCTAAAGGAAATCATTCCTGAATTTTCATTGAAAAGACTGATGCAGAAGCTGAAGCTCCAATAGTTTGGCCACCTGATGTGAAGAGCTGACTCACTAGAAAAGAGGTTGATGCTAGGCAATATTAAGGCAAAGGAGATGGGGGTGGCAGAAGATGAGATAGTTAAATAGCATCACTGGCTTGGACATGAATCTGAGCAAACTCTGGGAGATAGTGAAAGACAGGGGAGCCTGGTGTGCTGCAGTCCATGGTGTCGCAAAGAGTCAGACATGACTTAGCGACTGAACAGCAACAACAAGATGAAAAATTATGCATACACAATGCATGGGAAACCATACAGCAAAATTATTCATGCATTATGAGAGCCCCAGTAAGAACAAAGAAAGAGGCAGAAGGCTTATTTAAAGATCTACTGACTGAAAAATCCCCAAATTTAGGGAAAGAAAAAGGACAACTTGATTTATGAAGCCCAAAAGTTCATAAGTAAGTAGAACCTGAAGAATTCTACACCAAGACTTCTTATAATTAAAATATCAAAATTCAAACACAAAGATAATTTTGAAAGCATTAAAAGAAAAGTGACTTGTTACATGTAAAGGAGTTCCTGTCATAAAACAGATTTCTCAGCAGAAACCTTGCTGACCAGAGAGAGTAGGGTAATATATACAAAGCACTTAGAGAAAAAAATCTGCCAATCATCAACTCTATATCTAGCAAACTGTCCTTTAAAAATGAAGAGAGATTGTTTTTTTAATTTTAGAAAAGCAAAAACTTAGGGGTTTCATCACCACTAATCTTGTCTTGCCTCTCATTAGTAAAGATAAATATGAAGAGTAGTACAGAATACTGATATATTGTAATCTCATCACGTGATTTTAACCATGTTTTGTAAATCAAAAGTCAAACACAGCAAGAATAACTATAACCACAGAAATTTGCTGGTGGAAAAAGAATACGTAAAGAAATAAAATCTGACATCAATGATATAAAGTATTGGGGAGATAGTAAAATATAGAGTTTCCATTTGCTATTAAATTTAAGTTGTTACCTTAATTGTACTTAACTTCAGTTATAGACTGTTATAGCTATCAATTGCTTGATCCAAGTTCCCAGGTAACCACAATTAAAAGTATAGTGGATAATAAGATAAGGAGAAGAGTCAGAGCATACCACTATGAAAAATCATTTCATAAAGAAAGCAACAGAAGAGAAGAACAAGAGAACTACAAAACAGACAGAAAATAATGAACAAAGTAATAAGAATAAGTCCTGACCTTTCAATAATGATTTTATTTATTTATTTATTTTTAATTAAATTTTATTTTGCTTAACTTTACAATATTGTATTGCTTTTGCCATACATCAAGATGGATCCGCCACAAATATACATGTGTTCCCCATCATGAACCCTCCTCCCCCTCCTCTCTCCTCCCTCCTCTCTCCCTCCCTCCTCTCTCCTCCCTCCCCATACCATCCCTCTGGGTGGTCCCAGTGCATATGTATTAAACCTTCCAATTGAGAAACGTTGAGTGGCCTGAGTAGATTAAATAACAAGACCCAACTACATACTTTAAATTTCATGACACATATAGGATGAAAGTGAAGAGGTAGAGACAGAGATTCCATGCAAACAGTAACCAAAAGAAAGCAAAGTCAGGGAGGAGGAGCTACGATGGTGGAGGAATAGGATGGGGAGACCACTTTCTCCCCTACAAATTCATCAAAAGAACATTTAAACACTGAGTTAATTCCACAAAACAACTTCTGAATTCTGGCAGAGGACATCAGGCACCCAGAAAAGCAGCCCATTGTCTTTGAAAGGAGGTAGGAAAAAATATAAAAGAAAAAAAAAAGAGACAAAGAAGGAGGGATGGAGCTCCATCCCGGGAAGGTAGTCTTAAAAAGAGAGAAGTTTCCAAACACCAGGAAACACTCTAACTGCCGAGTCTGTGGTGAGCCTTGGAAGCACAGAGGGCAACATAACAGGGAGGAAAAATAAATAAACAATTAAAACCCACAGATTATGAGCCTAATAGTAACTCCCCCAGCAGAGAAGCAGTGCAGATGCCTGCACCCGCCACTAGCAAGCGGGGGCTGGGCAGGGAGGCAGGGGCTGGGCAGGGAGGCGGGTGCTGGGCAGGGAGGCCCAGGCTGCAACTCTTAGAGTAAGGAACTGGCCTGAATACTCTGAGCGCTATCTGAGCACTATTTGAGCGAAATAACTTGGGCTAGCAAACCAGACTGTGGGATAACTGCCACGCGAAAAGCCAGCCTTGACCTAAGACACTGCCAGGCCCATGCACAGAACAAAGGACTGAACAGAGATAGCTGGCTGCAGACCATCCCCCTCCGGTGATAGGCAGCCAAAGCCGGAAGGGGGCAATCGCAGCCCCAGAGAGACATTATCTACAAAACTGTAAGCAGGCTTCTTTGCTAACTAAGACTTCTTGCGGTTCTAGACAGTCAACATCTGCCTGAGAAGGTGTGCCTGTTGTACATCCAGAAAACAGAGCAGCAGGGAGGCAATAAGTCACAGCGACCACGCTGGCCAAACCTCATCACCTGAGCTGCTCAGACCTGGGAAGGGCACAGAACACAGGCCTAACGGAGTCTGCGCCTCTGAGGACTACCTGAGTGCCTGAACCCGAGCGGCTTAGACCTGGAAAGGACATGCAGCCCAGGGCCAGCTTCGGATGGTTCCCAGTGGAGCAAGCTAGAGCCTGAGCAATGTGGGCAGGGAGGGTACACGCACCAGGGCAGGCCCAGTGTGGCTGAGGCACTGCGAGCACACGCCAGTGTTATTTGTTTGCAGTGTCCCTCCCTTCCCACAGCATGACTGAACAAGTGAGCCTAAAAAAAAAAAAAAAAAAAAAAAAAATGTCCACCACCGCCCCCTTTGTGTCAGAGCGGAAATCAGACACTGAAGAGACCAGCAAACAGAAGAAGCTAAAACAGAGGGAACCGCCTTGGAAGGGACAGGTGCAATAGATTAAAACCCTGTTGTTAGTACCAACTACATAGGAAGGGGCCTATAGATCTTGAGAAATATAAGCCAGACCAAGGAACTAGCCGAAAATGAACTGACCCCACAATACCCACAACAACACCAGAGAAAGTCCTAGATATATTATTACTACTTTTACAATCATTCTTTCTTTTTAATTTTTTTTAAAAATTTCAAGACCTCTATTACCCCTTTAATTTTCACTTTTATAACCTACTATTAGTTTGCAAAAAAGACATCCTATTTTTTTAAAAGCAAATTTCATATATATATATATTTTATAATTTTTGTGAGTTTTTTCTCTTTTTTTTTCATCTTTTCTTTAACATTGTATTTCTGAAATGCCAAAATCTATTCTAGATTTTTAATTTTTGCTTTTTGGTATTTGTTATCAATTTTGTAACTATATTTTTTGTTTTTTGTAATTTTTGTGACTTTGTGTTTTTTTTTGTTTTTTTGTTTTTCTCTTTGTCTTCTTCTTTTCTTTAACATTGTATTTCTGAAATTCCAAACTCAACTTTAGATTTTTAATTTAGCTTTTTGGTATTTGTTATCAATTTTGTACCTATATTTTTTTATATAATTTTTGTGACTTTTTTTTCTCTTTCTTGTTTTTCTTTAACATTATATTTTTAAAATTCCAAACTTTACTCTAGATTTTTAATTTTTGCTTTTTGGTATTTGTTATCAATTTTGTACCTTTAAGAACCCAATCTTCAGTACCCATTTTTATTTGGGAGCGAGATTACTGGCTTGACTGTTCTCTCACCCTTTGGACTCGCCTTTTTCTCCACCAGGTTGCCTGTGTCTCCTCCCTAACTCCTCTCTGCTCTATCCAACTCTGTAAATTTCTGTGTGTTCCAGACGGTGGAGAACACTTAGGGAACTGATTACTGGCTGGATCTGTCTCTCTCCTTTTCATTCCCCTCCTTTATCCTCCTGGCCACCTCTGTCTCCTTCCTCCCTCTTCTCTTCTCTGTATAACTCCATGAACAACTCTGAGTGGTCCAGTTATGGAGTGCACATAAGGAAGTAATTACTGGCTAGCCTGCCCTCTCCTCTATTGATTCCACCTCATCTCATTCGGGTCACCTCTGATTCCCTCCTCCTTCTTCTCTTCTCCATGTAACTCTGTGAACTTCTCTGGGTGTCCCTCACTGTGGAGAAACTTTTCATCTTTAACCTAGTTGTTTTATCAATTGTGCTGTATAGAAGGAGAAGTTTTGAGACTACTGTAAAAATAAGACTGAAAACCGGAAGCAAGAGGCTTAAATCCAAACCCTGACTCCAGGGAACTCCTGACTGCAGGGAACATTAATTGACAGGAGCACATCAAACGCCTGCATACCTACACTGAAACCAAGCACCACACAAGAGCCAACAAGTTCCAGAGCAAGACATACCACACAAATTCTCCAGCAACACTGGAACACAGCCCTGAGCTCCAATATACAGGCTGCCCAAAGTTACTACAAAACCATAGACATCTCATAACACATTACTGGACACATCACTGCACTCCAGAGAGAAGAAATCCAGCTCCATGCACCAGAACACCGACACAAGCTTCCCTAACCAAGAAACTTTGACAAGCCACCTGTACAAACCCACCCACAGTGAGGAAACACCACAATAAAGAGAACTCCACAAACTGCCAGAATACAGAAAGGACACCACAAACTCAGCAATATAAAAAAGATGAAGAGACAGGAATACCCAGCAGGTAAAGGAACCGGATAAATGCCCACCAAATCAAACAAAAGAGAAAGAGATAAGGAATAAACCTGATAAAGAATTCTGAATAATGATAGTGAAAATGATCCAAAATCTTGAAATCAAAATGGAATCACAGATAAATAGTCTAGAGACAAAGATTGAAAAGATGCAAGAAAGGTTTAACAAGGACCTAGAAGAAATAAAAAAGAGTCAATATTTAATGAATAATGCAATAAATGAGATCAAAAACACTCTGGAGGCAACAAATACTAGAATAACAGAGGCAGAAGATAGAATTAGTGAATTAGAAGATAGAATGATAGAAATAAATGAATCAGAAAGGAAAAAAGAAAAACGAATTAAAAGAAATGAGGACAATCTCAGAGACCTCCAGGACAATATTAAATGCTACAACATTCGAATCATAGGAGTCCCAGAAGAAGAAGACAACAAGAAAGACCATTAGAAAATACTTGAGGAGATAATAGTTGAAAACGTCCCTAAAATGGGGAAGGAAATAATCACTCAAGTCCAAGAAACCCAGAGAGTCCCAAACAGGATAAACTCAAGGCGAAACACCCCAAGACACATATTAATCAAATTAACAAAGATCAAACACAAAGAACAAATATTAAAAGCAGCAAAGGAAAAACAACAAATAACACACAAGGGAATTCCCATAAGGATAACAGCTGATCTTTCAATAGAAACTCTTCAAGCCAGGAGGGAATGGCAAGACATACTTAAAGTGATGAAAGAAAATAACCTACAGCCCAGATTACTCTACCCAGTAAGGATATCATTCAAATATGAAGGAGAAATCAAAAGCTTTACAGACAAGCAGAAGCTGAGAGAATTCAGCACCACCAAACCAGCTCTCTAACAAATACTAAAGGACATTCTCTAGACAGGAAACACAAAAAGGGTGTATGAATTCGAACCCAAAACAATAAAGTAAATGGCAATGGGATCATACTTATCAATAATTACCTTAAATGTAAATGGGTTGAATGCCCCACCAAAAGACAAAGACTGGCTGAATGGATACAAAAACAAGACCCCTACATATGTTGTCTACAAGAGACCCACCTCAAAACAGGGGAGACATACAGACTGAAAGTGAAGGGATTGAAAAAGATTTTCCATGAAAATAGAGACAAAAAGAAAGCAGGAGTAGCAATACTCATATCAGATAAAATAGACTTTAAAACAAAGGCTGTAAAAAGAGACAAAGAGGTCACTACATAATGACCAAAGGATCAATTCAAGAAGATATAACAATTATAAATATATATGCACCCAACATAGGAGCACCACAATATGTAAGACAAATACTAACAAGTGAAAGGAGAAATTAACAGTAACACAATAATAGTGGGAGACTTTAATACTCCACTCACACCTATGGATAGATCAACTAAACAGAAAATTAACAAGGAAACACAAACTTTAAAAGATACAATAGACCAGTTAGACCTAATTGGTATCTATAGGACATTTCATCCCATAACAATGAATTTCACCTTTTTCTCAAGAGCACACTGAACCTTCTCCAGGATAGACCACATCCTGGGCCATAAATCTAGCCTTGGTAAATTCAGAAAAATTGAAATCATTCCAAGCATCTTTTCTGAACACAATGCAGTAAGATTAGATCTCAATTACAGGAGAAAAACTATTAAGCATTCCAACATATGGAGGCTGAACAACACCCTGCTGAATAACCAACAAATCACAGAAGAAATCAAAAAATAAATCAAAATTTGCATTAAAACAAATGAAAATGAAAACACAACAACCCAAAACCTGTGGGACACTCTAAAAGCAGTGCTAAGGGGAAAGTTCATAGCACTACGGGAATACCTCAAGAAACAAGAAAAAAGTCAAATAAATAATCTAACTCTACACCTAAAGCAACTAGAAAAGGAAGAAATTAAGAACCCCAGGGTTAGTAGAAGAAAAGAAATCAATTAGGGCAGAAATAAATGCAAAAGAAACAAAAGAGACCATAGCAAAAATCAACAAAGCCAAAAGCTGGTTCTTTGAAAGGGTAAATAAAATTGACAAACCATTAGCCAGACTCATCAAGAAACAAAGGAAGAAAAGCTGAATCAATAAAATTAGAAATGAAAATGGAGAGATCACAACAGACAACACAGAAATGCAAAGGATCATAAGAGACTACTATCAGCAATTATATAGCAACAAAATGGACAACGTGGAAGAAATGGACAAATTCTTAGAAAAGTACAACTTTCCAAAACTGGATCAGGAAGAAATAGAAAATCTTTACAGACCTATCACAAGCACGGAAATTGAAACTGTAATCAGAAATCTTCCAGCAAACAAAAGCCCAGGTCCAGACAGCTTCACAGCTGAATTCTACCAAAAATTTAGAGAAAAGCTAACACCTCTCCTACTCAAACTCGTCCAGAAAATTGCAGAGAAAGGTAAACTTCCAAACTGATTCTATGAGGCCACCATCACCCTAATACCAAAACCTGACAAAGATGCCACAAAAAAAGAAAACTACAGGCCAACATCACTGATGAACATAGATGCAAAAATCCTTAACAAAATTCTAGCAATCAGAATCCAACAACACATTAAAAAGATCATACACCATGACCAAGTGGGCTTTATCCCAGGAAGGCAAGGATTCTTCAATATCCGCAAATCAATCAATGTAATACACCACATTAACAAACTGAAGAATAAAAACCATATGATTATCTCAATAGATGCAGAGAAAGTCTTTGACAAAATTCAACATCCATTTATGATAAAAACTCTCCAGAAAGCAGGAATAGAAGGAACATACCTCAACATAATAAAAGCTATATATGACAAACCCACAGCAAACATTATCCTCAATGGTGAAAAATTGAAAGCATTTCATCTAAATTATGGAGCAAGACAAGGATGCCCACTTTCACCACTACTATTCAACATAGTTTTGGAAGTTTTGGCGACAGCAATCAGAGCAGAAAAAGAAATAGAAGGAATCCAAATTGGAAGAGAAGAAGTAAAACTCTCATTGTTTGCAGATGACATGATCCTTTACATAGAAAACCCTAAAGACTCCACCAGAAAATCACTAGAACTAATCAATGAATATAGTAAAGTTGCAGGATACAAAATCAACACACAGAAATCCCTGGCATTCCTATAAACTAATAATGAGAAAATAGAAAGAGAAATTAAGGAAACTATTCCATTCACCATTGCAACGAAAATAATAAAATACTTAGGAATATATCAACCTAAATAAACTAAAGATCTATATATAAAAAACTATAAAACACTGGTGACAGAAATCAAAGAGGACACTAATAGATGGAGAAATATACCATGTTCGTGGATTGGAAGAATCAATATAGTGAAAATGAGTGTACTACCCAAAGAAATTTATAGATTCAATGCAATTCCTATCAATCTACCAACAGTATTCTTTACAGAACTAGAACAAATAATTTCACAATTTGTATGGAAATACAAAAAAACCTTGAATAGCCAAAGCAATCTTGAGAAAGAAGAATGGAACTGGAGAAATCAGCCTGCCTGACTTCAGGCTCTACAACAAAGCCACAGTCATCAAGACAGTATGGTACTGGCACAAAGACAGAAATATAGATCAATGGAACAAAATAGAAAGCCCAGAGATAAATCCACGCACATATGGACACCTTATCTTTGACAAAGGAGGCAAGAATATACAGTGGAGAAAAGACAATCTCTTTAACAAGTGGTGCTGGGAAAACTGGTCAACCACTTGTAAAAGAATGAAACTTGAGCACTTTCTAACACCATACACAAAAATAAACTCAAAATGGATTAAAGATCTAAACATAAGATCAGAAACTATAATACTCCTAGAGGAGAACATAGGCATAACACTCTCTGACATACATCATAGCAGGATCGTCTATGACCCACCTCCCAGAATATTGGAAATAAAATCAAAAATAAACAAATGGGACTAATTAAACTTAAAAAGCTTCTGCACAACAAAGGAAACTATAAGCAAAGTGAAAAGACAGCCTTCAGAATGGGAGAAAATAATAGCAAATGAAGCAACTGACAAACAACTAATCTCAAAAATATACAAGCAACTCCTACAGCTCAATTCCAGAAAAATAAATGACCCAATCAAAAAATGGGCCAAAGAACTAAATAGACATTTCTCCAAAGAAGACATACAGATGGCTAACAAACACATGAAAAGATGCTCAACATCACTCATTATCAGAGAAATGCAAATCAAAACGACTATGAGGTACCATTTCATGCCAGTCAGAATGGCTGTGATCCAAAAGTCCACAAGCAATAAATGATGGAGAGGGTCTGGAGAAAAGGGAACCCTCTTACACTGTTAATGGGAATGCAAACTAGTACAGCCACTATGGAGAACAGTGTGGAAATTCCTTTAAAAACTGGAAATAGAACTGCCTTATGATCCAGCAATCCCACTGCTGGGCATACACACTGAGGAAACCAGAATTGAAAGAGACACATGCACCCCAATGATCATCGCAGCACTGTTTATAATATCCAGGACATGGAAGCAACCTAGATGTCCATCAGCAGATGACTGTATATGAAAGCCGTGGTACATATACACAATGGAGTATTACTCAGCCATTAAAAAGAATACATTTGAATCAGTTCTAATGAGGTGGATGAAACTGGAGCCTATTATACAGAGTGAAGTAAGCCAGAAAGAAAAACACAAATACAGTATACTAACGCATATATATGGAATTTAGAAAGATGATAACAATAACCCTGTTTACGAGACAGCAAAAGAGACACTGATGTGTAGAACAGTCTTGTGGACTCTGGGAGAGGAAGAGGGTGGGACGATTTTGGAGATTGGCTTTGAAACACATATAATATCATATATGAAACGAGTCACCAGTCCAGGTTCGATGCATGATACTGGATGCTTGGGGCTGGTGCACTGGGATGACCCAGAGGGATGGTACAAGGAAGGAGGAGGGAGGAGGGTTCAAGATGGGAACACGTGTATACTTGTGGTGGATTCATGTTGATATATGGCAAAACCAATACAGTATTGTAAAGTTAAAAAATAAAAAAAAAAAAAAAAAAAAAAAAACAAAGAAAGCAAAGTCAGACAAATAGAGGTTTAGCCAAAACCATCACAGGAGACATAATGATTAAATAGTCAGTTCAATAAGAATCAATAAACCATGTAATTACATATATATTCAATATATGCCCCTAACATCAAAAAAAATGTAAATAAACAAAGCCAGCATTGATAGATCTTAAGGAGAAACAGAAGCAATACAAAAATATCCCACTGTTTATAATGGATGGATCGTTCAGACAGAAAATCAATAAGAAGACAATAGAACGCAGCAATACTAAGGGCTAAATGGCATTCAGATCAGATCAGATCAGTCTCTCAGTCATGTCTGACTCTTTGCGACCCCATGAACTGCAGCACGCCAGGCCTCCCTATCCATCACCAGCCCTCAGAGGTCACTTAGACTCATATTCATCCAGTCAGTGATGCCATCCAGCCATCTCATCCTCTGTCGTCCCCTTCTCCTCCTGCCCCCAATCCCTCCCAGCATCAGAGTCTTCTCCAATGAGTCAACTCTTCACATGAGGTGGCCAAAATATTGGAGTTTCAGCTTTAGCATCATTCCTTCCAAAGAAATTCCAGGGCTGATCTCCTTCAGAATGGACCGGTTGGATCTCCACCAGACACATAGAGCCCATTCACCCAATACACTGACCCATAGAGCACTTTTTTATCCAATGTATAGAAAAATACACGTTCTTCTCAGTCACACATGAAATATTCTCCAGGACATGCTAGATCACAAACAAGGCTCAGAAAATTTAAGAATATCAAAATATTTCCAAATGTCTTTGCTGACCGCAATGGTAGCTAGAAATCAAAATGAAAAAAAAAAAAAAAAAAAAACAGGAAAAATTCACAAATACATGAAAATGAAATGACACATGTATATTTTGAGGCTCTTCTCTATTTATATAAAGAATGCTATTGAGATTTGATAGGAATTGCATCAAGTCTATAGATTACTTTGAGCAGTATAGACATTTTAGCAATATTAATTCTTTCAATCTATTAACAGAATAATTTTCCAATTATTAGTATCTTTTTAATTTTCCTTCATGCAGGTTTAATGTATTAAACATTTTATAATTTTAAAAGAAACTGACTTTTTTTTTAAAAAAAACAAAGGTAGAAGATGAAAATAGAGAGCAAGAAACCCATTATTTGGAGAGCTCCCAGTTGGAGAAAACTAATATCATGGCATCCTTTCCGATCACTTCATGGCAAATAGATGGGAAAACAATGGAAACAGTGACAGACTTTATTTTGGGGGTGCTCCAAAATCACTGCAGATGATGACTGCAGACATGAAACTAAAAGATGTTTGCTCCTTGGAAGAAAAGCTATGACCAATCTAGACAGCATATTAAAAAGGAGAAACATTACTTTGCTTACAAAGTTCCATCTAGTCAAACCTATGGTTTATCCAGTAGTCATGTATGGATGTGAGATTTGGACTAGAAAGAAAGCTGAACACAAAAGAATTGATGCTTTTGAATTGTGGTGTTGGAGAAGATTCTTGAGAGTCCCTTGGACTGCAAGGAGATCCAACCAGTCCATCCTAAAGGAAATCAGTCATGCATATTCATTGGAAGGACTGATGCTGAAGCTGAAACTCCAATACTTTGGCCACATGATGTAAAGAACTGACTCATTGGAAAAGACCCTGATGCTGGGAAAAAATGAAGGTGGAAGGAGAAGGGGACGACAGAGGATGAGATGGTTGGATGGCATCACCAACTCAATGGCCATGAGTTTGAGTAAGCTCTGGGAGTAGATGATGGACAGGAAAGTCTGGCATGCTACAGTCCATGGGGTCACAGAGTCAGACATGACTGAGCAACTGAACTGAAGTTGCATAAGGCTCAATACTGATAAGACACATAAGTATTTGGGGAAAATATTAGTTGAATCAGTTTTTAGCATATTTCATCACACTCTGCTCCTCCTATCTATCACCTAACCCTGGTTTTTTGCAATTCTCCCACTTCACACAAGCAAACATGATCTTAAATATACAAATGTTTATTAATTTAAAGATAGGTTTGTTGAAAAGGGAAGCAACCGCTATAGAAGTGAAGGGTGGGTATACAGGTGGGGTTTGTGGCAAGTAAGGTGAGATGATAAAAAGTTTTGAAGCTAAGGAGGGAAACCAAAATAACAATGTATCATTGGTCACCCAAGGAACATATTTTGAAAAGAATAAACGGGAATCAATTACTTAATTTTTAAAATTCCCCTATTTCTTAGTATATTCTGATTATTTATCACTAGATTTCTTCCTGGTAAAAGACTACCTAGTAATGCCTGAATCCAGTCAAAAAACTAGACTTCCAAAGAAGAAAAAAATAACCCATAAATTTTTTAAATTTTTTTTATTATTTTTATTTCTTCCTGATGTTCAAGCTGGTTTTAGAAAAGGCAGAGGAACCAGAGATCAAATTGCCAACATCCGCTGGATCATGGAAAAAGCAAGAGAGTTCCAGAAAAACATCTATTTCTGCTTTATTGACTATGCCAAAGCCTTTGACTGTGTGGATCACAATAAACTGTGGAAAATTCTGAAAGAGATGGGAATACCAGACCACTTGATCTGCCTCTTGAGAAATTTGTATGCAGGTCAGGAAGCAATAGTTAGAACTGGACATGAAACAACAGACTGGTTCCAAATAGGAAAAAGAGTATGTCAAGGCTGTATATTGTCACCCTGTTTATTTAACTTATATGCAGAGTACATCATGAGAAATGCTGGACTGGAAGAAACACAAGTTGGAATCAAGATTGCTGGGAGAAATATCAATAACCTCAGATATGCAGATGACACCACCCTTATGGCAGAAAGTGAAGAGGAACTCAAAAGCCTCTTCATGAAAGTGAAAGTGGAGAGTGAAAAAGTTGACTTAAAGCTCAACATTCAGAAAACGAAGATCATGGCATCTGGTCCCATCATTTCATGGGAAGTAGATGGGGAAACAGTGGAAACAGTGTCAGACTTTATTTTTCTGGGCTCCAAAATCACTACAGATGGTGACTGCAGCCATTAAATTAAAAGACGCTTACTCCTTGGAAGGAAAATTATGACAAACCTAGATAGCATATTCAAAAGCAGAGACATCACTTTGCCAACAAAGGTTCGTCTAGTCAAGGCAATGGTTTTTCCTGTGGTCATGTATGGATGTGAGAGTTGGACTGTGAAGAAGGCTGAGCACTGAAGAATTGATGCTTTTGAACTGTGGTGTTGGAGAAGACTTGAGAGTCCCTTGGACTGCAAAGAGTCAGACACGACTGAGCGACTGATCTGATCTGGACTGCAAGGAGATCCAACCAGTCCATTCTGAAGATCAGCCCTGGGATTTCTTTGGAAGGAATGATGCTAAAGCTGAAACTTCAGTACTTTGGCCACCTCGTGCGAAGAGTTGACTCACTGGAGAAGACTCTGATGCTGGGAGGGATTGGGAGCAAGAGGAGAAGGGGATGACAGAGGATGAGATGGCTGGATGGCATAACTGACTCAATGAACGTGAGTCTGATTAACCTCTAGGAGTTGATGATGGACAAGGAGTCCTGGCGAGCTGCGATTCACGGGGTCGCAAAGAGTCAGACACGACTGAGCGACTGATCTGATATTTTATTGGTTTTGCCATACATCAAATGAGCTATCATTAAAAGCAATTCAGAAATTACAGAGGTGACTTAATTGGCCGACAAGGTCTTTAAACCTCTAGTATAAATATACCTACTGAGGCATACAAAAGAAAGTAAAGAAAAAATAAGCAAATGGAGCTTCTAAAAGTAAAATACAATATCTGGAATGAAAAATTGTCTGGATTAACTTAACAAGAGATTAGACATTGCAGAATAAAAGAATTGGAAATTCACCACATAGCAATTGACTATCCAAATAGAAGTAGAGAAAAATATGAGTAGAAAGTAGAATCATAAAGGATAATATCAAACCATGTAAAACATGTTATTTGGAGATTCATAATAAGGGATGAGTAGAAAAAAATTTTTTAAATGACAGATGGAATTTTTCCAAATTTATGAAACTATAAACCCACTCGGGTGTGGGGTAGCTCCTCCCGCCTGCCGCCCCTGGCCTCGGGCTAGTGGCATGGGGTATCTCCTCCCGGCCGCCACCCCTGACCTCAGACAAGAGGTAACTCCTCTCGTCGCCACCCCTGACCTCGGACTCGGGGGAACTCCTCTACTCACTGCCCCTGAATTTGGACGTTGGGTAACTCCTCTCTTCACGGCCCCTGACCTCGAACTAGAGGTAACTCCTCTAGTCGCCGCCCCTGACCTTGGATGCGGGGTAACTTCTCTCCTCGCAGCCCCTGACCTCGGACGCGGGGTAACTCCTCTAGTCACCGCTCCTGACCTCAGACACGGGGTAACTCCTCTCCTTGCCACCTCTGACCTCAGATGCTGCGTATCCCCTCTTGGCCGCCCCTCCCCACCCCCAACCCCCATTCCCAACCCCCACCCCACCCCGCCACCCCCAGACCTCCAACACACTGTAGCTCCTCTCCGCCATTCCTGCACCGACACAGTCTGGAACTCTCAGCCACTGTCCCTGACCTCGGACGTGGGGTAACTCCTCTTTGCCGCCACCCTTCAGGCATGGGGGTCCTCCCAGCTTCTGCCCCTGATCTTGGACATGGGGTGGCTCCTCTCGGCCGTGCTTAGCACAGCTGCCTGCGCTTTAGCGTGCCCATAGCAGCACTCCCAAGGCCAGGGGCGGTGGCCGAGAGGACCAAACCCACGTCCAAGGAGCCATGGCTGCATGGGCGCAGGAGGTCCTAGAGGAGCTATCCCATGTTGAAGGTCAGGAAGGGCAGCAGTGAGGAGATACCCCTCCACCAAGGTAAGGAGCAATGGCTGTGCTTTGCTGGAGCAGCTGTGAAGAGATACCCCACGCCCAAGGTAAGAGAAACCCAAGTAAGATGGTAGGTGTTGCAAGAGGGCATCAGAGAGCAAACACACTGAAACCATACTCACAGAAAACTAGTGAATCTAATCACACTAGGATCACAGCCTTGTCTAAATCAATGAAACTGAGCCATGCCTGTGGGGCAACCCAAGATGGGCGGGTCATGGTGGAGAGATCTGACAGAATATGGTCCACTGGAGAAGGGAATCGCAAACCACTTCAGTATTCTTGCCTTGAGAACCCCATGAACAGTAGGAAAAGGAAAAATGATAGGATACTGAAAGAGAAACTCCCCAGGTCAGTAAGTGCCCAATATGCTACTGGAGATCAGTGGAGAAATAACTCCAGAAAGAATGAAGGGATGGAGCCAAAGCAAAAAGAATACACAGCTGTGGATGTGACTGGTGATAGAAGCAAGGTCCGATGCTGTAGAGAGCAATATTGCATAGGAACCTGGAATGTCAGGTCCATGAAACAAGGCAAATTGGAAGTGGTCAAACAAGAGATGGCAAGAGTGAATGTCGACATTCTAGGAATCAGCAAAATCAAAAGGACTGGAATGGGTGAATTTAACTCAGATGACCATTATATCTACTACGGCGGGCAGGCATCCCTCAGAAGAAATGGAGTGGCCATCATGGTCAACAAAAGAGTCTGAAATGCAGTACTTGGATGCAATCTCAAAAACGACAGAATGATCGCTGTTTGTTTCCAAGGCAAACCATTCAATGTCACAGTAATCCAAGTCTATGCCCCAACCAGTAACACTGAAGAAACTGAAGTTGAACAGTTCTATGAAGACCTACAAGACCTTTTAGAACTAACACCCAAAACAGATGTCCTTTTCATTATAGGTGACTGGAATGAAAAAGTAGGAAGTCAAGAAACACCTGGGGTAACGGGCAAATTTGGCCTTGGAATACAGAATGAAGCAGGGCAAAGACTAATAGAGTTTTGCCAAGAAAATGCACTGGTCATAGCAAATACCCTCTTCCAACAACACAAGAGAAGACTCTATAAATGGACATCACCAGATGGTCAACACCAAAATCAGATTGATTATATTCTTTGCAGCCAAAGATGGAAAAGCTCTGTACAGTCAGCAAAAACAAGACCAGGAGCTGACTTTGTCTCAAACCATGAACTCCTTGTTGCCAAATTCAGACTGAAACTGAAGAAAGTAGGGGAAACCACTAGACTATTCAGTTATGACCTAAATCAAATCCCTTATGATTATACAGTGGAGGTGAGAAATAGATTTAAGGGCCTAGATCTGATAGATAGAGTGCCTGATGAACTATGGACTGAGGTTCGTGACATTGTACAGGAGACAGGGATCAAGACCATCCCCATGGAAAAGAAATGCAAAAAAGCAAAATGGCTGTCTGGGGAAGCCTTACAAATAGCTGTGATAAGAAGAGAAGCGAAAAGCAAAGGAGAAAAGGAAAGATATAAACATCTGAATGCGGAGTTCCAAAGAATAGCAAGGAGAGATAAGAAAGCCTTCTTCAGCAATCAATGCAAAGAAATAGAGGAAAAGAGCAGAATGGGAAAGACTAGGGATCTCTTCAAGAAAATCAGAGATACCAAAGGAACATTTTATGCAAAGATGGGCTCAATAAAGGACAGAAATGGTATGGACCTAACAGAAGCAGAAGATATTAAGAAGAGATCTAGAATACACAGAAGAACTGTACAAAAAAGATCTTCACGACCCAGATAATCACGATGGTGTGCTCACTGACCTAGAGCCAGACATCCTGGAATGTGAAGTCAAGTGGGCCTTAGAAACCATCACTACAAACAAAGCTAGTGGAGGTGATAGAATTCCAGTTGAGCTATTCCAAATTCTGAAAGATGATGCTGTGAAAATGGTGCACTCAATATGCCATCAAATTTGGAAAACTCAGCAGTGGCCACAGGACTGGAAAAGCTCAGTTTTCATTCCAATTCCAAAGAAAGGCAATGCCAAAGACAACGCAAACTACTGCACAATTGCACTCATCTCACACACTAGTAAATTAATGCTCAAAATTCTCCAAGCCAGGCTTCAGCAATATGTGAACCGTGAACTTCCTGATGTGCAAGCTGGTTTTAGAAAAGGCAGAGGAACCAGAGATCAAATTGGCAACATCTGCTGGATCATCGAAAATGCAAGAGAGTTCCAGAAAAACATCTATTTCTGCTTTATTGACTATGCCAAAGCCTTTGACTGTGTGGATCACAATAAACTGTGGACAATTCTGAAAGAGATGGGAATACCAGACCACTTGATCTGCCTCTTGAGAAATTTGTATGCAGGTCAGGAAGCAACAGTTAGAACTTGACATGGAACAATAGACTGGTTCCAAATAGGAAAAGGTGTATGTCAAGGCTGTATATTGTCACCCTGTTTATTTAACTTATATGCAGAGTACATCATGAGAAACGCTGGACTGGAAGAAACACACGTTGGAATCAAGATTGCTGGGAGAAATACCAATAACCTCAGATATGCATATGACACCACCCTTACAGCAGAAAATGAAGAGGAACTAAAAAGCCTCTTGATGAAAGTGAAAGTGGAGAGTGAAAAAGTTGACTTAAAGCTCAACATTCAGAAAACGAAGATCATGACATCTGGTCCCATCACTTCATGGGAAATAGATGGGGAAACAGTGGAAATAGTGTCAGACTTTATTTTTCCAGGCTCCAAAATCTCTACAGATGGTGACTGCAGCCATGAAATTAAAAGACCCTTACTCCGTGGAAGGAAAGTTATGACCAACCTAGTTTCTCATATTCAAAAGCAGAGACATTACTTTGCCAACAAAGGTTCGTCTAGTCAAGGCAATGGTTTTTCCTGTGGTTATGTATGGATGTGAGAGTTGGACTGTGAAGAAGGCTGAGCGCTGAAGACTGATGCTTTTGAACTGTGGTGTTGGAGAAGACTCTGAGAGTCCCTTGGACTGCAAGGAGATCCATCCAGTCCATTCTGAAGGAAATCAGCCCTGGGATTTCTTTGGAAGGAATGATGCTAAAGCTGAAACTCCAGTACTTTGGCCACCTCATGTGAAGAGTTGACTCATTGGAGAAGACTCTGATGCTGGGAGGGATTGGGGACAAGAGGATAGGGGAAGACAGAGGATGAGATGGTTGGAATGGCATCACTGACTCGATGGACGTGGGTCTCAGGGAACTCCGGAAGTTGGTAATGGACAGGGTGGCCTGGTTCGCTGTGATTCATGGGGTCGCAAAGAGTCGGACAGGTCTGAGCGACTGATCTGATCTGATCTGATAAACCCACTGATCCAAGAGGCTAAACAAACCTCAAACAAGATAAACTGAATAAAACCACCTAGGGCACTTGATAAGTTATTGCTGAAATCCATTCATAAACAAAAATAACTCTTAAGAGCAGCCAGGAAATTTTGACACACTATATATAGAGGAACAATGTTAAGTATTACTGACTTCTTCTTTCAAGTAATGCAAGCCAGATAATAATGCAAAAAACATCTTTAGAGTATTCAGCAGGGGGCAAATATTAACATAGAATTCAGACACTTTCAAAAATAGCATTCAAACCTGAAAGAAAATTAAAGTGTTTTCAGAATAACAACAGATGATAGAATGTGAAGCTACACAAAATTTTATCTAAAGGTCTAAAAGTTAAAGGAAAGTGATAATAAATGAAACCTTGGATCTACTCAAAGGTATAAGAACTGTGTTAATGATAATTCTGCAAGTAAATATTTTAAAAACGTATTCTCATTTTTAAAATACTACAATATTTAAGACAAAATAACAATTTTTATTACAAAATTCATAATATATTTATTAGTAGACTATATGACAGCAGTCACATAAATAACAAGAGTAGGGAAATAGAAGTATACTATAATAAGGTCTTACATTATATATTAAGTGACATGATATCTAAAGAAAAATGTGATTAAAGAGTAACATTTTCAACATTATGATAAACTCTGCAAAAAGAGATATAGCCAATAAACCAATAGAGTACATAAAATAGAGTATTAAAATGATCAATTAAAGATTAAAATGGGAACAAAAAAGCATAAAACAAACAGCAAGTTAGTAAACTTAAACACAAGTATATAAATAATTGTGTTAAATTTAAATAATTTAAACACTCCAACTAAAAGCAAGATGATAACACTAGATAAAGTAAGACAAAATCAAACACTGTATAAACACAGAAACATAGGGTCACAAAGATATACCATGCAAACACTGATCAGAGAAAGCTGTATTATATATGTTAACATTATATGAAGTAAGCCTATAGGATAAAGAATATATTCAGAGAGAAAAGAACATTTCATGAAGATAAAATACAAAAGAAATTACGTAGTTTCAAAATCAGTGTGAAGCAACTGAAATGGTGTTTAGAGGAAAATTTACAGGCTTTATGCTTCCTTGCAGCTTACATTAGAAAAGAAAAGAAAACTGAGAGCAAATGATCTAAGACTCTACCTCAAGAATCTATAAAAATACAGCAAATCAAAACCAAATGAGAAGAACAAAAACTAATAGAAATCAATGAAATAAGAAACATACACAATAAAGAAAATCAACAAAGTCAACTGGTAATCTTTTTGAAAGGCTAATGAAAAAAAAGCAATACAATATTATAAAGTTAAGCAAAATAAAAAAATAAAGCTCAAAAAAAAAGAAAGAAACTGATAATCCTCTAGCAAAAAATTCAATCAAGAAAAACTAAGAGAACACAAATTTAACAACACCAAGAATGAAAGGGAGGTTATCACTTTAGATACTACCAATATTTAAAAGATAATTTGTTGTTCAGTCACTAAGTTGTATCCAACTCTGGGACCTGCAACCCTGTGGACTGCAGCACCCATGGCTTCCCTGTCTTTCACTATCTTCTGGAGCTTGCTCAGATTTATATCCATTGAGTCAGTGATGCCATCCAACCATCTTATCCTTTGTCACCCCCCCTTCTCCTCCTGTTCTTAATCTTTCCCAGCATCAGGGTCTAGTCCAATGAGTTGGCTCTTCACATCAGGTGGTCAAAGTATTGCAACTTCAGCTTCAGCATCAGTCCTTTCAATGAATCATCAAGGTTGATTTCCTTTAGGATTGACTGGTTTGATCTCCTTGTTGTCCAAGGGATTCTCAAAAGTCTAACTCAGCACCACAGTTCAAAAATATCAGTTCTTTGGTGCTCAGTCTTCTTTATGGTCCAACTCTCACTTCCATACTGGACTACTGGGAAAAACATAGCTTTGACCTTTGTCAGCAATTTGATGTTTCTGCTTTTTAATATGCTGTTTAGGTTTATCATAGCTTTTCTTCCAAGGAACAAGAATATTTTAATTTCATGGTTGAAGTCACCGTCTGCAGTGCTTTTGGAGCTGGAGAAAATAAAATCTGCCACTGTTTCCATTTCTCCCCCATATATTTGTTTCCCAAGTGATGCTAGTGGTAAAGAACCTTTATACCAATGCAAGTAGACATAAGAGATGTGGGTTCAATTCCCTTCCATCCTGGGAAGATTTCCTGGAGGAGAAAATGGAAACCCACCTCAGTATTCTTGCCTGGAAAATCCCATTAACAGATGAGCGTGGCAGGCTACAGTCTATACGGTTGCACAGAATTGGACACAACTGAAGCGACTTAGCACTGCACATTTGCCATGAAGTGATGGGACTGGATGCCATGATCTTAGTTTTTTAACAATACTGGGCATGTTCAGGGTGCTGTGACCATAGACTGATCTTAGTTTTTGAATGTTGAGTTTTAAGTCAGCTTTATCACTCTCCTTTCACCTTCATCAAGAGGTTCTTTAGTTCCTCTTCACTTTTTGTCACTAGAGCAATAACATCTGCATATCTGAGGTTGTTGATATTTCTCATGAAAATCTTGATTCCAGCTTGTGCTTCATCCAGTCCAGCATCTCGCATGATGTACTCTGCATATAAATTAAACAAGCAGGGTGACAACATTCAGCCTTGTCATACTCCCTTTCCTGCATTGAACCAGTCCATTGTCCCATGTTTGGTTCTAACTACAACTTCTTGACAGGTAAGGTAGTCTGATAGTCCCACATTTTTAAGAATTTTCTACAGTTTGTTGTGATGCACACAGTCAAAAGATTTGGCATAGTCAATAAAGCAGAAATAGATTTTTTTTCTGGAATTCAATTGCTTTTTCTATGATCCAACAGATGTTGGCAATATGATCTCTGGTTCCTCTTCCTTTTCTAAATCCAGCGTGTACACCTGGAATTTCTCAGTTCCAAGCCTAGCTTGAAGGATTTGGAGCATTACCTTGCTAGCATATGAAATGAGTGCAGTTGTGTGGAACTTTAAACTTTCTTTGGCATTGTCCATCTTTGGGATTGAAATGAAAACAACCTGACCTTTTCCAGTCCTGTGGAACTGCATTGCTGAGTTTTCCAAATTTGCTGGCATACTGAGTGCAGCACTCTAACAGCATCATCTTTTAGGATTTGAACTAGCTCAGCTGGAATTCCATCACCTTCACTAGTTTTTTTTCGTCCTAATGCTTCCTAAGGCCCACTTGACTTCAGACTCCAGCATATCTGGCTCTAGGTGAGTGACCACATCATCATCGTTATCTGGGTCCAGAAGACCTTTTTTGTGTAGTTCTTCTGTGTATTCCTGCCGCCTCCTTTTTATCTCTTTTACTTCTGTTAGGTCCTTGCCATGTCTTTCCTTGAAAATACAACTACCAATATTTGAAAGCACAAAAAATGGAAAATCTGAAAAAAATCTGAAGTTTCTTAAAAACTTCCCATTAAAGTTACAATCCTCCAATGTCAACTCTTCCACAGAGCTCAGAAATGATTTCTACTCTGGATTTATCCTAAACACAGTACTTCACCTTCAACAATCTGATAAAGAGGGTGAAGTTCTCTTTCACACCACTTTCCTAAAATTGAGAAGAAACTCCAAGACTTCAGTTTCATTTAGAGAATTGGAACAGACATGCTATTCTCTTCTTACTTCTCCTGTGTCACCACTTTGACCTGCCTTCACTAAAACATGTTTCTGAAAATATAGAAGGGATAGACCAGAGGGAAGAAACTGACAAAGAGATTAGCACAAAAAACCAGGAACAGTTCATAAACATGTGAAAATCTAAATTAGAGCAGCATTAGGGAATAAAAACTATAATCAAGGTTAAAATGCCATAGCGCCCTGTTAATTTTTAAGTGTATCCTAACTGAAATTAATATTGAAACATTGATTTTCTCAAAACAGTAACATTAGGAGCTCCAACATCACATAAACTTACAGCACCACACACTGCATTTTTACTCAGATGCTGATTTTTCAAAATAAGATGGAAACCCATGGAGTGTTTCCACAAGTTTATCTGCAGTTGAAACCATGATTAGGGCATGGTGACAATAGAAATGTTACTTGAAATGCCAGAAAACAGATTTTCTTAAAACAAAAAATTCCTATCTGAAACTCAAATGCCCCTTGAAACAAATTATTTTTAATAATAATAATAATAACGGAAGAAAACATTTGCAGTGATGAATAAGTTCTTGCATAGATCATGGTAATGATTTCACAGATGTATACCTACCTCCCAAAGTTCTAAGTTGTATACAGTAAATATATACAGCTTTTTGTATGTCAGTCATATCTCAATAAAGTAGCTTAAAATGAAAGTAATTCTTTTCTTAGGGGCCTCAACTAGTATCATCAAAGATCTTCTGAGGGTGAGATTGGAAAAGATCACTTTTCCAGTGATCTTCCCCAAAAGAGCTGATTAGCCATGAGCTGCTAGAAATGTACTGAAAATATTCTCAGGTCTCCTCCTGTCTCACCCACTAGTTGGCTGACCATTTTTAAAGACTCAACTACCTACATTAGGAATTCACTGTGATATCTGACTTTTCCTCTAGTCCACCTGGTCTGATGGGATTAATGTGTAAAGCATCTAGGTCTTCCACCATTGTAAAAACAACTGGAAACTGTGACCACCTACTCACACCCTAGTCTCACTGCTATCTTTACTATCTCCACCTTGGCACAATCCAATGCGCTTAGCACTGAGCACTTCTCATGAGTCACTTCAGGTCCTATTCGCCTCACTGACTGTTACACTTGATGTGTGTCAGCTACTGTGCTGTTAATTTCCAAGCTTCATATTTTGCTTCTCCTTCAACAACTCCATAAACAGAATGTGAGCTCCCCACCGAGGTGGCCAGGTGATGAGACTAGCTCCTGCCACAAATTCTACTTCTTGCCCTGACTGTGACCTAGGACCTTCAAATGCACCACTGAAATCCCCTCATGCCTTTTCCTTGTGTTGCACCCTGACCCCTGGTGTTGTCACTTCCCCATGTGTCTTCACTCTCTCTTTTGGCTTCTCGTGCTTTGTTGAGTCAACCTCCTTGCAGCCTCCCTGATATGATCCCTTCATACCTCTGGTGACTCTGTTTCTTTAAGACCAGAGAGTGTAATAAACTATGCTTGCCCTCTCTTATGCCCTCTCTTGTGGCCAAACCTGACTGGCCATCTCAATAGAATAAAAAATAATCATGATGAATTTAATCTGTCACATCATTGTATGAAAGTATAACCCAGCAGTTGTACCTGTTTGTAATATCTGACCTCACCTCCCCGTCTCTTATGACACATCACAGAGATCTGAAGGGTGCAGCTGTCCACAAATCTGGAGTTTTTGCTGTCCAGGGTCAAGCAAACCCTTAACCCCCCTTGAGAACCTAATGCTCTAAGAATCAAGTGTGACCAGAGTCTTCCCCTAAGGGTGCTCTAAAGCATGTGATCTGGTTTCCCCATGGTCATTCTGTGAATGAGACAGAGGTGTTTCCTGCTGGGAATCCCCTCCCAGACCAGACAGGCCTTACCTGAGCAGACTGCTCCAATATCCTGGTCATGAAAGAAGGTGTCATTATAGTTTTTAAAATCAATATGAACACACTTTTGGAGAGTCAAAGTTGATTCAGCCTCTATACTCTCACAGGAAAAATACAAAACCCAAATGGGGCCAAGTGTTGGTCCAAAATAAGACCCTCTGGGAGCATCAATGGCAACTCCACATTCCAGGCGTCTGCACACCTCTTCTACAGATGCTATGAGCCAGTTCTCAGTATACACTGTGCCCCATTCTCCTTTGTACTTAGCTTCCACTCTCCCCTCACAGCGGTGGGCTCCATCCTTCAGCCTCAGCTCCAGAACTGCAAGAGAGACACAGACACAGGTCACAGGAGAGATTTTAAGAGAGAGTGCAGTGGTGTGCTGGTAAGTACTTTAAATAAAATCTTTCTGAGGGGAAAAAAATCCCTGCATTTTTTGACTTTTATGGTATAAACATTCCCACATGGCCAACTTGAAGCCCCCAATGTGCCATCACTGAACGTGGAGCAGGAAGGGAGGCACCAGGTGTTTCGCATGAGCCTGTAGAACCAGCTCCAGGGACATCACTGAGGACAGGCCTCCAGTGACTCTGGATGCTTCTCTCCCTGAAGATGTGCCCAAGGCTACTAGGGCTCAGCTTCCCCATCTCAGTTACAGCTCATGGCCCGGGACCCAGGGAGGAATCCTCCATCTCCTTCCCTGTCCATAGGGAGCATCTCATCCAACTCAGGAACAGAGGGCTGGGGTAACAGGCTCCACAGTGTCCCAGTTATTCCTGTCACCTGTGTTCATGTCTCTGTGTAATCCCCCCACTCCAATGTATCTAGTAACATGCATGTAACAAATGGCATTTGGCAAAAATGATGAGATGTCACTTAAGAGATTAGGTTTCAAGATGACTCTGGTTTCCCTTTGGTGACCTATCTTACTCTCTCTCTCTCTTGCTCTAATGAAGCCAGCTGCCATGTTGTGAGCTCTGTATGGAGAGACTCTCACGACAAGCAACCAAGGGAGGTCTCTTGGCAACAGCCAGCAAGAGACTGAGGCTCTCAGTTAAACAGTCTCCTAGAGTCTGAATGCAGCCAACAACCAGGTGGGTTTGAGTGGTACCCACCCTTCGTTGAACCTTCAGATGATTGAACCAGTGAGACAACACAAGTCAGAGGACCCTGGTAATCCTTGCCAATTCCTAGCCCATGGAAATTATGAGGTGCTAGATGTTTGCTGCTTTAAGCTGTTGTTTTGTTTTGTTGATTTATTTTTGGCTGTGCTGGGTTTTTGTTGCCACTCACAGACTTTCTCTAGTTACAGAGAGTGGAGGCTACTCTTCATTGTGGTGTATGAGCCTCTCATGCCAGTGGCTTCTCTTGTTGCTGAGCATGGGCTCTAATCATGAGGGCTAAGATGCCAAGCATTGCAGTAATTTGTGGCACAGCAACACATAACTAATGTAGGAAAGCATTATGCTAAGTGAAAGAAGTAAGACAGAGAAAAGCAAATACTGTTTGGTCTCATTTATATGTGAACTCTAAAAAAAAAAAAAAAAAACAAATTCATAGATAAGGAGAATAAATTGGTGGTTGCCTGGGTAGGGATGGGAGTGGGAGGAAAGGATGATGGTGGTACAAACTTCTACTTAGACTATAGATAAGCCCTCTGGATGGAATGTACATGTGACTGTAGTTGACAATTGTTATTTAGTCACCAAGTCACGTCCTACTCTCTGCAAGCCCGTGAACTTCAGCACATCAGGCTTCCCTGTCCTTCACTATTTCCTGGAGTTTGCTCAAATTCATGTCCATTGAGTTGGTGATGCCATCCAACTATCTCATCCTCTGTCACTCTTTCTTCTCCTGCCCTCAGTCTTTCCCAACATCAGGGTCTTTTCCAGTGAATTGGCTCTTCATATCAGGTGGCCAAAGTATTGGAGCTTCAGCATCAGTCTTCCAATGAATATTCAGGTTGATAATTTTTAGGATTGAAATATTTGATCTCCTCACTGTCCAAGGGACTCTCAAGAGTATTCTCCAGCAGCACACTTTGAAAGCATCACTTCTTTGGCACTCAACCTTCTTTATAGTCCAGCTCTCACAACCATACATGACTACTAGAAAAGCCATAGATTTGATTATGGGGACCTTTGTTGGTAAAGTGATCTTTGTTTTTTAATATGCTGTCTAGATTTGCCATAGCTTTTCTTCCAAAGAAAAAACATTTTTTGATTTCATAGCTTCAGTCACCATCTATGATGATTTTGGAGCCCAAGAAAATAAAATCTGTCACTGTTTCCACTTTTTCCCCATCTTTTTGCCTAGAAATGATGGAATCAGTTGTCATGATCTTAGTTGACAATACTGGATTGCATATTTGATCATTACTAATAAAGTTAATCTTAAAAGTTCTCATAACATACACACAATAACTATGTGCTGTGATAAATGTGTTAACTAACTTAATTATGTTAATAGTTTCAAATATACATATATTTCTTTTTTAATACTTTAATTTTTGGAGTATAGTTGATTTACAATATTGTGTTAGTTTCAGGTGTACAGTAAAGTGACTCAGTTATATATTTTAATACATACACTCATTCTTTTTTTAGATTCTTTTCTCTTATATCTTACCACAGAATACTGGTTAGACTTCCCTGTCGTATACAGTAGGTCCATGTTGATTATCTATCATGTATATAGTAAGGTGTGTGTGTGTGTTAATTTCAAATTCCTGATTTATCCTTCTCCCTAATTCCCAACATTTCCCCTTGTGTAACTATAAGTTGTTTTGGATATCTGTAAGTCTTCTTATGTTTTGTAAACAAGTTCATTTGTATCCTTTTAAAATTAATTTTTATTGGAGTATGCTGCTGCTGCTGCTAAGTCGCTTCAGTCATGTCCGACTCTGTGTGACCCCAGAGACGGAAGCTCACCAGGCTCCTCTGTCCCTGGGATTCTCCAGGCAAGAACACTGGAGTGGGTTGCCATTTCCTCCTCCAGTGCATGAAAGTGAAAAGTGAAAGTGAAGTCGCTCAGTCGTGTCCGACTCCTAGCGACTCAATGGACTGGAGCATAGTTGCTTTACAATGTTGTGTTTCCTCTATACAGAAAAGTGAATCAGTTATTTGTTGTTGTTCAGTTGCTAAGTCATGTCTAACTCTTTGTAAATTCACGGACTGACACACTCCAGGCTCACCTGTCCTCCCTTATCTCCTGAAGCTTGCTCAAATTCATAATGATTTCTAACCATCATGCTATCTAATCATCTCCTCCTCTGCCACCCTCTTCTCCTCTTGGCTTCAATGTTTCCCAGCATCATTTCCAAAGAATCTGCTCTTGGTTGAGTCCCTTTTCTCCATACCATCCCCAGCATTTATCGTTTATAGAATTTTTGATGGCCAATTCTGACTGGTGTGAGGTGATGCCTCATTGTACTTTTGATTTGCATTTCTCTGATAATTAATATGCCAGCAAATCTGGAAAACTCAGCAGTGGCAACAAGATTGGAAAAGGTCAGTTTTCATCCCAATCCCAAAGAAAGGCAATGCCAAAGAATGCTCAAACTACTGCACAATTGCACTCATCTCACATGCTAGTAAAGTAATGCTCAAAATTCTCCAAGCCAGGCTTCAGCAATATGTGAACCGTGAACTTCCTGATGTGCAAGCTGGTTTTAGAAAAGGCAGAGGAACCAGAGATCAAATTGCCAACATCTGCTGGATCATCAAAAAAGCAAGAGAGTTCCAGAAAAACATCTACTTCTTCTTTATTGACTATGCCAAGGCCTTTGACTGTGTAGATCACAATAAACTGTGGAAAATTCTGAAAGAGATGGGAATACCAGACCACCTGATCTGCCTCTTGAGAAATTTGTATGCAGGTCAGGAAACAACGGTTAGAACTGGTTATGAAACAACAGACTGGTTCCAAATAGGAAAAGGAGTATGTCAAGGCTGTATATTGTCACCATGTTTATTTAACTTATATACAGAGTACATCATGAGAAATGCTGGACTGGGAGAAACACAAGTTGGAATCAAGATTGCTGGGAGAAATATCAATAACCTCAGATATGCAGATGACACCACCCTTATGGCAGAAAGTGAAGAAGGGCTAAAAAGCCTCTTGATGAAAGTGAAAGTGGAGAGTGAAAAGGCTGGCTTAAAGCTCAACATTCAGAAAATGAAGATCATGACATCTGGTCCCATCACTACATGGGAAATAGATGGAGAAACAGTGGAAACAGTGTCAGACTTTAGTTTTCTGGGCTCCAAAATCACTGCAGATGGTGACTCCAGCCATGAAATTAAAAGACGCTTACTCCTTGGAAGGAAAGTTATGACCAACCTAGATCGCATATTCAAAAGCAGAGACATTACTTTGCCAACAAAGGTTCGCCTAGTCAAGGCTATGGTCTTTCCTGTGGTCATGTATGGATGTGAGAGCTGGACTGTGAAGAAGGCTGAGCACTGAAGAATTGATGCTTTTGAACTGTGGTGTTGGAGAAGACTCTTGAGAGTCCCTTGGACTGCAAGGAGATCCAACCAGTCCATTCAGAAGGAGATCAGCCCTGGGATTTCTTTGGAAGATATTATGCTAAAGCTGAAACTCCAGTATTTTGGCCACCTCATGCGAAGAGTTGACTCATTGGAGAAGACTCTGATGCTGGGAGGGATTGGGGGCAGGAGGAGAAGTGGACGACAGAGGATGAGATGGTTGGATAGCATCACTAACTCGATGGATGTGAGTCTGAGTGACCTCCGGGAGCTTTTGATGGACAGGGAGTCCTGGCATGCAAAAGAATCGGACACGACTGAGCGACTGATCTGATCTGATCTGATGGCATTCAAATCAGTAAGAAAAGAAAAAGAAATAATTCAGGAATGACATTGGCAAAAATAAAATAAAATAGGTAGAATGTCATATAATATATAAAATAACTTACACAATTATTTAGTATTTATACATGTAAATATATTCATAAAAGTATTACAGATAAAAATAATTTATTTAAATTTGAAGTGAGAAAGAACATGCTTGACAAGGCTCTGAAAGTGGAAACAAAAATGGGAAATTTTAACAGGCAATTAATATTATTAGAAACTTCCATGAGGGACTTCCCTGGTGGTCCAACAATTAGGGCTCTGCACTTCCAATGCAGGTACCACAGGCTTGATTCCTGGTCTGGTTTGGTACAGCCAAAAAAAAAATCAAACAATAAACTGAGGGAAGCATATTCAGTCTTTAAATAGTGTAATTCAATAGGACAGGGACTTGCACCCAAACTGCTTGGTTTCAAGTCTTACCTCTGTGTCTTACAACTGACTCATCTTGGGCAAGTGACTTTGCTTTGCCTCAGTGATCTGTTTGGTGGACAAAATATATATTCTGCTTGTTGGACTGTTGTGTTCTCAAATGAGTTCGTATAAGTAAGTGCACTGTAGGTTGTTGCAGTGGATGATAGTAGTAGTGTAAAGAGCTTCAGTACAAATCATGACAAAAATGACAGCCATCACAAGGTAAAAAGGACAAATGTAATGACCAAAGTGATTCACAAACGAAGGATTAAATTAGCTAATATACTCCAGTATTTGCCTACCAAACTGGCTAAGATTTTAGAACCTCGTAAGAAGACAAAGTTGGTGAAGCTGTGTGGAAACTAACATTCTCATTCACCGTTTATAGAACTAAAGTTCAGTGCAGCTATTTCTGGCAAGCATTAGTCTCTATGTACCAAAAACCTTAAAGATATAGGTACAAAGCCTTAAAACCTTAGAGGTATTCAGCCTATAAAGCAGCAACTCCATTTTTTTCTTCAACATTTAAATATTTGTTTGTTTATCTATTTATTTGACTGCCTAGGTCTTAGTTCGGGGAAGGCAATGGCACCCCACCCCAGTACTTTTGCCTGGAAAATCCCATGGATGGAGGATCCTGGTAGGCTCCAGTCCATGGGGTCGCTAAGAGTCGGACACGACTGAGCGACTTCACTTTCATTTTTCTCTTTCATGCATTGGAGAAGGAAATGGCAACCCACTCCAGTGTTCTTGCCTGGAGAATCCCAGGGACGGGGGAGCCTGGTGAGCTTCTGTCTATGGGGTCGCACAGAGTCGGACACGACTGAAGCGACTTAGCAGCAGCAGCAGCAGCAGGTCTTAGTTGCCATATGCAGGATCTTTAGCTGCAGCATGCAAACTCTCAGTTGCCACATGTGGAATCTAGTTCCCTGACCAGGGATCGAATCTGGTACCCTGCACTAGGAGCATGGAGTCTTAGTTACTGGACCACCAGGGAATTCCTGGAAACCTCACCTTTAGAATATGATTAAGAGAAGCATTCATAGATGGTCCTACATTTAAACACAGGGAAGTTCAGAGTAACATTTTCATAATAGCAAAATATGTTGAAAACAACTAAATGCTCAATACAGATGGTCAGGTGAGCATATTGTATTTCTGCATACAGTGAAATAGCTCGAGGCAATTAAAAAATTCAGTACTATCCCTGTGATAGCCTGTATTTTTTAAATTCTACAATAAAACGCTTTAGTGTGTAAAAGAATAGTTAATGATATAGAAAAATGCCCAAAATATATTCTGGATTGTAAAAACAGGATACAAAACAATACATGCCAGATTATCTAATCCTGAGGATCTACGTTTTTGTGTCTAATGGCATCAATTGCATTTGAGAGATAGTTTTATGCCAATGTCCATCATGAATTTCAAGGTGGAGATTCCTGTAACATGTGAGAAATCATCAGGTGCTCAGAAAGGCCAAGACTATTATTCTACAAGGAGCAAGTCTACTGTAACATGAAGTAGAAGAATAAAATGTTATAGGATAACTCTGAATGGTGTTGTTTCAAAGAGAAGGAAAATAGTGCTTGCTTTGGTGAAATATTCTTGCTTCTTAAAAAACAACTGATGAAATTTCCTACAATTTTTCTTGTAAGAGGAGGGGGCCATGCATCAAAACATCCATCATCTCCCCTTTGTGCGACCAAAACCCACCTCTGACCTCCAGAGCCCTCAGAAGGAGACGTTTCACCAGCACCTGCCCAGCACTCAAGGAGCAGAGATGAGGAGGGAGGGGACTTCCCAAGGAGAGCTGTGGACTCAAGGCTGAGGTCTAGGGGATGACAATGAGCTCTGAGATGAGATAGGGCTGCACAGAGTCTCAGCCAGATCAGCACCCACATCTGAGAAAGCTGCCTTCTCCAGGCTGGAGACCAAATTCTCCACAGCCCCAGCCCTGACGCCCACCGTCCTCTCACTCAGGGGAAAACAGCTCCAGGGAGGGACAGGAGAGGGCACAAGGCAGAAAGTGCTCCCTACAGAGTCACAGCAGATCCTGGGAGGGGAAAGGACCATCCTAGAGCCCCAGCACATCAGGAAATGTCACAGGGGCCAGGGCAGAGACTAGGGAACTTACACACCTGCGGCTGCACATCAACTGATCTCTACAGACAAGAGGTCCCCTCTCCTGGCTGTGGGCTTCTGCTCTGTAATGGACACCTGGTGGGGACAGGTGAGGTAAGCAGGCAGAGTGTCTCACAGAGCCCATTGCTGAGCAGACACAGCAACAAGCAGAGGGGAACCTGGGGGATGGGGAGAGAGGAGCCAGAGAGGCAGGCAGGTGCACCATTATCTCTGATCTGGTTACATGCAGTGGCCAGGACACCCAGCCCTGTGGGACCCTGTGTGCTTCACAGACCAATGCACTCAGTCCCTGCTCATCAGCTCCATTCGTCTCACAGAGACAGGATCCACACACCCTCACACACACACACACACACACACACACAAACTCCTCACTCACTCCTCAGACACACACACTCTCACACACACTCCACACACACACACAACCTCACACAGTTCTCACTCACTCGCTCACACACACACACACACACGCTCACACACACACACACACACCCTCACCCTCTCACACACACACACACACACTCCTCACCCTCTCACACACACACACACACACAAACACAAAGCCTACAGGAGCATACACACATAAAGCATGAGGACCCAGGGGCAGTGCTCACACACCAGGCACGTGAAGCATGTGGGAACAGCCCAGAGTCCCAGCTGAGGTCAGTTGCTGGAGCTTCCACACACTGGGAGCCACTGGAACCCTAGAAGCTCCCTGAGGGAGTGAAGGGGACTTGGGCTGATCCAGCTCAGTCCAGAGCAAACCTCTGCTGCTGCTAAGTCACTTCAGTCGTGTCCAACTCTGCGTGACCCCATAGACGTCAGCCCACCAGGCTCTCCTGCCCCTGGGATTCTCCAGGCAAGAAAACTGAAGTGGGTTGCCATTTCCTTCTTCAATGCATGAAAGCAAAAAGTGAAAGTGAAGTCGCTCAGTCGTGTCCAACTCTTAGCGACCCCATGGACTGCAGCCCTCCAGGCTCCATCCATGGGATTTTCCAGGCAAGAGTACTGGAGTGGGGTGCCATTGCCTTCTCACTGCTCTGTAAAATCTGCTGCAACTAGCAGTGGACCCCCCACAGGAGACGGACAAGCATTCACAGTCAGCGTGGCTCCTTTTTGGTCAAAAACACTGAGGCTCAGCTCCACAACTACAGACACCTTTCCCTTCACCAAGGCATGCACTGCCTGGTGTGGACCCAGGGCAGAGGGGCAGCTCTTACCTTGACCACCCACCATGGTGCCGAGGAGGAGGACACAGAGTCCCCGCAGGGAGAGGTGTCTGCCCAGAGCCATCCTGACCCCAGGTCCTCACGGTCACAGTCCCAGCTGCAGGATCAGCCTGTGAGGAGGTGTCAGGGTGCCAACCAGGGTCTATATAGACCACCCCTTACACCCTCCCTCCTGGGAGCCAATAGCGACACTTCTCACCATTTCAGGCACTATTGGAGGCTGCATCTGCCACTTTCTGCAGCTTAGACACCAATGAGCTTCTGAATCTTCAATATCTCCTTATATGAGCAACACGGTCCTTTGACCTCCTGCTTCTGTGGTCCTGAGAGCCAGGCACCCTAACCAGGGCTGGAGTAGAAAAGTCACATCAAAAACTATGAGTACCATTCTTTCCTCTGATTACCTTGGCCAATCCCCAAGAACTGTAAGATCTTGCAGGGTCAGGTTGTGACCTGGGCCACGGAGAATAACTTTGGTGGTATCAAACATTGGTCTTCCCCAGCACCAAGCTCAGGATCAAGCAGAGTACTACAAGAAGGGTTCAAATACAAGAACATTTATTGGGCCAGCAGAAAATGAGGACAAGGATTTCAGGAATTCACAGGTGACCGTGGAGAAGATGGGGAGGGAACCATTAATTTGAGTGGATGAGATTGCAGGTCTTCTCCTCGTAGAATGATCTAGAGACTGGATCCCAGAGAAGGTGCAGGTATGCTCAGTTGTGTCCTACTTTTTGTTACCCCTGGATTGTAATCTGCCAGGCTCCTCTATCCACAGGATTTCCTAGGCAAGAATACTGGAGTGGTTTTCCATTTCCTTCTTGAGGGGATCGTCTCAACACAGGCATCGAACCCATGTCTCCTGCATCTCTTGCATTGGCAGGCAGGTTCTCTATTGCTGAGCCACCTGGGAAGCTCTATAAGGGATTTTCAGACATGCTAAGTCCCTTTCCCTTTATTGCATTAATTTTATGTGAAATATCCCTCTCAGCTAGTCAACAAATGATGCTTCCAGAGAGAAAGAGATTGCTGTTACAGGAAACAAAGAGAAAGTAGGAGTTATCGTTCAACTCTAGCCTGCCAAAATAATATTTGGGAATCTAAGAAAAGAAAATATATAACTTAGAAAGATGTGGGTTTTCTAAACTTCACATCGTCCCTCTTTGCATCTTGAGAGTTTGGTTTTATAGGATTCAGAACACGTTTGTATTATAAGCCATAACTAAAGAAGATGTAAAATATAATTTACAGCAACTGCCCCCAGACAGAAGGATGAACAGAAAGTATTCTGCTATTCTGCTGCACAGTGGCTGCATGCAAGGGGCAAAGAAGAGGCAAGTGAAGCAGAAAACAGAAGAGGGTTCATTCATTCTGAGTCTAAGAGGAAAGGTGGCAGCAAGAATGGAAGCCCAGGCAGATTGAGGGCACAGAGCCAAGCAGAAGGGTCTGATGTCCAGCGTGGCCATTGCTGCCTTGTTCTGTTTCCACTGATCAGAGAAGCTCCCAGATGTTCTCCAGAAAGTAGCCCAGGAATGAGTATAGAGACTGAGTAGGGCCATAAGTGAGGCAAGATATAGCTCCCCAATTGAAATTCAAAGTCACTAACATACTGCCTTCATTCCTCATACTCCCTCAGGCTCAAGATTCCCATGATGCCCCTCTGTGGTCCACACAAACCCACCCTGAGGCCCCGTCACCCTGACTCTCATAATTTTAGCACAAATGTGGGAAGGACCCACCTGTGACACACATGCCCCAGAGTCCCCACCAGAGCTCAGAAACGGCTTCACACCCTCTCCCTCCCACACCTGAGGGTGGCTGTGGACCAGTCCACAGCCCTGTCATGTCCCCACCGGAAGAACACCTCATCCTGGTCAGCAGATATAGCTTCTCTGTCCTTGAGACTCAAGTAAATGAAAAGGGAGAAAGGTCAATTGAACATATGCTTTTCTCCCTCTAAATATGCTAATATTAATCCATTATTTTACAATAGTCACTTATTTGGTCTGTGTTCCTCTGACTTCCAAGCCTCCATTTGTACATGAACCCCATCTCCTCTGGATGCTTAAAACAGTAGTGATAATAACTGATTATAAATATCAAAACCAGAATATAATCTCAGGGACTGGTATAGGACCAGGATCTGCTCAGTCACTAGAGTCAATGCTGTACTCCCCCTGGGTCCCAGAGTCACCATTCCTTACCCAGTAATGGACTCTGCAGCATCACCAGAAACCACTAGACAAACACCTAGAACACAGGACGTGCTTCCTGGAGTCCAGTCATTCCTCCCACAGGATGACACAGCAAAGTGTTTAGTAAACCAGGTACACGTGGTCTCACCTCGGGATTGAGATCTCACAAGTGAAATACTGTTATGGACTCCATACCCTGTTATAAGGATGGAGTGGGCTGGAAGGAGGGGTTAACCCAGGGCTGGCAGGCTGTATCCAGGCAGCACCCTCTACCCCAGAGCTGGAGATCAGGTCAACATGGACCAACTCACCCTCTGATGAAGGTTTATCTTCTCTGACACATAAGGAAATCTCAGTGTCCCATCTCATCCAAGATTTCAAGAAGGAAAGCTTTAGGGAAGACACTCACCCAGCTGTGTCCACGTGAACTTCAAGGGTCAGGAGAACAGGCTCAGGAACCAGTCTGCCTGGCCTGACTCAGAGTTCAGCCACATACCATGTGTGTGACCTTGAACAGGATCCTTACACTCTCTGTATAGTGCCTTTGCCTGTAAAAGAAGAGTTATACTTGTGTATAGATGACAGTGTTTTTGTTAGAATTAAATAAGTTGGCATTAGTAAGAGATATAACTAGTCAACAAGTACACCATCTTGGCGGAGAAGCAATATTAGGGTCCCTCTCTCCATCCCATCCCAGGAATCTCAGGACTCTAGAACAGGAATTTAATTCTGTTACCTGGAGCCTTGACTGGAGCTGTAAGAACTATCCCAGGAACCACATGCTGTGACAGTGATTGGAGTGAGAGTTGTGAGTCTTCCACACATCGCCCCTTCTCTCTGTGCCCCACAGAGAGGTTCTACTGCTCATAAACCTCGACCTTATCAATTGTGAACCTCATGAATTAAGTTGTTTACTTGCTAATTTTACTTTATAAATGGACTTGGTAAAGTTCTGTGTCTAATTCACCTCCTTATCCCCGATGCCTGTTAATTAAAAATCCTAAATGATGTCTCTTGTATACCTGAATGAATGAATGTCAGCCAGGTATTTTACACAAATCATTTCAATCAAAAGAAATCTTTTGAGATATAATTTAACTTGATGTGAGGACTTAACAGTACAATGCAAGTTGTGTACCTTGTTGTAATATTTCAATATGATTAAATAGTATAAGCTATGTATTGGTTAACTTCTACACTTTTCTGCAAAGAATACAGTCAGTTGCAATACCAGAAACAAGGCTAGCCCCATTCCAAGAGCAGTGCTGAGAGACCCAGTTCTAAACATGTATAAAGACTGCATCTTTGTATATCTGAAGATAAAGAAGACAAACCTCAGCACACTGACAGGTGAACACCATGAAGCCTCCTGTTCTGGTCTTAATCAGATATGGCCATGTGGTCCGGATGTTTATATATTTATCATTTGGCATATTTTCAGTTCAAACCACACATAACTGTAACAGGAAGAAATTTTGTTATACAAAATTTTAGTTTAACAGCTCTGTATTGAATTGGAAGTACACAAGTAAAGAGCAGGAAGAATCCTGTTCTTTAACTTAGACTAACTGTTTATTCAGTCTTATGGATTGTAAAGCAGGACAATATGTAGCATTATTTTTCCCAAATCACCATGAAAATATGGAGGTTTCAGAGGTTCAGCAATCTTTTTGCTAGGAAAGTTAATAATTAAATATCCTTGGTAGAGGGACATTTTTGGGACCAATCAGAGAGACTAATATACAAAATATTTTTGAATTAAAAAATAACTATATGACTTTAAAAGGAAACAATCAATTGAGTTGTTACACCAAAGTACTGATGACACACCTTACCATCTGTGTTCCTTGCATGGCTGGGACCAAGATTTGTAAAGGCTTCATTACTAAAGACAACTTCTTCACAAGGGCATGTGATGAGCTTGGTCATGAGCTAGTCATGAGCTGCCTGATGTCCACCCATCATCTCTGTTCAGCCCTTTACAGTATATGACTGGCAACATCAAACAAAGACTATGGCACTGAATTGGCCTCATTTCATTCCTCCATAGTGCAACATCAAATACCCAGAGACCAGAGCAGATCAAAGCTACTAAATCAAAGACAAGCATATTCTAAGTGGTGAGCAAGCAGACCAAGGGCCCTTCCCTGCTGCTGTTGGAAAGGAAGAAGTCCTCCCACCCCAGACACCATCTGTGGGAAGAGAAACAAGAAGATGCTTCCTGAAATAGAGGAAAACCAGTCTTAGCAGGGAGCTTGAACTGGATTTGACAAGATAATTATTAACATAAATCCAAGCTAACTTGGGGGACAAATTTTAAATGGGAGAGTCTATGTTAACTTCATGGAACTTTCAGTCCATGTAAACACCCCTTGCTACTGCACAAGATGAAATCAGTTATAAAAATAGCCAGTATTACATTTATGCATATTTGAATCTAGAGGACACATTTTTAAGCCCACTACAGAAAGAAAATATGTATAACTTCCTTTTTATTTTTAAAAGCACAGAGTTGTCACTTCTGTGAATGCTTTCTAATTCTTCCAGTTCAGAATTACTGCTGTGTCTATTTAATCTGTAAAAACTTTCTTTTTGTCTCTAAAGTGGTATTTTTTAGGAGCAAGTATTGTGTCTTGTTCTTCAATGCCTCCATAAGGTCAAGTAAAGACACATAGAAAGAGCTTAACAAAGATAAGAAATGAATGCATGAACAAATGCTGAACAATCACCCTGCAGTTAGTGATACTGAGTGAGGAAGGGAGAAGGGAGCAGGGAGGACACAAATCTGATTAATCCCATTCGAAGAAGCTGAAGTGGAGTAAGGAGTCAGAGACACACCAAAGGAGCCAGATAGAAAATGCCTTCAAATCCCACTCCGGGAGGGTCAGATCATGTTCAATCTCTGCACAAAGCTGTACCTAACAAGCTTCTCCAAGGTTAGAAAAAACTGACAGCACTGCTCTCAGGAGTTCTACTGAAATAGCTGTATTTCTACTCCTCAGTGACTCATTGCAGCCAATGAAACGTGGGTGGTGTCACCTGAGTCACTTCTGAGTGGAGGCAGGAAAAGCCCAAGTGTGACTTTCTAGTCTCTCTCTTTGTCCTGCCCCAGAAGCTGCATGACGTCTGTAGGTTGTGATGAGTGTGTGTGTATGTGTGTGTCTGTATATGAGTATGTAAGTATGTGTTCATTTGTGCATATGTGTGTGTGCATGTGTATGTGTGCGTGTTGCCCCTGAGATTTGGGGGTCGATTTTTACAGCAGCAGAACAGTCTCTTCTGATGGATACCAAGGAGAAAGAAGACTTGAAGACAGAATCTGTCACATGAAGCAGGTCCTTTCCTAGATCTCCTCTTCCTTCTGAGTCTTCGTCTTAAGCTACTCCCTCTGATCTCACTTTGCTTCCTCTGTGGGGCTTGGTTGTTTCTCAGTCACCATTTCTGATTGACCAACACCTAGATCTAAGTCCTGTTTAAGAGCACTTGCCCCTAGTGCATCTCCTATTCCCTTTACATCACTCTATGCTGACAATCAGGCTCAGTTTCCAGAATTTGTCTCTTGGCATCTTGACATTCATCCTTAAACAGCTCTTCTTTCTTCTGAGTTACCCAATCCATCATCTTTGATCCTGTTTTTACCTTCTACCAATCCTATACTAATGAAAAGGCAGCATGTATTTCTAAACCCCGTAAGTTTTTTCTTGATTTCCTGAACAAATCTGAATCCTGGATTTTGTGCTCCATGCACTTAATTAACTACTTCACCTTTGGTTAAGAAATAATTTTGCTGAATTTTTCCCCTCAACTCAAGAAAATGGCACATTCAAAACCTATATTCTTATGAGCACAGCCCTAGGGCTCCCCTCACAGGACTTGGAAGGGGCCGGTGTAAGGAGACGCTGTGAAGGTGAAGCTTTGTTAGCTTCATGATTAATCCACCTCTGTTCAGAGTTGATGTAATTGCCAGCTCCAGAGCTATTGAGTTCCTGTGGGTGGTCATTCTTAAGCCACTTAAATCCAAGACTAGTGCTACTGGAATGGCACTCAGAGTTCAAAGGCTGAGTAATTGCTCAGACTTGAACTCCATGACCTGATGTTCTATTGCACATGGAGCATTGGTACAGCTGAGTCCAGTCTGAGGACCAGCCTAAGAACACTGGAAATACAGCAAAATGTGCTCCTCCTTTAACATCTTAAAGTCTGTGAATAGATTCTCTTTTCCTTATCATTGACTCCTTCCCCATCTGGGCATGCTATCCAAGGCTCCTATAGGCTACAGACATCTGCTGAGGCCCTGCCAGGGCCCAAGATTGGAGTGAGGCCTGTACCTGAGTATAAGCCCTGTATTTTCACTCTCTATAAGTTAATAGATGCTCATCTAAGGTTTATTGAATGATTGAATGGCACTATGATAGATATTTAAGAGAAATTATCTTAACTATGAAGAACTACTTTTGAGGACATCATTTAGCTAATTGACATTTTTGTTTTAAAGATAAATGTTTTCAGCAATTAACAGGCCAAAATTTGATTTTCAAAAAGAAGGTGCATATCACCACCAGATACATCACAACAAACACTGCAAACTTCTATCTCTAAGGATACACAAGACAAACCACAACACACTCACATGTGGCTTCTTCTTAAGTCTTAATCAGACCCAACAGAGGAGACAGGGTATTGGGATGATTTATCACTTGACAGTTTTTCAATTAAAACCACACAGGAACATCACAAGAAGAAAATCTGCAATTAAAAAGTACAGCCACACCATCTACATGACATAAGGAAGGAGATGAGGTGCAGAAAGAGTTCTTTGGCTTAAAATAGCAAACAGACTAATTAGTCTTTCACTTTGTAAAAGGAAGGTCCTCTGGGGCTGATACTGAAGGATGCTGTAGGGACCAGGATAACTCGACTTTTCTGTACAACAATTAGAACTGTGAACTGATCGTTTTGGATAATGATGTGCTTTGATTTTTCTCTCTCTACTTTTTGTTAATGTACTGTAGCTTTTTACATTTTTGTTGCCACATGGCTGACATAAAACATTTTAAAGACACAATAGTCTATATTATACTGATAACAAATTAATTTCAATCACATACAAAAGCTCTACCTTTTGATCCTCTCCTATACTTTCTGTTTTTGATGTCAGAATTTATCTCTCTTTATATTGTATATCACTAACAAAATATTTTTGTCTATAGTTATTTTAATGCTCCCCTTAAACTAGAGCTAACTGGTTAGCACACTACCATGTTCAGTGTTAGAATATTTGGAATTGCATTACATATTTACATTTACATGTCTGCTGTATATTTTCACTTCTTTAATATAATAATTAGTATTCTGCTAAAGCTGAAACTCCAGTATTTTGGCCACCTCATGCGAAGAGTTGACTCATTGGAGAAGACTCTGATGCTGGGAGGGATTGGGGGCAGGAGGAGAAGGGGACGACAGAGGATAAGATGGCTGGATGGCGTCACTGACTCGATGGATGTGAGTCTTAGTGACCTCCGGGAGTTGGTGATGGACAGGGAGGCCTGGCATGCTGCAGTTCATGGGGTCGCAAAGAGTCGGACACGACTGAGTGACTGATCTGATCTGATCTGATCCTTCATTTGGGCTTCCCTGGTGGCTCAAAGGTTAATGCATCGGCCTGCAATGTGGGAGACCTAAGAACTCCCCTCAGCAATCTTGTAAGACAAAACTCCGTTGGTGAACTCCCTCAACTGTTATTTTTTGAGGAAAATTTTTAACGCATCTTCATTTCTGAAAGACAATCTTCCTGAAAAAAGTATTCTTAGTTTAGAGGTGTTTTTTCTTTCATCAGTTTGAATGTATCATCCCTTTCTCTCTTGGCTTGTCAGCTTTCTTCTGAGAAGTCTGCTGATATTCATAAGTTTCTTCAGAGAATTTCTTTTTGGGGAGCATTTGCTTTTATCTTGATACTTCTAAAATTCTCTCTTTGTGTTGATTACAAACAATGTGTCTTGGAGACATCATTTTGAATGAACTCAGATGAGTGACCTATTAGCTACATGAACTTGGATGTCTAAATCTTATCAGATGTGGAACTTACCTGGTATTATTTCTGTAAGTACAATCTCTGTCCCTTTCTACCTCTCTTCTCCTTCTGGGACTCCAATAGTGTGCAAGTTGTTACTGTGAATGTTATCCCATAGTTCACACAGGTTCTTTCACACTTTTTTCATTCTTTTTTCTTCTTTGTCCTCTGGCTGCTTAGTTTCAATTTTCTTGTCTTCTGCCTCAAAGATTCTTCTGCTATTACTGATGCTTTCTGTAGCATTTTCCATTTTGTTGATTTTGTTGCATTTTATTCATTTTAATCTTAAAAAGAATTTCTGTTTGATTCCTTCTCTTTTTCTGCCTCATTGCACAACTTCAGGGATCTCAGTTCTCTGACCAGGATTGAATCCAGGCACAACAGTGAAAGGATAGAATCCTAACCACCAAACCAACAGCAAACTCCCTGTTTGCTTCCTTTTTTTATGATTTCTGTCTCTTTAAAAAAAAAAAAAAAAAAAAAACTGAATTTACTCTGTGGAGTGACTCAGAGCCCATGCACAACAAATGCTGAGCCCATGCTCTAGGACCCGCAAACCACAAACAGGAACCTGCATTCTGCAAGTACTGAAGCCTGAGCTCCTAGAGCCTGTGCTCCAAACAGGAGAAGCCCCCGCATAGAGAATCCTGCTGTCCACAAAGAGAAGTAGTGCCTGCTTGCCGCAACTAGAGAAAGCCCATGTGCAGCAACAAAGACCCAGTAAAGTAAAAAAGTAAAAACAATAACAATAATTATAATAAATGGTTTTTAATCTTATTTTGTTCACATATTCTTTACCTGAATTTGATTGTTTATCTGTGTTTTTTGGAGTTCACTGAGCTTCTTGGTGGGTATACTTTATTTCTTTCATCATATGTCATTTATTTCATTACTTCCCAATGGTGAATAGCTATGTGAGCTGCCCTGGGAGAAGTCCTGGGTGTCTTTCCATCCCCAAGCACAGCCTAGAACTATGAAGACTGCAAGCGTGACTGTAGATCTGAGCACTGGACACCATGCAGAGCCATCAGCCAGGGACTGGGTGGGTTCAACTCACAACCAGGCCATCACTCTCAGGTCTTATATTAGTTCAGCAGCCTCTCCACATGTCCACAGTAGAACTGGGGGCAGGGCTGTGTTGTGAAATGTAATACTTGGCCAATCCTACATGACAGCTCTCTCTACCCTGAAGAATCACAGCAGTATCAGATTTACATTTTCAGTAGTAACCAGATTAAAGCAATCTTGAAACAGTGTGTTTTCAGAGAAGCCCATTAGTCTGCAATTCTTTATTTAAGTTCTAGATTTAATTCATCAAGAGATGAGAATATCAGAAAACCTGACTTGCTTCCTGAGAAATCTATATGCATGTCAAGAAGCAACAGTTAGAACTGGACATGGAATAACAGACTGGTTCTAAATCCAGAAAGGAGTATGTCAAGGCTGTATATTGTCACCTTGCTCATTTAACTTCTATGCAGGGTACATCATGAGAAATGCTGGGCTGGATGAAGCACAAGCTAGAATCAAGATTGCTGGGAGAAATATCAATAACCTCAGATATACAGATGACACCACCCTTATGGCTGAAAGCGAGGAAGAACTAAAGAGCCTTTGATGAAAGTGAAAGAGGAGAGTGAAAAAGTTGGCTTAAAGCTCAACATTCAGAAAACGAAGATCATGGCATCTGGTCCCCTCACTTTATGGGAAATAGATGGGAAAACAGTGTCAGACTTTATTTTGGGGGGCTCCAAAATCACTGCAGATGGTGACTGCAGCCATGAAATTAAAAGACGTTTGCTCCTTGGAAGAAAAGCTATGACCAACCTAGATAGCATATTAAAAAGCAGAAATATTGCTTTGCCAACAAAGGTCCATCTAGTCAAGGCTATGGTTTTTCCAGTAGACATGTATGGATGTGAAAGTTGGACTATAAAGAAAGCTGAGCACCGATGTATCAATACTTTTGAAGTGTGATGTTGGAGAAGACTCTTGAAAGTCCCTGGACAGCAAGAAGATTCAAACAGTCCATCCTAAAGGAAATCAGTCCTGAATGTTCATTGGAAGGACTGATGCTAAAGCTGAAATTCCAATACTTTGGCCACCTGATTGTAAGAACTGACTCATTGAAAAAGACCCTGGTGCTGGGAAAGATTGAAGGTAGGAGGAAAAGGGGACGACAGAGGATGAGGTGGTTGGATGGCATCACTGACTCAATGGACATGAGTTTGAGTAAGCTCTGGGAGTTGGTGATACACAGGGAAACCTGGCATGTTGCAGTCCATGGGGTCACAAATAGTCGGACACAACTGAGAGATTGAACTGAACTGAACTTCCTTTAAGAATTCAATCATATCAGATCGCTCCATGCACATCTTTGAAACATAAGTAGACAAACGTACTTGATCTTCCCATCTATATCCCTTCTTCTGGATCCCCTCTGCCTAGGTCTCCACTTTTTTGCCCTCTTGTCCACCCGTGAATACAGGGTGTGGGTGAGCAACAATTTGCATTCCATCAACTAGAGAGAGATATGAGCTGATATAATTCACTCAGAAGGATAGATAATTGAACAGACAAGAAATGGTAATGTCCTGAAGAAAAAGTATGAAGGTATGGCAAGAATGGATTCATAAGGATTTGATCACCGACTAGACATGGGAGAGAGGAAGGAGGAGTCTATATCTGCTTGAGAAATAAACAGATAAAGTAACCTAGGGAATGAGAGATGAAAAAGGGAGAGGTATTCAGGTAGAGTTAGAGTATTAATTGGCCCGTGAACACTTAGGCAGGTTAAGGAAAACTGTACCCCTTTTCTCCCAAGAGCAAACTCCAACTTTGATACTCACATCCAAGTCTGGTGACCAAGAACAGGTTAAAACAGGTGATGTGACATCTCAAAGAGAACATACAGGAATGTTCATGATTGTTTTTTTTTTTTTTTCATGAGTTTGTGAAATGAAAATATCTTCTGCCATATCAATAAACAAGAAATGTCACAGCCATCAATGATTTCTGGTCTCAAATTGTGAATGAGGGCTCCCAAAACTGATCCAGAGGATGCTGCCTACCCCCCATGGTGATGGCTGAGGAGCTCTGGAAAGCAAGAAGCAGCCATCTGCCACTCCTTAAGGTGAACAAGGAAACAGGGTTGGCCCCAGATAGCTGAGCTGCATATGGAAGGAATGAATCCAGTGAGTCCAGAGAGTTGCATCTTCCCAGAAACAGAACACTCAGTTCCTTAACTTGGTACCTGATCTTTGATGTTCAGACTGCCTCTCCCTTTGTTGCAAACTTGTATATAACCTGACTTCCCCTCCTGCCTGCTTGGAGCAGTTTTCTCAGAGCTACTGAGATGCTGTCTCCAGGGCTTAGAGTCCTAAGCATTCCCACCAAATAAAATAATTCCATCAAGTTTTGACTATATTTTCTGGTCAGCAAATTCATCTTGCTAGGAAGGAGAGTATGAATGTAGACCAAGTTTAGATGCTTTTTCTAAGTAAGAGTGACCTGGAGCATTTGTGATCCCAGGCAAAGTCTCATTAGCCCTTGAAGGAGGTGAGGAAACAGGGCAGAGCACTCATCGTGTATTTCCTTTAAGGAAAATGGTGTTTGAGGACCAACCATCTAAAAGCATTTGACATGGAACTTGGTAATTATTAACAAAGTAAAAGAAAAAGTTACTTTAATCAGAATATTTCATTTTGAGCAATTTCCATATAACATTATCACAGGTCAGCCTCTATTGAAATACAGGCAATTAGAATATCTGAGGCATCATCTTGTATTTAATACAACGTCATAGGAAAGCCACTGTGGATGTTCCCAGGACACTGAGTTCAACTTCCTCTTGCCTACGGTCCCCTTTCTCCCCCTGGAGTAGGCAGGAGCTCTGTTCTCCTTCCCCAGGATCAGCTTCCTCTCTAGAGACATTTAGAGAAGAGCCTGAAGGAGCAAAGAGAAGCATAATTAGAACTGAGACAAAGGAACCGGACAGTGTTTTGGAAGCTTGTTAAACAAGTGATGATGACAAAGTATCCCTGGGATCCAGGTGTGGACAGGAGGCTCAGACTATTTCACACCAGTTACAGTGAGAATGGATTCAGGCTGTCCTCTCAGATCAGGTCCATGTGGTCTCTGGGGCCTCAGTTCATATGGAGATTGTGCATCACAGGAGACCTTTGCTCACACAGGTGCTCTGGGAAGTTCTGCTTCCAGGCTACACACTAGCAAGGAGATGCCCAGGAACAGTCAGAGCATAACAACAAATTTAAATGTTCTCCTCTCACAGCTGACAGATGTGAAATCACAATGAGAGGGAGAGTGGACACAGGGAAAATCTGAGTTCCTCACTCATAAACCAACTCTGCTCTTAGTTATCTTGACGCATGTTCCCAAATGTCCACAAAGAGTATCACGGGTGCATCCACAGATGGCCCCTCCCAGGGACCACACAGGTCCTCAGATGGACAAATATTCTTTTCCAGAGAAAGAGTGTTTTCTCTTGACAACTGAAGTATCTGCAGGAAATTATACCTTAGCTGACCATCAGCTCCGAGTCAATGATCCACCAACATGGCTTAATGTTAAGGCCACCATATACCATAGACTTTGTACATGTCATTGCAACCTTATACACAGAGCTCATCTTAAATTATCAGATGACTCACAAATTTCAATACTGCAATTTGTTGGGAGCGAGCTCCGCCCATGGCAAAGGTCATGAGGAAGGAGGCTCGGTATACACAAAGGCGAGATGTAGCCTCATGAGCACCCCGTGGAAATTCTCGAGCATCTACCCCCAAAACCAGAGTGTGCCTACTTTCTGCTTTGTGCTCTTACCTACACCTCTGACTTTATAGGGGGCTGTCCCCCACTACCTCTCTCTGAAAAAAGAGTTAACTTACAGCTCCAGTTAATAATTCCTGGTGTGATGGTGTTTCAACCTACAAATTCTTTTGGAAATCCTCTAGCCTGCTTGAATAAGTTTTTCCGGACACATGTGATTGTTCAGAGCCTCCCAACTGTGAGAGGCATGAGATGTTCTAAACTGTCTAAATACAGATTCCTTTGAGAAGTTAAAAGATTGATTAGAAATTGTATTGGTGAAGGGTTTTGCACTTGTTGGGCCAATGTTTGCTGCTAAGTCTCCATATCCCTTACCTACTGTGTCCTTGGCAGTGTATTGATTGATATAATTGGTGTATAGAAATGTAAGTAGTAGCCTCAATGTTTATAACCTTGGACCCTTGAGTTAATTCTTTTCTTGATTGAGCCCACCTCACCTTTGCCCTATAAGAATGCAACTTTATCTAATGCTTTTGGAGGCTGGAGCTTGACTTTAAAATAATCACCTTTAGAGAAAAATAAGTTTTCTGAAGAAAATTTCTTAAAATGTTAACAGGCCTCCGGGCCAGAAGATGATGCAAATCACCTAAACTTTTGCATATGATAAGTTTGCAGGAAGAAAGCCTGGCTTACCACATGACTCTACCCCTTTTCCATTATCCTCTATGCATAATTTAAGGTATAAAAACTACTTTGGAAAATAAAGTGTGGGCCTTGTTCACTGAAACTTGGTCTCCCCATGTCATTCTTTCTCTTACCTTCTGGCTGAATTATTCAGCCTCTTTTCTTCACTGAATTTTCTTGCTGATCTATCCTTATTTAACCACTCTTTATATCCTTAATTAATGTTTAATTAAGCAATTGTTTCCTGATCCTCACAACGCCCGTCCCGCTTCGAATTCCCTGGATCCACTGGGGCTGGACCCCAGCAGCAATACATTTTTAAATCTGCACTGGGACGACCCAGAGGGATGGTATGGGGAGGGAGGTGGGAGGAGGGTTCAGGATGGGGAACACATGTATACCTGTGGCGGATTCATTTTGATATACAGCAAAACCAATAAAATATTGTAAAGTTAAATAATAAAATAAAATTTAAAAAAACTCTGCCTTTCATGTTCAGGGCAGCACAGAGATGTTATCAAAACACTTGTCTATTTTTGGATTTGGTAAATATGTTCAATTAATCTATAAGCTATATATTTCTTTTGACTACTACACAATGCTTGTGGGATCTTAGTTCCTTGAGCAGGGATTGAACCCAAGCCCTAGCAATGAATATGTAGAATCCTAACCACTGGATTACCAAAAAAGTCCCTAATCTATAAATTTTAATGTAGGTATATCACAAATAAAATGAAACTTTATGTTGCATTATGGGGACATAAATGCCAAAAGTAGAGTGATTCCTCACCCCCGAGGAGTCTGACAGCATTAAAGATGGCATATGGTTGAGAAGTGAAGTGTTAGTCAGATGTGTCTGACTCTTTGCAACACTATGAACTGTAGCCCACCAGGCTCCTCTTTCCATTGGATTCTCCAGGTAAAAATACTGGAGTGAGTAGACATTCCCTTCTTCAGGGGCTCTTCCTGACCCAGTGATCAAACCCAGGTCTCCTGCATTGCAGTTAGATTCTTTACCATCTGAGCCATTAGGGTGGCTCATCAAATGCATGAGATTACCCATATTTTGAAACTGCAGAGAGGCTGAGCACTGAGGAGCTCAAATTCACCTTTTCAAGGACAAAGACCGAGGATTACAGGGGATCAGCTAATCTCCCCACTCACCTGTCTGAGACCTCATCCCATCTTCTTTCTCTGGGATCACTTTCTCCTCACTCCCCTGAGAGTCATGAGGAGCCCAGTCACTGGTACCTCTTCAACATCATCATAATCCTCACCAAGGGCAACAGTCCTCTAATCTGGTGCTTCTGAGGGCAGAGCAGGGGTCAGATGAAACCACAGTAAGGGGGTTGGTCTGAGAAATACATAGGATCCTTCTGATCCAGAGTTTCTGAGCTGCTAGAGGCACCAGTCAATCTTTCTTTTAAAAGATTTTTTTGTCTGAGAAAAAAATCATTTTGATGTATCCATAAACCAAAACATGATTTTACATCTTAATATTTCCTGTTTGAAAATATATATTCCAAAGTAACTCTCCTACCATTGACTGTTACTAAAGTATTTTGACAAATTGTGCTTTACAGAAATAATTTTTAAAACCAATGTGTGCCTGTTGTGATTCTGGACACAGAGAGCCCTGCCTCAATGTGAGACATCACAGAACAGTCAGAGAAAGGGAAGGACGGACCCCATCTGGACACAAGGGATGACTCTGGCCCATCAGATGAAGACTGTTCCCCTTGTATCTTGTCTCTATGAGGGAAACTCTCCTCCCCAAAGCCCAGATGAGGCAAGCCTACCTCTATTATCTGGAGCAGATGTGGAGTCATTGTTGTCCTCACCATCTGACAGGAGGCCTAAAGTGGAGACAAACATCACACAACACACAGAATGACCCTCCCCACACTCACGGGACCTGTGTTAAGGCTGGGAAGGGGCAGACCTGGATCCTGCAGTGTAGATGGGGGCTGGGGGCTCACAGGGCTCTGAGAGGCCATCCTGCCACTTTGGCGAGCTGCCTCTGTAAGCCTGGGGCACACGTGGGGTCTGTGGACACTGAGAAGATGTTCACAGCCAGTGGAAGGTGACAACCAGAGGTCCCAGGAAGGCAGGCAGAGACACCCACCTGGGCTGCCCAGAAGACCCTCCTTCTGAGTCACAAGGTAATCTAGCTCCTCATACACAGCTTCAGCAAGAGCATCTTCATAGCTGGATAAGGCTGAGAGATCCCCTAGCAGGTCAGAGATGCCACCCCAGACACTCCAATCCAGCAGACCCACCTTCATCTCCCCTATGCTCACACAGAGGCTGCCTGGACTTCAGCATCATCTCTTACCCCGTGCACCGTGTTGGCACCTTCTCTCCTCATTTGACCCGAATCCACAGCTCAGCCCTGACTCTTTCTGGTCTCACAGGAGAGGTCATGACATATGAGAGTTCACACCCCAGTCCTAAGAACCTCTGTATGTTCAGCCCTTAGAACTCAGCACGGAGCACATGGAGCTCTACAGACTCAGAATGGAGACCTGGCCCAGGTTCCCCTCCTCACACTTGCTCCATCTCCTGCCTGTACACACTCTCCCTGGTCCCCAGTTTGCCCTGAAGCCCACCTCTGCACTCTGCTCTCCATCTAAGCAGCTGAGTCACCAGGATGATGAGGACCAGGATGAGAAGAGATCCCAGGATGAGGCAGAGGACCCCAGGCAGGGAGAAGATGCCAGGGAGAGGATTTGAGGCTGGTCTGGCCCCTAAGGAAAGCAAGGCAACAGGGTGTGAAGAAGGTTCTGGGCACAGGGAAACCTCCTGTACCAGCATTTCTGGGGGCTCTGGATGATGGTATCCTAGCCTCAGACACAAATATACTAATAGTGACTGGGCTTCTCCAGGTCTCATCCTGAGACAAGTCAACTCCACTCTGGCCAGTGTGGCCCTGACGCAAAGCCGGGGATTGTCAAGGAGCTGCCCTGCTGAGACAGTGTCAGTCTCTGAGGACCCCGCTCATCCCTTCTCCTTGGGCATCAAACAGTCCTGAGACCCACACCTCACTGATGAGGAGCAAATTCAGGGGCAGGTAGGAGAATGGGAGACCTTTAGAATCTGTACCACCAGAACTAGACTCTTTTGGATCCTGGGCCTGAGAAACATGTGGCCCTGGGAACCAAGGCAGGGGCGTTCCCCAACATAATGCCCCGGCTCTTTCCCAACAGCCAGGACTCCTCAGGCTCTTTCATCTCCTGAGTTGTCAGAGAGCCCACAGAACAGGTTACCAGAATCTGAGTATTCTTCCCTGCCCATGATTGGACCACAGTACCTGCTGTAGTCAGGGGCAATTATGTCCTTGCACCTAAAGAGAAAAACAGGAGATTCGGTAAAGGGAATTGGCCAGATCATCAGTGTCCAGTCCTCCCAGCTTCACTGTGCTAGATCAGAGCCCCAGCACCCAGACACTCTCTGAACATAAACTCCCCACCACCCCCAGTCCACCCTGCTGTCCCCATGCTGCCCCAGCTCACCCAGGGTGGACCCCGAGCCCCTCACTCACCAGAGCACCTCATACCAGCTTCCTCCTCATGCTTGCAATCGCTCTGACCCAGGGTTCCACAGCACAGTCCCACAGGGGAGACTCCCAACTCCCGCACCACACCTCATCCAGCCAGATGCTCCCATTTCCAGGGCCAAATGCTGCAGACCACATGGCTTCCAGGGCCTGGCCACAGCCCAGCTGCTGACACACCAGCTCGGCCTCTGCCAGGCTCCAGGAGTCATCGCACATGTGCCCAAGGAGCCGCTGTGCCAGACCTCCACCCACCCTGAGCACTCGCTGTCTCCTCCCCTGAGCCGGAGCTTCTCTCTCTGAAAAGGCAGCTGCCCCTCCTGTGACTGCCCTGGTGGCAGGAAGGAGCCCCTGGAAGCCATAGGGGAGGGGGCTGACATACCTGTGCAGGGGGCAGCAGTTGGAAAGCTCTTGGGTCTTCTTCCTGCATACAACGGGAAAACAGTGGATCAGGGACAGCTGGGGGTGGTCCTGTCCCCACATAAGATTATCTAAGGTCTGACTCAGTGCAAATGACATGTGAAAACACAGGCTCATTATCTCCTGGTCTGAGACATTCAGTGCATGTGATCATCAGCTGAAATAACTGTAACTGTTCATCATTTATTGGTCTCCACACCCCCACAACAAATACAAACAGACACAGGCACATAGACATTTTGTAGACTCAACTTAAAATCATAACTTAGATTGGAAAGCATAAATCACTCTAACAACATCCTTCGGGGTTGAGACAGACACAGAAATAGACAGTAAGTCACCTGCACACGAGATATAGGCTTCCTCCTTTGGAGAGCAGGAACTGTATTTCCAAGGGTCAGAAGGACACTGCCAGAGAGAGGTGTCAGTTTTCTGACACTGGATTCCATCTACCCACCAGGGTCTAGAACCTTCTCTAAGAGCAACAAAAGTGTCGAGGGTTCCACTGTCCCCACAGCCAAGCTGTCTACAGATCACAGACACAGTGATGTCATCTATGATGTTACAGCAGACACTGCCCCAGGTCTTGTTATAGAAAACTTGCAGCCACCCAGCACACTGCTGGTCCTCGCTCACCATCCTGAGGGCCAGGAACTCTAAGATTGAAAGAGGGGAGACAGGACACAGTGAGCACTCCGCTCAGGGCTCTGGGTCTTCCTCTCTCCTAGAAACTGTGACCATACATCCCTGACCCAACTGCAGAGATGCCCACTAGTTGACATGACTATTGAGAGGGTAACAGGCAGGATCTTCAGGGGTCTCCAAATGGAGGAAATAGCTTGCAAGTGTCAGATATTTTTGTCTCTCTTAAGCAGCAGGAGGAAACAAACTAGTGATATTTTTTCCTTCTCTATACAAATTTAAAAGGAGGTTTCTCTTAAAATACTGTGTTGCCATAATGACACCTGGTTTCACCTGAAGTTAACTATTCTCAAACCTAGAGATAATCAATGCCTTTTTCTTATGTTTGTCTTAAGCTTGGAGATGATACCACCCTTATTGCAGAAAGTGAAGAGGAACTAAAAAGCCTCTTGATGAAAGTGAAAGAGGAGAGTGAAAAAGTTGGCTTAAAGTTCAACATTCAGAAAACTAAGATCATGGCATCCAGTCCCATCACTTCATGGGAAATAGATTGGGAAACAGTGGAAACAGTGTCAGACTTTTTTTTTTTTTTTTGGAGGGGGGGGCTCCAAAATCACTGCAGATGGTGACTGCACCCATGAAATTAAAAGACGCTTACTCCTTGGAAGGAAAGTTATGATCAACCTAGATAGCATATTGAAAAGCAGAGACATTACTTTGCCAACAAAGGTCCATCTAGTCAAGGCTATGGTTTTTCCAGTGGTCATGTATGGATGTTATAGTTGGACTGTGAAGAAGGCTGAGCGCTGAAGAATTGATGCTTTTGAACTGTGGTGTTGGAGAAGATTCTTGAAAGTCCCTTGGACTGTAAGGAGACCCAACCAGTCCATTCTGAAGGAGATCAGCCCTGGGATTTCTTTGGAAGGAATGATACTAAAGCTGAAACTCCAGTACTTTGACCACCTCATGCAAAGTGTTGACTCATTGGAAAAGACTCTAATGCTGGGAGGGATTAGGGGCATGAGGAGTAAGGGACGACAGAGGATGAGATGGCTGGATAGCATCACTGACTCGATGGACATGAGTCTGAGTGAACTCCAGGAGTTGGTGATGGATAGGGAGGCCTGGAGTGCTGTGATTCATGGGGTCACAAAGAGTTGGACACGACTGAGCGACTGAACTGAACTGATGCTAATATACTATGCATTTACCCCAAGCTCCATCTTCAAGTTGGTTCTGTCTCTTGGCTCAGAACCTACTTGACAAACCAGTATGTTATACTCAGATATTGTTCCCCTAATGTATGTAAATGAATCTATTTGTATGGTTGTCTGCCCTTCTTCAAGATTCAAGTTAATCATTTATGGCCTAGGATAAATCATTTATGGCCTAGGATAAACCATTTAGTGCCAAGATTATCCCAAAATGCATCTTATGCGTGAGGGGCCTGGTGCCATTCTGAATTTTAAGACATTCCTTTCTTGCATTAACAGACTGCAAGTGACTATATAACATCCAGCTGAAGACTAGCAGTGTGGTACTCTTTCTGCCCCCTTCTGACACCTATGTCAGAAGCTTTCTCTATCTCCTTTATACTTTAATACAACTTTATTACACAAAAGCTCTGAGCGAACAAGACTCATCTCTGGCCTCGGATTGAATTATTCTCCTCCAGGGGCCAAGAATCCCGGTGTCTTTGCGCGATTCAACAACAGCCTTTCACTATCATTGCCTCACTTCTACCTGACTTTGTCCACTTGTGTCTGTCTTTCTATTTCTACCACGATGATGTAGTGGATACAAACAGAGAATGAGCTACCAGGGCATCTGCAGGATGGAGAACTGACTCCTGCCTCCTGAAAAACAAAAAAAAAACACAACTCTAAAACGGTTTGTGGATGGAATATCATGTGGGTATTTGGGGAGGGAAGCAAAATAACGGAGCCACAAATGTCCACATACCAATCCTTAGTACCTGTGTATATGTACCTGACCTGGCAAAAGGAACTTTACAGATGTAACAAACTTAAGGACCTTGGGATGTTTAGACCCCAGTTTAAACACCTCCTTAGCTGCACTATCCTTAGAAATGGACAACCTTTCCCAGTTCCAGTCAGAGGGAAATGTAAGTGAGGAAGAATGGTCAGAAGAGGCACTGTTGTTGAAGAAGAAAGACCCAAGCCAAGGAATGAGACCACACAGAAACCAGGAAAGGCTGGGAAAGGGGTCCTCCAGGAAGAACGCAGCCCTGTGGACACTGGGATGTTGGCCCACGGAGACCCTCATCAGACTCCTAGCATACAGAACTGAACAGAGTAAGTCTGTGCTTTCACTACATCACCCACAGGATCTCCAGACTGTACTACCACAGGGAACTGAAGAGAGAACTCTGCTTTCATGTGGAAACTGTCAGAAATGGCTCTGCCAGGAAACACTACTGAGAAAAAAGGACCACAATCTCCACTGCTGCAGGAGGAAGTGAAAGCACCTCGTCTTCTCATCTGCTGGAAAGACAGGCCCCATGGGAGGAAGCTTCCTTCTCTAGTCCTTTCAGCATCTCTCCTTCAGGGCTTAGATCCTCGTCCTCCAGAGCCCCACCTCTCCCCCAAACTGTGGACAGTGTGGAGCGCTGACCTGAGCAGATGACCCCCGCATCCTCCTTGTGTCTGCAGTCGTGCCGCCTCCAGCCCTGGGAAGGGCACCTCCACACGTGGGACTCCTTTCCTGTGCAGTTCAGGTCTTCCAGCCAGATGGGCCCTGATCCTGCCCCGAAGTGAACAGACCTCGTGGCATTGAGGGCTTGTCCACAGCCCAGCTGCCTACACACCACATGGGCATCATCCAGGTCCCAGCCATCATCACAGATGGTGCCCCAGGAGCCCTGGTCAAGGATCTCCACTCTCCCGGCACAATGACCACCCCCATCAACCAGGCCGAGCTGTCTGCTGTCTGAGGAGAGAGAAATGGGACAATGGGGTGGTGACAGGTGGTGAGGGGGGTGAGGGGACAGTAGGTAAGAAGGGTCTTCTGTCCTGTAGGACCCTAACCTGAGCAGTATGGAGTGCTCTCCTCTGAGGCTTCAGAGCCTGCTGGTTCGGACACAGAGTCATTGCACTGGGGAAGCACCTGGGTCTGGTTTCCTGCAGAAACACCAATGATCAGAGGGCTGGGAGGGTTGACGTAAAGAAAACTAAATTAAAGTTAAAAAATGACCTAGCAGTGGAGCCTGAAATGAAAGCTGTGGCATATCAGTAAAGTTTTCATAACTTTAGTATGCACTTTCTCTATGGAGAATTCTGCCTCTGACGGTGCCATAATTTGGGTTTAAGCCAAGTGTTGCACTAAGAATGAGTTAAATAAGGTGTGTTACTCCTAAATCTATCCCTAAGTAGAAACAAAACAAAATCCTTTCTGAAGAATTTTACAATTTTTCATCTTCAGTGTCAATCATTTAAACAAATACTTATACAAAAGAGATTTCTTGGAAACTCAAGAGGCAAAAGGAAACATTGGAAAGAATATCCCAGGGTATCCAGCTATTAGAGTTACCAGAGAGAGAATTTATTTTATTTTGTTAATTTATTATTTTTATTACTGGAAGATAATTGCTTTACAATGTTGTGTTAGTTTCTGCTGTACAACACTGTGAATCAGTCAAAAGTACACATATATACCCTCCCTCTCAAGCCTCCCTCCCACCCCGTCCACCATCCCACCCTTGTAGGTCATCACAGAGCATCTAGCTGAGCTCTCTGTGCTATATAGCAGCTTCCTGCTACCATCTGTTTCACATGTGACTGTGTATACATGTCAGTGCTACTCTCTCAATTCATCCTGCCCTCTCCTAACCACTGCAGTGTGTTCCCATCTGTTCTCTAGGTCTTCATCTCTATTTCTGCCCTGAAAATAGGTTCACCTGTACCCTTTTTAGAATCCATTGACAGAGAATTTAAACAGCCATGATTAAAATGCTCATAAAATTAACTCACAAGATATGTATCTTGGCAAGGAAATGATTACAAAAACAAAAATTTTAGAGATAAAAAACTTGATAGCTGGGATTAAGAACTAGAGGACGAATGTATCTCAGTGTTAGATCAGCATAAGGTACAAAGAGTACAATGGAAGGTCAGAGGACAAATATTCCTCTATTTAGAAATGCAGGTCACATGGTAAGTGTCCCAGTTATAGTTCTGTAAAACAAAATCCCCCCAAAACTTAGCAAGTAAAGCAAAACATATATACTTCACTTTGCTTATGATTTCCTGGGTGTAATCTGAGAAAGACTCAACTTGGCAGTTCTGTCTTGGGGCTTTTCATGTGGTTGCACTTACATGTCATCTGGAGCTGAAGTTTGCTGAGACTTGAGTGAACTGTGGTTAATAACGGTGGAAATTCCCTGAAGTATTTTAGGGATAAAGGACATCATGTCTGCAACCTAACTCAGAAAGAGTTTTCATATTTAGGGACAAATGGAACAGGAGGGAGACAGACAGAAAAAGAGAGGGAGACAAACAGAGAGATAAAGATTAAAGCAAAATAGGACTTCCAATTCAAGACAGCAGAGCAGAAAGAATGAATATGAAACAGAAAAAGTGAAACATACTAGATAAAAGTAAAAGATCATGTTTCACTTTTTCTATTTCATATTCAGTGCTCCCATTTCATATAGTTTATGTTCTCCAATTTCTCCATCTCTTTTTTTTAATATTCTTACTCAAGCCTTTATCAAGTGTAGTAGAAAAGCTTTTGTACACATATATAATTATGTATAGTATGTATATTTTAGAAAACATAAATTTTTGCCTAACTAAAAAGTTTATGACATTTTGATTCCACTTGTTTGACTTAGTATGAATAGAATGCTAGATTTCTAATTTAAAAATAGATATGCAACAAGTAACAGTGGTTTACTGCATAGCATAGGAAACTATAGTCAATATCTTAAAATAACCGATGATGGAAAATAATTTCTAAAATAATAATATGTATTTGTATAACTGAACCACTTTGCTGTGCACCTGAAACATTGTAAGTCAACTGTACTTCAATAAAATATATATATTTAAAATATATGTATTTTTAAAAAAGATTAAAGCAAAATACTAACATTGGAAAATCAGGCAAAGGTCATCTGGGAACTTTTAGATTATTCTTACAACTTTTCTGTAAGTCTCAAAAAAAAAATATCAAAAGGTGAAACAAGTCCAAAAAATTCATTCTTAGGACACTTTGACACACAAAAAAATACGAATAGCATCAAAAACAAAATGCCTAAGAGAAAACCTAGTAGAAGATGGGCAAAACCTCTGAGAGAAATTCAACTCCTAACTGAATGGAGGGATATATGATGTCAATGAATTGGGAGACTCAAAATTGTTAATCATTCTCAAATTTATACATAGATTCAATCTAGTTACAATCAAAATACATTTAGGCTTTTTTTTGGGGGGGGGAGGGTGAAAAGTGACCAGCTGATTCCAAAACTTATACAAAATCCAAAAGGCCTAGAAAGACCAACACAGTTGGCAAGAAAAGAAACAGTGTTAGAGGAGTTAATAAAAAATAACACTCATAAATTAAAATCATTCAGACAGTGTAAAGATACAATAATTTAGAAATACAGTATTGGTGCCAGGATAGACAAATAATACAATGGAACAGAGTGCTGCTGCTACTGCTAAGTCACTTCAGTCGTGTCCGACTCTGTGCGACCCCATAGACAGCCTCCTACCAGGCTCCTCTGTCTCTGGGATTCTCCAGGCAAGAACGCTGGAGTGGGTTGCCAATTCCTTCTCCAATGCATGAAAGTGAAAAGTGAAAGTGAAGTCTCTCAGTCATGTCTGACTCTTAGCAACCTCATGGACTTCAGCCTACCAGGCTCCTCGGTCCATGGGATTTTCCAGGCAAGAGTACTGGAGTGGGGTGCCATTGCCTTCTCCGATGGAACAGAGTAGACTGTCCTAAAGGACAGACACATATGCCCTTCTGCTTATGACAAAGGTGACACTGCGGTGGGGAAAAGAGCCTGTTCAGTAAAAGATTCTGAGTCAGGTGGATGTCCATATGAATCCTGGGGAAGGAATGGCAACCTGACCCTTATCTCACACAGATATCAATCCCAGAAGAAATGTACAATTATATGCAAGAGAAAATAATTAAATTGCTATAATATTTCACCATGAAATATCTACCTTTTGAGACACAGATGCAAGAACGGACATTTGGACTCACTGGGACGAGGTGTTGTTGTTCAGTCACTCAGTTATGTCTGATTCTTTGCAACTCCACAGACTGCAGCACACCAGTCTTCCCTGTGGATCACCATCTCCCAGAGCTTGCTCAAACTCATGTCCACTGAGTCAGGGACGCTATCCAAACATCTAAACCTCTGTCATCCCCTTCTCCCCCTGCTTTCAATCTTTCCCAGCATAAAGATCTTTTCTAATGAGCCAGCTCTTCGAATCAGGTGGCCAAAGTATAGGAGCTTTAGCTTTAGCATCCGTCCTTCTAATGAATATTCAGGACTGATTTCCTTTAGGATTGATGGGTTTGATATCCTTGTAGTCCAGGTGACTCTCAAGAGATTTCTCCAACACCAGAGCTCAAAAGCATCAATTCTTCAGCATTCAGCCTTCTTTATGGTCCAATTCTCACATCCATTCATGACTACTGGAAAAACCATGGCTTTGACTATATGGACCTTCATTAACAAAGCAATGTCTCTGCTTTTTATATGCTGTCTAAGTTGGTCATAGCTTTTCTTTCAAGGAGCAAGCGTCTTTTAATTTCGTGGCTGCAGTCATCATCTGCAATGGTTTTGGAGCCCAAGAAAATAAAGTCTGCTGCTGGTTCCACTGTTTCCCCCATTTATTTGCCATGAAGTGATGGGACCAGATGCCATAATCTTCATTTTTTGAATGTTGAGTTTTAAGCCAGCTTTTTCACTCTCCTCTGTCACCTTCATCAGGAGGCTCTTTAGTTCCTCTTCACATTCTGCCATAAATGTGGTGTCATCTGCACACCTGAGGTTATTGATATTTATCCTGGAAATCTTGATTCCAGCTTGTGCTTCACCTAGCCTGTCATTTCTCATGATGTACTCTGCATATAAGTTAAATAAGCAGGGTGACAATATATGGCCTTGGTGCACTCCTTTCCCAATTTGGAACCAGTCCATTGTTCCATATCCTGTGGTCACTGTTGAGTTTTCCATATTTTCTGGCATATTGAGTGCAGCATTTTCACAGCATCATGTTTTAAAATTTGAAATAGCTCAGCTAGAATTCCATCTAGCTTTGTTGGTAGTGATGCTTTCTAAAGCCCATTTGACTTTGTACTCCAAGATGCCTGGCTCAAGGTGAGTGATTATCTGAGTTATTAAGATTATCTGGGTCATTAAGATTTTTTGTGTAGCTCTTCTGTGTATCCTTGCCCCCTCTTCTTAATATCCTCTGGTCTGTTAGGTCCATACTGTTTCTGTCCTATATTGTGTCCATCTTTGCATGAAGTGTTCCCTTGGTATCTCTAATTTCCTAAAGAGATCTCTAGTCTTCCCCATTCTATTGTTTTCCTCTATTTCTTTGCATTCTTCACTTAGGATGGCTTTCTTATCTCTCTTGGATATACCTGGACCTCTGCATTCAGATGGGTATATCTTTCCTTTTCTCCTTTGTTTTTCACTTCTATTCTTTTCTCAGTTATTTGTAAGGCCTCCTCAGACAGCCACTTTGTCTTTTTGCATTTCTTTTTCTTGGGGATGGTTTTGATCACCACCTCCTGTACAACGTCATGAACCTCTGTCCATAGTCCTTCAGGTACTCTATCTGATCTAATTCCTTAAAGCTATTTGTTGACAGGGGGGTGATTTGAGAGAATACCATTGAGCTATATACATTACCATATGCAAAATTGAGAGTTTGATGTATAATGCAGGGCTCCCAAAGCTGGTGATCTGTGACAATCTGGAGGGATGGGATGGGGAGGAGGATGGGAGGAGGGGACAGGATGGAGGGGACAAATGGATGCCTATGGTCGATCCATACTGATGTATGGTGAAAAAAATCACAATAATATAAAGTAGTTATCCTCTAATTAAAATAATAAATTTTAAAAAGAGAAATTACCTTTTAAAGACAGTTTTCCCTCACCCTCTGCTCTTGGGGACATTTCACTCCAGGAGCATCCTAAGTACCAGAAGCCTTTCCCTCTCTCTTACCTGGACAGATCACAGAGGCTGTGTTGCCATGGGAACAGTTGGGACCACCCAGATCAGTCACAGGGCAACTCCACAGGAAGGACTCAGCCCCTGAGCAGTGAAATCGGGCTGTTGATATCCAATCACCTCCTTCCACCAACTGTGGTCCTCCGGGGGTGGAGATGGTGACTCCACAGCCAAGCTGACGACAGACAACATTGGCATTGGCCAGACTCCAGTGGGAGGCATGGAGCACTTTCCATCATCCAGAAATGTTCATCTCCACCTGCCCCTCACACTGAGAGGAGCCGTTTGTCATGAGCCGGACTTCTGAGTATGCTGGATACGAGAAAACAGAATTTCAAAAACATCTCATGATTTCTTACCTGAACAGAGTGTGCAGGGAAGTTAGTCCTGACCTACATCTCACCTGAACAGACAAACTGAACAGCTCCACTGTGGTGACAAGTGCCCCCTGGACAGGGCACTCTGGGGCAGGACCAGAGCTTAGTCTCCTCCCCTCACACCTGAACTCTTCAGCCCAGACCTGGCCATCAGACTCTCTGAAGAGCTCATGTCCCAGGACTGACACAGCTTTACCACACCCCAGCTCTGCACAGATGACTTGGGCAGTGGGGAGTGTGAAGTTTCCATCAGACACTGGGATCCAGTCTTCTCCAGAATAAACTTCTACTCGCCCTGAGCAGGGTCCATCCTCTCCAACCAGATGTACAAAGCTTGAGAGAAACAAATAAGTAAATCCACCGCATGTTCATGATTCTGGCTTGGCAACTGGAAACATGTCACAGGCAATGGTGTGAAAGCTTTTATTTTCCAGGACTGAAGCATGAAGAGAAAATTTGACAGTGTCAGAATTGCATTTTCATGGGCAAGTTTTGGAAGAGAAATCCAGAAGGATTTGCAGAGTCAGTTTGGAATGGCTGAATTCCAAAAACCTATATTTGATGTTGATTAGGATGTGAATTCCTCATTTAAGGGTCTGGAAACTATAGGGCCCAAGGAAACTGCACTGCAATGGGCATCAGACTTGGGTGCAGAACTGAACTAACCCAGAGTGAAATATGTCCTTGGGATTCAAGAGTTTAGAGAACTAAGATCCAGAAAAGGTTAGAAGGCCATCCTGACATTTCTGGGGCTAGAAGTCCATCCAGATTTTTCTCAGGAGTCAATGCTCAAGTCACTGATACAAGGGAAATCAATCGAGAGATCTGAGTGCAGGTCGGTCTACAAACAGACTTATGGCTCATGGAAGGAAAGCTAGATATTATAACAAGTCTACTTCTTATGATTCCCATATATTTCTCATAATCTCTGATGGTGAAAAATTCCAAGAGTGTCTTATCCAACTTGAATTGTGAAAAGAAATTGTCCACAGATGAGCTTGAATATGAAGAAAGGTCAGAGTCATAGGAGAAAGGGTTAGTCCTAGCCATCTTTCAAGAAAGCCTAGGATTTACCAATGAACCCAGGGGAGAATGAGTTCTCAGTGGGACTATACAAGATGACTAACTGTGTTGATTAGTTCATATTACTGGTTTTCTTCCAACACATGAGAATCTCAGCAAATGCTATGGAGTGAAGGTAATTTAATGTTTTTAAATTCTATCTATATGCTAAATGGAGCTTCCCAGGTGGCACTAGTGGTAAAGAACCCCCTCCCAATGCACAAGTTTAATCCCTGGGAGGAGGGCATAGCAACCCACTCCAGTATTCTGTCCTGGAGAATCCCATGGATGAGGAAGCCTGATGGGATACAGTTCATAGAGTCATAAAGAGTCAGACATGACTGAAGAGACCTAGCATGCACTCATATGCTAACTGCAAACTACTTTCCTATTTCTTGAGAAATAGTCATCATGCTGTTAAAAAAAAAAAAAAAAAAAATGAGAAGGAGAAGAAGAGAAGACAGAGCAAACAGCCATCCATAATTTACAGATTTCTACATTACAAAAGCCTCAATATGAATGAAAGAAAGATTTGGGGAAAATATTTGTCCAACAAGTTTTTAATACATTTTACCCCTGTGCTCCGTCCATCTGCGACCTAAACCTGTTTCTCTTTCCCATTTCTCCCACTGCAGACAAGAGAAAACAATCCTAAGAGCTACAAACAGATGGAAAAGAGAGTCTGAAAGGGAAGAACTTCTGTAGGAGTGGAGTGTGGGTGGGATGAGGGGTAGGTTAAACTGGGAGTGGATGGAGTATGAAACTGAAAGAGGGAGACTAAGGGAAAGACTCATGACATGATTTGACCTTCAGGGACCACATTTTGGATAGAGGAAAGGTAACCTAATGAAAAAAATAAAACTTATTATCATAAGGAACAATTTTTAAATACATTTGCCTGATTTCTAACTGTGCTTATAATTATTTATGCACAGGGTGAAATTCTTTCTGGTAAAGGACTCTGATTTCATAAGTATGAGAACATTGAAGGTTCAGAAAGAATATGTCAACAGAATAAAAATCTACTATAGAGAACAGGAGAGAACAGAAAAGACACTATAGAAATTAATGGATCAAAGGACCAGCTTGACCTCTTATCCAAGAGGGAATGGTGAGAGCCAGGATGATCTGTTAGCCTTTTGTTACTTACCCACTTTCAACTCCCCAGTCCAGGTTAGGACATCTGGTGTGGTCTGGCTGGGAGTTTGGTCATAGGATACACATTCTAATTAAAACATTTTTACTTAACAGGTTGTTAGTTTCTATATCAATCCAATGAGATTACAAATTTAAAAATAACAAGAAATATTTCTTGTATGCTGTTTCATATACCAAGATACATGCTAAACACTCAAATATATGCCAAATAATCAATAAAGTCTTATACACATCAAGATAGATACTTCTGAGACATATTATTATTTCTTTTTTATTTTCTACTTGATTTTAAATTTTATATGAAAAGATATGTGTGTGAAAATTGTAAGAAAATTTGTGCAATAGGAGGCTGGTGTGAGTGGATAAAGGTATTAAATATAATAAAAATACATCCTTGTCTGGTCTCTTGCTGTACAGACCTCCTGTATCCTTAGGCACACATAGCATCCTCCACACCACACCTGGACCGGCAGTGATGCTCAGAGAACCCCATATGGCCTTTGACATCTCCCATTGCCCTTCTTTTTCCTCTTAGCTACTATAAGTCTCCTCCACCTTCTTCAAAAATCACAGGTGTCCTCTTACTCCTATTCCTATCAAACAAGCTCCAAAACACAATTCTCTTATATCATTGAAGACATCAGGTATAAAATATAATTTATTACCATAAAACATAGAAATTCATATTTTATTGCCTATATATTTCACTTGTCGGTGTGTGGCTAAGTGTTCCTCCAAAATTTTGGTTTATACAGAGGTTTTAAAGAAAAAAAAGAAAGAAAGAAAGAACAGACAATCCTCTCTAATAACAGTGAAAGGAGAACCCAGACTCAGAACATTTCATCCACAACTCTATTGTCCTACCAGTCAAAGAGCTATGAATATTCAAATCTAAATTTTCAAAGGGGACTTGCAATTTGGCACAAACCGTAAGTTCCTCTCTGATTTGTTTTATGATGTCCCCTGTGCCTCCACTCCTACTAACTTAGCACAAAAAAGTGTCTTGCACTATATATAGTGCAAGAGAAAGGACTCCATCCTGGAAGGTATATCCTCATTCTAGCCCTTTCCTCCCATGGGCTCACTGTGCAAAGCAGGTGCATGTGGTGATTTGCAAAGGTTTCACTCTTCCAAAAGTAAATTATGTAAAAATGAGTATCAATTTTTATTGGGATATAGATTAAGCTATATCAGGTAAGATCACTGGAGAAGAAATAGCAGAGACTTGTAAGAGGAAAGTAGCAGTAAATGAAGCCCATCAGGAAATCAGTCCTGAATATTCATTGGAAGGATTGATGCTAAAGCTGCAACTCCAATACTTTGGCTACCTGATGGGAAGAACTGACTCCTTTGAAAAGACCCTGATCCTAGGCAAGATTGAAGATGGACGAAGAAGGGGAAGACAGACGATGAGATGGTTGGATGGCATTACCAACTCTATAGACATGAATTTGAGTAAGCTTCGGCAGTTGGTGATGGACAGGGAAGCCGGGCATGCTGCAGTCCATGGGGTAGCAAAGAGTCGGACACCACTGAGCAACTGAACTGAACTGATCACACACAGATACTTTATGTATTCAAGGAGGTTATCTCAGACGTCTCTAGCTTACACATCTATTGCCCTGGTGATCAGACACCAGCTTCCTTGGAGCTTTCTGTTCTTTCAGTCACTGGGCAATTCACTAATCATACCTGAGCAGATAACTCCTGCATCCTCGTCATGACCACAGTTGTGCCGCCCCCAGCCCCGGGAAGGGCACTGCCACACGTAGGACTCCATTCTTCCACAATACACATGATCCAGCCAGATGGGTCCTGATCCCGCCGCAAAGGGAGCAGACTCCACATCACTGAGGGCTTCTTCACAGCTCAGCTGCCTGCACACCACACGGGCATTGTCCAGGTCCCAGCTGTCATCACATATGGTGCCCCAGGAACCCTGGTGAAGGAGCTCCACTCTCCCGGCACAGGGCCCACCCCTGTCCACCAGGCAGAGCTGTCTGCTGTCTGAGGAGCCAGAAATGGGGCAATGGGGTGCTGACCAGGAGATGAGAAAGATCTTCTGTCCTGTGGGACCCTCACCCGAGCAGTTGGGGGCGCTCTCTTCAGAAGCTGATGCTGCGGAGTCGTTGCCCTGTGGAACATTTGGATCTGGTTTCTTATAGAAGTGATAAGAGCATAATAAGGATGAAAATGGACAAAAACAGGAAATATTACTACTAGGTAGTCTGAGACAGATGGTGTTACAAGGTCCTATCAGAGTTAACATTCTGATTTATAGAGCTCTGCACAGAATCTGAGAAAGATTTACAGGAAATGTTGGTCTCTCTACCCTGAGGGGTTAAATGAGTTCAGAGTCACAGGATTAGGCTGGTAGCTGGATGTATTCTTTATAAGCTACACACTCTTGGTCATTGACTTTAGAGTCAGGCAGTGGCCTCATCAGAAGCCTCGGGGAGCAGCCATGAATCCTCTATCATTAAAATCGTTCTCCTTGGTATAGTCATGAGAATTAAAAAGCAATGGTCTGTGAGGCACCATGGTTTACCCCAGAGTAGTTCACTTATGATTCTAAGCTTCAAACTCCAGATTTGGATACTTAGTTTCAAAAAATATAATCTCTTTGAGTAGATTAAACATCCCTGCGTGAGAGATGATGTCAGAAGGTATTGATTGACATTGGCCAGATTCTACTGGGAATCACAGAATGTAGCTTCTTCTCCCAAATGAATATAATCTCTCCTTGGACTTTGTGTCAGGAATTGCTATTATCTAAAATTTGGAGTCAGGGAAGGCAATGGCACCCCACCCCAGTACTTTTGCCTGGAAAATCCTATGGACGGAGGAGCCTGGTAGGCTCCAGTCCATGGGGTCGCTAAGAGTCGGACACGACTGAGCGACTTCCCTTTCACTTTTCACTTTCACGCATTGGAGAAGGAAATGGCAACCCACTCCAGTATTCTTGCCTGGAGAATCCCAGGGACGGGGGAGCCTGGTGAGCTTCCGTCTATGGAGTTGCACAGAGTCGGACACGACTGAAGCGACTTAGCAACAGCAGCAGCAAAATTTGGAGTTATTTGTTCCCTAAGGGAAAATATGTATTTCTAACTCTCAGAGCAAAAATATGTTATATTCCTGCTTTGAAAGCCTTTGAACAAACAATATTGACAGACACACTGCATTATTCTCTCCTTTGATACATAACTAGTCATGGAAAGAAAGGTTAAATGATGTCTATCACTGTTGTAGTTTAAGTTAAGTGAAAAGTAGAGAATAAACCCTCAAATTCTGTACTTCCATGAAGAATGGAAGAGAAAGCAGGCCAATGGTCTTGCTGACACAACTTTAAATGCTGGAAATTTTCTTTAAGTAAAGGTATCATTGGAAAAGACTCTGATGCTGGGAGGGATTGGGGGAAGGAGCAAAAGAGGACAACAGAGGATGAGATGGCTGGATGGCATCACCAACTCGATGGATGTGTTTGAACGAACTTCGGGAGTTGGTGATGGACAGGGATGCCTGGCGTGCTGCAATTCATGTCGTCGCAAAGAGTTGGACATGACTGAGTGACTGAACTGAACTGAAAGGTATCAAACGTTTGTGGACACAACATGGACTAAATATGCTAAAATTCTAAAGAGTGGAGATCATGTAATATGTTTCAGTGTTAGACAAGGATATACAGCTTCTTTTTCTCTGGAGGAATTTCCCAATTTAGTGCCTGGGTTAATGGCTCAGAATCTGGGCTCAGAGAAACAGAGGACTCCTATTTGGACAGAGAAACCAGCATAATTTGGGGTTACCTGGTGGTGAGACAGAATTGGAGACCTGAAAGCCTTTCTCACACAGCAGATTTTTTTCCTCGAATATGTGCTCATTATACAAGCCATGAAGCTGGCAGGAAGCCAAAGATCTTTGTCAAAAGTCTTGGAGAGCAGAGTGGATATTCCCTCTCTCCTGGGTGCTGAGCTACCAAAATATCCAGGTTCTCAACAAAAATCCTTGAAGGCCCATGCCACATGGACAGAGATATAAGAGGTGGATTGAGTGCTACCAAAACCGCAACCTAGACTTGTTACAGCTCAGTTCTCAGTTGTATTTATATATTTGAGTGATCTTTAACCCTTCTCCTACTTGCTTAACTAAACAGAATATGAATCCTCTCAAGGATTAGAAAATGTATCTGGAGGATCATTTTTTCAATGCCGAGGACATGGGATGACATGACATATTAACAAAGTGAAAAAATAGAAAATAAGAGAAGGCAGAGACAAACCTGATAGAGGTGCTGGAGTTAGCAGATATAGATTTTAACTATGATCAATATATCAAGGAAAAAAGAGGAAATGAGAGAATAAATGGGTGAAAAGATGAAAAACATTAACAACATATTATAACAATAAAAATCAAGGAACAGTTACCAACTGAAAATAAAATGCCTAGAGAGTTGAATTAATAAGTTTAAAAGAATTTTAGATAGAACTCAACACACAATTACTGACTTAGAGGAGTCCTAGAGATGAGAGATGAGAAGAAGGAGGAGTGGGATAGGAGGAGAAGAGAAGTTAAGACAGAGACAGAGCAGCAGAAGTAATACTTGGAGATATAATAATTGAGGTGTTTTTTTTTTTTAATTGATGAATGGGCATGAAAACCCCCACACCTAGTAAAGCTGCTGAAAATCAAAGGAAAAAGGAAAATTTGGAATAAAAACAGATCTGTTTAATACAAAAGAAGGGAGAAAAGAGAGGAAAAAAGAACATAAAGCACGTGGGTCAATTAAAAGGAAATGATAGATACTAGCCCAACAATACCAATAACTGCACTTACAGTAAATTGATTAGATACTTCAAATTAATGCCCATCTTGACAAAACCACAAAATCCATGTAAATGCTACCATGAAGATACTCAACTTATATATGAGGGTAAAGAAAGGTTGAAAGTAAAATGATGGGGAAAATGTACATACTGTGTGAATCCTAGCGGTAAGAAAACTGGAATAGCTATATAAATGTCACAGAAAGTAGACTTCAAAGCAAGATGTGCTAATTGAGTTAAAGAGGGTACTTTCATGATTATAACAGGATACACCCTTAATGAAGATATTATAGATATTAAAATCCAAGAAAATGTCAAAATATTGCTTTGAAATATAGAATAATACTTGACAGAATGAAGAACAGAAATAGACAAAATCATAATCAAAATGGGAGGATTTTAACATGCATTTTGCAATAGCATGCAGACCAAGTATACAAAAAAGAATGAAGAATATAGCAGATGTAAACAACAGTTAGCTAAATAACATATATATAGCAATACACCCAACAATGAAAGAACTTGTTGTTTACATTATTGTAAATTCACTGGAAACTTTCATTTTTAAATGATCATCAGTTCAGCTCAGTTCAGTCACTCAGTCGTGTCTGACTGCAACTCCATGGACTACAGCATGCCAGGCCTCCCTGTCCATCACCAACTCCCAGAGTTTACTCAGTGTCCATAGAGTCAGTGATGCCATCCAACCATTTCATCCTCTGTTGTCCCCTTCTCCTCCCACCTTCAAACTTTGCCAGCATCAGAGTCTTTTCAGATGAGTCACTTCTTCCCATCAGGTGGCCAAAGTATTGAAATTTTAGCTTCAGCATCAGTCCTTCCAATCAATGATTTCCTTTAGAATAGACTGGTTGGATCTCCTTGCTGTCCAAGGGACTCTCAAGAGTCTTCTCCAACACCACAGTTCAAAAGCATCCATTCTTTTATGCTCAGCTTTCTTTATAATCCAACTCTCACATCCATACGTGACTACTGGCAAAACCATAGCCTTGACTAGATGGACCTTTGTTCACAAAGTAATGTCTCTGCTTTTTAATATGCTGTCTAGGTTGTTCATAGCTTTTCTTCCAAGGAGTGAGTATCTTTTAATTTCATGGCTACAGTCACCATCTGCAGTGATTTTGGAGCCCCCCAAAATAAAATCTGTCACTGTTTCCACTGTTTCCCCATTTATATGCCATGAAGTAATGGGACCAGATGTCATGATCTTCGTTTTCTGAATGTTGAGCTTTTTCACTCTCCTCCTTCACTTTCATCAAGAGGCTCTTTAGTTCTTCACTTTCTGCCATAAGGGTGGTGTCATCTGCATATCTGAGGTTATTGATATTTCTCCCAGCAATCTTGATTTCAGCTTGCACTTCATCCAGCCCAGAATTTTTCATGATGTACTCTGCATATACGTTAAATAAGCAGGGTGACAATATACAGCCTTGACTTACTCCTTTCCCTATTTGGAACTAGTCTGTTGTTCCATGTCCAGTTCTAACTACTGCTTCCTGACCTGCACAAATTTCTCAAGAGGTAGGTCATGTGGTCTGGTATTTCCGTCTCTTGAATTTTCCACAGTTTGTTGTGATCCACATAGTCAAAGACTTTGGCATAGTCAACAAAGCAGAAGTAGATGTTTCGATGATCATGTGATAGAACAAAAACCTTCAGAGAATTGAATTTATACAGAATATTTACTTTGACCAGAGTGAAATTAAGTATTAATAAGAAAATATAGTTAGCCATCCCTACTGAGAAAATTAAGAAATATTCTTCCAAAGAATTCCTGGGCTGGAAATAACTTTCAAACTTGAAAACATTGTGAAATAATGGTGACAAAGATATGCTGTAACTAAATTCTTCCAACGCAACTAAAGTAGTGTCTAAGGGAAATTTATACCCTAGATTTAGAAAAGAGGAGAGAGAGAAAATGAAAAAATGTAAGCTTTCATGTAAGAAGCTAGGATATGAGAAATAAAGCCTAAAGGATGTACAAGATTGGAATTAATAAAGAAAAAATAAAGTGAATCTAAAAAAAGAAAGTAAGCATAAGACAAAGACAATAGGGGAAAGCCATTCAAACATGGCTCACTGAAAATTGATCAACACTGAGCAATACTAATCAAGAGCAGAGAGAAAAAATACCAGAATGAAAAGCAAATCACTATAAATTATACAGATTTTTTGGTCATAGTTTTGAGATGCAATGTACACATTTAATGTGGATAAATATCCAGAAGAGTTCCAGTTTCTCCACAACCTTGTCAACATTTGTCTTTTTTAAAATTATAGCCATTTTGACAGGTGTAAGATGATATCTCATTGTCGTTTTCATTTACATTTCTCTGATGATTAGAGATTCAGTATATTTTAATATACCTGTTAGCTATCCATATGTCTTCTTTGGAGAAATGGCTAGTCCCTGACTAATTTTTTTAATCAGTTTATTAGAGGTTTTGCTGTTGTTGCTTTTGTTTTGCTCTTGAGCTGTAGGGTTCTTATCAGATCAGATCAGATCAGATCAGTCACTCAGTCGTGTCCGACTCTTTGTGACCCCATGAATCACAGCACACCAGGCCTCCCTGTCCATCACCAACTCCCGGAGATCACTAAGACTCACATCCATCGAGTCAGTGAGGCCATCCAGCCATCTCATCCTCTGTCGTCCCCTTCTCCTCCTGCCCCCAATCCCTCCTAGCATCAGAGTCTTCTCCAATGAGTCAACTCTTCGCATGAGGTGGCCAAAGTACTGGAGTTTCAGCTTTAGCATCATTCCTTCCAAAGAAATCCCAGGGCTGATCTCCTTCAGAATGGACTTCTTGGATCTCTTTGCAGTCCAAGGGACTCTCAAGAGTCTTCTCCAACAGCACAGTTCAAAAGCATCAATTCTTTGGCACTAAGCCTTCTTCACAGTCCAGCTCTCACATCCATACATGACCACAGGAAAAACCATAGCCTTGACTAGACAAACCTTTGTTGGCAAAGTCATGTCTCTGCTTTTGAATATGCTATCTAGGTTGGTCATAACTTTCCTTCCAAGGAGTAAGTGTCTTTTAATTTCATGGCTGCAATCACCATCTGCCGTGATTTTGGAGCCCCCCCAAATAAGGTCTGACACTGTTTCCACTGTTTCCCCATCTATTTCCCATGAAGTGATGGGACCGGATGCCATGATCTTCGTTTTCTGAATGTTCAGTTTTAAGCCAACTTCTTCACTCTCCACTTTCACTTTCATCAAGAGGCTTTTTAGTTCCTCTTCACTTTCTGCCATAAGGGTGGTGTCATCTGCATAGCTGAGGTTATTGATATTTCTATCAGCAATCTTGATTTCAACTTGTGTTTTTTCCAGTTCAGCGTTTCTCATGATGTACACTGCATATAAGTTAAATAAACAGGGTGAAAATATACAGCCTGACGTACTCCTTTTCCTATTTGGAATCAGTCTGTTGTTCCATGTCCAGTTCTAACTGTTGCTTCCTGACCTGCATACAAATTTCTCAAGAGGCAGATCAGGTGGTCTGGTATTCCCATGTCTTTCAGAATTGTCCACAGTTTATTGTGATCCACACAATCAAAGGCTTTGGCATAGTCAATAAAGCAGAAATAGATGTTTTTCTGGAACTCTCTTGCTTTTTCCATGATCCACGGATGTTGGCAATTTGATCTCTGATTTTTATGTATTTTCCAATTAATCCCTTATATGATTTGCTGTAAGGTGCCTTTTCACTCTACTGTTGCTTCTTTTACTGTCGTGCTGGTGTTTAGTCATTCAGTCGTGTCCAACTCCTTGCGACCTCATGGAGTATAGCCTGCCAGGCTCCTCTGTCTATGAGATTTCCTAGGCAAGAATACTGAGTGAGTTGCTATTTCCTTCTCCAGGGGATCTTCCTGACCCAGGGCTTGAATCCATGTCTGTGTGTCTCCTCCACTGGCAGGTGAAACCTTTACCACTGAGCCATCTGGGATATTCTCACTTGTCTATTTTTACCTATTCTTTTGGTGTCATACCCATGAGATCATGAAATAATATATTTTTATTTTGAAATTATTAGTAAAAATGCCACATATCTAAAGTGTAGTCCCTAACTGGTGATAGTATTACACCATCATACACAGTAAAATAAATTTATATGCAGTAAGGTTTTAAATATTATTTAGTGGAATTATAAAATCATTTGTAGAAAATAAACTTGATTAAAAGTTATTTTGAGATGAAGAATGGCATTTGAAACATTGCATTAAAGGCATAGTCAAAAAACTAAAACGTTACTAATTTGATCACATAACCTCCCATATATATATATATACAAACCTAAAATCATACACAAAAGATGGGGAAATATTTCCAAATAATGTAATAAAAATGGTAAATGATGTTAATTTATAGAGTTCCTAAAAATAAATAAGAAAATTTATAAAATATTCTAGAAAAAAATTAAAGATAGAGAAGGATATCTGAAACACTTATAAATATTTACTTATTAATCACTCTCCATTGTGTTATATTCAATAACAAATATAAACACAGGTGAATATAAAGGCATACATACACACTAACACATCCCTGAATGAAGGAAAGACCTTGCATATTTTAATTACCCTGTGTTTCTTCTATTAGGACAGTGCTTGTACATTGTATTTACTCATTCAACAAGTATGGATGGAGAACACTTTCTAAATACCATGATAAGTGATTCTTAAATATTTATTAAATAAATGAGCAGATGAATAAAATTCAGTGAAATATATTTTCTTTAAATCAATGCTAATCAACAAAAGAGTGAAGCAAATATAAATTAATGATAATGATTTATGAAAATAAAGTGTATTAAAGAAAATTAGTCCATAAACACAGAATAAATTTATATTTAAAATTTCACTTATATAATTTTTAATATAAATTTATTTATTTTAATTGGAGGCTAATTACTTTACAATATGGTTTTGGTTTTGTCATACATCAAAATGAATCCACCATGGGTTTCAGTGGAAAATTGTTAAATAGATTCTAAACTACTCTCATCTATTATTCAATATGACATATGCACAAGAGAATATTTCTGTAGTAGGAAGAAACTCTTTAAGGGAATACACAGATTTACCAAGTAGACTTCAGAAAAAGATAGACAAATAGCTACTGAGTAAAGCAAAACCCTCCTTGCTATTCTTTGGAACTCTGCATTCAAATGGGTATACCTTTCCTTTTCTCCTTTGCTTTTTGCTTCCTTCTTTTCACAACTATTTGTAAGGCCTCGTTGACAGTCATTTTGCTTTTTTGCATTTGTTTTTCTTGGGGATGGTCTTGCTCCCTGCCTCCTGTACAATGTCATGAACCTCCGTCCATAGTTCATCAGGCACTCTGTCTATCAGATCTAGTCCCTTAAATCTATTTGTCACTTCTGCTGTATAATCATAAGGGATTTTATTTAGGTCATACCTGAATGGTCTAGTGGTTTTCCCCACTTTCTTCAGTTTAAGTCTGAATTTGGCAATAAGGAGTTCATGATCTGAGCCACAATTAGCTCCTGGTCTTGTTTTTGCTGACCGTATAGAGCTTCTCCACCTTTGGCTGCAAAGAATATATAATCAATCTGATTTTGGTGTTGACCATCTGGTGATGTCCATGTGTAGAGTCCTCTCTTGTGTTGCTAGTAGAGGGTGTTTGCTATGACCAGTGCATTCTCTTCGTAAAACTTTGTTAGCCTTTGCCCTGCCTTTATTCCTTACTCCAAGGCCAAATTTGCCTGTTACTGCAGGTATTTCCTGACTTCTTACTTTTGCACTCCAGTCCCCTATAATGAAAGGCACATCTTTTGGGGGTGTTAGTTCTAGAAGGTCTTGTAGGTCTTCATAGAAGTTTTCATAGAAGCTTCATAGCTTCAACTTCAGCTTCTTCAGCATTACTGGTTCGGGCATGCTGCTACTTCTGCTAAGTTGCTTCAGTCGTGTCCAACTCTGTGTGACCCCATAGATGGCAGCCACCAGGCTCCCTTGTCCCTAGAATTCTCCAGGCAAGAATACTGAAGTGGGTTGCCATTTCCGTCTCCAATGCATAAAAGTGAAAACTGAAAGTGAAGTCACTCAGTTGTCTTCAACTCCCAGCGACCCCATGGACTGAAGCCTACCAGGCTCCTCCATCCATGGGATTTTCCAGACAAGAGTACTGGAGTGGGTTGCCATTGCATAGACTTGGAATATTGTGATATTGAATGGTTTGCCTTGGAAATGAACAGAGATCATTCTGTCATTTTTGAGATTGCATCCAAGTACTGCATTTTGGACTCATTTGTTTGCTATGATGGCTACTTCATTTTTTCTAAGGGATTCTTGCCCACAGTAGTAGATGTAATGGTCATCTGAGTTATATTCACCCATTCCAGTCCATTTTAGTTCGCTGATTCGTAAAATGTCTATGTTCACTTTTGCCATATCCTGTTGGACCACTTGCAATTTGCCTTGATTCATGGACCTAACATTCCAGGTTCCTATGCAATATTGTTCTTCATAGCATTGGACTTAGCTTCTATCCCCAGTCACATCCACAGCTGAGTGTTGTCTTTGCTTTGACTCTGTCTCTTCATTCTTTCTGGAGTTATTGCTCCACTGATCTCCAGTAGCAATTTGGGCACCTACCAAATTGGGGAGTTCATCTTTCAGTGTCCTATCTTTTTGCCTTTTCATACTGTTCATGGGGTTCTCAAGGCAGGAATACTGAAGTGGTTTGCCATCCCTTTCTCCAGTGGACCACATTTTGTCAGCACTCTCCACCATGACCCAGCCATCTTGGGTGGCCATATTGGCATGGCTCATAGTTTCACTGAGTTAGGCAAGGCGTGGTCCATATGATCAGATTGGCCAGTTTTCTGTAATTGTGGTTTTCAGTTTGTCTGCCCTCTGATGGAGGAGGATAAGAGGTTTATGGAAGTTCCCTGAAGGGAGAGAATAGCAAGGAAAGATAAGAAAGCCGTCCTCAGTGACCAGTGCAAAGAAATAGAGAAATCAATAGAATAAAAGACTGGAGATCTCTTCAAGAAAATCAGAGATACCAAGGGAGCATTTAATGCAAAGATGGGCTCAATAAAGGACAGAAATGGTATGGACCTAGCAGAAGCAGAAGATATTAAGAAGAGGTGGCAAGAATACACAGAAGAAATATACAAAAAAGATCTTCATGACCCAGATAATCATGATAGTATGATCACTCACCTAGAGCCAGACATCCTGGAATGCGAAGTTAAGTGGGCCTTAGGAAGCATCACTATGAACAAAGCTAGTGGAGATGATGGAATTCCAATTGAACTATTTCAAATCCTAAAAGATGATGCTGTGAAAGTGCTACACTCTATATTCCAGCAAATTTGAAAACTCAGCAGTGGCCACAGGACTGGAAAAGGTCACTTTCCATTCCAATACCAAAGAAAGGCAATGTCTAAAAATGTTTAAACTACCACACAATTGCACTCATCTCACGCAATAGCAAAGTAATGCTGAAAATTCTCCAAGCTAAGCTTCAACAGTACATGAACTATGAACTTCCAGATGTTCAAGCTGGTTTTTGAAAAAGCAGAGGAACCAGAGATCAAATTGCCAACATCTGTTGGATTATCTAAAAAGCAAGAGAGTTCCAGAAAAACATCTGTTTCTGTTTTATTGACTATGCCAAAGCCTTTGACTGTGTGGATCACAACAAACTGTGGAAAATTATGAAAAAGATGGAAATACAAGACCATCTGACCTGCCTCTTGAGAAACCTTTATGAAGTTCAGGAAGCACCATTAGAACTAGACATGGAACAACAGACTGGTTCCTCACAGTAAAAGACATACATCAAGGCTGTATATTTTCAACCAGCTTATTTAACTTCTATGCAGAGTACATCATGAGAAATGCTGGGCTGGATGAAGCACAAGCCAGAATCAAGATTGCTGGGAGAAATATCAATAACCTCAGCTATGCAGATGATACCACCCTTATGGTAGAAAGTGAAGAAGAACTAAAGAGCCTCTTGATAAAAGTGAAATAGGAGAGTGAAAAAGTTGGCCTAAAGCTCAATATTCAGAAAATGAAAATCATGGCATCTGGTCCCATCACTTCATGGCAAATAAATGGGGAGACAATGGAAACAGTGACAGACTTTATTGGGGAGGGGGGCTCCAATATCACTGGAGATGGTGACTGCAGCCATGAAATTAAAAGATGCTTACTCCTTGGAAGAAAAGTTATGACCAACCTAGACAGCATATTATAAAGCAGAGACATTACTTTGTCAACAAAGGTCCGTCTAATCAAGGCCATGGTTTTTCCAGTAGTCATGTATGGATGTGAGAGTTGGACTATAAAGAAAGCTGAGCACCAAAAATTGATGCTTTTGAACTGTAGTGTTGGAGAAGGCTCTTGAGAGTTCCTTGGACTGCAAGGAGTTCAAACCAGTCCATCCTAAAGGAAATCAGTCCTGAATATTCATTGGAAGGACTGATGCTGAGGCTGAAACTCCAATACTTTGGCCACCTGATGTGAAGTACTGACTCATTGGGAAAGACCCTGATGTTGGGAAAGATTGAAAGGGGAAGGATAAAGGGACGACAGAGGATGAGATGATTGAATGGCATCACTGACTCAATGGACATGACTTTGAGCAAATCCTGGGAGTTGGTGATGGACAGGGAGGCCTGGTGTTCTGCATTCCATGGGGTTACAAGGAGTTGGACATGACTGAGTGACTGAACTGAAAGTAAAACTGTCTGCAATAGACTCAAATAGATATACTGAGAAAGCTAAGTAATCAGAGGAAACAGAAATTACAAACAAAACACCAAGAAAAAGGCACAAAAGCCTGAAACTGAAATGTACATAAGTGTAAAATGTACCTGTTAAAAAATATCAGAATTAATGTATTCTTTCCACATCATCCTGTCAAACCTCCTACCCAATCTATACAGAGATCCTGTGAGAAAGTGATGGCAGGATCTCTGCGAGGTGGTTACTCACTTTCAGAGTCAGAGACTTAACCACCTCCCACTTTCTGGTGCTTTACTGTAGTAAAAATATCATCAATAAAAGATTTAACAGTTTAATGCTTCTTTAGCCTTCAAGTGGAAAAGACAAAGAGATGAGGCAAGAGAAGCAAGGGGTGGCAAATATATGTTTTTGAAATATCTATCACCACATTCTCTCAGGCAACACTCAGCATATCATTCAAGATATATCTGAATGGGTGTGTGTGTTTGTGTATGTAGGATAGAGAGAGAGAGAGAGAGAGAGAAATGTTGCACGGAATAAGCACTTTGGTTTGAATATCTGTCATCCCCCAACATTTATTTACTTCATTCAGCACTTGCTGTTGAAATCCCAACTCCCAGTGTAATGGTATTAAGTAGTAGAACCTTCTCAGACTCTTCAAAAAGCAGAAGAAAAGACCACTGCCAAACTCATTTTATGAGGCCAACAAGGTTCTGATATCAAAACCAGACAAGAAATATCTCTGGTAAACAGAGGGACAAAAATCCTCAACAAAATATTAAAAAACATAATTAAATAATGCATCCAAAGGATCATGCACGATGATCAAGTGAGATGTATTCCAAAGAATGCAAGGATGGTTCAATAGTCACAGATTAGTCAATGTGATACACCAAGTAAACAAAATGAAAATGAAAATCATATCCTCTCAGTAGATGTTAGAAAAAACATTTGAAAACATTAACATCTATTTCTGATTTTAAAAACCTATATAAAGTAGATATAGAGGGATTATATCTCAATATAATAAAGAACATATGACAAACTCACAGCTAACCTCATACTCAACAGTAAAAAGCTGAATATTTGACACACGTCGTCGTCTGTCGGAAAGAACTGGATCCTCGTTTCAGACTACCATCAGAAAAATTAAGTTTGCTGTGTAGTGAGGATCAGATCTGATCCTGATTGCAGAACATCCCTCATTACAGAATCTTGGGTTGTGTCTCTCACCTCATCTCCACGATCATCCCAGAAGATCTATAAAATTCCATCTGGGAAAACACTAAGAATTCTTGGCCAGGGAAAGAAGAGGATTGCTGGTTGGAATAAAAACAGGGTTGAATGAGTTCCAGAAAGCAGGGTTCTCAAACCCGTGGACACCAATCTGCCGAAGAAGACAATTTCAAAAAACCAACTAGAAGTAATATGCAAAGAAGTAAAATGAGAGGGTCCTCTGGAAAGAAGACAGCTGGTCCCCAGCAGAAGAATCTGGAAGCAGCACTCCCAGGGAGATGGGGGGGTCGCTCTGCTGAGAACCCCCCATCAGGGTCAGTGAGGTAGACCAGAAGGAACAAACAGAAGACCCCTGGGAATGGAGATGGTGGCAGCACCAGCGAAGCACCCCAGCCACCTCGGAAGAAAAGGGCCCGGGCAGACCCCATGGTTGAAAGTGAAGATGCTTTTAAGAATAGAATGGAAGTTAAGGTGAAGATTCCTGAAGAATTAAAACCATGGCTTGTTGAGGACTGGGACTTAGTCACCAGGCAGAAGCAACTTTTCCAACTCCCAGCCAAGAAAAATGTGGATACTATTTTGGAAGAATACGCCAACTGCAAAAGATCGCAAGGCAATGTTGACAACAAGGAGTATGCAGTTAATGAGGTGGTGGGAGGGATAAAAGAGTATTTCAACGTGATGTTGGGCACCCAGCTGCTCTACAAATTTGAGAGGCCCCAGTATGCCGAAATTCTCTTGGCTCACCCTGATGCGCCGATGTCCCAGGTTTATGGGGCACCACACCTCCTGAGATTATTTGTAAGAATTGGGGCAATGTTGGCATACACGCCCCTTGATGAGAAGAGCCTTGCATTATTGTTGGGCTATTTGCATGATTTCCTGAAATACCTGGCAAAAAATGCTGCGTCCCTGTTCACTGCCAGCGATTATAAAGTGGCTTCTGCTGAGTACCACCGCAAAGCCCTGTGAGGGTCTACTGACCACTCGCTGTTACGTCTGGTATCTGTAAACGCTCTTTGTTCTTAGTCTTTTTTCTTGTATAATTGATACTCTTTAAAATTGTTAATGTATAACAGGGCTTATGTTTCAGTTTTCTGTTTTCTCCTAAACAGAAAATAAAAGGAGTGTAAGCTCCTTTTCTCATTTCAAAGTTGCTACCAGTGTATGCAGTAATTAGACAAAGAAGAAACATTCAGTAGAACATTTTATTGCCTAGTTGACAACATTGCTTGAATGCTGGTGGTTCTATCCCTTTGACACTACACAATTTTCTAATATGTGTTAATGCTACATGAAAAATGCCCTGATTCCTAGTGCCAAAGGTTCAACTTAATGTATATACCCGAAAACCCATGCAATTGTGCTTTTTTTTTTTTTTTTTAATGGTGCTTGAAGTAAAACAGCCCATCCTCTGCAAGTCCATCTATGTTGTTCCTTAGGCATTCATTCTATCTTTGCTCAAGTTGTTGAAGGATGGTGGTTTGTTTCATGGTTTTTGTATTTGAGTCTAATGCACGTTCTAACATAATAGAGGCAATGCATTATTGTGTAGCCATGGTTTTCCGGAGAAGTTGATATTTTAGGAATCGTATTTCAGATCTTAAATAAAATTTGTTTCTAAATTTCAAAAAAAAAAAAAAAAAAAAAAGCTGAATATTTTTTCTCTGAGATCAGATGCAAGACAAAGATGCCTAATCACCACTTTTATTCAACATAGTTTTGGTATTCCTAGCCAAAACAATCAGGCAAGGAAAAAAATGACACACAAATCTGAAAGGAAAAGGCAAAACTGATGCTATTTGGAGACTTCATGATATTATATATAGAAAACCCTAAAGCCCCCACCAAAATCTGTTAGAAGTAATACACTCTGAAGTTGCAAGGCACAAACTTCATATACAAAAATCAGTTGCATTTTGATACACTAATAAAAAATTGCCATAAGGAAAAATTAAGAAAACAATTCTATTTACAGTTGAACAAAAAACTGATAAATTATTAGGAACAAATTTAACCGAAGAGGTGATAGTCCTGTACACTGAAACTCTAAGACACTGATGAAAGATAGTGGATTTTGTTATCAAAATTCCAAAGGAAATCTTCACAGACATGGAACAAACAATCCTAAAATTTGTATGGAACCACAAAGGACCCTGAATAGCCAAAGCAATCCTGAGAAAGAAGAACAATATTGGAGGTGCCATGTTTCCTGATTTAAAACTATATTTCAAAGCTGTATTAAGCAAAACAGTACAGTGTTGGTATAAAAATGGGTGCGGAGATCAACAGAATAGAATAGAGAGCCCAGAAATAAACCCAAATACATAGTTAATTAATTTTTGACAGAGGAACTAGGAATATGTGATGCTGAAAGGACATTCTCTTCAATAAGTGGTGTTGGGAAAACTGGACAGCTACATACAAAAAATAAAACTGGACCACTCTCTCATAGCATTCACAGAAATTAATTCAAAATGGATCAAAGACTTAATCATAAGTCCTTCAGCCATAGAAATCCTGGAAGAAAAAGTTATAGACATCAGTTTTGGTGGTGGCTTTTTGGATTAGGCAACAAGAGCAAAACTAACTAAGTGGGACGACATAAAACTAAAAAACTTCTGCACAACAAAGGACACCATCAGCAAAATGAGGAACTTACCAGGAAGTCCAGTGGTCAGGACTCAGTGCTCTCACTGCCATGGCCCAGATTAAATCTCTGTTTGGGGAACTAAGATCCAGTAGGGCATGCAGGTTGGTAAATATATAAATAAAGGGCAAAGATATTGTGGTGAAAAATATTTTTTTAAAAAATGGAAAGACAATCTTTAGTATTGGAGAAAATATTTGCAAAATACATTTCTCATATGGGTTAATATGTGGAATACATAAAGAACTCATATAACTCAATAGCAAAAGAATACAGTCACATTTAAAAATGGGCAGAGGATCTGAATAGACTTTTTTTTCAAAGAAAACATACAGTTGTTCATGAAAAGATATACAACATTACTAATCATCAGGAAAATGCAAATCAAAACCACAGTGAGATATCACCTCATAGAGTTGTTTTTATCAAAAAGACAAGAAATAACAAGAATTTTTAAGAAAGTGGTGAGAAGAGAATGCTTGTGCACATTTTGGGGAAAGATAAGTTGGTACAGCCACCATGGAAAACAGTATTAAGGTTCCTCAAGAGAAACTCAAACCTAAAAATAAAACTGCCATGTGAGTTTCTAATTTCACTTTTGGGTATTTATCTGAAGAAAATAAAAACACTAACTTAAAAAGATATGTGCAACCCAATGTTCACTGCAGAATTATTTAAAATAGCCAAACAACATTAAGTCTTTTTTGATGGATGAATGGATAAATAAAATTTGCTATGTATATATATCCAGCCATAAAAAAGAAGAAAATCTTGCCATTTGCAACATGGATGGAACTTGAGGGCCTTACGCTAAATGAACTAAATCAGATAGAGAAAGAAAAATACCATTTAGTCTTATTTACATGAGCATTATTAAAAAACAGAAAAATGAGTTCAGAGATGCAAAGAACAGTTTGGTGGTTTCCAGAGGGTCAATGTGGTCAAAATGGGATGGGTGAAGGTAGCCAAAAAATACAAACTTCCAGGTCTAAAATTAATGTCATGAGGATGTAATGTACAGCATGGTGACTACAGCTAACCCTCTATTTTATACTTGAGAGTAGGTAGGAAAATACATCTTAAAGTTTTCATCATAAGAAAAAAATTATAACTACACGTTGCGATGGGTATTACTATAAATGTGGTGATAATTTGCCAATATGTACAAATACGTAAATACTATGTTGTACACTTAGGACTAGTACAATGTTACAAGAATTACATCTCAAAAATTTTAATAATCAAGGTTGGAATATGTGAATTAAATTAGTTCCATCCTTACCTCATTTAGGTTTCTCTGGTGGCTCAAATGGTAAAGAATCTGACTGCAATGTGGAAGACCGATTTTGATACCAGGGGTCAGGATGACCCCCTGGAGAAGGAAATGGAAACCCATTCCAGTGCTCTTGCCTGGAGAATTCCATGGACAGAGGAACTTGGCAGGCCACACAGTCCATGGAGTCGCAAAGGGTCAGACACGACTGAGTAACTAACATTTTACTTAATGTCATTTTTATGGACCCAAATTAAACTTAAATTACTAAAATAGCACTTAGATTTTAAACTATCAAATCTCACTGCATCCTATAGGAATTGGGACAGACACACAGAAACATACAGTGAGTTACCTGCACAAGAAATATAGGCTTCCTCCTTTGGAGAGCATGAAGTGTAATTCCAAGGGTCAGAAGGACACTGCCAGAGAGAGGTGTCAGTTTTCCAACAGCAGATTCTATCCACCCACCCGGGTCTAGAACCTTCTCTGAGACCAACAGAAGAGTTGAGGGTTCCACTGTCCCCACAGCCAAGCTGTCTGCAGATCACGGACACAGTGATGTCTTGCATGGGGCTGCGGCAGACACTGCCCCAGGTCCCATTGTAGAAAACTTCCAGCCACCCAGCACACTGCTGGTCCTCGCTCACCATCCTGAGGGCCAGGAACTCTAAGGTTGAAAGAGGAGGAGACAGGACACAGTGAAAACATTGCTGGATGTTCCAGGTTTTCCTTTCTTCTAGAAATGGTGAACATTCATCTCTGACCTTGTTCAAGAGATACCCACTAGATGACAAGACTGACATCGCCTCCCTTTTAACTGACTTTGTCCATTTGTGTCTGTCTGTTTCTACCACAATGGTGTAGTGAATATGAACTGAGAGGAAGACCAAACTTCGCAGGTGCTAATGAGGGAGGGAAGCTGAATTGTGCTTCCTGACAAAATCTTTAGAATATGTCAAAGGAATGTGATGTGGATACTGGGGAGATAGGCAGAATAATTAACCCCAGAATGTCCACATCTCAATCTCTGCAACTTGTGAATTTGTTACCATATCTGACAAGAGGGATTTACAAATGTGATTAAGGTAAGGACCGTGGGATGGTGAGTTTAAGCTAGAATATTGTATTAACAATGTGAGCCGAGTCTAACCACATCCTTAGACCCACTGTCTTTAAAAGTAGAATACTTTCTTAGCTCTGGTTAGAGAGAGAGATGTGACTCCGGATAATGGTTGAAAACAGGGAGCATCGCTGATCTGAAAATGGATGAAGGGGGCTATGAACCAAAGAGTGTAGACAGTTTCTAGAAGCTTGAAAAGACAAGAAACAGATTCACCCCTAAAGCCGCAAAAGTGATGTGGCACTGCTAAAGCCTTGATCTCAGCCCAGTGAGATCCCTGCTGGATATCTAAGCTACAGAAGTAAGGCAATAAACACATATTATTTTAAACCAATAGTTGGTATGTTGTCACCTAAGCAAATGAAAACTAGTACTGTGGGTTTAAATTTTTTGTATGTAAATGGACAGAGAGCCCTGCTTTCAAGAAAACCTGTGAGAAAAGGCTCTGCCAGGAAAACTGCTGAAAAGAAAGGACCAGAACTTCAGCTGCTGCAGGAGGAAGTCAAAGCACCTCATCTTCATATCTTCTGGAAAGACAGGCTTCATGGGAAGAAGCCTCCTTCTCTGGTCCTTTCAGCATCTGTCCCTCAGGGCTCAGACTCCTGTCCTTCAGGGCCCCACCCCTCTCCCAGCCTGTGGACAGTGTTCAGCACAGACCTGAGCAGATGACCCCCGCGTCCTGCTTTTGACTGCAATCGTGCTGCCCCCAGCCCCAGGAAGGGCACCTCCACACCTGGGACTCGTTTCCAGTGCAGTTCAGGTCGTCTAGCCAGATGGGCCCCGATCCTGCCCCAAAGTGAGCAGACCCCGTGGCATTAAGGGCTTCTTCACAGCGCAGTTGCCTGCACACCACGCGGGCATCGTCCAGGTCCCAGCCGTCATCATAAATGGTGCCCCAGGAGCCCTGGTCAAGGATCTCCACTCTCCCGGCGCAGAGACCTCTTCCATCCACCAGGCGGAGCTGTCTGAGGTCTGAGGAAAGAGAAATGGGACAACGGGGTGGTGACGCCAGGAGTTGAGAAGGGTCTTTTGTCCTGTGGGACCCTTATCTGAGCAGTAGGGGATGCTCTCCTCTGAGGCCGTAGAACCTGCTGGTTCAGATATGGAGTCGTTGCACTGCGGCAGCACCTGGGTGTGATTTCCTGCAGAAACAGCAATGATCAGAAGTCTGGAAGGGTTGAATAACAAGAAACTCTTAAAGGAAATAATGATCTAGTGATGGAGCCTAAGATGAAAGTTGTGACCCAGTAGTAAAGTTATCATAATCTTAGTGTTCACCTTCTCCAAGGAGAATTCTGCTTCTGACAGTACCACAATTTCTGTTTTAACCCTGTAAGAATGAGTTAAGCAAGATGTTTTATCGCTAAATCTATCCCTGAGCTGTGCTTAGTCATTCAGTCTTGTCTGACTCTTTGCAACTCAATGGACTGTAGCCGTCTGGGCTCCTCTGTCCATGCTGATTCTCCAGGCAAGAATACTGGAATGCGTTGCCACACCCTCCTCTAGGGGATCTTCCCAACCCAGGGATGTAAGCTTTGTCTCCAGTTTTCACAGCTCTCCTTCAGTCATGTCTCCAGCTTTGATGCTTTATTGTCTAAGCCACAAGGGAAGCCCAAATCTACACCTGCTGCTGCTAAGTCACTTCAGTCATGTCCGACTCTGTGAGACCACATAGACGGCCTCCTACTAGGCTCCTCTGTCTCTGGGATTCTCCAGGCAAGAAAGCTGGAGTGGGTTGCCATTTCCTTCTCCAATGCATGAAAGTGAAAAGTGAAAGCGAAGTCGCTCAGTCGTGTCTGACTCTAAGTGACCTCATGGACTGCAGCCTACTAGGCTCCTCAGTCCATGGGATTTTCCAGGCAAGAGTACTGGAGTGGGGTGCCATTGCCTTCTCCGAAATCTACACCTAAGTAAAAGCAAAACAAAATTCTTTCTGAAGGAGTTCTACAATTTATTCAATATCTATCTTTAAAACAAACACATATAAAATAGATCTCATGAAAAACAGAAAGGAAACAGGAGACACTAGAAAGAATTTCCCAGGGTTTTCAGCTGCTAGAGTTATCTGACAGAGAATTTAAATAGCCATGATAAAAGTGCTTGTGGAATTAAGCAGTGACAAAATGTGTATCTTTGTAGAGAAATGATAACAAAAATCAAATACTTCTAGAGCACAAAAACGTATTACCAGAAACTAGGAACTAAAGAATAAGTGTAGCCACACATTAGCTCAGCATAAAGTACAAACATCAAAATGCAAGATCAAAGGATATTCTTCAGATTAGAAATTCAGGTTCTGGTTCTATTGTTGTATAGCAGATTTTCCCCCAAAACTTAGTCCAGTCACTCAGTCACGTCCTACTCTTTGCAACCCCATGGACTGCAGCATACCAGGTTCGCTGTCCATCACCAAATCCCGGAGCTTGCTCAAACTCATATTCATCGAGTCACTGATGCCATCCAACCATCTCATCCTCTGTTGTCCCCTTCTCCTCCTGCCTTCAGTCATTCCCAGCATCAGAGTCTTTTCAGATGAGTCAGTTCTTCACATCAGGTAGCCAAAGTATTGGAACTTCAGCTTCGGCAACAGTCCTTCCAATGAATATTCAGGACTGATTTCCTTTAGGACTGACTGATTTGATTTCTTTGCAGTTTAAGGGACTCTCAAGAGTCTTCTTCAACACCACAGTTCAAACGCATCAGTTCTTCAGCACTCAGCCTTATTTATGGTCCACCTCTCACATTCATACATGACTACTAGTAAAACTATAGCTTTAACTAGACGATTCTTTGTTGGCAAACCAATGTCTCTGATTTTTAATATGCTGTCTAGGTTGATCATAGCTTTTCTTCCAAGGAGTAAGCGTTTTTTAATTTCATGGCTACAATCACCATCTGCAGTGATTTTGGAGCCCCAAAAATAAAGTCGGACACTGTTTCCACTGTTTCCCAACTTGGCCACCTCATGCGAAGAGTTGACTCATTGGAGAAGACTCTGATGCTGGGAGGGATTGAGGGCAAGAGGAGAAGGGGACGACAGACGATGAGATGGCTGGATGGCATCACTGACTCGATGGATGTGAGTCTCAGTGACCTCCGGGAGTTGGTGATGGACAGGGAGGCCTGCGTGCTGCAATTCATGGGGTCGCAAAGAGTTGGACACGACTGAGCAACTGATCTGATCTGATCTGATGGAAATACAAAAAACCTTGAATAGCCAAAGCAACCTTGAAAAAGAATGGAACTGGAGGAATCAACCTGCCTGACTTCAGGCTCTACTACAAAGCCACAGTCATCAAGACAGTATGGTACTGGCACAAAGACAGAAATATAGATCAATGGAACAAAATAGAAAGCTCAGAGATAAATCCATGCACCTATGGACATCTTATCTTTGACAAAGGAGGCAAAAATATACAATGGATTAAAGACAATCTCTTTAACAAGTGGTGCTGCGAAAACTGGTCAACCACTTTTAAAAGAATGAAGCTAGAACACTTTCTGGGGAAGGCTTGTCACTTTTCACTTTCATGCATTGGAGAAGGAAATGGCAACCCACTCCAGTGTTCTTGCCTGGAGAATCCCAGGGATGGGGGAATCTGGTGGGCTTCCGTCTATGGGGTCGCACACAGTCGGACACGACTGAAGCGACTTAGCAGCAGCAGCAGCAGAAACAACCTAGCCCCAGTACAAGAGCAGTGCTGAGACCGCCGGTTCTAAACACGTATAAATGCTGCAAATTTCTTTGTATATCTGAAGATTAAAGACGACAAACCACAGTGCACTGACAGGTGAAGACCATGAAGCCTCCTGTTCTGGTCTTAATCAGATACGGCCATGTGGTCAGGATGTTTACGTGTTTATCATTTGGCACTTTTTCAATTCAAACCACACACAACTATAACAGGAAGCAATTTTGTTATGAAAAATGTGAACAGCTTCCGTGTTGAATTAGAAGTGCAGAAGAAAAGAGAAGATATAATCTTGTTCTTTCACGTAGGCTAACTATTTGTCCTTATGGATTGTAAAGAAATACAATGTGTAGCATTATTATTCCCAAATCACCACGAGAATATGGTGGCTTCAGAGGTTCAGTAATCTCTTTGCTAGGAAAGTTAATAATTAAACCTTCTTGCTTGTGGAAAATTTCCTCAGGACCAATCAGATTGACTAAAATACAAAATATAAAGAGGCATACAACTCTAACGGAAAATTATTAACTGAGTTGTTATACCAAAGCATTGGAGACCTGCCTCACCATCTGTGTTCTTTGCATGGATGGGACCAAGGTTCGTAAAGACTTATTTACCAAAGACCACTTCATCACCAGGGCATGAAGGAAAGCGAGGTTATGAGCTGGTGATGTCCAGCCCATCACCTCTGTTCAGCCCTTTACAGTCTGTAACCATCAAACAAAGAGCATGGCACTGAATTGGCCTCATTCACTCCTCCATAGTGCAACATCAGATACCCAGAGACCAGAGCAGACCAAAGCTAAGAAATCAAAAACAAGCAGATTCTAAGTGGAGAGCATGCAGATCAAGGACCCTTCCCCACTGCTGTTAGAAAAAAGAAGCCCTCCCACTCCAGACACCATCTGTGGGAGGAGAGACAAGAAGGTGCCTCCTTCAATAGAGAAAAATCAGTCTCAGCAGGGAGCTTGAACTAGAAATGACAAGACAATTATACAATGAACCCGAGCTAAGTTGAGCGACAAATTTTAAATAGGAGAGTCTGTGTTAATGTTATGGAACTTTCAATCCACACAAACGTCCCTTGCTAGTGCACAAGATAAAATCAGTGATAAAAATAAAGTATATTACATTTATGTATATTTGAATTCTAGAGGACACATTTTTAAGCCCACTACAGACAGAAAACTCAAATCTTCTCATTTTTAAAAGCACAGAGTTGTCACCTCTGTGAACTCTTTCTAATTTCTCCAGCTCAAAATTATCACTGTGTCTATTTAGTCTATAAAATCTTGCCCACTGTCTTTAAAGTGGGGGCTTCTTGAGAGCAAGTATTGTGTCTTACTCTTCAATATCTCTTTAAAGTCAAGTAAAGACACATAGAAATAGCTTAACAAATAGTGGATAAATAAAGAAATGGATGCGTGAACAAATGCTGAAAATCACCCAGAGTTAATGATACTGAGCGGGAAAGGGATAGGGGAGACACAAATCTGACTAGTCCCACTCAGCACAGGCTGAAGTGGAGTAAGGAGTCAGAGACACACCAGACAAAGGGACCAGATAGAAAATGCCTTCTTCAAATCTCACTCTGGGGAGGGTCCAATCACATTTAATTTCTGCACAAAGCTGTAGCTCAGAAACTTTACCAAGGGAAGAAAAAAAAACTGACAGCATTGCTATCAAGAATGTGGCATCGACAATAATACTCATCAAATAGCTGTTTTTCTAGCTCCCAGTGACTCATTCTGGCCAATGAAACGTGGGTGGTGTCACATGTGTCTCTTCCAAGTGGAGACATGAAAACCCCATGTGACTCTCTAGTCTCTCTCTGTCCTGCCCCAGAAGTTGTGTGTTCCAAACGGTGCACATGCAAGCTGATGGTGCCTCACTACCACAGTACATGTGTAGGCTGGTAATGAATGTGTGTATGCGTGTATGTGTTGCCTCTGAGATTTGGGGGTCAGTTGTTTCAGTAGCAGAACAGAGTCTATTCTGACAGATCCAAAGGGGAAGGAAGACTTGAAAAAAAGACAAAAGCTGTCACATGAATCAGGTTTTCCTGGATCTCCTCCTCCTTCTGTGTCTTCATCCCAAGCTATTCCCTCAGGTGGTCTGCTTGCATCCTCTGTTGGGACTGGGCAGTTCTCAATCACCATTTCTGATTGACCAACAACTAGATCTAAGTCCTGTTTAAGAGCACCCACCCTGGTGCATCTCCTGTTCCTTTTACATTACTTTATGCTGACAGTCAGGCTCAGTTTCCCAAATTTGTCTCTTAGCATCTCGACCTTCATCCTTAAACAGCTCTCCTTTGCTCTGAGTTAGTCAGTTCATCATATTTTTACTTTTCACCAATCCTGTACTAATGAAAAGGCAGCATGTACTTTCTAAACCTCTTCAGATTATTCTTGATTTCCTGAACAAATCTGATTCCTGGATTTAGTGCTCTATGTAGTTAATTAATTTCTTCACCTTTGGATAAGAATTAATTTTGCTGAATTTTTTCCCCTTCAACTGAAGAAAATGGCACATTCAAAGCCCATCTCCTTGTGATCATGTTATCGAAAGGTATGCATGTGGGCTCTGGCTGCTCACTGCTTAAAAGCCAGTATACAGGGAAGGTTGGTGGAAAAGAAAGTTTGCTTTATTTCATATGCCAGCACCTGGCAGGAGCAGTGGCAGCCATCTGTTCAAAGGCCAACGTTCACCCCCATGACAAGCAGGTGGTGAGAGATTTATAGACAAAGTGGGAGGGGAGTTACATGCAGAAATAGTACAGTCATCTTCAAATTGGTCATGAGTGGTCTGACTAGTGTCATCTTGGTTACTTTCAATTCAGTTCAGTCGCTCAGTCATGTCCAACTTTTTGCTACCCAGTGGACTACAGCACACCAGGCTTCTCTGTCCATCACCAACTCCTGGAACTTGCACAAACTCATGTCCATTGAGTCAGTGATGCCATCCAAAACATCCACTGGTTGTTTTAGATACAGTTAATAATCTTTAGTGCCTGTGTGTACTTGTTCCCAGGTCTTTGTGGTCAGTTCTCAGAATTGTGGATTCTCAAGTCCTGGGTACAGTGTGGTCATCATGTAGTTCACTGCTCCACCTGGTGTTTTGTGTCTATAAGACAGCTCACAGGACATGGCTCAGAATATCATCCATAACCCTTGAAAAAGAACTAAGGGTCCTTGACTGTGCTTCAGATCAGATCAGTCACTCAGTCGTGTCCGACTCTTTGCGACCCCATGAACCGCAGCACGCCAGGCCTCCCTGTCCATCACCAGCTCCCGGAGGTCACTCAGACTCGCATCCATCGAGTCAGTGATGCCATCCAGCCATCTCATCCTCTGTCGTCCCCTTCTCCTCCTGCCCTCAATCCCTCCCAGCATCAGAGTCTTCTCCAATGAGTCAACTCTTCGCATGAGGTGGCCAAAATACTGGAGTTTCAGCTTTAGCATCATTCCTTCTAAAGAAATCAGATTGATCCCTAGAATGGACTAGTTGATCTCTGCAGTCCAAGGACTATCAAGAGTCTTCTCCAACACCACAGTAGCATCAATCTTCGGCGCCAGCCTTCTTCACAGTCCAGCTCCCATCCAACAGACCACAGGAAAGACCAAGCCTGACAGGGAACCTGTTGGTAGTAATTCTCTGCTTTTGAATTGCTATCTAGGTTGTCATAACTTTCCTTCCAAGGAGTGCTCTTTATTTCTGGCTGCAGTCACCATCTGCAGTGACAGCCAGAAAACAAAGTCTGACACTTTTCCACTGTTTCCCCATCTATTTCATGTAGTGATGGGACCAGATGCCATGATCTTCGTTTTGATTGAGCGCCAACCTTTTCACTCTCCACTTTCACTTCATCAAGAGGCTTTTAGCCCCTCTTCACTTTCTGCCATAGGGTGGTGTCATCTGCATACTGAGGTTGATATTTCTCCAGGCAATCTTGATTCCAACTTGTGTTTCTCCCAGTCCAGCATTTCTCATGATGTACTCTGCATATAAGTTAATAAAAGGTACATATACGCCGACGTACTCCTTTTCCTATTTGGAACCAGTCTGTTGTTCCATGACCAGTTCTAACTGTTGCTTCCTGACCTGCATACAGATTTCTTAAGAGGAGATCAGGGGTCTGGATTCCCACCTCAGAATTTTCCATAGTTTATTGTGATCCACACAGTCAAAGGCTTTGGCATAGTCAATAAAGCAGAAATAGACTGTGCTTAATGACTACATTATTATTATTTAGTCTCCTCTGACTGTTTCCCTTTGTTTCCACATTTCTCGCTTCTCCAATTAAATGTATTCTTTGACTAAAGTTTTCCACAGGCAAAAGGCAGGCAGAAGACATGGTGAGGGGGCAAGGATCATAGACTCCTCTCTGCTTCAACCACAGCCTTAGGGCCCCCTTGGGACTTAGAAGGGGCTGGTGCAAGGAGAGGCTCTGAAGAACACACTTCATTAACTTCATGATTAACCCATCTCTGCTCAGAGCTGATGTAATTACCAACTGCAGAGCTATTGAGTTCTTGTGAGTGGTGATTCTTAAACCACTTAAACCTAAGGTTAGTGCCTCTGGGGTGGCACTCAGAGTTCAAAGCCTGAGTGATTGCTCAGATTCAAAGTCTATGAACTGAGGCTCTATTGCACATGGAGCTTTGGTGCAGCTGAGTCCTGCCTGCAGACCAGCCTAAGAACACTGGAAAATACAGCAAAATGTGTTCCTCCTTTAATATCAAAGACTCTGTGAACAGATTCTCTTCCTTATCATCAAATTCTTCCCAATCTGGGCATGCTAACCAAGGCTCCTGGAGTCTGCAGGCATTGTCTGAGGCCTGCCAGGGCCCAGGATTGGAGTGAGGCCTGTGCCTGTGTATAAGCTCTATATTTCCCCTCTCTATAACTTCACAGATACTTAGCTAATATTTATTGAATGGCTAAATGGCACTGTACTAAATATTGAAGATAAATTGTCTTAAATATAAAGAAATGTTTCTGAGAACATCATTTAGCTAATATTTTTGTTTTAAAGGCATTTCTGGCAATTAGCAAGGCAGAATTTGATTTTCAAAAACAAGCAGCTATCACCAACAAATATGTCACAACAAACACTGCAAATCTCTATCTCTAAGGATACACAAGATAAACCTAGTTTGGAAACATAATTGTACCATTGGAATAAACACTTTCAACCTTCCACTGGAAAATAAATAAATAAATAAATAAAAGAGTGAATATATATAAAAAAAAAAGATAAACCACAAAGTACCTACATGTGGCTTCTTAATAAGTCTTAATCAAACCCAACTGAGGAGACAGGATATTCATATGATTTATCATTGGCAGTTTTTCATTAAAACCACACAGCAATATGACAGGAAAAAAATTTGCGATTAAAAAAGTACAGCTGCACCATCGATATGACATAAGGAAGCAGATGAGGTGCTCAAAGACTTCTTTGGCTTAAAATAACAGAAAGCTTAGTTAGCCTTTCACTCTTCGAAGGAGCATCCTCTTCGGCTGATCTTGAAAGATGATGTGGAGCCCAGGACAACTCAACTGTCCTGCACAACAGTTAGAACTGTGAACTGATAAATTTGGATAATGTTGCTCTTTGAGTCCCTTCTTGTTACTTTTTGTGAATCTACTGTAGGCTTTTACATTTTTGTTGCCACATGGCTCACGTAAAACATCTTAGAGGGACAACAGTAAATACTACACTGATAACAAATTAATTCCAATGACATGCAAAAGCTCTACCTTTTATCCCCTTCTACTCATTTTGTTTTTGATGTCACAATTTACCTCTATCTATATTGTATATCCGCTAACAAAATAGCTTTCTCTATAGCTATTTTAATACTTTCTTCAGACTAAAGCTAACTGGTTAGCACAGTACCATATTACAGTGTCAGAGTATGCTGAATTGGATTCAGTATTTACATTTACAAGTCTGTTGCATATTTTCACTTCTTTCATATAAAAATTAGTATCCTGCATTGAGTTTGAGGAATTCCCCTCAGCAATCTTGTAAGACAAGCCTAATGTTGGTGAATTCCCTCAACTGTTGTTTGTTTGGGAAAATCTTTATATTATCTTCATTTATGAAAAATAACCTTCCTGAGAAAAATATTCTTGGGTGGTAGGCTTTTTTTTTCTTTCTAAAGTTTGAATATATCATCCTTTCTCTCCTGGACAGTCAGGTTTCTACTAAAAAGTCCACTGATATTTTTAAGGGAATTTCTTTTTTGTGAGCATTTACTTTTCTCTTGTTGCTTATAAAATTCTTTTTCTTAATTACAAGGAATGTGTCTTGGGGATGATCATTTTGAATGAACTCTGAGGAGTGACCTATTAGCTACATGAACTTGAATGTCTAAATCTCATCAGATTTGGGACTTATCTGGTATTATTTCTTTAAGTACAATCTGTGTTTCTTTCTCCCTCTCTTGTCCTTGCTGGACTCCAATAATGCGGAGGTTGTTTCTGTGAATGTTACCCCATAGTTCACACAGGTTCTTTCACTCTTTTTCATTCCTCTTTTTCTTTGTACCCTAGCTAGATAATCTCAATGGTCCTGCCTTCTAAGTTACAGGCTTCTGCTTGTTGTTGATGCTCTAAGTAGCATTTTTTCATTTTCTTGCATTTAATTCATTGTAGTCTTAAGCAACTGATCCAACAAGTCCATCCTAAAGGAAATCAGTCCTGAATATACATTGGAAGGACTGATGCTGAAGCTGAAACTCCAATATTTTGACAACCTGAAGTGAAGAACTGACTCATTAGGAAAGACCTGAATGCTATGAAAGATTGGGGGCAGGAGGAGAAGGGAACAATAGGGGAAGAAACGGTTGGATAATGGCATCACCGACTCAAAGGACATGAGTTTGGGCAAGCTCTAGGAGTTGGTGATGGACAGGGAAGCCTGGCGTGCTCCGGTCCATGGGGTCACAAAGAGTCGGACATGAATGAACCACTGAACTGAACTGAACTGAATCTTAAGCAACTGAATCTCTGTTTGGTCATTTTTCTGTTTTGTTCCTTCTGTTATTCTCTTTGCTGCTGTTGCTGCTGCTAAGTCGCTTCAGTCGGGTCCGACTCTGTGCCACTCCATAGACGGAAGCCCACAAGGCTCCCCCGTCCCTGGGATTCTCCAGGCAAGAACACTAGAGTGGGTTGCCATTTCCTTCTCCAATGCATGAAAGTGAAAAAGTGAAAATGAGGCCGCTCAGTCGTGTCCAATTCTTAGCGACCCCATGGACTACAGCCTGCCAGGCTCCTCCATCCATGGGATTTTCCAGGCAAGAGTAATGGAGTGGGGTGCCATTGCCTTCTCTTTGCCTCACTGCAAAGCTTGAGGAATCTCAGTTCCCCTACTGGGACTGAATCCAGACAACAGGAGAAAATGCATCGAATCCTAACCGCTAAACCATCAGCAAACTCCCTGTTTACTTCCTTTTGATGATTTCTATCCCTGTTAAAAAATATCTGAATTTATTCTGTGAAGTAACACCCTAGCTCAACAATTACGGAGCCCTAGTTCAATAATTACTGAGCCTGAGCTCTAGGACCTGCAAATCACAAATAGGAGGAGATGCTGCAACCCCTGAAGCCTGGGTGCCTAGAACCTGTTCACAATAAGAGAAGCCCACGCTTAGAGAAACCTGCTGCCCACAAAGAAGAGAAGTGCCTGCTTGCTGCATTTAGGGAAAGCCCATGTGCAGCAGCAGACTCATGCAACCAAAAATTAAAGACAATAATAATGATGATGAGAAGTTTTTTTAAATCTTATTTTCTTCTTATATTGTCTTCCTGAATTTGTTTATCTGTGTTTTCTTGGAGTTCACTGAGCTTCTTCATGTGTATGCCTTATTTCATCATATTTCATCTATTTCATCACTTCCCAAGTGAAGAGCCATGTGAGCTGTCCTGGAAGAGCCCTGGGCACCTTCCCATCCCCAAGCACAGCCTATAACTATGAAGACTGCAAGCGTGAGTGTAGGTTGGAGCCCTAGAAACCATCCAGAGTCATCAACCAAGTAACTGGGTGGGTCCAGCTCACAATCAGGCCAGCACTCTCAGGTTTTATATTAGTTCAGCAGCTTCTCCACATGTCCACAATGGAATTGGCCAGGGGTGGGAGTGGGGGACAGGGAGGGTTGCAGGGGTAGTGCTGTGTAAATGTAATCTTTACTTTGTCACTTTTTCATGACAGCTCTCTCTACACAGAGGAGTCACAGCAGGATCACAATTACATTTTCAGTTCAGTTCAGTCACTCAGTCGTGTCCCACTCTTTGCGACTCCATGAATCACAGCACGCCAGGCCTCCCTGTCCATGACCAACTCCCAGAATTCACCCAAACTTGTGCCCGTCGAGTCAGTGGTATTATCCAGCCATCTCATTCTCTTTTGTCCCCTTATCCTCCTGCCCCCAATCATTCCCAGCATCAGGGTCTTTTCCAGTGAGTCAACTCTTCGCATGATGTGGCCAAAATATTGGAGTTTCAGCTTCAGCATCAGTCCCTCCAATAAACACCCAGGACTGATCTCCTTTAGGATGGAGTGGTTGGATCTCCTTGCAGTCCAAGGGACTCTCAAACGTCTTCTCCAACACCACAGTTCAAAAGCATCAATTCTTCAGCGCTCAGCTTTCTTCACAGTCCAACTCTCACATCCATACATGACCACTGGAAAAACCATAGCCTTGACTAGACGGACCTTTGTTGGCAAAGTAATATCTCTGCTTTTGAATATGCTTTCTAGGTTGGTCATAACTTTCCTTCCAAGGAGTAAGCGTCTTTTAATTTCATGGCTGCAGTCACCATCTGCAGTGATTTTGGAGCCAATAATAATAATAATAAAGTCTGACACTGTTTAAGCAATCTTGAAACAATCTTGAAACATATGAAAAATAGATGTTTTCAAAGAAGCCCCTTGGTCTGAAATTCTTCCTCTAAGAGATCAGTCATGTCAGATGCCTCCATCCATATCTCTGAAACATAAATAGCCAAATGTTCCTGATCTTTCTATCTACATTCATTCTTCTGGATCCCCTCTGTCTAGGTCTCCACGTTCTTGCCCTCTTGTCCCATTTGAATACGGGGTGCAGGTGATCACCAATTTGCCTTTCATCAACTTGAAGACATATACGAACTGATATAACTCACTTAGAAGGAGAGATCCTTGGAGAGACAAGAAATACCAGCATCCTAAAGAAATATAAGGAAGAGATGGAGAAGAAAGAATGGATTTATAAGGATTGGATAATCAAACAGACATGGGAGATGAGCAAAGAGGTGTCTGTATCCACTAAAGGAATAAATGAGTGATGAAAAAGGAAGAGGTAGTTATGTACAGTTAGATTTTTAATTGGCCTGTGAATATTGAGGCAGGATAAGGAAAGCTGTGTCCATTCTCTCCCACCAGCCAACCTTCCACTTTGAAACTCACACCCAGTCTGGTGTCCAAGAACAAGTTACAAACTAGTGAAGTGACATCTCAGAGGTGTTTAGAACTGTTTTGTTTTGTTGTTCCATGAGTTCATCTTGTTAGGAAGGAGTGTGTGAATGTAGACCAAGTTTACATCCTATTCTAAATAAGAGTGACCTGGAGCACTTGTGAGCATGCCCTCATTAGCCTCTAAGACAGATGAGAAAGCAGGTCAGCTCACTTATCTTGCATTTACTTTGAGAAAGATGGCATTTGAAGACCAATCCTCCAAAAGCGTTTGACATGGAGCTTGCTAAATTAACAGCACAGCAAAAAGTTAATTTATTCAGAATATTTCATTTTGAGCAACTTTCATATGACACAATTACAGGTCAGCACTATTCTATTGAAATACAGGCAATTAGAATATCTGAGGCTTCATCTCGTATTTAATACAGCATCACGAGAAAGTCACTGGGGATGTTCCCAGGGCACTGAGTTCAACATCATCGTACCCAGCGTCCCCTTTCTTCCCCTGAAGCAGCCAGAAGCTCTCTTCTCCTTCCCCAGAATCAGCTGCCTCTCTGGAGAAGTTCAGACAAGAGCCTGAAGTAGAAAAGAGAAGTTTGATTAGAACTGAGACATGAGGATGGGACAGAACCCTCTAGTGGAAGGGAGTCAAGCAAGTGCTTATGACCAAGCATCCCTGGGACCCAGGTGTGGGAAAGGAGGCTCAGGCTATTTCACATGAGTTCCAGTGAGGATGGACCTGAGCTGTCCTCTCTCTCAGATCCAGTTCATGTGGTCTCCTGGGCCTCATTGCATGGGGAAATCCTGCATCACAGGAACCTGTGCTCAGGAGCTCTGGGAGACCTGCTTCCAGGCAACACAATACCAAGGAGATGCCCAGCAATGGTAAGAATCATAAAAAGGAATTTAAATGTTCTCCTTTCACAGGTGATAGATGCAAATTCACAATAGAGGGAGAGTGGAAACAGGAAAAATCTGAATTCCTCACTCACAACCCAAGTCTGCTCTTAGTTGACTTGACTTCTCTCTCCAAATGTCCATATATATTATCACAGGTGCACCCACAGATGCACAGATGTAGTTTCTTCCCCAGAAACTACACAGGCCCTCAGATGGATAAATAATCTTTTCTAGAGAATGAGTGTCTTCTTGCAGCTACTGAAATATGAGTTTATTGTGATACAGAGTCAAAGGCTTTGGCATAGTTAATAAAGCAGAAATAGATGTTTCTCTGGAACTCTCTTGCTTTTTTGATGATCCGGCGAATTTTTGCAATTTGATCTCTGGTTCCTTTGCCTTTTCTAAGTCCAGCTTGAACATCTAGAACTTCACAGTTCATGTCCTGTTGAAGCCTGGCTTGGAGAATTTTGAGCATTACTTTGCTAGCATGTGAGATGAGTGCAATTGTGTGGTAGTTTGAACATTCTTTGGCATTGCCTTTCTTTGGGATTGGAATGAAAACTGACCTTTTCCAGTCTTGTGGCCACTGCTAAGTTTTCCAAATTTGCGGGCAAATTGAGTGTAGCACTTTCACAGCATCATCTTTCAGGATTTGAAAGAACTCAACTGGAATTCCATCACCTCCACTAGCTTTGTTCATAGTGATGCTTTCTAAGGCCCACTTGACTTCATATTCCAGGATATCTGGCTCTAAGTGAGTGATCACACCATCGTGATTATCTGGGCCATGAAGATTTTTTTGTATAGCTTTTCTGTGTGTTATTTCCACCTCTTCTTAATATCTTCTGCTACTGTTAGGTCCATAATATTTCTGTCCTTTATTGTACCCATCTTTGCATGAAATATTCCCTTAGTATCTGTAATTTTCTAGACCAGATCTCTAGTCTTTACCATTCCATTGTTTTTCTCTGTTTTTTGCATTGATCAGTGAGGAAGGCTTTCTTATCTCTCCTGGCTATTCTTTGGAACTCTGTATTCAAATAGATATATCTTTCCTTTTCTCCTTTGCTTTCACTTCTTGTATTTTCTCACCTATTTGTAAGGCCTCCTCAGACAACCATTTTGCCTTTTTGCATTTCTTTCTCTTGGGTATGGTCTTGATCCCTGCCTCCTGTACAGTGTCACGAACCTCTGTCCATAATTCATCAGGCACTCTGCCTATCAGACATAATCCCCTGAATCTATTTGTCACTTCTACTGCATAATCATAAGGAATTTGATTTAGGTCACACCTGAATGGTCTAGTTGGTTTCTCTACTTTCTTCAATTTAAGTCTGAATTTGGCAATAAGGAGTTCATGATATGAGCCACAGTCAGCTCCCAGTCTTGTTTTTGCTGACAGTATAGAGCGTCTCCATCTTTGGCTGCAAATAATATAATTAATCAGATTTTGGTACTGACCATCTGATGATGTCCACGTGTAGAGTCCTCTCTTGTGTTGTTGGAAGAGGGTGTTTGTTATGACCAGTGTGTTCTCTTGGCAAAACTCTATTAGCCTTTGCCTTGCCTCATTTTGTTCTCCATGGCCAAATTTGGCTGTTACTCGAGGTATCTCTTGACTTCCTACTTTTGCATTCCAGTCCCTTATGATCAAAAGGATATCTTTTTAGGTGATTGTTTTAAAAGGTCATGTAGGTCTTCATAGAACGGCAACTTCAGCTTCTTCAACATTACTGATTCGGCATAGACCTGGATTACTGTGATACTGAATGGTTTGTCTTCATGTATGTGACAGTGCAAAGATATTATTAAAACACTTATTCCACCTATGAATTTGGTTCAGTTCAGTTCAGTCACTCTGTCATGCCTGCTTTCTGTGACCCCATGGACTGCAGCACACCAGGCTTCCCTGTCTATCACCAACACCCAGAGCTTACTCAAACTCATATCCATCGAGTTGGTGATGCCGTCCAACCGTCTCATCCTCTGTCATCTCCTTCTCCTCCTGCCTTTGATCTTTCCCAGCATCAGGGTCTTTTATAAGGAGTCAGTTCTTCACATCAGGTAGCCAAGGTATTGGAGCTTCTACTTCAGCTCAGTCCTACCAATGAATATTCAAGATTGATTTCCTTTAAATTGACTGGGTTGATCTCCTTGCCATCCAAGGGTCTCTGAAGAGTCTTCTCCAACACTACAGTTCAAAAGTATCGATTCTTCAGCACTTAGCTCTCTTTTAAATATGTTGAATTAATTGATAAGTTTCTCTTTCGGCCATGACACAATGCTTGCAGGATCTTAGTTCTTTGACCAGGGTTGAACCTAGGCCCTAGCAGTGAAAGTGCAGAATCCTAACATCTGGACCACCAGGAAATTCTGTCATCTATAAATCTTCATGCAAGTATATCACATATAAAGTGATACATTTATGTCACATTATGAAGACATAAATGCCAAAAGCAGAGTGATTCCTCACTCCTTGCAAGGAGTCTGACAGCATTAAATTTGGCATATGGTCAAGATGATGCTACCAAATGTATGAGATTACCTATATTTTGAATCTCTAGGGAGGCTGGGCATTGAGGATCACAAATTCACTCTTTTCAGATAGAAAGATTGCAGGAGATCAACTGACCACACTCACCTCCCTGAGAGGACCTCAATCCATCCTCCTTCTCTGGGGGCACTTCCTCCTCGTTCTCCTGAGAGGGAGAAGGAGTTCCAGGCACTGGTATTTCTTCAGCATCATCATAGTTTTCAGCAGGGACATCAGTCCTCTGATCTGGGGCTTCCAAGAGCAGACAAGGGAGTGTATGAAACCACAGTAAGTGGGTTGGTCTGGGGAATACCTAAGATACCTTCTGACCCAGAGTTTCTGAGTTTCCGAATAGAGGCACCAGTCACTCCTTGTTTCAAAAGACTTTTTTCTCTAAGACCATGTTTCATTTTGATGTGTCCATAAGCCAAAACATGATTTTACATATCTCAATATTTTCTGGTGGAAACTACATATCTCAAAGCAACTCTTCCACCATTGAGCATTGCTAAAGTACTTTGACAAATTGTGCTTTACAGATGTTATTTTTTTAAACATTGTGTTCCTGCTGTGATTCTGGACACAGAGAGACCAGTCCCAATGTGAGACATCACAGAACAGCCAGAGAAGGAGAAGGACGAACCCCATCTGGACACAAGGGATGCCTCTGGTCTATCAAAGGAAAACCATTCCCCTTAAGTCTCCTCTCTATGAGGGAAACTCTCCTCCCCAGAGCCCAGCCGAGGCAGGTCCACCTCTATTTCCTGGAGCGGATCTGTAGTCACTGTTGTCCTCACCATCCCTGGTGTAATACGGCAGTTTAGTCAGTGAGAAATCTGATGGGAAGCCTCGTGTGGAGACAAACATCACACAACACACAGAATTTTTCCTCCCCACACTCACGGGACCTGTGTTAAGGCTGAGAAGGGACAGGCCTGGCTTCTGCAGTGTAGACAGGCTGGGAGATCACGAGGCTCTGAGAGGCCATCCTGCCTCTTTGGAGGAGCCATCTCTGTGAGCCTGGGGCACACATGGGGTCTGCAGATGCCAAGAAGATGTGCACAGCCAGTGGGTGGTGACAACCAGAGATCCCAGGAGGGCAGACAGAGACACTCACCTGGGCTGCCCAGACCTTCCTTCTGTGTCAGAAGGTAATCGAGCTCCTCATACACAGCTTCAGCAAGAGCATCTTCATAGCTGGATAAGGCTGAGATCACCCAGCAGGTCAGAGAAGCTTCCCCAGATATCCCAATCCAGCCAGCCCACCTTCATCTCCCTGGTGCTCACATGGGGGCTGCCAGGACCTCAGCAACATCTCCTGCCCCATGCACCATGTCAGCACCTTCTTCCTCATCTGACCCTGATTACAGCTCAGGGCCAACTCTGTCTGGTCTCACAGGAGAGGCCATGACTTATGAGAGTTCACACCCCAGTCCTAAGAACCTTTGTCTACTCAGCCCTTAGAGCTCAGCATGGAGCACATGGAGTCTGTAACTCAGAACAGTACCTGGCCCAGGTTCCCCTCCTCACACCTGCCCCATCTCCTGCCTCCACACACTCTCCCTGGTCCCCAGTTCCCCCTGCAGCCCACCTCTGTGCTCTGCTCTCCATCTGAGTAGCTGAGTCACCAGGATGACGAGGACCAGGAAGAGAAGGGACCCCAGGATAAGGCAGAGGACCCCAGGCAGGGAGAAGATGCCAGGGAGAGAATTTGAGGTTGTTCTGGTCCCTAAGGAGAACAGGAAAAAGGGCTGGAGATAGTCTTGGGCACAGAGAACTCTCCTGTGTCAGCATTTTCAGGAGCTCTGGACAAAGGCATCTGAGCCTCAGACATGGTCAGGGCTCCCCCGGGTCTCGTCCTGAGACAAGTCAACTCCACTCTGGCCAGTGTGGTCCTGAGGCAGAGATGGGGACTGTCAGGGAGCTGCCCTGCCGAGACAGCCTCTGAGGACCCTGCTCATTCCTTCTCCTTGGGCTTCAGGAGACAGAGCATCAAACAGTCGAGGGACTTGTACTTCTCTGATGAGGAGCAACACTCAAGGGCAGGTGGGAGATCCTCAGATTCTACAACATGGAAACCAGACTTCCTTGGACCCCGGGCATGAGAACATTTGACCCTTGACATCAAGGCAGGGGATTTCCCCCGTGTAATGCCTTGGCTGCTTTCCAACAGCCACGGCTCCTCAGACTCTTTCCTCTTCTGAGTGGTCAGAGGGCCCACAGAATAGGACCCTGTATCTGAGTATTCTCTCCTGCCCATGGATGGATCACAGTACCTGCTGTAGTCGTGGGCAATGTTGTCCTTACACCTAAAGAGAAAAACAGTAGAGTGGGGAGAAGAATTGGCCAGAACTCCGGGCAAACCATTTTTCCCTCCTGAGCCTGAAATCACCCCTCTCAGTCTCCACAGCATCAATGTCCAGGCCTCCCAGCTCCTTCATCCTAGATCAGAGCTCCAGCACCTGGGATGTCTGAACATAAACTCCCCACCATGCCCAGTCCAGCCCACTGCCCCCGTGCTGCCCCAGCTCACCCAGGGTGGACGCCGAGCCCCTCACTCACCAGAGCACCTCACACCAGCATCCTCCTCGTGCTTGCAGTCGCTCTGCCCCCAGGGCTCCGCAGCACAGTCCCACAGGGAGGACTCCCGGCCCCCACACCGCACCTCATCCAGCCAGATGCTCCCATTTCCAGGGCCAAATGCTGCAGACCACATGGCTTCCAGGGCTTTGCCACAGCCCAGCTGCTGACACACCACCTCAGCCTCTGCCAGGCTCCAGGAGTCATCGCACACTGTGCCCCAGGAGCCGCTGTGCCAGACCTCCACCCGCCCTGAGCACTTGCTGTCTCCTCCCCTGAGCCGGAGCTTCTCTCTGTCTGAAAAGGCAGCAGCCCCTCCTGTGACTCCCCTGGTGGGAGGAAGGAGCCCCTGGGAGCCACAGGGAGGGGGCAGGCTGACGTACCTGTGCAGGGGGCAGCAGTTGGACAGCTCTTGGGTCTTCTTCCTGCACACAACAGGGAAACAGTGGATCAGGAACAGCTGAGGGTGTTCCAGTCCCCACATAAGATTATCTAAGGTCCATGGCTCAGTGCAAATGACATGTGAAAACACAGGCTCATTATCTCCTGGGCTGAAACATTCACTGCATCTGATCACCAGCTGAAATTACTTTAAATATTTACTTGTTTATTAGTCTTCACACCCCACAGCAAATATAAACACGGACATCTACGAATGTACACACACTCCTCTGAATGAAAGTTCCATTAGAAGAAGGACCTTGTATATCTTATATGTGCCATGTTTCTGCTATTAGGACAGTGCCTGCACTTTGTATGCACTCATTCAACAAATATCTATGGAAACCTATTTCTAAATACCTAGATAGGGGCTTGATAAATATTTATTATATGAATGAATAGACAAAATTCAGTGAAATAAAATTTCTTTTTTTAAAATTCATACTAATCAGTGAAATAGTAAACCAAATATAAATTAATGGTAACAGTCTATGATAATAGTTCATATTAAAAATAATCATTCCAGAAGCACAGAGTCAATTTATATTCAAAACCTCATGTACATAATTTTAATGGAAAATTATTAGATGGATTATAAACTACTCTTACCTATTATTCAGTGTGACAAGTGGGCAAGTGAAGACTACTCTTGTAAAAGGAGACTTTCTTTTTCTAAATTCATTTTTAATTGGAAGATAATTGCTCCACAATGTAGTGTTGGTTATGTGGGTGTGTGTGTGTGTTAGTTGCTCAGTCATGTCCAACTCTTTGTGACCCTACAGACTGCAGCCCACCAGGCTCCTCTGTCCACAGGATTTTCCAGACAAACATACTGGATTGGATTGCTATTCACTTTTCCACTGGATCCTCCCTATGCAGGGATCAAACCCAGGTCTTCTGCACTGCAGGCAGTTTCTTTGCTGTCTGAGCCACCAGAAAAGCCCATAGTGTTGGTTAGGAATCTCTTAAAAAGGAAGTATACAGAAAAGAGTATAATTCTGAAAAGATATATGGCCACATATATGTACACACTGAGTAAGCCAGAAATTTTTGCAATAGTTAAAAAAAGCCTATTGATATACCTGTGGCAGATTCATGTTGATGTATGGCAAAACCAACACAATATTGTAAAGTAATTAGCCTCCAATTAAAATAAATAAATTTATATTTAAAAAAAGAAAAAATAAAAACTTATTATCATCTTGAAAAAAAAAACTACAAGGGAAAAGTGATGTGGAATGGGGGGAAAATAAGCCTACTGAGAAAAATTTGTATTGAAAAGATGCAGAAATAATAAATAAAAGACTGAAAATATATACAAAAGAATTGAAGCTGAGAGAAATAAATATAAATTTAAAAAAACAAGGGTAAATAGTACCTGTCATAAAGTATCAATATTTATATATTCTTTCCAGATCATCCTATCAAAACTCCTACCCACTCTATGCAGAGAACCTCTGAGAAAACGATGGCAGGACCTCTGTGAGCAGGTTGCTCATTTTCATGGTCAAAGACTTTACCACCTCTCAATTCACAGGGTTTAATTGTAGGAAAACTATCATCAATAAAAAGTCTCACAGTTTAATGCTTCTTTGGCCTTCAAATGAAAAAGACAAAGAGATGAGCAAAGAGAGGCAAGGAAGGGACTGTGCCTCTGATTTTGAAGTATCTGATCCCACATTCTCTTAGCTATGGGTTTCAGGCAACATTCAGCATATCATTCAAGGTGTACCTGAATGGGGGGTGTGTGTTTGTGTATGTGGAGGGGGTGGGAAGGAGAAAAAGAAACAGAGAGAGAAATGTTGAAGGAATAAAGTGCTGTGGTTTAACTATTTGTCGCCTTCCCCAACATTTATTTATTTCATTCAAAATTTACTGCTGAAATCTCAGCTCCCAATGTAACAGTATTTAGTGGTGGAGGCTTCTCAAACTCTTCCAAAAACAGAAGAAAAAAACACTTCCAAAATCATTTTATGAAGCCAACATTAGTCTGATACCAAAGCCAGATAAAGACACCATGAGAAAAGAAAATTACGGGCTAATACTCTAATAAATACAAGTGCAAAAATCATCAACAAAATATTAGAAAACTGAATTTGACAATACACTAAAAGAATCATACACCATGATCAAGTGATATTTGTTTCAAGGACATAAGGATAGTTCAACACTCACAAATTAATCAATGTGATACACCAAATAAACAAAATGAAGGTAAAAATCATATCCTCAAAGGAGGCAGAAAAAGTGTTTGACAAATTCAACATCCACTTACAGTAAAAACTCTTTTACAATGTAGGTATAGAAGAATTGCATCTCAACATAATTAAGGCCATATGAAAAGTACAAAGCTAAAATCATCAGATCAGATCAGATCAGTTGCTTAGTCGTGTCCGACTCTTTGTGACCCTATGAATCGCGGCACGCCAGGCCTCCCTGTCCATCACCAACTCCCGGAGTTCACTGAGACTCACAACCGAGTCAGTGATGCCATCCAGCTATCTCATCCTCTGTCGTCCCCTTCTCCTCTTGCCCCCAATCCCTCCCAGCATCAGAGTCTTTTCCAGTGAGTCAACTCTTCGCGTGAGGTGACCAAAGTACTGGACTTTCCGCTTTAGCATCATTCCTTCCAAAGAAATCCCAGGGCTGATCTCCTTCAGAATGGACTGGTTGGATCTCCTTGCAGTCCAAGGGACTCTCAAGAGTCTTCTCCAACACCACAGTTCAAAAGCACCAATTCTTCAGTGCTCAGCCTTCTTCACAGTCCAGATCTCACATCCATACATGACCACAGGAAAAACCATAGCCTTGACTAGACGAACCTTTGTTGGCAAAGTAATATCTCTGCTTTTGAATATGCTATCTAGGTTGGTCATAACTTTCCTTCCAAGGAGTAAGCGTCTTTTAATTTCATGGCTGCAGTCACCATCTGCAGTGATTTTGGAGCCCAGAAAAATAAAGTCTGACACTGTTTCCACTGTTTCCCCATCTATTTCCCATGAATTGATGGGACCAGATGCCATGATCTTCGTTTTCTGAATGTTGAGCTTTAAGCCAACTTTTTCACTCTCTACTTTCACTTTCATCAAGAGGCTTTTTAGCCCCTCTTCACTTTCTGCCATAAGGGTGGTGTCATCTGCATATCTGAGGTTATTGATATTTCTCCAGGCAATCTTGATTCCAGCTTGTGTTTATTCCAGTCCAGCGTTTTTCATGACATACTCTGCATATAGGTTAAATAAACAGGGTGACAATATACAGCCTTGACGTACTCCTTTTCCTATTTGGAACCAGTATGTTGTTCCATGTCCAATTCTAACTGTTGCTTCCTGACTTGCATACAGATTTCTCAAGAGGCAGATCAGGTGGTCTGGTATTCCCATCTCTTTCAGAATTTTCCACAGTTGATTGTGATCCACACAGTCAAAGGCTTTGGCATAGTCAATAAAGCAGAAATAAATGTTCTTCTGGATCTCTCTTGCTTTTTCCATGATCCAGTGGATGTTGGCAATTTGATTTCTTGTTTTTCTGCCTTTTCTAAAACTAGCTTGAACATCTGGAAGTTCACGGTTCACATATTGCTGAAGCCTGGCTTGGAGAATTTTGAGCAGTACTTTACCAGGGTGTGAGATGAGTGCAATTGTGCAGTAGTTTGAGCATTCTTTGTCATTGCCTTTCTTTGGGACTGGAATGAAAACTGACCTTTTCCAGTCCTGTGGCCACTGCTGAGTTTTCCAAATTTGTTGGCATATAGAGTGCAGCATTTTCACAGCATCATCTTTCAGGATTTGGAATAGCTCAACTGGAATTCTATCACCTCCACTATCTTTGTTCATAGTGATGCTTTCTAAGGCCCACTTGACTTCACATTCCAGAATGTCTGGCTCTAGGTCAGTGATCACACCATTGTGATTATCTGGGTCATGAAGATTTTTGTACAGTTCTTCTGTGTATTCTTGCCATCTCTTCGTAATATCTTCTGCTTCTGTTAGGTCCATACCGTTTCTGTCCTTTATCGAGTCCATCTTTGCATGAAATGTTCCTTTTGTATCTCTGATTTTCTTGAAGAGATCTCTAGTCTTTCCCATTCTGTTGTTTTCCTCCATTTCTTTGCATTGTTCATTTCCAAGGCAAACTATTCAATATCACAGTAATCCAAGTCTATGCCCCAACCAGTAATGCTGAAGAAACTGAAGTTGAACGAATCTATGAAGACCTACAAAACCTGTTAGAACTAACACCCAAAAAAGATGTCCTTTTCCTTATAGGGGACTGGAATGCAAAAGTAGGAAGTCAAGGAACACCTGGACTAACAGGCAAATTTGGCCTTGGAATATGGAATGAAGCAGGGCAAATAATAGAGTTTTGCCAAGAAAGTGCACTGGTCATAACAAACACCCTCTTCGAACAACACAAGAGAAGACTCTATACATGGACATCACCAGATGGTCAACACCAAAATCAGATCAATTATATTCTTTGCAGCCAAACATGGAGAAGCTCTGTACAGTCAGCAAAAACAAGACCAGGAGCTGACTGTGGCTCAGACCATGAACTCCTTATTGCCAAATTCAGACTGAAATTGAAGAAAGTAGGGAAAACCACTATACCATTCAGGTATGCCCTAAATCAAATCCCTTATGATTATACAGTGGAAGTGAGAAATAGATTTAAGGGCCTAGATCTGATAGATAGAGTGCCTGATGAGCTATGGAATGAGGTTCGTGACATTGTACAGGAGACATGGATCAAGACCATTCCCATGGAAAAGAAATGCAAAAAAGCAAAATGGCTGTCTGGGGAGGCCTTACAAATAGCTGTGAAAAGAAGAGAAGCAAAAACCAAAGGAGAAAAGGAAAGATATAAGCATCTGAATGCAGAGTTCCAAAGAATAGCAAGAAGAGATAAGAAAGCTAACATTATACTTGACTGTAAAAAACCTAAAGCTTTTCCTCTGAAATCAGACACAAGACAAAAATGTCTACTCTCACCACTTTTATTCAACTTAGTTTTGGTAGTCCTATTCAGATCCATCAGGCAATAAAAAGAAAATCAAGATATCCAAATCTGAAAGGAAGAAGCAAAACTGACGCTATTTGCAGATTGAAAAGTGAAAGTGTTAGTCACTCAGTCATGTCTGACTCTTTACAACCCCAAGGACTGCAGCCTGCCAGGCTCCTCTCTCCATTGAGATTCTCCAGGCAAGAATACTGGAGTGGGTTGCCATTCCCTCCTCGAGAGGATCTTCCTGACCCAGGGACTGAACCCGGGTCTCTTGCATGCAGACAGATTCTTTACCATCAGAGTCATGAGGAAAGAAATCCCCTTACATGATATTATATGTAGAAAACACTAAAGACTTCAGCAAAAATATGAGAATTAATACACTCAGTAAAGTTGTAGAAGAAAAATCTGTATACAAAAATCATATGCATTTCTTTACACTAACAACAGGCTGCTATAAGAGAAACTGAGAAAACAATTCTATTTACATTTGCATGAAAATGAATAAAATGTCTAGGAACAAATTTAACCAAGGAGGTGAAAGACATGTACACTGAAAACTATAAATACATTGATGAAAGATACTGAAAATGATTCAAAAAAAATGGAAAGATATTCTGTGCTCATGGATTGGAAGATCTAATATTATTAATATGGCCATACTACCCAAAGCACTCTGCAGATTCACTGCAATTCTTATCAAAATTCAATGGAAACTTTCACAGATACAGAAGAAACAATTCTAAAATTTGCATGGAACCACAAAAGACGCTCAATACCAAAGCAATCTTGAGAAAGAATAACAAAGCTGGAGGTGTCGTGCTTCCTGATTTCAAACTATATTACAAAGCTGTATTAATCAAAACACTATGTCGATGGTATAAAAATGAACACAGAGATCAACGGAATAGAATAGAGAGTACATAAATAAATCCACATTTCTATGGTCAATTAATTTTTGACAAAGAAGCCAAGAATATACACTGGGAAAAGGACAGTGTTTTCAGTAAACGGCATTGGGAACACTGGACAGCCACAGGCAAAAAATGAAACTGGACCACTATCTTACACCATTCACAAAAATTAACTTAAAATAGATAAAAGACTTGATCACAAGTCCTGAAGCCATAAAATTTCTATAGGAAGAAACAGAAAATAAAATCCTTGACACCAGTCTTTGTGATGACTTTTTGGATGTGACACCAAAAGCAAAGGGAACAAGAGTAAAAACAAGCAGTTGTGATGACATAAGGCTAAAAAGCTTCTGCCCAATTAAGGAAACCATCAACAAAGTGAAAAAGCAATCTATGGAATTGGAGAAGATATTTTCATATTATATTTCTGGTAAGGATTATTTTCCAAAATACACAAGGAACTCATACAACGCAGTAGCAAAAAACAAACAGTCTGATTTTTTTAAATGGGCAGAGAACCTGAATAGACACTTTTTTTATTATTAAATTTTATTTTGCTTAACTTTACAATATTGTATTGCTTTTGCCATACATCAAAATGAATCTGCCACAAGTATACATGTGCTCCCCATCCTGAACCCTCCTCCCTCCCCATACCATCCCTCTGGGTCATCCCAGTGCACCAGCCTCAGGCATCTGTTATCAGGCATCGAACCTGGACTGGTGACTCATTTCAAATATGATATTATACATATTTCAATGCTATTCTCCCAAATCATCCCACCCTCTCCCTCTCCCAGAGTCCAAAAGACTGTTCTATACATCAGTGTCTCTTTTGCTGTCTCATATGGCCAGCTTTTTCACTCTCCTCTTTCACCCTCAATGAGAGGCTCTTTAGTTCCTCTTCACTTTCTGCCATTAGAGTGGTATCATTCGTGTATCTGAGGTTGTTGATATTTCTCACAGCAATCTTGATTCCATCTTGTGATTCATCCACCATTTCCTATGATATTCTCTGCATATAAGTTAAATAAACAGGGTGACAATATACAGCCTTGATGAATTCTTTTCCCAATTTGGAACCAGTCGGTTGTTTCGTGTCTGGTTCCAAATGCTGCTTTTTGATCTGCATACAGGTTTCTCAGGAGGCAGGTAAGGTGCCCTGGTATTCTCGTCTCTTTAAGAATTTTCCACAGTTCATTGTAATCCACATGGTCAAAGGCTTTATGTAGTCAATGAAGCAGATGGTTTTCTGGAATTCTTTGGCTTACTCTATGATCCAACAAATGTTGGCAATTTGATCTCTGGTTTCTCTGCCTTTTCTAAACCCAGCTTGTACATCTCGGAAGTTCTCAGTTCACTTACTGCTGAAGCCGAGCTTGAAAGACTTTGAGCATAACCTTGCTAGAATGTGAAATGAGCACAATTGTGAGGTAGTTTGACCATTCACTGGCATTGCCCTTCTTTGAGATTGAAATGAAAACTGACATTCTCCAGTCCTGTGGCCACTGATGAATCTTCCAAATTTGCTGATATATTGACCACAGCACTTTAACAGTATTACCTTTTACTATTTTATAGCAATATATGTGAGTCAAACAATGTAAGTCTTCACTGATGAATGGATAAAGAAAATGTAATATAGACTTAAATCCACCCATAAAAAAGAAGAAAATCTTGTGAGTTTCAACAACATGGATGGACCTCGAGGGCATTATGCTAAGTGAAACAAATCAGATAGAAAAAGAAAAATACCATATAATCTCATTTATATGTGTTATATTTTAAAAAAAGCAAGTTCAGAGATGCTGAGTAGTTGGTGGCTGCCAGAGGTGGGGGATTTGGTGTGGGCAAAGGTAATCAAAAGGTATAAATTTGAATTATAAAATTAATAGATGAAGAGATATAACATACAGCATGACGACTCTAGTGAATACTGTATTGTCTATTTGAAAGATGGCAAGAAAATACATCTTAAACATTCTCATCATGTAAGAAAAATTTTTAACTATATATATGGATCTATATATATGAATCCATATATAGAGATATAACTAGACTTACTGTAGTGATCATTTATCAATGCACACAAACATATAAGCATTATGTTGAACACAGAAAAAAATATTATGTTGTATCAATTATATCAATTAAAAAATGTTAATAAAGCAAGTTTGGAACATGTAGATTAAATAAGCTCCATCCAAACTTCATTTTATAAACTCAACTTAAACCCATCACTTAGAATTTAAAATATCAAATCTCACTAACAACATCCTACAGGGTTGGGAAAGACAGAGAAACAGACATAAGTCACCTGCACATGAGATGTAGACTTCCTCCTTTGGGGAGCATGAACTGTATTTCCAAGGGCCAGAAGGACACTGCCAGAGAGAGGTATCCGTTTTCCGACACTGAATTAAATCTACCCACCGGGGTCTAGAACCTTCCCTGAGACCAACAGAGGTGTTGAGACTTCCACTGTCCCCACAGCCAAGCTGACTGCAGATCATGGACATGGTGATGTCTTCCATGGGGCTGCGGCAGACACTGCCCCAGGTCCCATTGTAGAAAACTTCCAGCCACCCAGCACACTGCTGGTCCTCGCTGACCATCCTGAGGGCCAGGAACTCTAAGATTGAGAGGGAGGAGACAGGACACAGTGAGCACCCCCACTCAGTCCTCTGGGTCTTCCTCTCTCCCCAGAAGTGTGAACACTCATCTCTGACTCAGCTGAGGAAGCAAATCCACTAGATGACCAGAGTGAAACCTGTCTCCTTCTTATCTGACTTTGTCCATCTGTGTCTGTCTTTCTAAATATTTCTACCACTGTGATGTAGTGAATATAAACTGAGGAAGACCAACCTGGACACCTGCAGGGAGTGGAAGCTGACTCCTGCTTCCTGACAAAATATCTAAAAGAGTGTATGAAAGGGGTGTGATGTGCACAGTGTGGAGGCAGATGGAATAATGGACTGTGTCCTTATCTGGCAAAGGGGACTTTAGAGATGTGATTAAGATAAGGACCTTGAGATCACCCTGAAATATGATGGATTAACCACCTGCTGCTGCTAAGTCGCTTCAGTCGTGTCTGACTCTGTGCAACCCCATAGACGGCAGCCCACCAGGCTCCTCCATCCCTGGGATTCTCCAAGCAAGAATACTAGAGTGGGTTGCCATTTCCTTCTCCAATGCATGAAAGTGAAGTCGCTCAGTCATGTCCAACTCATAGGGACCCCATGGACTGCAGCCTACCAGGCTCCTCCATCCATGGGATTTTCCAGGCAAGAGTACTGGAGTGGGTTGCCATTGCCTTCTCCCACCTGAGCACGGTCTAATCACAATCTTAGACTCACTATCCTTTAGAGTGGAATACTTTTCCTCATTCTGGTTAGAGAGAGATGTGAATATGTATAACAGTTAGAGAGGTGGAGCATTGCTGGTATGATGATGAACAGAAGGGGGTTATGACTGAAGGGAGGCAGGCAGTTTTTAGAAGCTTGAAAAGACAACAAACAGATTCTTTCCCAGAGGCTCAGAGGTGATGTGACCCTACTGAAACCTTGATTCCCATCCAGTGAGATTCCTGCTGGACATCTAAGCTACAGAAGTGTAAGGAAGTAAATGTGTTGTTTTAAAACATTGCTGCTGCTGCTAAGTCACTTCAGTCGTGTCCGACTTTGTGCGACCCCATAGACGGCAACCCACTAGACTCCTCTGTCCCTGGGATTCTCCAGGCAAGAATACTGAAGTGGATTGCCATTTCCTTCTCCAATGCATGAAAGTGAAAAGTGAAAGTGAAGTCGCTCAGTCATGTCTGACTCTTAGCGATGCCATGGACTGCAGCCTACCAGGCTCCTCCGTCCATGGAATTTCCAGGCAAGAGTACTGGAGTGGGTCGCCAGTGCCTATGTGGTAATTTGTTACCAAAAAAAAAAAAAAAAAAAAAAAAAAACTAGCACCTTGGCTTTAAGACTACTCTACCATATGTACCAGAAGAGTGAGCCCTGATTTCAAGAAAAACTGAGAAAAGGCTCTGCCAGCAAACACTACTGAGGAGAAAGGACCAGAATCTCAGCTGCTGCAGGATGCAGTGAAGGCACCTCATCTTCACGTCCGCTGGAAAGACGGGCTTCATGGGAGGAAGCCTCCTTCTCTGGTCCTTTCAGCATCTCTCCCTCAGGGTTCAGACCCCCGTCCTCCTGGGCCCTCCCCTCCCCTAGCCTGTGGACAGTGTGGAGTGCTGACCTGAGCAGATGACTCCGGCGTCCTCCTTGTGTCTGCAGTCGTGCCGCCCCCAGCCCCAGGAAGGGCACCTCCACACGTGGGACTCCTTTCCTGTGCAGTTCAGGTCGTCCAGCCAGATGGGCCCTGATCCTGCCCCGAAGTGAGCAGACCCCGTGGCGTTGAGGGCTTCTCCACAGCCCAGCTGCCTGCACACCACGCGGGCATCGTCCAGGTCCCAGCCGTCATCACAGATGGTGCCCCAGGAGCCCTGGTCAAGGATCTCCACTCTCCCGGCGCAGGGACCGCCCCCGTCCACCAGGCGGAGCTGTCTGCTGTCTGAGGAGAGAGAAATGGGACAATGAGGCATTGACCTGGGGAATGAATAGGGTCTTCTGTCCTGTGGAACCCTCACCTGAGCAGTAGGGGGCGCTGTCCTCTGAGGCTGCAGACCCTGCTTGTTCAGACACGGAGTCATTGCACTGGGGTAGCACCTGGGTGTGGTTTCCTGAAAAAAGAGCCATGATTAGAGGGTTGGGAGGGTTGAACAACAGCAAACAGTTAAGCAAAATAATTTTTAGGAGGGAAGGGGAGTTTGTGGGGAAATGGATACATGTATATATATGGCTGAGTCCCTGCCTCTTCACCTGAAACTGTAACAACATTGTTAATCGGCTAAACCCAATACAAAGTAAAAAGTTGAAAATAATAATAATAATAATGACCTAGTGATGGAGCTGAGATGAAAGCTGTAACATACCAGTAAAGTTACCATAATTTTAGTGTTCCCTTTCTCTATGAACAGCCCTGGTCCTGACAATGCCACGATTCCTGTTTTAAGCCAAGCTTTGCCCTAGGAATTAGTTAAATAAGTTGCTCTATCCTTAATCTACCCCTAAATAGAAGAAGCAAAACAAAATCCTTTCTGAAGGACTTGTACAATTTTTTATCTACAATGTTTTTGATTTTAAAAACACTTATATAAAAGAGATCTCATGGATAACAAGAGGGAAAAGAAACATTAAAATATTTCCCAGGGTATTTGGCTCTTAGAGGTACCTGTCAGAGAGTTTATTTTATTTATTAATTTTTATTTGAACATAATTGCTTTACAACATTGTAGTAGCTTCTGCTGTACAGCAAATTTAATATGTTATATATACATGTAAGGGTTTCTTAGGTGATTCAGCGGTAAAAAAAAAAAAATCTGCCTGCCAAATAGGAGACTGGGGTTCCATCCCTGGTTGGGAAGATCCTCTGGGGAAAGAAATGGCAACCCACTCCAGTATTCTTGCCTGGGAAATCCTATGGACAAAGGAGTGTCTCAGGATACAGTCCATGAGGTCACAAGAGTCAGACACAACTCAGCGACCAAACAACAATGACACACATATATATATCCCCTCTTTCTTGGATTTCCTTCCTATTTAGGTCACCACAGAGCACTGAGTAGAGTTCCCTGTGCTATACAATAGGTTATTATTTATTTATTTTATGTGTTCATTTCAGTAGCTCAGTAGTGTCTGACTCTTTGTGACCCCATGAACCACAGCACGCCAGGCCTCCCTGTCTATCACCAACTCCGGGAGTCCACCCAAACCCATGTCCATCAAGTCAATGAAGCCATCCAACCATCTCATCCTCTGTCGTCCCCTTCTCCTCCTGCCCTCAATCTTTCCCAGCATCAGTGTCTTCACCAATGACTCAGCTCTTTGCATCAGGCAGCCAAAGTATTGGAGCTTCAGCTTCAACATCAGTCCTTTCAGTGAATACCCAGGACTGATTTCCTTTAGCATGGACTGGTTGGATCTCTTTGCAGTCCAAGGGACTCTCAAGCATCTTCTCCAACACCACAGTTCAAAAGCATCAATTTTTTGGTGTTCAGCTTTCTTTATAGTCCAACTCTCACATCCATACATGATCACTGGAAAAACCATAGCTTTGACTAGATAGACCTTTGTTGGCAAAATTTATGTGTGTGTGCATGCTAAGTCACTTCACTCATGTCTGACTCTGTGACACTATGGATTGTAGCCCATCAGGCTCCATGTCTACGGGATTCTCCAGGCAATATCTATTTTATACTTAGTATCAATAGTGTAGGGCTTCTGAGTCTGGTGGCTGAGGCAGTAAAGAATCCGCCTGCAACGCAAGAGACCTGGGTTTGATCCTTGGGTTGCGAAGATCCCTGGAGGAGGGTATGGCAACCCACTGCAAAATTCTTTCCTTGGAGAATACCCATGGACAGAGGAGCCTGGCGGGCTACAGTCCATGGGGTTGCAGAGTCGGATATAACTAAGTGCACAGCACAGCACGTCAATAGTGTCTATATGTCTTATATGTCAATCCCAATGTCCCAGTTCATCCCACTCTTCATTTCCCCGCTTAGTATCCATATAATGTTCTCTAGGTTGGTGTCTCTATTTCTGCTTTGCAGTAAGTTCATCTCTACCATTTTTCTAGATTCCACATATAAGTGATGTTATACAGTATTTGTTTTTCTCTTTCTGATTTACTTCATTCTACATAAAAATCCTATTTCAAATCGTAAAAGATGATGCTGTGAAAGTGCTACACTCAATTTGCCAGCAAATTTGGAAAACTCAGCAGTGGCCACAGGACTGGAAAAGGTCACTTTTCATCCCAATCCCAAAGAAAGACAATGCCAATGAATGCTCAAACTATCTCACAATTGCAGTCATCTCACTAACAAAGTAATGCTCAAAATTCTCCAAGCCAGGCTTCAGCAATATGTGAACCGTGAAATTCCAGATGTTCAAGCTGGTTTAGAAAAGGCAGAGGAACCAGAGAACAAGTTGCCAACATCTGCTGGATCACTGAAAAAGCAAGAGAGTTGCAGAAAAACATCTATTTCTGCTTTATTGGCTATGCCAAAGCCTTTGATTGTGTGCATTACAATAAACTGTGGAAAATTCTAAAAGAGATGGGAATACCAGACCACCTGACCTGCCTCTTGAGAAATCTGTATGCAGGTCAGGAAGCAACAGTTAGAACTGGACATGGAACAACAGACTGGCACCAAACAGGAAAAGGAGTACGTCAAGGCTGTATATTGTCACCCTGCTTATTTAACTTATATGCAGAGTACATTATGAGAAGCGCTGGGCTGGATGAAGCACAAGCGGGATTCCAGATTGTTGGGAGAAATATCAGTAACCTGAGATATGGAGATGATACCACCCTTATGGCAGAAAGTGAAGAGGAACAAAAGAGCCTCTTTGTGAAAGTGAAAGAGGAGAGTTAAAAAGTTGGCTTAAAGCTCAACATTCAGAAAACAAAGATCATGGCATCTAATCCCATCACTTCATGGGAAATAGATGGGGAAACAGTGGCTGACTTTATTTTTTTGAGCTCCAGAATCGCTGTAGATGATGACTGCTGCCATGAAATTAAAAGACACTTACTCCTTGGAAGAAAAGTTATGACCAACCTAGATAGCATATTAACAAGCAGAGACATTACTTTGCCAACAAAGGTCTATCTAGTCAAGGCTATGGCTTTTCCAATAGTCATGTATGGATATGAGAGTTGGACTATAAAGAAAGCTTAGCACCAAAGAATTGATGCTTTTGAACTGTGGTGTTGAAGAAGACTCTTTAGAGTCCCTTGTACCGCAAGGAGATCCAACCAGTCCTGAATGTTCATTGGAAGGACTGATGATGAAGCTGAAGCTCCAGTACTTTGGCCACCTGATGGTGTGAAAAACTGACTCATTTGAAAAGACCCTGATGCTGGGAAAAATTGAAGGCGAGAGGAGAAGGGGACAACAGAGGATTGGATGGTTGGATGGCATCACCAACTCAGGGTACATGAGTTTGAGTAATCTCTGGGAGTTGGTGATGGACAGGAAGCCCTCTTGTGCTACAGTCAATGGAGTCGCAAAGAGTCGGACATGACGAGTGAATGAACTAAACCGAATATAACAATCTCTAGATCTATCCATGTCTCTGCAAATTTCACAACTTTATTATTTTATGGCTGAGTAATATTCCATTTTATATATGTACAACATCTTCTCTATCCATTATTCCTGTGAGAGACATTTAGGTTGCTTCCATGTCCTGGATGTTATAAATAGTGCTGCAGTGAACATTAGGTTGAATGTGTCTTTTTGAATGATGATTCTCTCCAGATATGTGCCCAGGAGTGGGATTGCTGAGTCATACGATACTTCTATTTTTAGTTTTTTGAGGAACCTCCATACTGTTCTCCATAGTACTTGTGCCAATTTACATAACCATATGTAGGAGGATTCCCTTTTCTGCACATTCTCTCCAGCATTTATTGTTTGTAGATTTTTTAATGATAGACATTCTGACTGGTGTGAAGTAATACCTGACTGCAGTTTTGCATCTTTCTAGTAATTAGTGATGTTGAACATCTTTTCATGTATTTGTTAGCCATCTGTATGTCTGGAGAAATGTCTGTTTAGGTCTTTTTCCCATTTTTCAATTGGGTGGTTTGGTTTATTGATATTGAGTTGTTTGTGCATTTTGAAGATTTGTCGCTTGTTAGTTGTTTCATTTTAGTTGCAAATATTTTCTCCCATTCTGACAGTTGTCTTTTTGTTCTGTTTATGGTTTCCTTTGCTATGCAAAACCTTTTAAGTTTAATCGGGTCCTATTTGTTTATTTTTGCTTTTATTTTCTTCACTCTAGAAGGTTGGTCAAAAAAGATCTTGTTGCAATTTATGTCAAAGAATCTTCTGCCTATGTTTTCTTCTAAGAGTTTTATAGTCTGACAGAGAATTTAAATAGCCATGATTAAAGTGCACAAAAAATGAACTAACAAGATGTGTGTCTTGGCAGAGAAATGATAACAAAAACAAATGAAAATTCTACAGCTGAAAAAGTTAACAGTTGAAATTAAGAACTAGATAATGAGTCTATCAGCACATTAGATCAATATAAAGTAGAAATAGTAAAATGAAAGATGAGAGGATACATATTCCTCTGTATAGAAAAGCTGGTTATATGGTAAGTGCCTGGTTAACAATACTGCATAACAAGTTTCCCCCAAAACTTAGCAGTTGAAGAAATTTTTTTTTTTAAATTTTGATCATAATTTCCTGATCAGTAATTTGGGAAAGACTCAACTTGGCAGTTCTATCTTTGGGGTCTCTCATGTGGTTGCACTTAGTTGTTATCTGGGGCTGATATCTCTAAAGGTTTGATTGAACTGTGGTTCTGTAAGGAAATTCCCTGAAGTTTTTTTTGTTGGGAGGAGGAGGGATAAAGGAGCAGCCTGTCTGCAACTTAATCCAGAAAGATTTTACATACTCAGGGGGAAAATGGGGCAGGAGAGGGACAAAGAAGGAGAGAGAGGGAAAGCCAGAGAAAGACAGAGAAAACTAGAGTGAGAGAGATAGAGAGCAAGAAAAGAAAGAAAGAAGAATTAAAGCAAAATACTAACTTAACATTTGGGGAATCCAGATAAATTTCAAAGAGAATTCATTCCTAGAAAACCTTCACTAAAGGAAATACTAGTAACATCAAACCCATAAAATGCCTAGGAGAAAACCTAGGTAAAGATGTGCAAAACATCTGAGAGAAATTCAAGACTGAACTGAATGAAGGGATATATTTTGCCAATGAATTGGGAAACTCAATGTTGTCAAAATAAATCATTCTCAAATTTATATACAGATTAAAGCTAACCTCAATAAAATTCCCTGATGCTTTTGTGTGTGTGGAACATGACAAGATGATTCAAAATTTATGTTGTTGTTCAGTCACTCAGTCATGTCTGACTCTTTGCAACTCCATGGGCTGCAGCATGCCAGGCTTTCCTATCCATCACCAACTCCCAGCATTTACCCAAACTCATGTCCATTGAGTCAGTTATGCCATCCAACTATCTCATCTTCTGTTGTCCCCTTCTCCTCCTGCCTTCAATCTTTCCAAGCATCAGGGTATTTTCTAATGAGTCAGCTGTTTACATCAGGTGGCAAAGTATTGGAGCTTCACCTCAAAAATGTATACAAAATACAAAAACCAAGAATGACCGAGGCAGTTAGGAAGAACAGCAACAACTGGTGCACTGAGATGACCCAGAGGGATGGTACGGGGAAGGAGGAGGGAAGGGGGTTCAGGATGGGGAACACATGTATACCTGTGGTGGATTCATGTTAATGTATGGCAAAACCAATACAATTTGTAAAGTAATTAACCTCTAATTAAAATAAATAAATTTATATTTTAAAAATAAATAAAGAAAATCCAACAATCCTAAAAAAAAAAATAAATAAAGTTACCCAGACTTACTATGTGTGCTTAGTCACTCAGTCATTTCCAATTCTTTGTGACCCAATGGATTATAGCCCACCAAGCTCCTCTCTCCATGGGGACTCTCCAGGCAAGAATACTGGAGTGGGTTGCTGTGCACTTCTCTAGGGGATCTTCCCAACCCTGGGATCAAACCCAGATCTCCCACCTTGCAGACAGATTCTTTACCATCTGAGCCACCAGGGAAGGTTCAAGACTTACTGTAAAATTACAATAATTAAGAAAATGTGGTACAGGTGAAAGGATAGACAAATGATATAGTGGAACAGAATAGAAAGTCTAAAAGAAGTGTTCAGACATATGTGCCATTTTGTTTATCACAAAGGTGGCACTGCAGTATGGAATAGTCTTTCCAGAAAAAGATTCTGAGTCAACTGGATGCCCATGTGAAAACTTGACACTTGACCCTTATCCTACACAGTTATCAATCCTAGAAGCACTGTATGATTACATGCAAAAGAAAAGTAATTATGCTTCTGTGAGATACTCTCAGAGAACATTTTTGTGATTTTGGAGTAGACAAAGTTCTTTCTAGGAGGATGTAAGGAGCTCTATGGACTGGAACAAAGGAGTGGTTTAAAGCTGAGACAGGAGTACATCAAGCCTGTGTATTGTCACCCTGATAATTTAATTTCTATGCAGAACACATCATGTGAAATGCCGGGATGGATGAAGCACAAGCTGAAGTCAAGATTGCTGGGAGACATATCAATAACCTCAGATATTCAGATGACACCACCCTATGGCACAAAGTGAAGAGGAACTAAAGAGCCTCTTGGTGAAGGCAAAAGGTGAGTGAAAATGTTGGCTTAAAACTCAACGTTCAGAAAAGGAAGATCATGGCATCTGGTCCCATCACTTCATGGCAAATAGATGGGGAAACAATGAAAACAGTGACAGTCTTTAGTTTCTTGGACTCAAAAATCACTGCAAATAATGACTGCAGCCATGAAATTAAAAGATGCTTGCTCCTTGGAAGAAAAGCTATGACAAACCTAGATAGAATATTAAAAAGCAGAGATGTTACTTTGCCAACAAAGGTCCAACAAAGCTATAGTTTTTCCAGGAGTTATGTATGGATGTGAGAGTTGGACCATAAAAAAAAGCTGAGCACTGAAGAATTGATGCTTGTGAACTGTGGTGTTGGAGAAGACTTTTGAGAGTCCCTTGGACTTCAAGGATATTAAACCAGTCAATCTTAAAGGAAATCAGTCCTGAGTATTCATTGGAAGGACTGATGCTGAAGTTGAAGCTCTAATACTTTGGCCACATGATGGGAAGAACTGACTCATTGGAAAACACCCTGATGCTGAAAAATACTGAAGGCAGAAGGAGAAGGCAATGACAGAGGATGACATGATTGGGTGGTATCACCAATTCAATGGATATGGGGTTGAGCAAGCTGTGGGAGATGATGAAGGACAGGGAAGATTGATGTACTGCAGTCCATGGAATTGCAAAGAGTTGGACATGACTGAATGACTGAACTGAACTGACTGACTGAAGGAGCACTATGCTATGCTATGCTATGCTAAGTCACTTCAGTCGTGTCCAACTCTGTGTACATTAAAAAAGGTGAATGAATTAACTTAAGATGAGTAACTTGGCTCATTGAAGCACACCATAGCATTAAGAAAATAAAAATATAAAACAGAATTCAACACACAAAAAACATAATAAATATTTATTCCAAAAGTCATCATCATGATAACTTGCACCACTGTAATTGTAATAGTCAAAACTTGGCAACAAACTCAAATTTCTGCCACTAGTTGAATGGATCAATGCATGGTCATGTGAGCATTCAAAGGACTACTCTATAGTAATAAAATTGAATACAATGTTGCCATAAACAACATTATGAGTGGGAAATTAGACACAAAAGAAAATGTTCTGTATGGTTATACATAAAGTTCAAAATGTGACAAAATATTCTATGGCAGTACAAGTCTTAGGTAAGCAATCTTCCCTGGAGAGGAGGAGGACACAGCTATTGGAAGGCAATAGTGATTCTGTGGTGCAGTGAATGTTCTTTGTAGATCTAGGTTGGGGAACATGACCTAGGTGTACACTTGTTGTTTGTACCTTGTTCTCTATTATTATCCTTAAATAATCATGTTTCATAAAAATATTATTCATCTAAGCATTTCTTTCCCTGACATAGCACTTCTTAGCATTTCTTAGCACTTATTTCCCCTGAAAAAAAATGAGTGAACAATGAGAAGGTTATGAAGCAGGACCTTATGGAGCCTTCTCAGGACAGACCACCCTCATGTCCTGCACCTGCTTCTGTCTGTAGAAAAGCCTTAGCCAAAGAATAAATTTAATCACATAGATGAAAAATTTTCAGAAACAAAGGAAAACAGTCAAATAGGATAAAATAATAATAGTTTAGCCCTAAACAAAGTCAAGGATTTTTAGTTCCTCCTCATGGGCTATAGCTAACATTCTGAGCCATATCCTTTGAGCTGTTTTTCAGATGCTGAAATCCCAACCAGGTGGTAGAAGTAAATTACATGATGACCAGACTAGTGGGGTGCCAGTTCCTTCTCCAGGGGATCTTCCCAACCCAGGGATCAAACCCGAGTCTCTTGCATTGCAAGCAGATTCTTTACCATCTGAGTCAACAGGGAAGCCCTTCTTCATCTTATACAATTCCAAGATCGGCCTCAAGGAAATAGGAACAAACCAACACTAGAACTGATGATTAACTGCAATTCAAACAATAAAGGTGACACTGATCAGACCTATTTCAAGATGACTGTTGGAGCTAGCTGTGCTATTCGGCAGGTAATCTGTCCCCTACCTCCACCTGTGCACTCCCGAAATTCCCTTTTAAAAACTCTTGTCCCTGATCAGCAAGGGGGAGCTGGTTCTTTGGTACATTAGTCCTCTGTCTCCCCAGAACTGCTGGTTTTCTCAATAAAGCTATCTTTAATTTTACCACATGCTAATCTTTCAGTATTGGATTCTTGAGTAATGAGCAGCTGAAACCTGAGTTCAATAATTTCACTACAGAATATCTTCCTTTTAAAGGCTGTTTTCCCTTAGTCTCTGCTCTGGGGACATTTCACCCCAGGAGCATCCTAACTACAGTAGCCCTTCCCTGTCTTACCTGAGCAGATCACAGAGGCTGTGTTGCCATGAGAACAGTCAGGAACACCCAGGGCAGTCACAGGGCATTTCCACAGGAAGGACTCAGTCCCTGAGCAGTGAAATCGGGCTTTCCAGAGTTGAGCACTTCCTTCTGCTCCATTTGGGGTGGAGATGGCAACTCCACAGCCGAGCTGACGACAGACAACATTGGCATTGGCCAGACTCCAGTGGGAGGCACAGAGCGCTCTCCATTGTCCAGAAATCTTCATCTCCACCTGCCCCTCACACTGAGAGGTGCCATTTTTCATGAGCCGGACGTCTGTGTACACTGATAGAAAAAGACAGGATTTCAGCACAATCTGATTTCTTTTTTAGCTTGAACTGAGTGTACATGGAGGTTAAGTCCTGATGTGCATCTCACCTGAACAGACAACCTGAGCAGCTCCACTGTGGTGACACGTGCCCCCTGGACAGGGCACTCTGGGGCATGACCAGAGCTTAGGCTCCTCCCCCTCACACCTGAACTCTTCAGCCCAGACCCGGCCATCGGACTCTCTGAATGGCACGTGTCCCAGAACAGACACAGCCTTGCCACATCCGAGCTCAGCACAGATGACCTGGGCAGTGGGGAGTGTGAAGTTTCCATCAAACACTGGGGTCCAGGCTTCTCCAGAATGCACTTCTACTCGCCCTGAGCAAGGTCCATTCCCTCCAGCCAGACGCACAAATCCTGAGAAACAAAGAACAACAAACGCAGTGAGTGTTCATGAACCTGGCTTGAGAATTGGAAACAACATTCACAGGAATCAGATGGTATGAAAGCTTTTCTTTCCAAGAGTGGAATAAGAGGGGATTAGAAGAGAGAATCTGACTGTCATTGTCAAACTGCATTTTCACAAGTTTCTGAAGAGATATCCAGAAAGATTGAAGGATCAATTCGGAATGGCTGAATCCTGAAACTATATATTGGTTAGGAATGTTAATTCCTATCTGGGGCATGGAAACTACAGTGCCCAAAGAAACTGCACAGTGGTAGTCATTCAAACGTGGGTGCAGAGCTGAAGTGAGAGTGAAAAAGGTCCATGGGGTTCAAGAGATTAGAGGCCTAAGAGCCAGAGAAGTTTAGAAGTTTAGAGGACCATCCTGAGATTTCTGGGGCTAAACTTCTGGCCAGTATTCTCTCAGAGCCAATATCCAAGTCACTGAGGACAGGGAATATCACATGGGCTGGATCTGAGTGCAGGAATTATAATCTAATTGTGAAAGAAGTTGTCCACAGGTAAGTTTAGAAAGGACAAAAGCTCAGAGAGTCATAGGAGAGGGAGGGAATGGTCCTAGCCATCTTTCTTAAAAACCTAGGATTTATCAAGGCACCTGAGAGAAAGTGAGGTCTCAGTGGGATTATGCAAGACAAATGAGTTAGTTGATTACTTCATACTAGACATGAGATTCTCAGCAAATGTGAAACAGTAATGATAATTTAATGTATTCTAACCTTATCTATATGCTAACTGCATATGCCTTTCCTATTTGGATTTCTGAGATAAGCCAGGAAGCTATAAAAAAGGAGAATGAGAGGAAGAGAGCAGACAGCAAACAACACATATATGCTTTCAGTTCAGTTCAGTTCAGTCGCTCAGTCGTGTCCAACTCTTTGTGACCCCATGAATTGCAGCACGCCAGGCCTCCCTGTCCATCACCAACTCCCAGAGTTCACCCAGACTCACGTCCATCGAGTCAGTGATGCCATCCAGCCATCTCATCCTCTGTCATCCCCTTCTCCTCCTGCCCCCAATCCCTCCCAGCATCAGGGTCTTTTCCAATGAGTCAACTCTTCGCATGAGGTGGCCAACATATTGGAGTTTCAGCCTCAGCATCAGGCCTTCCAATGAACACCCAGGACTGGTGTGTCCAAGGGACTCACAAGAGTCTTCTCCAGCACCACAGTTCAAAAGCATCAATTTTTCAGCACTCAGCTTTCTTCACAGTCCAACTCTTACATCCATACATGACCATTAGAAAAACCATAGCCTTGACTAGGTGGACCTTTGTTGACAAAGTAATATCTCTGCTTTTTAATATGCTGTCTAGGTTGGTTACTAGGTTGCTGTCTAGGAAGGTTATTTTCCTTCCAAGGAGTAAGTGACTTTTAATATATACTTTAGAGATTTCTAAACTGCAAAAGCCTCAATAGGAATGAAACATAGAAAGATTTGGGAGGCGGGGGGAAGACTCGTTCAACAAGATTTTAACACTTTTTATCCCCTGTGCTCCTCCCATTTGCCACATAACCCTGCTACCCTTTCCCACTTCTCCCAATGCAGAAAAGAAAAAAGAAAAAAAAAAAAACAAGCTTAAGAGCTACAAATAAATGGAAAGGAGACTCCAAAAGGAAAGAACTTCTGTAAGGGAGTGAGGTGGAGTGAGTGGCAGGTTAAACAGGGAGTGGATGACCTATGAGGGAGAGACCAAAGAAAAGACTGATGATAATGATTTCATCCTTCAGAGCCCATATTTTCGACAGAGAAAAGGTAATCCAATAGAGGAAAACCTGCACATCATAAAGAACAACTTTTTAAATAATCTTCCTGGTTTCTGAGTGTGCTCATGATTATTTATGTACATAGTGGAATTTCTTCTGGTGAAGGACTCTGATTGCATACATTTGTGAACTTTGAAGTCTCAAAAAGAATGATGTAACAAAATAAAAATCTACTTAGAGAGCAAGTGGAGAAGGCAATGGCAACCGACTCCAGTGTTCTTGCCTGGAGAATCCCAGGGATGGTGGAGCCTGGTGGGCTGCCATCTCTGGGGTCGCACAGAGTTAGAGATGACTGAAGCAACTTAGCAGAAGCAGCAGCAGCATAGAGAGCAGGAGAGAACAGAAAAGGCACTGCAGAAATTAAAGAATTGAAGGATTAGCTTGACCACTCATACAAGATAGCATATTCAAAAGCACAGACATTACTTTGCCAACAAAATTCCATCTAGTCAAGGCTATGGTTTTTCCAGTGGTCGTGTATGGATCTGAGAGAAGGACTATGAAGAAAGGTGAGCACCAAAGAATTGATGCTTTTGAACTGTGGTGTTGGAGAAGACACTTGAAAGTCCCTTGGACTGTAAGGAGGTCCAACCAGTCCATTCTGAAGGAGATCAGCCCTGGGATTTCTTTGGAAGGAATGATGCTAAAGCTGAAACTCCAGTACTTTGGCCACCTCATGCAAAGAGTTGACTCATTGGAAAAGACTCTGATGCTAGGAGGGATTGAGGGCAGGAGGAGAAGGGGACGACAGAGGATGAGATGGCTGGATGGCATCACCAACTCAATGGATGTGAGTCTGAGTGACCTCCAGGAGTTGGTGATGGACAGGGAGGCCTGGTGTGCTGCAATTCATGGGGTTGTAAAGAGTCAGACATGACTGAAAGACTGAACTGAACTGAGCTAATGTGAATGAGTAAAGATATTAAATATAATTAAGATATATCCTTGTCTGGTCTCTTGCTGTGTAGACATCTTGTGTCCTTGGGCACACATAGCATCTTCCACACCACACCTGGACCTTCAGTGCTGCTCAGAGAACTTCACAGTTGCCTTCATCAGTTCATCAGCTCCCATTGCCATTCCCCTTCCTCCCAGCTACTATAAAACCTGTTCCACCTTCTTCAAAAATTACATTTGTCCTCTTGCTCCAAAAAAGCCCCCAAACACAAGTCTTTTATATCATTGAAATCATCAAATATAAACTACATAATCTCTTATCATAAAACAGAGAAATTCATATTTTATTACCTCCACCTTTGACCTGCCAGTGCATGGCTAAGTGTTCCTCCAAAGTTTGCATTTATACAAATATCTTAAAGGAAAATCAGTGAGAGATACTTTTCTAGTAACAGTGAAAGAATATATGTCTCGGAGCATTTCATTCGCAGTTCTCTAGTTCTACGATCAAAGAACTATGAACATTTACTACTAAATTTGCAAAGGAAACTTGAAATCTGCCACAAATCCATAAGACTCTCTGATTTGTTAAATAATACCCCTTTAAGGATCATCTCTATATATGTAAATGATATCCTTCTATAGTAAGAGTAACCTCCACTCCTACTAGCCTAGTGCAAAATAATGTCTCACATTTTTTGTACAGAAACAACTCCACTCAGGAAAGTACATCTTCATTTTTGTCCCTCCTTCTCATAGCCCCCCTGTGCAAAGAGAATGTGTAGGTGGCAGTTAGCAAATGTTTCACTCCTACAAGAAGTGAATTATGAAAAAAAAAATTATGAGGATTTATTTTAATTGGGAGAATGAATAAAGCTATTTTAGAGTCAGGTAAGTCCACTGGACACGAAAAGAATAGCAGAGATTTATAAAAGGAAAGTATATGACACTCATCACTCATAGGCACAGTGTACTCAGGGAGGATGGGTAGGCGTCTCAGTCCTCTCTAGCCCACCTATCTCCCATTGCCCTGCTGATCAGACACCAGCTTTCTTGGAACTTTCCATTTTCTCAGCCTGTGGACAAAGAAATGACCATACCTGAGCAGATGACTCCTGCATCTTCTCGATGATCGCAGTTGTGTTGCTGCCATCCCGAGGTAGGGCACCTCCACACTTGGGACTCCTCTCCTCTGCAGTTCACTTCATCCAGCCAGATGGGCCCTGATCCCATCCCGAAGAAGGAAAAGATAGTGGCGTCCAGGGCTTCTCCACAGCCCAGCTGCCTGCACACCACACGGGCATCTTCCAGGTCCCAGCTGTCATCACAGATGGTGCCCCAGGAGCCCTGGTCAAGGATCTCCACTCTCCCGGCGCAGGGACCGGCTCCGCCCACCAGGCGGATCTGTCTGCTGTCTGAGGAGAGAGAAATGGGACACCAGGTGTTGGGAAGGATTTTCTGTCCTGTGGGACCCCCACTTGAGCAGTAGGGGGCGCTCTCCTCTGAGGCTGCCGACCCTGCTGGTTCAGACATGGAGTCGTTACAATGGGGCAGCAGCTGGGTCTGGTTTTTTTATACCGGTGGCAAGAGAATAATAAGGTTGAAAAATAGGAAGAAAATGAAACAGGAAGTAAGTAAGCTGAAAACACTCCAGTGCCTAGTCTGAGACAGAAGGTGGTACAAGGTCCTATCAGAGTTAACATTCTGATCTGTATAGTTCTGCACAGCATCAGAGAAAAATTTACAGGAAATGTTAGTCTCTCTACCCAGAGCAGTTAAATGAGTTCAGAGTCACAGGAATGACCTGGGAGTTGGATGGATTCCTTTCAAAGCACACACATTTTGATGCCGTTGACCTAAGACTTAAAGGGGTTGATTAAAAGGAGTGGAGTCAGGAACTGGCCTTATCAGATGCCTCAGATAGCAGTCATGAATCCTCTACCATTAGAATCCTTCTCCTTGGTACAGTCTACAGTCATTCAGAACTGAAAAACAAATGGATTCTGTGATATCTTGGTTTCAGTTCTGTTCAGTCACTCATTCGTGTCCTACTCTTTGCGACCCAATGAATTGCAGCATGCCAGGCCTCCCTGTCCATCACCAACTCCTGGATTTCACTCAGACTCACGTCCATCGAGTCAGTGATGCCATCCAGCCATTTCATCCTCTGTCGTCCCCTTCTCCTCCTTCCCCCAATCCCTCCCAGCATCAGAGTCTTTTCCAATGAGTCAACTCTTCGCATGAGGTGGCCAAAGTATCTTGGTTTACTCCAGAATATTTCACTTGTGGTTCTAAGCTTCAGACTTCAGATCTGGATACTTACTTTCAAAGAATGTGATCTCTTTGAGTAGACCGAACAACTTTGCCTGAGAGAAAACGTCATGGAACATTGGCAATGGCCAGATTCCACTGGGAATCATAGAATGTTGCTTCTTCTCCCAAAAAATATAATCCCTCCTTGGACTTTGTGTCAAGAATCTCTGTTATTCGAATTTTGGAATTATGCAGTCTTTAGGGGTAAATAGTGTTTATGTTTGCTTAGTCACTTCAGTCATGTTCAACTCTTTAAGACCCTATGAACTGTAGCCCACCAGGCTCCTCTGCCCATGGGATTCTCCAGGAAAGAATACTGGAGTACGTTGTCATGCCCTCCTCCAGGGGATCTTCCTGACCCAGCGATCTAACCAGTGTCTCCTGCATTGCAGGTGGATCCTTTACAGCTGAGCCACCGGCAAAGTTCTTCTAGTTCTATCACTGAGCAGAAACAGGTCATATTCCTGCAAGCCCTTGAACAAATAACATTAACAAGCTCACTGTGTTCTCCTCTCCTTTTATACATAAAAGTGATGTAAAGGAAGGTTAAAGAATGTCTGTCAATGTTGCACTTTAAGTATATGATGAAGTAGAGAATTAAACCTAAAATTTTCCACTTCCATGGAGAATGGAGGAGTTCACAACAGGCCAGTGTGTTTTGCTGGGTCTTGCTGGACACGACTTAAAAAGCTGAAAAATGTTTTTTAAGAAACAGTAAGTGTTACTTTGCCAACAAAGGTCCGTCTAGTCAAGGCTACGGTTTTTCCAGTGGTCATGTATGGGCATGAAAGTTGGACTGTGAAGAAAGCTGAGCACCGAAGAATTGATGCTTTTGAAGTGTGGTATTGGAGAGGACTCTTGAGAGTCCCTTGGACTGCAAGGAGGTCCTTCTGAAGGAGATCAGTCCTGGGTGTTCTTTGGAAGGAATGATGCTAAAGCTGAAACTCCAGTACTTTGGCCACCTCATGCAAAGAGTTGACTCATTGGAAAAGACCCTGATGCTGGGAGGCATTGGGGGCAGGAGGAAAAGGGGATGACAGAGGATGAGATGGCTGGATGGCATCACCGACTCGATGGACATGAGTCTGAGTGTACTCCAGGAGTTGGTGATGGACAGGGAGGCCTGGTGTGCTGCAATTCACCGGGGTCGCAAAGAGTCAGACACAACTGAGCAACTGAACTGAACTGAAATGTATTCAACATTTGTTGACAAAACATGGACTAAATATGCTAAATTTCTAAAGAGTGGAGGTTATTTCAATGTTAGCCAAGGATCTATAGCTTCTTTTCCCCTGGGAATTTGCTGATTCATTGCATAATTTGATGATTCTGAATCTGGGCTTGGGCAAGCAGAGGACCACAGTTGTGACAGGAAGCCAGCATAATTTGGGAGTTACCTGGTGCTGGAGTGACAAAATTAGAGTCTTGAGGGCCTCTCTCACACAGCACGTTTTCTCCTCAAATATCTGCCCAGTATATAAGCTGTGAAGGACAGGAGGCTAAAGAACTATATAAAAAGACTTGGAAATCAGAGTCTTTCTCATTCTCTTGGGTACTGAGCTACCAAAGAATCCAGGCTCTGAACTGAAATCTCTGAAATCCCCTGTTATAGGGACAGAAAAATCAGAGGTGGACTGAGTGCTACCAAAATTGCAACCAACCCACACTTATTACAGCTCAGTTTTAGGTTATATTTAGATGATTGAGTGATATACACCCCTTCCCCCATCTGCCTAGGAAAACAAAGGGTAAATCCTTTCAGGTATTAGAAAATGTATCAGGAGTATTTTACTTTTTCATATATAATTTATAGCATTCAATAAAAAATGACATGACATTTGACAAGTTAGGATAACATGACAAATGACCAAACTGAAAAAAAGAGATAAGAGAATGCAGAGACACACATGATAGAAATGCATAAGGATTTTAACTACGATCAATGTATTTAGGGAAAAAGAGAGGAGGGGAGAATATATAGGTAAAAAGATGAAAAAATTAACAAATAATCATAAACAAATAAAAATAGCAATAGAACCTTTGCCAACCTAAAATAAAATATCCAGGATTAAAAAGGAAATGAATAAGTCAAACAAATTTTAGATAGAACTTAGAATATAGTGATTTAGAGGAGTCCTAAAGATGAGAGATGAGAAGGAAAATAAAGAGTAGGAGAGGGAGAAGAGATACACAGACAGAGAGGCAGAAATACAGAAGGCATATTTGAAGATATAATAATACAGAATTTTTAATATAAACAAAAGAGTATGAAAACCCCCACTCCTAGTAAAGCTGCTGAAAATCAAAAGGAAAAGGGAAAATCTGAAATAATAACAGATTTATTTAATACTAAAGGAAGGGGAAAAAGGGAAAGAAAAAGGAACATAAAGCATGTGGATCAATTAAAAACAAATGGCAGATACCAGCACATCAATATCAGTAATTGCATTTACAGTGAGTGGATTAATATTAAAACAAAACTGATGCAAATGTTACTTGCAAAACGATCACCTTATATTATGAAAACAAAGAAAAGTTGAAAGTAAAATGATGGAAAAAATGTACTAACTATAAGAAAACTGGAGTAGCTTTATCAATGTCCCAGAAAGTAGACTTTAAGAAAAGATACACTAATTGACAATAGTGCTGAGAGAGGGCATCAGAGGGCAGACAGACTGAAACCACAATCACAGAAAACTAGCCAATCTGATGACATGGACCACAGCCTTGTCTAACTCAATGAAACTAAGCCATGCCATGTAGGGCCAACCAAGATGGACAGGTCATGGTGGAGAGTTCTGACAAAATGTGGTCCACTGGAGAAGGGAATGGCAAACCACTGAAGTATTCTTGCCCTGAAAAACCCCATGAACAGTATAAAAAGGCAAAAAGATAGTAGGTGCCCCATATGCTACTGGAGATCAGTGGAGAAATAACTCCAGAAAGAATGAAGGTAGGGAGCCAAGGCAAAAACAACACCCAGTCGTAGATGTGACTGGTGATAGAAGCAATGTCCAATGGTGTAAGGAGCAATATTTCATAGGAAGCTGGAATGTTCTGTCCATGAATGAAGGGAAATTGAAAGTGGTCAAACAGGAGATGGCAACAGTGAACGTCAACATTCTAGAAATCGGTGAACTAAAATGGACTGGAATAGGTGAATTTAACTGATATGACCATTATATCTACTACTGTGGGCAGGAATAACTGAGAAGAAATGGAATAACCATCATACTCAACAAAAGAGTCTGAAATGCAGTACTTGCATGCAGTCTCAAAAACAACAGAATGATCTCTCTGTTCACTTCCAAGGCAAACCATTCAATATCATGGTAATCCAAGTCTATGCCCCAACCAGTAATGCGGGAAAAGCTGAAGTTGAATGGTTCTATGAAGACCTACATGACTTTTTAGAACTAACACCCAAAAAAGATGTCCTTTTCATTATAGGGGACTGGAATGCAAAAGTAGGAAGTCAAGAAACACCTGGAGTAACAGGCAAATTTGACCTTGGAGTACAGAATGAAGCAGGGCAAAGACTAATAGAGTTTTGCCAAGAGAACACACTGATCATAGCAAACACCCTCTTCCAACAATAAAAGAGAAGACTCTACACATGGCCATCACCAGATGGTCAACACTGAAATCAGATTGATTATATTCTAAGTAGCCAAAGATGGAGATGCTCTATACAGGCAGCAAAAACAAGACCAGGAGCTGGCTGTGGCTCAGATCATGAACTCCTTATTGCCAAATTCAGACTTAAATTGAAGAAAGTGGGGAAAAACACTAGACCATTCAGGTATGACCTAAATCAAATCCCTTATGACTATACAGTGGAAGTGAGAAATAGATTTAAGGGCCTAGATCTGATAGATAGAGTGCCTGATGAACTATATACAGGAGACAGAAATAAAGACCATCCCCAAGAAAAAGAAATACAAAAAAAGCAAAATGGCTGTCTGAGGAGTCCTTACAAATAGGTGTGAAAAGAAGGGAAACAAAAAGCAAAGGAGAAAAGGAAAGATATACCCATGTGAATGCAGAGTTCTAAAGAATAGCAAGGAGAGATATGAAATCCTTCCTCAGTGATCAATGCAAAGAAATAGAGGAAAACAACAGAATGGGAAAGACTAGAGATCTCTTCAAGAAAATCAGAGATACCAAGGGAACATTTCATGCAAAGCTGGGGTCAATAAAAGAAAGAAATGGTATGGACCTAACAGAAGCAGAAGATATTAGGAAGAGGTGGCAAGAATACACAGAAGAACTGTACAAAAAAGAGCTTCACGACCCAGATAATCACGATGATGTGATCACTGACCTAGAGCCAGACATCCTGGAATGTGAAGTCAAGTGGGCCTTAGAAAACATCACTACGAACAAAGCTAGTGGAGGTGATGGAATTCCAGTTGAGCTATTCCAAATCCTGAAAGATGATGCTGTGAAAGTGCTGCACTCAATATGCCAGCAAGTTTGGAAAACTCAGCAGTGGCCACAGGACTGGAAAAGGTCAGTTTTCATTCCAATCCCAAAGAAAGGCAATGCCAAAGAATGCTCAAACTACCACACAATTGCACTCATCTCACACGCTAGTAAAGTAATGCTCAAAATTCTCCAAGCCAGGCTTCAGCAATATGTGAACCATGAACTTCCAGATGTTCAAGCTGGTTTTAGAAAAGGCAGAGCAACCAGAGATCAAATTGCCAATATCTGTTGGATCACCGAAAACGTAAGAGCATTCCAGGAAAACATTTATTTCTGCTTTATTGACTATGCCAAAGCCTTTGACTGTATGGATCACAATAAACTCTGGAAAATTCTGAAAGAGATGGGAATACCAGACCACCTGACCTGCCTCTTAAGAAACCTGTATGTAGGTCAGGAAGCAACAGTTAGAACTGGACATGGAACGACAGACTAGTTCCAAATAGGAATAGGAGTACCTCAAGGCTGTATATTGTCATCCTGCTTATTTAACTTATATGCAGAGTATATCATGAGAAACGCTGGACAGGAAGAAACACAAGCTGGAATCAAGATTGCTGGGAGAAATATCAATAACCTCAGATATGCCGATGACACCACCCTTATGGCATAAAGTGAAGAACTAAAGAGCTTCTTGATGAAGGTGAAAGAGGAGAGCAAAAAAGTTAGCTTAAAGCTCAACATTCAGGAAACTAAGATCATGGCATCCAGTCCCATCACTTCATGGCAAATAGATATGAAAACAGTGGAAACAGTGGCTGACTTTATTTTGGGTGCTCCAAAATCACTGCAGATGGTGACTGCAGCCATGAAATTAAAAGGCGCTTGCTCCTTGGAAGGAAAGTTATAACGAACCTAGACAGCATATTAAAAAGCAGAGACATTACTTTGCCAACAAAGGTCCATCTAGTCAGAAGCTATGGTTTTTCTAGTACTCATGTGTGGATGTGAGAGTTAGACTGTAAAGAAATCTGAGCAATGGAGAATTGATGCTTTTGAACTGTGGTGTTGGAGAAGACTCTTGAGAGTCCCTTGGACTGCAAGGAGATCCAACCAGTCCATCCTAAAGGAGATCAGTCCTGAGTGTTCACTGGAAGGACTGATGTTGAAGCTGAAACTCCAATATTTTGGCCACCTGATGTGAAGAGCTGACTCATTTCAAAAGACCCCGATGCTGAGAAAGATTGGGGGCAGAAGGAGAAGGGCATGACAGAGGATGAGACTGCTGCATGGCATCACTGACTCAATGGACATCAGTTTGGGTAAACTCTGGGAGTTAGTGGTGGACAGGGTGGCCTGGCTTGCTGCAGTGCATGGGGTCGCAAAGAGTCGGACACAACTGAGCAATTGAACTGAACTGAACTGAACACTAGTTGTATTAAAGAGAGAATTTTCATGATTATAATGAGGTGCACCCTTAATAAAGATATAGACAACAAAATTAAAGAAAGGTAACAGAACATAGCTTTGAAATATACTTGACAGAATGAAAAGAAGTAATAGGCAAAATCACAATCAAAATTGGGGAGTTTTACTGTATCTTTTTCAATAGCATACAGACCAGACATAGAAAAAACAAAGAATACAGTAGATGTACGACAAAATAATCAGCACATTTAACTATGTAACACATAGAGCAATGCACCCAACAATGCAAGAGTTCACATTACTGTAAATGCACCAGGAACAATTATCAAAAATGACCACATAATAGCACAAAATATTTCACTCGTTGAATTCATACAGAGTATTTACTCTGACCACAGTGGAATAAAATTAAGAATTAAAAAGAAAATATTTTCAGCCATCTCTATTTTGGGAAATTCAGCAACACCCTTCCAAAAAACACCTGAGTCTGGGAATAAATTTAAAATTTACCAAATATTGTGAATAATGATAATAAAAATACAATAATAATGATAACAAACACAAAATAATTATATTATCATAAATTCTTCTAATGAAACTCAAGTAGTGCCTAAGGGACATTTATACCCGAGATTTACAGAAGAGGAAAGACTGAAAGTGAAAAAACTGTAAGCTTCAATTAAGAAACTAGGAGGTGAGAAAACCTATAGAATATAGAATGTTGGGGTTAATTAAAAAAGGAACAATAATGAACGGAAGAGAAGGTAAGCATAAGGTAGAAAACAGAAAAAAACCCTTTATACATGGCTCATTCAAAATTAATGAAAACTGATTAATACCAATAAAGAGCAGAGAGTAAATGAACTTAACAAGACCAAGAATGAAAAGGGACATCACTATAAATCATACAGATTTTTTGGTCATAGTTTTTGTGTTGTTTTTTGTTTGTTTTTGGCTGTGCTGTGGCTCGTGGGATCTTAGTTTCCAGGTCAGGGATTGAACCTGGACCCATGACAGTGAAAGTCCAGAGATTTAACCCTCAGATTGCATAGCTTTATTAATAAAATTTATACATTTCATGTGGATAAGTACACAGAAAGTGTACATTTCTCCACAGCCTTGCAAACACTTAGGTGTCTTTAAAAAAAAAAAAAAAAAAAACAGTCATTCTGACATGTGTGAGATGATATCTTTCTGGTTTGGATTTACATTTCCCTGATGATTGACAATGTCAAGCATTTTTCATATACCCACTGGCCATTTGTGTGTCCTCTTTAGAGAAGTGTCTATTCAATCCCTTGGCCAATTTTTTAATTGAGTTATTAGGTTTGTTTTTTTTTTTTTTTTTTCTTGAGTTGCAGGAGATCCTTATTTGTTTGGAAATTAATACTTTATATAATTAGTGCTAGCTTGCTTTTTCACTCTGTTGATGTTTCCTTTGGATTGAAGATTTTTAGTTTGATATATTCCCACTTGTCTATTTTTGCTTTGTTGACTATACTTTTGACATCATATCCATGAAATCATGAAGCAATGTGTTTTTATTTTGTGATGAAGCTATCACATATCTAAAATATAATTCTTAGCTGGTGATGATATTATACAATCACACATAGTAAAATAAATTCAGATAAATAAATGAATTCAAAATTAGGTTTGGAATATGCTTTAGTGGAACTGTAAAATTATTTGCAGAAAATAAAACTTGATTCAATGTTATTTTGAGATTAATAATGGCATATGAAACATTTCATTAAAGACAGAAGTCAAAAAAGCAAACCATTATAGATTTGACAACATAACCCCCTCCATTCACATATATAACCTTAAACATATATGCAAAAAATGGGGGAAATATTTAAGAAAGAGTAAGTGATGTTTTTTTATAAGACTATAAAGAAAGCTGAGCACCTAAGAATTGATGCTTTTGAACTGTGGTGTTGGAGAAGACTCTTGAGAGTCCCTTGGACTTCAAGGAGATCCAACCAGGTCATCTTAAAGGAGATCAGTCCTGAGTGTTCATTGGAAGGACTGATGTTGAAGCTGACACAACTGAGTGACTAAACTGAAATGATGTTTGTTTATAGAGAGTTCCTAAAAATAAATAAAAATTTTAAAACATTCTAGAAAAAAAAATATTGTCATGAAAGATATCTTAAAACTGTAATAATGAGGTGGATGAAACTGGAGCCTGTTATACAGAGTGAACTAAGCCAGAAAGAAAAACACCAATACAGTATACTAACGCATACATATGGAATTTAGAAAGATGGTAACGATAACCCTGTATGCGAGACAGCAAAAGAGACACAGATGTATAGAACAGTCTTTTGGACACTGTGGGAGAGGGCGAGGGTGGGATGATTTGGGACAATGGCATTGAAACACGTATAATATCATATATGAAACAAGTCGCCAGTCCAGGTTTGACGCATGATACTGGTTTCTTGGAGCTGATGCACTGAGACGACTCAGAGGGATGGTACGGGGAAGGAGGAGGGAAGGGGGTTCAGGATGGGGAACATGTGTATACCTGTGGTGGATTCATGTTGATGTATGGCAAAACCAATACAATATTGTAAAGTAACCTCCAATTAAAATAAATAAATTTATATTAAAAAATAAACAAAAAAGAAAAAAAACTGTAATACAGGAAAGAAGATAATATTTTTGTATATAGTGTTTGTGAAAGTCGCTCAGTCGTGTCCAATTCTTTACGACCCCATGGAATATACAGTCCATGGAATTCTCCAGGCCAAAATACTGGAGTAGGTAGCCTTTCCCTTCTCCAGGGGTCTTGCCAAGCCAGGGATCGCACCTAGGTTTCCCACATTGCAGACAGATTCTTTACCCGCTGAGTCATCAGGGAAGCCCAAGAATACTGGAGTGAGTAGCCTATCCCTTCTCCAGTGGATCTTCCCGACCCAGGAATCAAACCGGGGTCTCCTGCATTGTAGGCGGACTCTTTATCAGCTTAGCTACCAGGGAAGCCCTAATGTGGATAAAAAAAAAAAAAAAAACAAAAACAAAAAAACATGAATCATGTTCTTATGTCAAGACTATGAAGAGAATAATGCTCTATTTTAAAATTAATTATTTATTTGATTGCCCTGGGTCTTAGTTGCAGCATGCAAATTCTTACTTATGGGATCATAAGAAAAAAATTGTAACTACATGTGGTGATGGATATTACTGTATGTGTGGTGATGATTTACCAATATGTACAAAACATAAACACTATGTTTTACACTTAGAACTAATATAATGTTACAAGAATTACATCTCAATTAAAAATTTTAACAGACAAGATTGGAATATGTGGATAAAATTTATTTCATCCTTACCTCATTAAGGCTTCTCTGGTGGCTCAGATGGTAAAGAATCTGACTGCAGTGTGGGAGACTCAATTGCGATACCTAGGTTGGGATGATCCCCTGGAGAAGGGAATGGAAACCCATTCCAGTATTCTTGCCTGGAGAATTCCATGGACAGAGGAGCCTGGCAGGCTATAGTCCATGCAGACACAAAGAGTTGGACACGACTGAGTTGGACACTAACATTTCCACTTAATGTCATTTTGTGTACCCAAATTAAACTCATCACTTAGATTTTAAAATATCAAATCTCACTGCATCCTACAGGGTTGGGACAGACACACAGAAACAGACAGTAAATCACCTGCACACCAGATATAGGCTTCCTCCTTTGGAGAGCATGAGTTGTAATTCCAAGGGTCAGAAGGACACTGCCAGAGAGAAGTGTCAGTTTTCCGACACTGGATTCCATCCACCCACTGTGGCCGAAAACCTTCTCTAAGAGCAACAGAAGTGTTGAGGGTTCCACTGTCCCCACAGCCAAGCTGTCTGCAGATCATGGACACAGTGATATCTTCCATGAGGTTGTGGCAGACACTGCCCCAGGTCCCGTTGTAGAAAACTTCCAGCCACCCAGCACACTGCTGGTCCTCGCTCACCATCCTGAGGGCCAGGAACTCTAAGGTTGAAAGGGGAGGGGACAGGACACAGTGAAAATTTTGCTGCATGTTCTAGGTTTTCCTTTCTTCTAGAAATGGTGAATATTCATCTCTGACCTTGTTCAAGAGATACCCACTAGATGACAAGACTGACATCGCCTCCCTTTTAACTGAATTTGTCAATTTGTATCTGTCTATTTCTACCACAATGCTGTATTGAAAATGAACTGAGAGGAAGACCAAACTATGTGGGTGCTAGTCAGGGAGGGACAGCTGAATTCTGCTTCCTAAGAAAATCTTTGAAGAGTATGTTAAGGGATGTGATGTGGATATTAAGGAGATAGGCAGAATAATTAACCCCAAAATGTCTACATCCCAGTCTCTGCAACCTGTGAATATGTTACCATACCCTTTACAGATGTGATTAAGATAAGGGCCTTGGAATGGTGAGATTAATCTAGAATATTTTACGAACAATGTGAGCCCGGTATGAGCACATCCTTAGACCCACTATCCTTAAACATGGCATACATTTCTTAGCTCTGCCTAAAGAGAGAAATGTGACTCTGGCTAATATCTGGAGGCCTGCAGCATTGCTGGTCTGATAATGGATGAAGGAAGCTGTGAACCAATGGATGTAGGTGGTTTCTAGAAGCTTGAGAATTCCATGGACAGAGGGGCAGGGCAGGATACAGTCCATGGGATCGCAAAAAGTCAGACATGATTGTGTGACTTTCTTTTGTTTTTATCTAGAAGATTGAAAAGACAAGAAATAGATTCTCCCCCAAAGGAAATAAATATATGTTGTTTTAACTCACTAATTGGTAAATTGTTATTGAAGCAAACGGAAACTAGTACCATGGGTTTAAAATTTTTTGTATGTAACTGGAGAGAGAGCCCTGCTTTCAAGAAGAACGGGAAAAAACGGTTCTGCCAGGAAACACTGCGGAGAAGAAACGATCAGATCCTTTGCTACTGCGGGAGGAAGTGAAAGCACCTCGTCTTCACGTCTGCTGGAAAGACAGGCTCCATGGGCAGAAGCCTCCTACTCTGGTCCTTTCAGCATCTCTCCCTCAGGGTTCAGACCCCCATCCTCCAGGGCCCCACCCCTCTCCCAGCCTGTGGACAGTGTGCAGCGCGGACCTGAGCAGATGACCCCCGCGTCCTGCTTGTGTCTGCATTCGTGCTGCCCCCAGCCCCGGGAAGGGCACCTCCACAAGTGGGACTCTTTTCCTGTGCAGTTCAGGTTGTCCAGCCAGATGGGCCCTGATCCTGCCCCGAAGTGAGCAGATCCTGTGGCATTGAGGGCTTCTCCACAGCCCAGCTGCCTGCACACCACGCGGGCATCATCCAGGTCCCAGCCGTCATCACAGATGGTGCCCCAGGAGCCCTGGTCAAGGATCTCCACTCTCCCGGCGCAGTGACCGCCCCCGTCCACCAGGCGGAGCTGTCTGCTGTCTGAGGAGAGAAATGGGACAGTGGGGCGTCGACCTGGGGAATGAAAAGGGTCTTCTGTCCTGTGGGACCCTCACCTGAGCAGTAGGGAGCGCTCTCCTCTGAGGCCGCAGAGCCTGCAGGTTGAGACAGGGAGTCGTTGCACTGAGGAAGCCCCTGGATCTGGTTTCCTGAAAAAACAACAATGATCAGAAATCTGGAAGGGTTGAAGAACAGGAAACTGAATTAAGGGAAATAATGACCTGGTTAGTTAGTTAATTCAGTCCCTCAGCCGTGTCCGACTCTTTGAGACCCCATGAATTGCAGCATGCCAGGCCTCCCTGTCCATCACCAACTCCTGGAGTTCACTCAGACTCACGTCCATTGAGTCGGTGATGCCATCCAGCCATCTCATCCTCTGTCGTCCCCTTCTCCTCCTGCTCCCAATCCCTCCTAATGGAGCTTATATGAAAGCTGTATTCAGTTCACTTCAGTTCATTCACTCAGTTGTGTCCAACTCTTTGCAACCCCATGAACCCCAGCATGCAAGGCCTCCTTGTCCATCACCAACTCCTAGAGTCCACCCAAACCCATGTCCATCCAGTTGATGATACCATCCAACCATCTCATCCTCTGTTGTCTCCTTCTCCTCCTGCCATCACTCTTTCCCAGCATCAGGGTCTTATCACATCATAGAGTTCTTCACATCAGGTGGCCAAAGTACTGGGAGTTTCAGCTTAATCAGTCCTTCAAATGAACACCCAGGACTCATCTCCTCTAATGGACTGGTTGGATCTCCTTGCAGTCCAAGGGACTTTTGAGAGTCTTCTCCAACACCACAGTTCAAAGTATCAATTCTTTGGGTCACAGCTTTCTTTATAGTCCAACTTTCATATCCATACATGACTACTGGAAAAACCATAGCCTCGACTAGACGGACATTTGTTGACAAAGTATTGTCTCTGCTTTTTATTATGCTGCCTAGGTTGGTCATAACTTTCCTTCCAAGGAGCAAGCGTCTTTTAAGTTCTTGGCTGTAGTCACCATCTGTAGTGATTTGGGGGCCCCAAAAAATAAAGTCAGTCACTTCTTCCACTGTTTCCCCATCTATTTCCCATGAAGTGATGGGGCCAGATACCATGATCTTCATTTTCTGAATGTTGAGCTTTAAGCCAACTTTTTCACTCTCCTCTTTCACCTTCATCAAGAGGCTCTTTAGTTCTTTTTCACTTTTTGCCATAAGGGTGGTGTCATCTGAATATCTGAGGTTATTGATATTTCTCCCAGCAATCTTGATTTCAGCTTGTGCTTCATCCAACCCAGCGTTTCTCATGAGGTACACTGCATATAAGTTAAATAAGCAGCATGACAATATACAGCCTTGAGATACACCTTTTCCTATTTGGAATTAGTCTGTCGTTCCATGTCCAGTTCTAACTGTTGCTTCCTGACCTACATACAGGTTTCTTAAGAGGCAGGTCAGGTGGTCTGGTATTCCCATCTCTTTCAGAATTTTCCACAGTTTATTGTGATCCACACAGTCAAAGGCTTTGGCATAGTCAATAAAGCAGAAATAGATGGTTTCCTGGAACTCTCTTGCATTTTCCATGATCCCACAGATGTTGGCAATTTGATCTCTGGTTCCTCTGCCTTTTCTAAAACCAGTTTGAACATCTGGAAGTTCACGGTTCACGTATTGCTGAAGCCTGGCTTGGAGAATTTTGAGCATTACTTTACTAGCATGTGAGATGAGTGCAATTGTGCAGTAGTTTGAGCATTCTTTGGGACTGGAATGAAAAGTGACCTTTTCCAGTCTTGTGGCCACTGCTGAGTTTTCCAAATTTGCTGACATATTGCATACATCACTTTCACAGCATCATCTTTCAGGCTTTAAAATAGCTCAACTGGAATTCCATCACCTCAACTAGCTTTGTTAGTAGTGATGCTTCCTAAGGCCCACTTGACTTCACATTCCAGGATGTCTGGCTCTAGGTGAGTGTGAGTGATCACACCATCATCATTATCCATGTCATGAAGATCTTTTTTGTACAGTTCTTCTGTGTATTCTTGCCACCTCTTCTTAATATTTTCTGCTTCTGTTAGGTCCATATCATTTCTATCCTTTATTGACCCCAGCTTTGCATGAAATGTTCCCTTGGTATCTCTGATTTTCTTGAAGAGATCTCTAGTCTTTCCCATTCTGTTGTTTCCTTCTGTTTCTTTGCATAGATCGTGAAGGAAGGCTTTCTTATCTTCTTGCTATTCTTTGGAACCCTGCATTCAAATGAGTGTATCTTTCCTTTTCTCCTTTACTTTTTGCTTCCCTTCTTTTCACAGCTATTTGGAAGGCCTCCTCAGACAGCCATTTTGCTGTTTTGTATTTCTTTTTCTTGAGGATGGTCTTGATTCTTGTCTCCTGTACAATGTCACGAGCCTCTGTCCATAGTTCATCAGGCACTCTATCAGATCTATTCTCTCTTCCACTGTATAGTCATAAGGGATTTGATTTAGGTCATACATGAATGGTCTAGTGGTTTTCCTCACTTTCTTCAATTTAAGACTGAATTTGGCAATAAGGAGTTCATGATCTGAGCTACAGTCAGCTCCTGGTCTTGTTTTTGCTGCCTGTATAGAGCTTTTCCATCTTTAGCTGCAAAGAATATAATCAATATGATTTCAGTGTTGACCATCTGGATGTCCAGGTGTAGAGTCTTCTCTTGTGTTGTTGGAAGAGGATGTTTGCTATGAAAGCTGTGACCCAGCAGGAAAGTAATCATACTCTTATTGTTCACCTTCTCCATGGAGAGTTCTGCTTCTGACAGTATCACAATTTTTGTTTTCCCCCAAGTGTTGCTATAAGAATGAGTTAAATAAGGTGTTGCATCCCTAAATCTATCCCTGTGCTGTGCTTAGTCACTCAGTCATGTCAGACTGTTTGTGAACCCATGGACTATAGCCCACCAGGCTCCTCTGCCCATAGGATTTTTCAAGCAAGAATACTGGAGTGGCTTGCCATGCCCTCCTCCATGAGATCTTTCCAATCCAGGGATCAAACCCAGGTTTCCTGCATTACAGGCAGATTCTTTACCATCTGAGCCACCTGGGAAGGCCAAATCTATCCCTAAGTAAAAGCAAATCAAAATTCTTTCTGAAGGATTTCTACAATTTCTTCAATGTCTAACTTTAAAACAAACACTTAAATAAAATAGATCTCATGAAAAACAGAAAGGAAAATGCAGACATTGGAAAGAATTTCCCAAATTGTTTAGCTGCTAGATTTACCTGATAGAGAATTTAAATAGCCACGATTAAAGTGTTTATGGAAATAATAGACAAAATGTGTATTTTTGCAGAGAAATGATAACAAAAGTGAAGTACTTCTAGAGCTGAAAATGTGTTAGCTGAAATTAAGAATAATAGTAGTCATGCACTAGCTCAGCATAAGGTAGAAACATCACAGTGCAAGATCAGAGGATATTCTTCAATCTAGAAATTCAGGTCACATAACAAGAGTTCTGGTGACATTGTTGTATATATTTTCCCCCAAAATTTAGCCCAGTTCAGTTCAGTCACTCAGTCATGTTCAACTGTTTGTGACCCCATTGGCTGCAGCTCGCCAGACTTCCCTGTCCATCACCAACTCCTGGAGCTTGCTCAAACTCATGTCCATCAAGTCAGTGATGCCATCCAACCACCTCATCTTCTGTCACCCCTTTCTTCTCCCACCCTCAATCTTACAGCATCAGGGTCTTTTCCAATGAGTCAATTCTCATCAAGTAGCCAAAGTATTGCAGCTTCAGCTTCAGAATCAGTCCTTCCACTAAATACTCAGGACTGATTTCCATTAGGACCCACTGGTTGGATCTCCTTGCAGTCCAGGGGACTCAGAGCAGTCTTCTCCAACACCACAGTTCAAAAGCATCAATTCTTCGGCGCTCAGCCTTCTTTATGGTCCAACTCTTACATCCATACATGACTTCTGGAAAAGCCATGCTGCTGGTGCTAAGTCACTTCAGTCATGTCCGACTCCGCATAACCCCATAGACGTCAGCCCACCAGGCTCTCCTGCCCCTGGGATTCTCCAGGCAAGAAAACTGGAGTGGGTTGCCATTTCCTTCTCCAATGCATGAAAGCGAAAAAGTGAAAGTGAAGTCGCTAGATTTGACCAAATGGACAATTGTCAGCAAAGTAATGTCTCTGCTTTTCAATATGCTGTCTAGGTTTGTCATTGCTTTTCTTCCAAGGAGAAGATGTCTTTTAATTTCATGGCTGCAGTTACCATCTACAGTGATTTTGGAGCCTAAGAAAATAAAACCTCTCACTGTTGCCATTGTTTCCCCATCTATTTGCCATGAAGTGATGGGACTGGATGCCTTGATCTTAGTTTTTTTGAATGTTTAGTTTTAAGCCAGCTTTTTAACTCTACTCTTTCACTTTCATCAAGAGGCTCTTCAGCTCCTCTTTGCTTTCTGCCATAAAGGTGGTGTCATCAGCATATCTGAGGTTATTGATATTTCTCCTGGCAATCTTGATTCCAGCTCGTGCTTCATCCAGCCCAGCAGTTCACAAGATGTACTCTGCATATAAGTTAAATAAGCAAGGTGACAACATACAGCCTTGACATACACCTTTCCTGGTTTGGAACCAGTCTCTTCTCATGTCCAGTTCTAACTATTGCTTCTTGATCTGCATACAGGAGGCAGGTCAGGTGGTCTGGTATTCCCATCTCTTTAAGAATTTTCCACAGTTTGTCATGATCCACACAGTCAAAGGTTTGGCATAGTCAAGAAAGCAGAAGTAGATGTTTTTCTGGAACTCTCTTGCTTTTTCTGTGATTCAACGGATGTTAGCAATTCAATCAGTATGAAAAGGAAAAACTTTTAGCTAAAGAAAAAGAATATATGCTTCATTTTGCTTATGATTTTGAGTAATTAATCAGAAAAAGACTCAGTTGGGCAGTCTTCCAGTGGGGTCTTTCAGTGCTGCAATTAGATCTGCCTCTTGAGAAATCTGTATGCAGGTCAGGAAGCAACAGTTAGAACTGGAATGGAACAACGGACGGTTTAAATAGGAAAAGGAGTACGTCAAGGCTGTATATTGTCACCATGTTCATTAATTTATATGCAGAGACATCAGAGAAATGCTGGATGGAAGAAACACAAGTTGGAATAAGATTGTGGAGAAATATCCCAGATATGCAGATGACACCACCAGGAGAAAGTGAAGAGGAAAAAAGCCTCGAGAAAGGAAAGTGAAGAGTGAAAAGGGCAGCCACATCAGAAGAATCATGGCATCTGGTCCCATCACAAGGGAAAAGAGGAGAAGTGGAAACAGTGTCAGACTTATTTTCTGCTCCAAAATCACTGCAGATGGTGACTGCAGCTGAAATAAAGATGCACCCGAAGGAAAGACCAACCTAGATAGCATATCAAAAGCAGAGACATCACGCCAACAAGGTTCGCCGTCAAGGATGGTCTTTCCTGTGGTCATGTATGGATGTGAGAGCTGGACTGTGAAGAAGGCTGAGCACCGAAGAATTGATCTTTTGACTGTGGTGTTGGTAAAATTTTTGGTCCTTGCGCAGGAGGTCTTAGGAGCCGTTTTTTGGAAGGAAGGGTTTTCCCTGGAGGAGAAGAGAGGGGGGGGGGGGGGGGGGGGGGAAGGGGGGAGAGGGGGGGGGGGGGGGGGCTGGGGCTGAAGTCATTTAAAGACTTGACTGAACTCTGGTTCTGTCAGGAAATTCCCAGAAGTGTCCTAAGGGTAAAGGAACATCATGGCTTCAACTTAATTCAGAAAGATTTTACATATTCAGGAAGAAATGGGAGGAAGAAGGGGGCAGTCAAGAAGGAAATCGAGAAGGAAAGACACTCACACACACACAGAGATTAAAGCGAAATATTGATACTAACATTTAGAAACCTAGGTAAAGGTCATAAAGGAATTTTTATATAACTTTCCCAACATTTTAATGTCTCAAATGACATTAAAATTTTAAAAATTAAAAGATGAAAACAACTCAAAGAGAATTCATTGCCAGGACACTTTCACAAAAATTCTCATAACATCAAAAATAAAATACCTAGGAGAAATCCTAGTAGAAGATGGGCAAAATCTCTGAGAAAAATTCAAGATCTAAGTGAATGGAGGGATGTGTTATGTCAATGATTTGAAAAACTCAACATTGTCAATGTCAATCATCCTCAAATTTCTTTGTCTCCTCTCAAATTTTTAAATCTAATCTCAGTGAAAGTACCCTTAAGCTTTTCTTTTCGCTAAAATGACAAGCTGATTCTACTTCTAGAGTCATACAAAATACAAGCAACCAAAAATGACCATCACAGTTGGTAAGAAAAGCAACAAAGTTAGAGGAGTTAATATAAAGTAACTCTTGTAAATTAAAATTATTAAGACTAACTACAAAGTTTGAAACTCTGCTCCTGCTGCTGCTAAGTCGTGTCAGGGTGTCCGACTCTGTGCGACCTCAGAGATGGCAGACGACCTCCCCCGTCCCTGGGATTCTCCAGGCAAGAACACTGGAGTGGGTTGCCATTTCCTTCTCCAGTGCATGAAAGTGAAAAGTGAAAGTGAAGTCACTCAGTTGTGTCCGACTCTTCGCGATCCCATGGACTGCAGCCGACCAGGCTCCACTGTCCATGGGATTTTCCAGGCAAGAGTACTGGAGTGGGTTGCCATTGCCTTCTCCGTTGAAACTCTGGGAGAGAGAAAAGGACACGGAAGCCTGGTGAGCTGTAGTTCATGGGGTCACAAAGAGTCAGACATGACTTAGCAATTGAACAACAACAATGACAAAGTCATGATAATTAAGAAAATGCAGTAATGGTGCAGGGATAGACAAATGATAACATGGAACAGAATAGAGAGTCTTAAAAAGGACAGACATACTTGCCCTTCTGCTTATGACAAAGGCAGCACTGAAGTGGGGAAAAGAATCTTTTCAGAAAAAGATTGAGTTAATTGGATGTCCATATGAAACCTGACCCTTATCTTACACCAATATCAATCCCAGAAGGAATACATAATTATATGCAAGAGAAAAATAATAAAATTTCCATAAGATACTCTTGGAGAATGTTTTTATGATATTGAAGTAGCAAAAATTCTCTTTTTAAAGGCTATAAGAAGCATTAAATGTACAGGAAAAAGTTGGCAAGCTATGTTTCCATAAGATTAAGAAATGAGTTCATCAAAGGACACCATTTGATTAAGAAAAACAAAATAAAAGACCAAGGGTTAAACATGGAAAGTAAGTAACACATATTTGCATCCAAAGACATCATTGTCATGGTAAGTTGTAGCAACATATTTGTAATAGTCAAGAACGGGAAACAACTCAGATTTAAACTGTCAGTAGAATTGATCAGTACATGGCCATGTGATCATTCAAAGTCATACTCTACAGTAATAAAAAAATAAAGGGCTACAATATACAACATCATGAGTGAATCCCAAACATAATTTTGAGTCTAAGAAATTAGATACAAAAGATGCATCATAGTGCATCATTTTATATAAAGTTCAAAAATTGATAAAACTTGCTACGTTAGTAGAAGTTCGGTAAGCGCTTTTCCCTGTCGAGAGGGGATGACAGTGACTGTGGTGCTGGGGACATTCTCTCTGTTGCTCTGAGTTGGGGTTCATACTGAGGTCTATACTTACTGCTCCTACATTGTTTTCTATGATTATAAGTAAGCAACAATGTTGCTTAAAAATATATTATTCCCCTTCACACTTCTTGCCCTGGCCTGAAAAATGAAGGAACAATGAGAAGATCCATATTTCACCACGAAATATCTGACTTTGAAGTCCATTTTCCCTCACTCTCTGCTCTTGGGGACATTTCACTCCAGGAGGATCCTGAGTACCAGTAGCCCTTTCCCTCTCTCTTACCTGAGCAGATCACAGAGGCCGTGTTGCCATGGGAACAGTCAGGACCACCCAGGGCAGTCACAGGACAACTCCACAGGAAGGACTCAGCCCCTGAGCAGTGAAATCGGGCTGTTAGGATCTGATCACCCCCTTCCACCAAGTGTGGTCCTCCGGGAGTGGAGATGGCAACTCCACAGCCAAGCTGACGACAGACAACATTGGCATTGGCCAGACTCCAGTGGGAGGCACAGAGTGCTCTCCATCGTCCAGAAATGTTCATCTCCACCTGCCCCTCACACTGAGAGGAGCCGTTTGTCATGAGCCGGACTTCTGAGTATGCTGGTAGAAGAAGACAGAGTTTCAGCAAAATCACATGACTTTCTCACCTGAATAGGGTGTTTACAGAGGTGAAAGGCCTGACCTGCATCTCACCTGAACAGACAACCTGAGCAGCTCCACTGTGGTGACAAGAGCCCCCTGGACAGGGCACTCTGGGGCAGACTGAGAGCTCAGGCTCCTCCCCCTCACACCTGAACTCTTCAGCCCAGACCCGGCCATCAGACTCTCTGAAGAGCTCATGTCCCAGGACAGACACAGCCTTGCCACACCCCAGCTCTGCACAGATGATCTGGGCAGTGGGAAATGTGAAGTTCCCATCAGACACTGGGATCCAAGCTTCTCCAGAATGCACTTCTACTCGCCCTGAGCAGGGTCCATCCCCTCCAGCCAGACGCACAAATCCTAAGAGGAAACAACAAAACCAGTGTTCATGGTACTGACTTGAAACTGCACATTACAGGCCATGGTGTGAAAGTTTTTCTTTTTAGATGTGGAGCATGTAGAGAGTCTTTGATAGTTAGTGTCATAATTGAATTTTCTTGAGCAGGTTTCTAAACAGAAATTCAGGAGGATTACAAGGTCAGTTTGGAATGGTTGAATCCTAAGAATATACACTTTGAGACTGGTTAGAAATCTGAATTCCTTGGTCTAGGATCCTAGAAACTACAGAGCGCAATTCAGATCATTGGAATGGCTGAATACTGGAAACACACCATTTAGCATGGGTTGAAGAAGTGAATTTCTCATTTAGCAGCCTAAGACCTACAGATCCAAAGATAATGTGTAATATGCCAGCACTTGAAAGTAGAGATATGCAGAACAGAACCCATCCAGAGAAACATGGGCTATGATATGAGAGACCTAGCATCCAGACAAGCTTAGAAAGCTTTCCTGGAACTTGTGGGGCTAATATTCTGATCAGTTTTCTCTCCCAGGAGCTAGGCCTCAAGTCACTTAGGTGAGGGAAAGTCTTGAGGCTGGATCCATGAGAGGATGCCAACCTGTAGATGGGGTGACAGCTCCAGAGAAGAAATATGGACACTATTACTAATTCGTGTTTATGTCATCACATCTTGTCTTTTCAATGGCAAAAATTTCATGAATTTCTTCAGTGACCTTAGTGGGAAAGAAGGTGAGTTAAGAAAACTCAGAGAGTCATAGAGAGAGAGTCCCAGCCATCTCTCTTGAAATCCTAGGATTTGTCAAAGGATCTGGTAGAGTGTGTGTTCTCAGTGGGAGCTTACCAGACTGCTGAGTTTCCAGATCATCTCCTATTAAAGGCTTTTCTTCTGAAACAGGACTCATAGAAAATGCTAATTGATTTTAATACTATCATTGTACTAATTCTAACGACAAAAAAATATGCATTCTTCTCAAGCACAATATTCTAACCACAGAAAAATATGCATTCTTCTCAAGCATCAGAATATTCTCCAGGCTAGGTTACAAATAAGTCTTAACAAATTCAAAAATATTAAAATAATATCTTTCATGACCATAATGGAATGGAACTAAAACTCAATAGTAATAAGGAAACAGGAAATTCATGAATATATAAACATTAAACAACACACTCCTATTTTAAGACTGTTTTCTCTATTTCTATTAAGAATGCCATTGGGATTTACATAGGAATTGCATTAAATCTGTAGATCACTTTGACAAGTACAGGCATTTTAACAATATTACTTCTTCCAGGCCAGAAGCACAGAATGACTTTCCATTGATTATATTGTCTTTAATTTCTTTCATGGATGTTTTACAATTCTAAAAGAAGATGGCATGTTGAATGTTTTACAATTCTAAAAGGAGGAAGAAGAAGGAGAAGGAGGAGGAAGTGAGCAAACAAGCCATAATTTGGAGAGTTCCAAGTTGAAAAAGCCTGAATACGGACAAAATATGTAAATATTTGTGGGAAACACTTGTTGAATTGGTTGTTAGCATATTACATCACGCTCTGCTCCTCCCATCTACCACTTAAGCTGCTATCCTTTTTCATTTCTCCCACTTCAGACAAGCAAACACAATTTTAAAAGATACAGGTGAATGGAAAAGAAAATCAAAAAGGATAGCTACTGCTGTAGAAGTAGGGTGTAAATGGGGCATATGGCAGGCAAGGTGGGATCAAGAAGTTTTAAAACTAAAGGAGAGAAACCAAAATAAAGTCCATCATTTGGTCATCAGAGGAACACATTTTGAACAGAATGAAAATAACCCAATGAAAAAACTTTATTTGATTCATCAAGTACAATTCCCTGATTTTTAGATGTGTTCTGATTATTTATTTGTAAAGTTCTTACTGGTAAAGGACTGCTTAGTGATGCCCAACATCCAACCAAAAAGTTATTAGAATTTCCAAAGGGGAAAAATGTAACCCATAACACATTTTTTAAAAATAATAATTTAAATCAACTTCAGAAGTCACAGAAATGATTGAATTGGCTGAAGAGATCTTTAAACCACTAATATCAATATGCTTAATGATCAATAACAATAAACAAGGAGGAAAACTAGGAAAAATAAACAAATGAGACTTCTAAAACTGAAAAAATATAGTATTGGAATGAACAATTATTTGGATTAATGACACAAGAGACTAGACATTGCAGAATAAAAGAACTGGGAAGTAAAACACAGCAGTAGAGACTATCTAAACTGAACCAAAGAGAGTAAAAAGGCATAAAAATATGAATGGAAACTCCATGGCATGTAGGATAATACAAAAATATATAAAATATGTGTATTTGGAGATTCAGAATAAGGGCTGTGCCGAAAAATATTAAGAAAAGATAAATGAAATCTTTTCCAAATTTATTGAAAACTATAAATCCACTGATTCAAAAAGCTAAACAAACCCCAAACAAGGTAATGAAATCATTCTCAGAAAACATGACAATGTAAATACCGAAATTCAGTGGTAAAACAAACAAACAAACAAACAAAAATATTTTAAGAGCATCCAGGGAAATTTGACACATTATATACAGCAGAACAAAAGGATAAGTATTATTTACTGACTTTTTGTTGGAGATAGTGAAAGTCAAATAACAATGTAAAAACATATTTAAAGTACTGGGGTTGGGCATTTGTTACTCTAGAATTGAATCACCTATAAAAATACTTTTCAAAACTGAATGAAAATTAAGATGACTTCAGGTAAATGAAAGATGATAGAATTGGAGGCCACCAGACACACACTACACAAAACTGCCTCAGAAAGTTCTTCAAGCTAAAGGGAGATGACAGCAGATGAAAACATAGATCCTCTCAAAGCTATAGAGACTGTGCTAAATGTTGATTCTCTGTTAGAAGATTTAAGGCAAAAATATTAGCAACAAACTATAAGATTCATAATAAATTTATAAGTAGAATGTATGACAATGATAGCACCAAGGACCAAAGTGGAAGAAAAGTATAGTGACTGACATTGCATGTTGTGACATAACATCATTTCAAGGTAGAATGTAATTAAAGATTAGTAATTTACGTAGGCTTCCCCAATGGTTCAGTGGCAAACACTCCATCTGCCAATGCAGGAGATGTGGTTTTGATCCCAGGTCTAGGAAAATCCCACATACCACAGAGCAACTAAGCCCATGCACCACAGTTAGTGAGCCTGTGCTCTAGAGCCGGGGAGCCACGACTACTGAAGCTTGAGCACCATAGAGCCTGTGCTCCACAGCAAGAGAGGCCACTGCAGTGAGAACCTCATGCACTGCAACTGGAGAGTAGCCTCTGATCTCCGCAACTAGAGAAAAATCTATGCAGCAATGAAGACCCAGCACAGCCAAAAATAAATAAAAATTATTTTAAAATTTAAAAAAATAATTCAACATTATTATCACCTAAAAATCTGATATGATTAACAAGCCAATAGAGTTTTAAGATAAAATAATATGCTCAAAGATTAAAATAGGAACAAAGATATAACAAAAATAGAAGGGAAGTACACTTAAACACAAGTATATCAATAATTACATTAAATGTAAATAATTTAAGTACTCCAAATAAAAAACAAGATGATCAGACCAGATAAAATAAGACAAAACAATATACTGTCTATAAATATATATGTGTTTGAATATAAACACAGAAACATATTAAAAAGGTAAAAAATTATATACTATGCAAACACAAATCAGAGAAGGCTGTGTACAGCATCTATACTAATATCATACAAAGTCAGACTATAAGACAAAGAATACATTCAGAGACAAAGAAACATTTTATGGTAATAAAATACAAAAGAAATTATATACTAGCAAAACTGGTGGCTTAAAAATAAAGTGATGCTTAGAAGAAAATTTAGAACCTTGATGCTTCCTTGAGGCCTACATTAGAATAAAAATAGAAACAGAAGAAAATGATCCAAGACTCAAGAATCTACAAAAGCAACAACAATCATAACTGGAAAGTGAAAGTCAATCAGTCGTGTCTGACTCTTTGTGACCCCATGGTCTATACAATCCATGGAATTCTGCAGGCCAGAATACGGGAGTGGTTAGCCTTTCCCTTCTCCAGGGAATCTTCCCAACCCAGGGATCAAACCCGGTGCCCTGCATTGCAGGCAGATTCTTTACCAGCTGAGCCACAAGGGAAGCCCAAGAAAACTGGAGTGGGTAGCCTATCCCTTCTCCAGGGGATCTTCCTGACCCAGGAATCAAACAGGGGTCTCCTGCATTGCAGGCAGACTGTTTACCATCTGAGCTATCAGGGAAAATCATAACTGAAAAAGAGAATTGAAAAGTGAATACAGAAATCAATTAAGTAGAAAGCAAATACAAATCAAAAAAATCAATAGGGTCCATTAGTGATTCTCTTAAAGAACATTAACATGGATAATCTTCTAGCAAAACCAATTAAGAAAAAAAGAGGAAACACAAATTAACAACACCAGTAACAAAAAGAGGAATATCATTATAGATCTTCCCAACATTTAAAGATAAGAGATGTGAACCAGTGTTATTCTAATTTGAAAATTTTTTGTAAAGTGGGCCTAGTCCTTGAAAACGCATTACTTGTGAAACATAACTCACCGAATTCTGATACAAAAAAATAAAAAAATATGAGTAAACTTATATTTGTTAAATAAACAGAATCCATATTGTAAAAACTTTCCTCTAAGAAAACTGCAACCTCCAACTGCTAGCACTTCCACAGAGCTCAGAAATGACTCCCACAACAGGATAAAGGAAGAGAGGGAGGGAAAGAATGAGGGCAGGAAGGAAATGTAACACAGAAGCTGTGGTGAACGTATGAGTTGACCTGCATCTTTCTAACCCTCCCCTCCTGCAATCCTTGCATCTTCATCCCCTCACCATTTTGCACTTCAGAACTGTAGTCCCTGGTGGCTCAGAAGATAATCAAGACTCTGCCTGCAATGCAGGAGACCCAGGTTTGATCCCTGAGTGAGGACAATCCCCTGGAGAAGGAAATGGCAACCCACTCCAGTATTCTTGCCTGGAGAATCCCATGGACAGAGGAGCTTGGTAGACTAGGGTCCATGGTGTCACAAAGAGTAGGACAGGACTGAAGCAACTTGGAACACTTGTACCACAGTCCTTCTCAATTTGTTTAGCCCCTCACTGAAACCTCCTTATTTCAAACAAGCTTCTCTACAGTCTTCTCTAGTCATTGTTTCTACTCTAGATTTCTCCTAAACACAGTACACCACTTTCAACAATCCACTACTGAGGCTGAAATTTCTCTTCCATACCTGACTCCTTAAGATTAAGCAGAAGAAACTCCAAGAGTTCAATTTTGATTGAGATAATGAAAAGACAAGCTATTCTAGTCTTATCTCTACTAACTCACCACCACTTAACTTCGCATCATTAAAACATGTCTGAAAATACAGAAAAGACAGACCAAGGGGAGGAAACTAGTGACAAAAAGAGAAATAGAAGGAACCTGGAACCATTCATAAAAATGTGAGAGCCTAAGTTAGAGCAATGGTAGTCAGGGAGTACAAACCACAAGCAGTGTTTAAATATCAGAGCACTCTCCAATTCTTTACTTTTAAGTGGATCTTAACTAGAATTAATATCAAGACATCAATCTTCTTAGGATGATAACATTCGGAGTTCTAATTTCACAGAAAGTTCAAACATCACACACTCCATTTTCATTCAGATGCTGATTTATCAAAATATGGTAGCGACACCTGTAGTGTTTCCACAAATTTATCTGCAGTTAGAACCATGATTAGGACATTGTGACAATGACAAAGGTTACTTGAGATGCCAGAAAACAGGTTTGCTTAAAGCAAAAGTTTCTAACTAAAATTTAAAAGCACCTTGAAAATAATTATTTTTAATAAGAATAATAAAGAGAATGGAAGAAAACTTTTTGAAGAGATGAATAGATTTATGACATAGTGCTGTAATGGTTTCACAAATGCATACTTATCAAGCAGTTTTGTATGTCAGTCATAAAAGAATTGTTTTCTTAAGGGCTTCAACTAGAATCATCAAAGATCTGCTGAAGGTGAGATTAGAAAAGATCACTTTTCCAATGGTCTTCCTCAACATAAACACCCAAGAGCTGATTGGCTGTGGCTGCTAAGGACCTACTACAGATGTCCTCAGGGCTCCCTTGTCCCACAATCACATCAGATGGGGTGATTCTTGCCTAAGACCAGCTCCCTACTTCAGGGAACTCGCTGTGATAACTGACAATATCTTCCTCCAGTCCATCTGCTCTGATGGGATTAATATCCTAGACATCCAATCCACAACAATGATAACAACTAGAAGCATCTCTGTCAAATACTGTGACCACCCACCCACACCCTAGTTTCACTGCTGTCTTTACTGCATCCACCTTGGCACAGGTCAAACACATAGACAGCACTGAGCAGTTCTTAGGAGTCACTTCAGGTCCTCTTAGCTTCCCTGTCCCTTATACGTGATGTGCTTCAGCTACTGTGTTGTAAAAACTTCAAGACTGCATTTTCCTGCTCCCTCAACATCCCTGCAAATGTGATGTGAGCTTCCCACTCAGTTGATCAGGTGCACCAGTGTGATGAGATTGTTTTCTGCCATGAGTTCCACTTCTGGCTTCCTCTGACTGTGACCTAGGGACATTTAAATGCACCAGTGAAATCCCTTCACACCTTTTCCTTGTGTAACTGCACCCTGACCCCCGGTATGGTCACTTGTCCACGGATCTTCGCATGCCCTTTTGGGTCACCATTGCTTGGTTGAGCCTATTCTATTGTCACATCCTCCACATACCAACATGGAGGAGTGTGTGACTCTGACATTTAGACCCTATGAGTATGATAAACCTTGTTGCCCACAACTCTTCTATGAGCCCTCCCCACACCATGTAGCCACACCCTAGTGACCATTACGTCAAAGAAAACAGAACAATTACCATGATGAGACTACATCACAAAAATCGAACCCAGAAGCTGTATCTATATAAAACTTTTGACCTCACCTCTCTGCCTCCTGTGACACATCAGAAAGATCATTCACCCAAGTATGTTCTAAAGGCTGTGTCCATAATCTCGAGTCATTCTGGTAATAAGATAGAGGCTTTTCCTGCTAGAGATCCCCACACAGAACAGACAGGACTTACCTGAGCAGACTACTCCAGCATCCTGATCATGAGTATAGCTATCATTACTATAGTCTTTAATATTAGAAAGCTTACAGTCACTGACAGTTGACTCTGTCCCTTCACATGAAGTATACGAAAGCCAAATAGGGCCAAGTCCTGGCCCAAAATAAGCCTTTCCAGGAAAACCAACGGCAGCTCCACATCCCAGCTGCCTGCACACTACAGATGCATCCTTCAATCTCCAAATATAATCATTCACTGTGCCCCATTCTCCTTGGTGCTTCACTTCCACTCTCCCCTCACAGCGATGGGCTCCATCCTTCAACCTCAGCTCCAGAGCTGCAAGAGAAACACAGACACAGGACACAGGAGAGATTTTAGGAGACCATGTAGTGGTGTGTAATTAAAATATAAGCTCTCTGAGGAGTAAAAGAGTGCGTGGGATATAGTATTTCTTGACCTCTGTGGTATAAACATTCCCACCGTGGCTAACTCTAAGCTCCCAATGTGCCATCACTGAACCTGGAGCAGGAAAGGAGGCACCAGGTGTTTCTCACAAGCCTGTAGAGCCAGCTCCAGGGACACCACCAAGGACAGGCCTTCAGGGTCTCTGGATGCTACCCTCCCTGTAGATATGCTCAAGGCTAGTAGGGCCCAGCCTCCCCAACTCAGTTACAGCTCGTGGCCCCGGATCCAGGGAGAAGTCGTTCCTCTCCTTCCCTGCTCATAGGGAGCATCTCATCCAGTTCAGGAACAGAGGCTGGGGTAACAGGCTCTGAAATGTCCTGGCTATTCCTGCCACCTGGTGTTCATGTCCTTGTGTAATCCACACTCGAATGTACCTAGTAACACGCATCTAACAAATGGAATTTGACAAAAGTGATCAGATGTCATTTTAGTGATTAAGTTTTAAGACAACTCTGGTTTCTGCATTAAAAAGGAGTTCATTTGTAGGAACATTATAGATGGAGACATTACTAATGTTCAGCAACATTTAAAATTCTCTTTTTATGAGCATGTGGAAATAGTAATACTTCCTTGCCTATTTGAAGTTAAGCATAACCATGTGATCTGGCTCATTCAACAAAGTGGCAGAACAAATGATGTCGCTTCCACATAGAAACATTTAAGAGCCAGTATATTTTTCTACCACAGTGAATACTGCAGCCTTGTATCACAGTGGGAGCATAATACAATGGTGGAGAATCCAACAACCTGAGTGCTTGAAGAACTACGATAGCAGAAGTCCTGCCAAAGTGAACAGAACATGTTATGTAAGGATACATTTTGGTTTTTTACTACATCATACCTAGCTTACTTTTACTAAAATGGAAAATAATCACAGAAAATTGACAGAAAAATACTAAGACAAAGACTAGGTATATAAAATTGAGAAACATCTATACTAACATCTAAAACCCCAAGAACAAAAAGATGTCATGGTAGAGTAGACTGAAGCCTTAGATTTACTGAAAGAAAAAAATAAAATTGCCAATCTAAAATTCTACACTCAAAACCATTCTCTCAAAGAATAAAGACCTCAAATGTGCCAGTACCAAAATGCTGATGTAGGAGACAACAGCCTCCATCCTATTAAAAAAGACCAAACTTAGACAGCGATCAGTAACAAAAACAGCTCCAGAAGATCTGAGTACCCTAGGAAGTTTGACCATGCCAAAATACTATCATTTTGGAGGCATCATTACATCCTCCAAACCAGAATCACTCAGTGCCAAGGGTGCCAGAAGAGTTCCTCTCACCAGGAGGGTAAGAGCAGGCTGAGTAACCAGTGTCCCTAGCCTTTGGGGGCACCATATGAAAGTCCTGTTCAGGTTCACTTCACACAGACCTGCAAAGCTGAGCCAGTCTTATAGGGATGGATAGGCACAAGAAAGAAGAGCAAAGGACCAATAGCAACCACATGGCAGGAGAAATCACAGTTCACAGTGACCTGCTCTGCAGACAGATGCAGCAGATTTTACCCCTGAAAGAATTAATAACAGCACAGATGATTGTTTCCAGTAGTCGTGAATGGATGTGAGAGTTGGACAGTAAATAAGGCTGAGCCCTGAAGAATCAATGCTTTCAAACTGTGGTGCTTGAGAAGACTCTTGAGAGTTCTTTGGACAGAAAGGAGATAAAACCATTCAATCCTAAAGGAAATCAACCCTGAATATTTATTGAAAAGACTGATGCTGGAGCTGAAGCTCCAATCTTTGGCCACCTGATGCAAAGAGCTGACTCGTTGGAATAGACCCTGATGCTGGGAAAGACTGAAGGGCAAGGAGAAGAGCAGCACAGGATCAGATGTTAGACAGCATCACCAACTCAATGGACATGAGTTTGAGCAATGAGCCATTGTTGGTCTTGGCCTTTGCTGCCTTCTTAGGCCTTCCCACAACCTGAGCACCTGCAACCATCATCTCCCCCCACAGAGGCACCTGCAACAGGCCCCTAAAGCCAAATATGTGCACACCATTGGCTCTGGCCACAACCACTGCTGGTCATGACCCTAGGCTCTGGAACCAGAGGCACTGCTGTGAACACTAACTACCATTCTAGTGACAGCAGACCCCCTGCAACACTTGCCAAACACCACACAATTGTCAATGCTGTGGACATCAGCATCCTTAGCCAAACAGCCTCATGCCCTCCCAGACCCAGTGCCACCTTATGCCTCTGCACTTAGCACCCTGCAGTACATTCCAGTGTGCTGCTATCCTGCAGTGCATTCCAGTGTGCTGCTACCCAGAAGTGAAAGGTTTTCTCTACTGAAATCAGGACATAGAGTCTGGCAGCGGTGACAGCTTTTTTAAATGTGCAGACATATAAAAGAGAATAAGACACTAAAGGAAAACAGTAAACCTCTTGTAACCAGCTCAAATTAATGGAGATCCAAGAATTGCCTGACAAAGAATTCAAAATAATACTTCAAAAGATGCTCAGAGAGTTATAAGAGAATTCAAATATTTATTGATAACAGGAAAATAATACAAATAAAATAAGAGCAATAAAGACATATACTTAAAAAAAAAAAAAAAAAGAACTAACCAGGTATTTTGAAGCTGAATAGTAAATGAATGGGCTTTCCAGGTGACGCTGCAGGAGATGTAAGAGACTCGGGTTTGATCCCTGGGTCTGGAAGATCCCCTGGAGGAGTACATAGCAACCCACTCCAGTATTCTTACCTGGTGAATCCCATGGACAGAGGACCCTGGTGGGCTACAGTCCATAGGGTCACAAAGAGTCACACATGATGGAGGTGATTTAGCATGAACACAATACAATGAGTAAACTGAAGAATTCAGGACAGAGATTTAGCAACAAACTTGACCAAGGAAAAGAAAAAAAAAAGAACCAAAAAGTTAGAAGAAAGATCAGTTGAAAGTATCCAATTAGAGGAACAAAAAGAGAATGAAAACAATATAGAAAGCAGTGGGAACTATGCACACCATAAAGAGAAACAATGTATCGAATGGAGTCCCAAGAGAAGTGAAGGAGAAAAGAAATAATGACTGAGGACTTCCCTGGTGGTGAAGGGGATAAGAATACGCCTGCCAATGCAGGAGACATGAGTTCAATCCCTGGTCCAGGAAGACTCCACATGCCGCAGAGCAACTAAGCCAGTGTGCCACAGCTGCCGAAACCTCTGCACCCAGAGCCTGTGCTCTGCACCAAGAGAAGCCACCACAATGAGAAGGCTATGCACTGCAGCGAGGAGCAACCCCTGCTTACCACAGCTAGACAAAGCCCGCATGCAGCAAGGAGACCTAGCAAAGAAAGAAAGACTGAGAATTTCCCAAACCTGGGGGGAAATCTGGACATGTAAGTTCAAGAAGCTAATAAGTAACCCCAAAATTTCAACTCAAAACGACCTTCTCCAAGACACACAGAGTAAACTATTCAAAAGCAAAGACAAAGAGAGTTCTAAGTCTAAAGAGAAGAAAAAAATTCTGTCACCCAAGAGGACTCCCATAAGGAGATCGGCATATTTGTCCAAAGAAACCTTGCAGACCATGAAGAAGGATTGGTAACATACTCCACTCTGACTCAGTGGAAAGCAACTCCCAGGGAAGGACAGGAGAGTGCACGAGAGAAAGTGCTCCCTACAGAGTCACAGCAGATCCTGGGAGGGGAAAAGATCATCCCAGGCAGCCAGCACATCAGGAAATGAGTCACAGGGACTGGGACAGACACTTGGGAACTTATACACCTGAGTTTGTGCATCAACTGATCTCTACAGACACGCAGTCCCTTCTCCTGGATGCAGGCTTCTGTGCTCCCTAATGACACCTGGTAGGAACAGGCGAGGCCAGCAAACAGAGCCTCTCAGAGAGCCCAGTGCTGGGCAGACACGTCAACAAGCAGAAGGAAGCCCGGGGGATGCGGGAGAGGAGCCAGAGAGAGACAGGGAGGTGCACGATTATCTCTGATCCAGTTACATGCAGCATCCATGACACCCAGCCCTGTGGACACCCCGTGTGTTTCACAGGCCAATGGACTCAGTCCATGTTCTGCAGCCCCATTCCTCTCACGCAGACAGGCTCCATCCCCCTTTCACACACAGCCTCATACACTCCCACATACACACACATATTCTCACACAAATACACACAATCTCCCATGCTACTCAAACACTCCTCATACACCCTCACTCACCCTCACATACTCCTCACACACCTTCATACACCAGTCACACACTCCTCACATACTCCACACACACACATACACACTCTTCATACCCTCACACACACAAATACATAAACACCTCACACACACTTACACCCTCACGCACTCCTCACACACTCACACACACACACTCCTCATACCCTCACACACACAACCCTCACACACTCCTCACCTGCACACACACACACACACACACACACACACACACAATCACAAAGCCTACAGAAGCACAGACACAGGAAACACAGGGACCCAGGGGCAGTGCTCACACACCAGGCAAGTGGAGCGTGTGGGAACAGCCCAGAGTCCCAGCTGGGTCAGTCTCTGGAACTTCCACACACTGGGAGCTGCTGGGACCCTAGAAGCTCCCTGAGGACAAGGGAGACAACTGAGGGGACTCAGGCTGACCCAGCTCAGTCCAGACCAAAACTCACTGCTCTGTAAAATCTGCCGCTATGACCAGTGGATCCTCCACAGGAGATGGACCAGTATTCACAGCTGGAGTGCTTCCTTTTTGGTAAAAAATCCTAAGACTGCAGCTCCACAACTCCGTACACCTTTCCCTTCATCAAGGCATCCACTCCCTGCTGTGGACCCAGGACAGAGGGGCAGCTCTTACCTTGACCACCCACCACGGTGCCGAGGAGGAGGACACAGAGTCCCCGCAGGGAGAGGTGTCTGCCCAGAGCCATCCTGACCCTATGTCCTCAAGGTCACAGTCTCAACTGCAGGATCAGCCTGTGAGGAGGCGTCAGGGTGCCGACGGGGTTTATATAGACCACCCCTTACATCCTCCCTCCTGAGAGCCAATAGCGACACTTTTCACCATTTCAGGCACTATCGGAGGCTGCATCTGCCACTTTCTGCAGTTCAGACACCAATGAGCTTCTGAATCTTCAACATCTCCTTATATGAGCAACACGGTCCTTTGACCTCCTGCTTCCGTGGTCCTGAGAGTCAGGCCCCATAATCAGGGCTGGCGTTGAAAACTATGAGTACCTGTCTTTCCTCTGATCACCCTGGCCCATCCCCAAGGACTGTGAGATTTCGCAGAGTCAGGTTGTGGAATCGATTGGCCCATAGGGAATAACTCTAGTGGAATCAAGCACTGATCTTCCAAGTACTGAGCTCAGGGTGGAAGCCAAGTACTAGAAGAAGGTTTGAAATACAAGAATATTTGTCAGGCCAGAAGAAAATGAGGACAAGGATTGTAGGAATTCATAGGTGACCATGGAGAGGGTGAGGTGGAAACCATTAGGTTGAGGGGATGAGTCTGCAGGTCTTTCTTCTCTTCTCAGAATGATCTGGAGACTGGGTCCTGGAGAAGGTGTATTTATGCTCAGTTGTGTCCTACTCTTTGTGACCCCTGGGATGTTAACCTACCAGGATCCTCTGCCCATAGACTTTCCCAAGCAAGAATACTAGATTGGGTTGCCATTTCCTTCTTGAAGGGTTCCTCTAGACCCAAGGATCAAATCCATGTCTCCTGTGTTTCCTGTATTGACAGGGAGGTTCTTTATTGCTGAACTACCTGGGAAGCCCTATAAGGGGTTTTCACACATGCTAAACCCCTTTCCCTTTATTGCATTTCATTTTATGTGAAATACCCCTTTCACCTAGTCAACAAATAATGCTTCAGGAGAGAAAGAGATTTTGCTGTTACAGGAAACAAAGAGAAAGTAGTAGTCATCATTCAACCCTAGCCCTCCAAAATAGGAGTGGGGATCTCTAGAAGAAAATATGTAGCTTAGAAAGATTAACATTTTCTAAACTTCACGATTTCCCCCTTTGGAAAGGGAGAGTTTGGTTTGATAGGATTCAGAACCCACCTGTATTATGAGCCCTAACTAAAGAAGATGCAAAATATTATTTAAGGGAACTGCCCCCAGACAGAAGAATAAATAGAAAGTATTCTTCTGCACAGTGGCTGCAGGCAAGGGACAAAGAAGAGGCGAGTGAAGCAGAAAAGAGAAGAGGATTCATTCATTCTGAGTTTAAGAGGAAAGCTGGTGGCAAGAATGGAATTCCAGGTGGATTGAGGGCACAGAGCCAAGCAGAAGGGACTGATGTCCAGTGTGGCCATTGCTGCCTTGTTGATTCCCACTGATCAGAGAAGCTCCCAGATGCTCTCCAGAAAGTAGCCCAGGGATGCATATAGAGACTGAGAAGGGCAGTAATGATGCAAGACAGAGCTACCCCATCGAAAGTCAAGGTCACTAACATACTGCCCTCATCCTCATACTCCCTCAGGCTCAAGATTCCCATGATACACCTTATGGTCCACACAAACCCACCGTGAGGCCCCCTCACCCTGACTCTCATCATTTCAGCACAAACTTGGGAAGGACCCATTTGTGACACACACATCCCAGAGTCCCTACCAGAGCTCAGAGATGGCGTCACACCCTTCCCCCACCCACACCTGAAGGTCTTAATGAAGCCAACACAAAGGGAAGCTGTGGACCAGTCCACAGGCCTGTCACATCCCCCACTGGAAGGACCCCTCCAGTGGGACAGACACAGCTTCTCTGTCCTGCCATACCCATCCTTCCTACTTGAGACTAGGGTAAATGAAAATGGAGAAAAGTCAATTGAACGCATGCTTTCTCCCTCTAAATATGTTAATATTAACCTGTTATTTTATAACACTTACTTGTCCTGTGTTCCTCTGACTTCCAAGCCCCCATCAGTACTTGAACCCCATCTCCTTCTGGATGCTTAACACAGTAGTAATAATAACTGATTATAAATGTCAGAACCAGAATATAAACTCAGGCACTGGAGTAGGAACAGAATCTGCTCAGTCACTGGAGTCGATGCTCTACTCCCCCTGGGTCCCAGAGTCACCATTCCTTATCCAGTTATGGACTATGCAGCATCACCAGAAACCACCAGAAAAACACCTAGAACACAGAATGTGCTTCCTGGAGTCCAGTCATTCCCCCCACAGGATGACACAGGGATGCGTTTAGTGAACCAGGTACACATGGTCTCACCTCAGGATTGAGACCTTGTAGGTAACATACTGTTATGGACTCCATACCCCGTTATAAGGATGGAGTGGCCTGGAAGGAGGGGCTAAGCAGCCCAGGCAGCACCCTCTACCCCAGAGCTGGGGATGCAGGGTCAGCATGGACCAACTCACCCTCTGATGAATGTGAATCTTCTCTGGCACATAAGGAAATCTCAGTGTCTAATCTCATTCAAGATTTCAAGGAGGGAAGCTTTAGGGAGGACACTAACTCAGCTGTGTCCATGTGAACTTCAAGGGTCAGGAGAACAGGCTCAGGAACCAGTCTGCCCTGGCCTGACTCAGAGCTCAGGCACATACCATGTGTGTGACCTTGAACAGGGTCCTTACATTCTCTGTATAGTGGCTTTGTCTGTAAAAGAAGAGTTATACTTGTGTATAGATGACAGAGTTTTGGTTAGAATTAAATGAGTTGGCATTAGTAAGAGATACAACCACTAGTCAACAGTAGTACATTGTCTTGGCAGAGAAACAATATTAGGGCCCCTCTCTCCATCCCATCCCAGGAACTCCAGGACTCTAGAACAGGAATTCAATTACCTGGAGCCTTGACTGGAACTGTCAAAACTCTTTCAGGAACCACATGCTGTGATGGTGATTGGGGCCAGAGTTGTGAGTATTCCACACATCGCCCCTTCTCTCTGTGCCGCAGACAGATGTTCTACTGCTCATGAACTTCAACCTTACCAACTGTGAACCTCATGAATTAAGATGTTTACTTGCTAATTTTATTTTATAAATGGACTTGGTAAATGTTCTGTGTCTAATTCACCTCCGTATCCCCAATGCCTGCTAATTAAAAATCCTAAATGATGTCTATTGTATACCTGAATGAATGAATGTCAGCCAGGTATTTGACACAAATCATTTCAATCAAAAGAAATCTTTTGAGATATAATTTAACTTGATGTGAGGACTTAACAGCACAGTGCAAGTTGTGTCACTTGTTGTAATGATATTTCAATATAATTAAATGGTATAAGCTATGTATGGTTCACTTCTACACTTTTCTGCAATGAATGCAGTCAATTGCAATACCAGAAACAAGGTTAGCCCCATTCCAAGAGCAGTGCTGAGAGAGCCAGTTCTAAACATGTATAAATGCTGCATCTTTGTATATCTGACAATAAAGACAGACCTCAGCACAGTGACAGGTGAACTCCTGTTCTGGTCTTAATCAGATATAGCCTACTGCTCCGGATGTTTATATACTTATCATTTGGCTTATTTTCAATTCAAACCACACATAACTGTAACAGGAAGAAACTTTGTTATAAAAAAATTTAATTTAACAGCTTCTGTATTAAATTAGAAGCACAGAAGTAAAGAGTAGGAAGAATCCTATTCTTTAATTTAGACTGCTTATTTCATCTTATGGATTGTAAAAAGCAATACAATATATAGCATTATTATTCCCAAATCACCATGAAAATATGGAGGTTTCAGAGGTTAAGTAATCTCTTTGCTAGAAAAGTAAATAATTAAATACCTTTGGTAGAGGGACATTTTAAGGACCAGAGTGACTAATATACAAAATCAGTTCAGTCATGTCCAACTCTTTGTGACCCCATGAACCGCAGCACTCCAGGCCTCCGTGTCCATCACCAACTCCCGGAGTCCACCCAAACCCATGTCCATTGAGTCAATGATGCCATCCAGCCATCTCATCCTCTGCTGTCCTCTTCTCCTCCTTCCCTAAGTGTTTCCCAGCATCGAGTCTTTTCCAGTGAGTCAGCTCTTCACATCAGCTGGCCAAAATACTGGAGTTTCAGCCTCAACATCAGTCCTTCCAATGAACACCCAGGACTGATCTCCTTTAGGATGGACTGGTTGGATTTCCTTGCAGTCCAAGGGACTCTCAAGAATCTTCTCCAACACCACAGTTTAAAAGCATCAATTCTTCAGCACTCAGCTTTCTTTATAGTCCAACTCTCACATCTATACATGACCACTGAATATACATGTATATACAAAAAATATACAAAATATTTTTGAATTAAAAAAGAACTATACAACTTTAAAACGAAACAATTGACTTGTTATACCAGAGTGTTGGAGACCCACCTCACCATGTGTGTTCCTTGTATGGATGAGACCAAGGTTGGTAAAGGCTTCTTTACCAAAGACCACTTCATCACAAGGGCATGTGATGAGCTTGGTCATGAGCTGGTCATGAGCTGGCCAAGGTCCAGATCATCATCTCTCTTCAGCCCTTTACAGTCTATAACCAGCAACATCTAACAGAGAGTGTGGCACTGAATTGGCCTCATTCATTCCTCCATAGTGCAGCTTCAGGTATCCAGAGACCAGAGCAATCAAAACTACTAAATCAAAGACAAGCAGATTCTAAGTGGAGAGCATGCAGACCAAGGACCCTTCCCCACTGCTGTTGGGAAGTAAGAAACCCTCCCAGCCCAGACACCATCTGGGGGAGGACAGACAAGAAGATGCCTCCTTAAATACAGGAAAATCAGTCTCAGCAGGGAGCTTCAACTAGACAAGATAATTATTACCATAAACCCAAGCTAACTTAGGGGACAAATTTTCAATGGGAAAGTCTGTGATTTTAAATTGGAGACTCTGTGTTAACTTTGTGGAACTTTCAATCCATGTAAACACACCTTGCTACTGCACAAGATGAAATCAGTTATAAAAATAGCAAATATTACATTTATGAATATTTGAATTCTAGAGGACACATTTTCAAGCCCACTACAGAAAAAAAATATGTATATCTTCCTTTGTTTTTACAAGCACAGAGTTGTCATCTCTGTGAACTTTTTCTAATTCCTCCAGCTCAAAACTACTGCTGTGTCTATTTAATCTTTAAAAACTAAAACTTTCTTATGGTCTCTAAAGAAAGGGGGGTGTCTTATTCTTCAATGTCTCTATAAGCTCAAGTAAAGACACATAGAGAGAGCTTAACAAATATTGGATAAGAAAGGAACACGTGAACAAATGCTGAAGTTAGTGATACTGAGTGGGGAAGGGAAGTGGAGGCAGGAGAGACACGTACCTGACTAATCCCCCTCGGCACAGACTGAGGTGGAGTAAAGAGTCAGAGACACACCAGCCAAATGATCCAAATACAAAATGCCTTCAAATCCCACTCCGGGAGGGTCAGATCATGTTCAATCTCTGCACAAAGCTGTACCTCAGAAGATTCTCCAAGGTGAGAAAAAACTGACAACACTGCTCTCAAGAGTTCTACTGAAGGATGTAGATAGACAGTAATACTCATCAAATAGCTGTATTTCTACTCCCATGACTCATTCTGGGCAATAAACATGGGTGGTGTCTCCTGTGTCACTTCCAAGTGGAGGCATGAAAAGCCCAAGTGTGACTCTGTATTCTCTCTCTTTTTCCTGTCACAGAAGCTGCCTGTTTCAGATGGTGCACGTGCAAGAGCCTCACTGACCACAAACACCTGTAGGTTGTGATGAGTGTATGTGTGTGTCTGTATATGAATGTATGTGTATGTAGGCATTTCTCTGTGTGTGTGTGTGTGTGTGTGTGTGTGTGTGTGTGCGTGTGTGTGTGTGACTGAGATTTGTGGGTCACTTTTTCCAGTGGCAGAACAGTCTTTTCTGATGGATACAAAGGAGAAAGAAGACTTGAAAAGAAGACAGAATCTGTCACACGAAGCAGAAACTTTCCTGAATCTCCCCTTCCTTCTGCTGCTTCCTTCCTTCATCCCAAGCTGCTCCCTCAGGTCTCACCTTGCTTCCTCTATTGGACTTGGTTGTTTCTCAGTCACCATTTCTGATTGACTAACAACTAGATCTAAGTCCTGTTTAAGAGCACCCGCCCCCAGTGCATCTCCTGTTCCCTTTACATCACTCTGTGCTGACAATCAGGCTCAGTTTCCTGAATTTGCCTCTTGGCATCTTGACCTTCATCCTTAAACAGCCCTTCTTTCCTCTGAGTTAGCCAATCCCTCACCTTTGATCCTATTTTACCTTTCACCAATCCTGTACTAATGAAAAGGCAGCATGTATTTTCTAAGCCCCCTCAGTTTTTTCTTGATTTCCTGAACAAATCTGATTTCTGGATTTAGTGTTCCAAATGTATGGTCAAGAAATAATTTGGTTAAGAAATAATTTTGCTGAATATTTTTTCCTCATCTCAAGAAAATGGCTGTTTCAAAACCTATATCCTTGTGAGCACAGCTGTAGGGCTCTCCTCACAGGACTTGGAAGGGGCTGGTGTAAGGAGAGGTTGTGAGGTTGAAGCTTTATTAGCTTCATGATTAATCCACCTTTGCTCAGAGTTGATGTAATTGCCAACTCCAGAGCTATTGAGTTCTTGTAGGTGGTCATTCTTAAACCTCTTAAACCCAAGATTAATGTCGCTGGGATGGCCCTCATAGTTCAAAGACTGAATGGTTGCTCAGACTTGAACTCTATGAAATGATGCTCTATTGCACATGGAACTTTGGTGCAGTGGAGTCCAGCCTGCAGACCAGCCTAAGAACACTGGAAACATGGGAAAATGTGTTCCTCCTTTAACATCTAAAAGTCTGTGAACAGATTCTCTTTTCCTTATCATCAACTCCTTCCCCATCTGGGCATGCTACCAAGGCTCCTGAAGGCTGCAAGTATCATCTAAGGCCCTTCCAGGGCCCAGGATTGGAATGAGACCTGAACCTGTGTTAAGTTCTGTATTTCCACTCTCTATAACTTAATAGATGTTCACCTAATGTTTATTGAATGACTGAATGACACTATGCTAGACATTTAAAAGAAAGTATCTTAAATATAAAGAACTATTTTTGAGGACATCATTTAGCTAATTGATATTTTTGTTTTAAAGGCAAGTACTTTAAGCAATTAGCAGGGCAAAATTTAATTTTCAAAAAGAAGGCGCACATCACCACCAAATACCTCACAACGAACTCTGCAAATCTCTATCTCTAAGGATACACAAGACAAACCACAACACACTCACATGTGGCTTCTTATTAAGTCTTAGTCAGACCCAACAGAGGAGACAGGGTATTGGGATGATTTATCCCTTGGACTGCAAGGAGATCCAACCGGTCCATTGTGAAGGAGATCAGCCCTGGGATTTCTTTGGAAGGAATGATGCTAAAGCTGAAACTCCAGTATTTTGGCCACCTCATGCGAAGAGTTGACTCATTGAAGAAGACTCTGATGCTGGGAGGGATTGAGGGCAGGAGGAGAAGGGGACGACAGAGGATGAGATGGCTGGATGGCATCACTGACTCAATGGATGTGAGTCTGAGTGACCTCCGAGAGCTGGTGATGGATAGGGAGGCCTGGCGTACTGCAGTTCATGGGGTCGCAAAGAGTCGGACACGACTGAGTGACTGATCTGATCTGATCATTTGGCAATTTTTCAATTAAAACCACATAGGAATGTCACCAGAAGAAAACCTGCAATTAAAAAAGTACAGCTGCACCATCTATATGATATAAGGAAGGAGATGAGGTGCAGAAAGAGTTCTTTGGCTTATCATAACAAACAGACTAATTAGTCTTTTATTCTGTGAAAGGAGAGTACTCTGGGGCTGATCTTGACGGATGCTTTAGAGACCAGGACAATTCGAATGTGGTGTCCAACAGTTAGAACTGTGAACTGATGATTTTGGATAATGATGTGCTTTGATTTTTTTTTCTCTTTACTTTTTGTGAATCTACTGCAGGTTTTCACATTTTTGTTGCCACAATGGCTCACATGAAGCATAGACACAAAAATCTATATTACACTGATAACAAATTAATTTCAATCACATACAAAACCTCTACCTTTTGATCTCCTCCTACACTTTCTGTTTCTGATGTCAGAATTTGTCTCAATTTATACGGTCTATCACTAACAAAATATTTTTCTCTTTAGTTATTTTATTTTTAATATAACTTTATTTGTTTTAATTGGAGGCTAATTAAAATATTATATTGGTTTTGCCATACATCAACATGAATCCACCACAGGTGTATACATGTTCCCCATCCTGAAGCCCCCTCCAACCTCCCTCCCCATACCATCCCTCTGGTTCATCCCAATGCACCAGCCCCGATAATCCTGTATCATCCATCAAACCTGGGCTGCTGATTCATTTCACATATGATATTATACATGTTTCAAAGCCATTCTCCCAAATCATCGCACCCTCGCCCTCTCCCACAGAGTCCATAAGACTGTTCTATATATCTGCGTCTCTTTTGTTGTCTCACATACAGGCTTATCGTTACCATCTTTCTAAATTCCATATATATGCGTTAGTACACTGTATTGGTGTTTTTCTTTCTGGTTTACTTCACTCTGTATAATTGGCTCCAGTTTCATCCACCTCATTAGAACTGATTCAAATGTATTCTTTTTAATGGCTGAGTAATACTCCATTGTGTATATGTACCACAACTTTCTTATTCATTCGTCTGCTGATGGACATCTAGGTTGCTTCCATGTCCTGGCTATTATAAACAGTTCATTATAGATTAACATTGGGGTACACGTATCTCTTTCAATTCTGGTTTCCTTGGTGTGTATGCCCAGCAGTGGGATTGATGGGTCATATGGCAATTCTATTTCCAGTTTTTTAAGGAATCTCCACACTGTTCTCCACAGTGGCTGAACTAGTTTGCATTCCCACCAACAGTGTAAGAGGGTTCCCTTTTCTCCACGCCCTCTCCAGCATTTATTGCTTATAGACTTTTGGATAGCAGCCATCTGACTGGCGTGAAATTGTGCCTTATTGTGGTTTTGATTTGCATTTCTCTGATAATGAGTGATGTTGAGCATCTTTTCATGTGTTTGTTAGCCATCTGTATGTCTTCTTTGGAGAAATGTCTGTTTAGTTCATTGGCCCATTTTTTTGATTGGGTCGTTTATTTTTCTGGAATTGAGCTGTAGGAGTTGCTTGTATATTTTTGAGATTAATTCTTTGTCAGTTGCTTCATTTGCTATTATTTTCTCCCATTCTGAAGGCTGTCTTTTCACCTTGCTTATAGTTTCCTTTGTTGTGAAGAAGCTTTTTAAGTTTAACTAGGCTCATTTTTTTATTTATGCTTTTATTTCCAATATTCTGGGAGGTGAGTCATAGAGGATCCTGCTGTGATGTATGTCAGAGAGTGTTTTGCCTATGTTTTCCTCTAGGAGTTTTATAGTTTATGGTCTTACATTTAGATCTTTAATCCATTTGGAGTTTATATTTGTGTATGGTGTTAGAAAGTGTTCTAGTTTCATTCTTTTACACGTGGTTGACCAGTTTTCCCCACACCACTTGTTAAAGAGATTTTCTTTTCTCCATTGTATATTCTTGCCTCCTTTGTCAAAGATAAGGTGTCCATCAGATCAGATCAGATCAGTCGCTCAGTCATGTCCAACTCTTTGTGACCCCATGAACTGCAGCACGCCAGGCCTCCCTGTCCATTACCAACTCCCGGAGGTCACTCAGACTCACATCCATAGAGTCAGTGATGCCATCCAGCCATCTCATCCTCTGTCGTCCCCTTCTCCTCCTGCCCCCAATCCCTCCCAGCATCAGAGTCTTCTCTAATGAGTCAACTCTTGGCATGAGGTGGCCAAAGTACCAGAGTTTCAGCTTTAGCATCAATCCTTCCAAAGAAATCCCAGGGCTGATCTCCTTCAGAATGGACTGGTTGGATCTGCTTGCAGTCCAAGGGACTCTCAAGAGTCTTCTCCAACACCACAGTTCAAAAGCATCAATTCTTCGGCGTTCAGCCTTCTTCACAGTCCAGCTCTCACATCCATACATGACCACAGGAAAGACCATAGCCTTGACTAGACGATCCTTTGTTGGCAAAGTAATGTCTCTGCTTTTAAATATGCTATCTAGGTTGGTCATAACTTTCCTTCCAAAAAGTAAGCGTCTTTTAATTTCATGGCTGCAGTCACCATCCACAGTGATTTTGGAGCCCAGAAAAATAAAGTCTGACACTGTTTCCACTGTTTCTCCATCTATTTCCCATGTAGTGATGGGACCAGAAGGTGTCCATAGATGTGTGGATTTATCTCTGGGCTTTCTATTTTGTTCCATTGATCTATATTTCTGTCTTTGTGCCCGTGCCATACTGTCTTGATGACTGTGGCTTTGTAGTAGAGCCTGAAGTCAGGCAGGTTGATTCCTTCAGTTCCATTCTTCTTTCTCAAGATTGCTTTGGCTATTCAAGGTTTCTTGTATTTCTATACAAATTGTGAAATTATTTGTTCTAGCTCTGTGAAAAATACTGCTGGTAGCTTAATAGGGATTACATTGAATCTGTAGATTGCTTTGGGTAGCATACTCATTTTCACTATATTGATTCTTCTGATCGATGAACACGATATATTTCTCCATCTATTAATATCCTCTTTGATTTCTTTCACCGGTGTTTTATAGTTTTCTATATATATATATATATATATATATCTTCTGTTTCTTTAGGTAGATATATTCCTAAGTATTTTATTCATTTCGTTGCAATGGTGAATGGAATTGTTTCCTTAATTTCTCTTTCTATTTTCTCATTATTAGTGTATAGGAATGCAAGGGATTTCTGTGTGTTGATTTTATATCCTGCAACTTTACTATATTCATTGATTAGCTTTAGTAATTTTCTGGTGGAGTCTTTAGGGTTTTCCATGTAGAGGATCATGTCATCTGCAAACAGTGAGAGTTTTACTTCTTCTTTTCCAATTTGGACTCCTTTAAATTCTTTTTCTGGTCTGATTGCTGTGGCCAAAACTTCCAAAACTATGTTGCATAGTAGTGATGAGAGTGGGCACCCTTGTCTTGTTCCTGACTTTAGGGGAAATGCTTTCAATTTTTCACCATTGAGGATAATGTTTGCTGTGGGTTTGTCATATATAGCTTTTATTATGTTGAGGTATGTTCCTTCTATTCCTGCTTTCTGGAGAGTTTTTATCATAAATGGATGTTGAATTTTGTCAAAGGGTATCTCTGCATCTATTGAGATAATCATATGGCTTTTATTTTTCAATTTGTTAATGTGATGTATTACATTGATTGATTTGCAGATATTGAAGAATCCTTGCATCCCTGGGAGAAAGCCCACTTGGTCATGGTGTATGATCTTTTTAATGTGTTGTTGGATTCTGATTGCTAGAATTTCGTTAAGGATTTTTGCATCTATGTTCATCAGTGATATTGGCCTGTAGTTTTCTTTTTTTGTGGCATCTTTGTCAGGTTTTGGTATTAGGGTGATGGTGGCCTCATAGAATGAGTTTGGAAGTTTACCTTCCTCTGCAATATTCTGGAAGAGTTTGAGTAGGATAGGTGTTAGCTCTTCTCTAAATTTTTGGAAGAATTCAGCTGTGAAGCTGTCTGGACATGGGCTTTTTTTTTTTTTTTTTTTGCTGGAAGATTTCTGATTACAGTTTCAATTTCCGTTCTTGTGATGGGTCTGTTAAAATTTTCTATTTCTTCCTTCAGTTTTGGAAAGTCGTACTTTTCTAAGAACTTGTCCATTTCTTCCAAGTTGTCCATCTTATTGGCATATAGTTGCTGATGGTAATCTCTATGACCCTTTGTATTCCTGTGCTGTCTGTTGTGATCTCTCTATTTTCATTTCTAATTTTATTGATTTGATTTCTCTCCCTTCGTTTCTTGATGAGTCTGGATAATGGTTTGTCAATTTTATTTATCGTCTCAAAGAACCAACTTTTGGCTTTGTTGATTTTTGCTATAGTCTCTTTTTTTTTCTTTTGCATTTATTTCTGCCCTAATTTTTAAGATTTATTTCCTTCAACTAACCCTGAGGTTCTTCATTTCTTCCTTTTCCATTTGCTTTAGGTGTAGAGTTAGATTATTTTACTTTTTTCTTGTTTCTTGAGGTATGCCTGTATTGCTAGGAACCTTCCCCTTACCACTGCTTTTACAGTGACCCACAGGTTTGGGGTTGTTGTGTTTTCATTTTCATTCATTTCTAGGCATATTTTGATTTCATTTTTTATTTCTTCTGTGATTTGTTGGTTATTCAGCAGCGTGTTTTTCAGCCTCCATATGTTGGAATTTTTAATCGTTTTTCTCCTGTTATTGAGATCTAATCTTACTGCATTGTGATCAGAAAAGGTGCTTGGAATGATTTCCATTTTTTTTTTTTTTTTTGAATTTGCCAAGGCTAGATTTATGGGCCAGGATGTGATCTATCCTGGAGAAGGTTCCATGTGTGCTTGAGAAAAAGGTGAAATTCATTGTTAGGGGGTGAAATGTCCTATAGATATAAATTAGACCTAACTGGTCTGTTGTATCATTTAAAGTTTGTGTTTCCTTGTTAATTTTCTGTTTAGTTGATCTATCCATAGTTGTGCATGGGCATTAAAGTCTCCCACTGCTATTGTGTTATTGTTAATTTTCCCTTTCATACTTGTTAGCATTTGTCTTACATATTGCAGTGTTCCTCTGTTGGGTGCATATATATTTATAATTGTTATATCTTCTTCTTGGATTGATCACTATGCAGTGTCCTTCTTTGTCTTTTCACAGACTTTATTTTAAAGTCTATTTTATCTGATATGACTATTGCTACTCCTGCTTTCTTTTGGTCTCTATTTGTGTGGAATATCTTTTTCCAGCCCTTCACTTTCAGTCTGTATGTGTCCCCGGTTTTGAGGTGGGTCTCTTGTAGACAACATATATAGGGGTCTTGTTTTTGTATCCATTCAGCTAGTCTTTGTCTTTTGGTTGGGGCATTCAACCTTTTTTTTTTTTTTTTTTTTTTTTTTTTTTTTTTTTTTTTTTTTTTCCCCCAGACTATTGGCAAAATTTATTTCCTGTGGGTATAAGGCTGAAGGCCCTGAATTCTTTTTTTTTTTTTTTTTTTTGCAGGGGAAAATGGACAAAGGAAAGGATCAATGAGGGTGGGAGGGAAATGGGAAGAAAGAAGGGGAGTGATGGTGGGGAGGAGTATATGTAATTTCTTTACCAATGGCTTTCTGTTTTTAATCACAAAGAACACTTTAAAAAATCATGTTGAATTCATCCTATATTAGGAGGTTTGTTCTCGAAATGAAAAGTTCAGGAAACAAAAAGTCCAGTTTGGGTGTCCTCATCTTAGGCACATCTTGGTATTTTGTATTGGTAGGTCTATCTTTACCACAATATATTATTTAGGACAGGATCACATTTGTCACCTCTTCCTCCCTACTACCCAAAGTGGTACTGAACCCATAAAATAGTCAATAAACCTTTACAGAGTGAACAAATAAGTCTTTTTTTAAAAAACTCTCCTGAGTGAACTGAATTTTTTGAGGCTCATAAGTGAATATGTTTTTGCTCTTTACTTTGTCTATTACAGCCAGATTATATGAGTGGGGTATTAAAGTCTCCCACTATTATTGTATTGCTGCATATTTCTTCTATCATATTAATTAATGGTTGTCTTATCAACCCATTTACATTTAAAGTAATTATTGATAAGTATGATTCCATTCAGAGAAGGCAATGGCACCCCATTCCAGTACTCTTGACTGGAAAACCGCATGGATGGAGGAGCCTGGTAGGCTGCAATCCATCGGGTCGCTAAGAGTCTGATACAACTGAGCGACTTCACTTTCACTTTTCACTTTCATGCATTGGAGAAGGAAATGGCAACCCACTCCAGTGTTCTTGCCTGGAGAATCCCAGGGACGGGGGATTCTGGTGGGCTGCCATCTACGGGGTCACACAGAGTCAGACACGACTGAAGTGACTTAGCAGCAGCATGATTCCATTGCCATTTATTTTATTGTTTTGGGTTCAAGTTTATACACCCTTTCTGTGTTTCCTGT